>JALGBA010000038.1:150000-1372602 GCA_023970755.1 Azemiops feae
GAGAAAACAGTCTATAACTTCAATAATCTATATATTTGCAATTAATAGGAATAGGGAAGTATGAAGATGCACTATAATGTAGCTTTGCTTAATCTATTTCACATTTCTAATAAAATTCTCTCAGAACTGGATGAAAATGTTTTACTCCGGAGTTTTAACTGAATGATATCACAACTGCTGAACTGCTAGGAAATTATTTCTTAGCAAATCAGTAGCTACAGAGCATAACCCGTGGAGCTAAATCTTCAAGCAGTATTAGTCTATAACATCAACTGCCTTTACTATCATAGGAAGCTGCTTTCAGGGAAATAAACCTAGGGATGTTAGCTGAAGCAATGAAATGGGCCTAGACAAGGAAAATACGTTAGAGATTCAGAAAAAAATAACTTATGTTACTAATTATGTTTTTCATCAAATGATAGGTCCACGGTTCCTTCAAAAACTCACACTGTTCACCTCAAGAGAGAAATCAGAATTAAAGGGGGTTGGTGTTTTTCTGTTTGTGTTGGTTTGTATTGTATCTTAACCTTTTTTATCTGTGAAATAGTATAGAATGATCAAATGTCTTTTGTAGGATCCATGGGGGGGGGAGGTATTGAACCAATCCAAATAGCTGACCAACTCATCAGAATTATACAATGCTACTTTATTGTTGCAAAATGTGCAAGATGCCTGAATATTTAGCACATCATTGATGTTTTATTCCCCATTCACACTCACATAACATACAGCTAAGATACCAGTTTAGCATACCTGTATGGCTGAAGGTAAAAGACTGTTTTTAAAAGACTGTTTTAATGTTATCTCTCTCTAGCTCTAATCAGGCCCAGGTGTTGACTTTTCAGTATTCTGTTTTATACCTCCTATGCCTAGTAAGATGCCATTCCTGGGTGGATTCTTCAGCCTCACATTTATGAGAATGATGACTGAAATGAGTCCTTGTTATAAGAATCTGAAAACTGTCTTGCCAGATTTCTAATTAGCATCACTGTCTTACAGCAGAATGATATCTCATAGTGCCATTCTGTTCATTTATATTCCCAGCCATGTTTAGATCTCTTACCCAGCCTTGGCACTTATCCAGTTATTTTGAACTTATTTTTGTTATTCATAGCTGCTGTTAGGATCCTTTTTGGAGTTCCTATGTTTCTCCAGTCTTCCTTTTAAAAAATCAGCAATCTTTTGCTTATGCATTAGAATGACTGCCTATAGCTTAAGTGCCATAGTTGGCATAATTTGCCAAATCTACATGTGCACATTCACCACAATTCTGAACAAATGAAAAATTAATATTATATGTTCCTCTTTTCCTTAATGCACTGTTTAATTGTTTGGATGTCAGGAAACAACTAATGGAAGAGTAGAGGTTGTACAATATCTGCAGTTTTTCAGTTCATAGAAATACCAAAGAATGAAAAAGATATTTCAAAAGTTTTCAGCAGAACTTTGGTTTAAAGGGATGGAAGATATAAGGCCAATTTAGTTCTGAACTAAGCCAATTGGAGTTTTGAATGGGAATTTTCTTTTACTTATGTGACTGTAGGGTGAGTGATTTAGAACTGACCCTTTCCTCTGAAATTGCCATTTGCAATCATTTAAGAGATTTTCACATAGTCTTTAATCATTCCAAAACCAGCTACACATCTGTACAATCTCAGACTGTTATCTATGTTCAGCTGGTGAGCCAATTTCTGACTGAATTTCTATTTATGTAAGACTACAATATCCATTTACTGCTCTGAAGCTATGTGAAGCTTGACTTATTAAGCTTTAATTTAATTAATATATACTTTCTTCCAAAAGACAAAGGTTCTGTGGCAGCTTTGAATCTCTCCCTCATAAAAACCACATTTGGGATGATGGGAAATAATAGGGAACTGAATACAAAATGAAAGACATTAATTTAATTTTATTCTTTGCATGGCTAGGACTGAAAGCCTACTAGTGCTCTCAGTATTTTGAGGTCATTAAAAATTATGTTGAGTTGTTTTCAACATGCTTTGGGGGAATTAGGAAATGAAAAGGATAAGATATATACCGGTACTTAGTTTGATGAAGAATCCAAGTGATAATATTGAGTTAAAATTAATATTAAGATAAAATTAAGTTTTAATTGTCAAGTATGGTTCCAAGTAGCTAACATTTTTTTCTAGAATGAATTTGTGACAATTTTTTAGAATTTTAGAAGTGTTGTTCCCAGTGTTATTGTGGGGATAAAATTACAGGAAACCCCTATGTAAACTTGCTTGAGTTTCTGAAAAAAAAATAGAAACTCTTGGGGAAAAAGTCCCCCTCTTGTTCCTATTTATATGCTTCCTAGTGAGTTTTTTGCAATAGTGTTATTCATAATCTATTCATTGTTCTCGAATAGTCTCACAGTTGTATATTCTGGGCAATTTACATTTTTGTTAGTGTAGAATCTCCTTTCTATTCCATATTTGACAGGACATCTGGGAGCTTGTCTGTGGGCCAAGAATATTGGTGATATTAAAATTGAAACAGGAGAAAATCTGTCCACCTGATTAGTCAAGGTATGAGAGATTGTGTTTACTGCAGGACTTCCAAATTCTTTATTAGGTAGGCAGCACCACCCAGGAAGTGCCTCTATTGCTGGAACGTTGACTGTACCATAAGCAAATTTTATTGAAAATGTCATAGTTTCATTCAACTGGTCAAAGGAGGAGGAGATCCTTTCCCACTCTTTCTCTAGTGGAAGAGAACAGATCCTACTGCAAATTCTGAGGCATCAGGTTGTACCAAGAATTGGTAAACACACTCTAAGTATCTGAGTAACAGCAGTGAAGAGAAATGGACTTTGAAATCCTGCAACACTACTTGCTCTTGAATAAACTTTGTTAACTTAGAAAATCAGCAGAAGAAACTTAATGTTTTAAACCTAGATTTTTAAAGGCTCTAAATTGTTTGTTCTGGCATAAGCAGGTTTGTCTGTAATAAATATTGTAAACCATCTAAATTGTGCTTAGGGAATCTTCTGCCAAGCCTAACTGAAAACTGACAACTGAATTAAGATTTAAGTTTCTGGAAATGGGTGATTTTTTTGCAAAGCGTCCCAGCAGAAACTCAGAACAATTCAGAGGATGGACATTGGTATACTAGTTTTGCCTGAACTGGAGTTAGCTATGCAAATGATATTATTGACAGCCTCTTTGAGGTTATAAAATTGAACTCAGCAGGGATCATGTTAAGAAGGCTTTTCTTACTGTATAAACCTTAAATGTTATTATATTAGAATTTCAGGGTAAGAGTCTCAAGGACAAATTGAAGGGAAGGTAACTTTTGATCAAATTTTGATCTTCCTTATTGACTGTTTTAAGGGCATAAGCCCTTAAGAATATGAGTGGCTGTGGGAATTCAGTGAGTTTGGGGAGATTGTTTTCAAACTGATCGTATTAAATTATTTTGGAAGAAAGACTGTTGTACAGTTTTAACAAAAATACAAGAGAAGCAAATGTGAAAAAGAAGAATTATGTAAAGATAATGACAAAATGAAAGTAACAGAATAATCTATCATTTATTTTGGTCTGCTTGAGTACTGGGAAGGGACATTGATGAGGTAAAGCAAAAATAAATATTCAGTCAAGAATTCATAGTCTTTGATTACAGGAAAGACAGCAAACATATCTATTGCTGACTGTAAACCCTTTATAGACTTTTTGCATGAAACAGAAAAAAAATGCACTTTTGATTTGTGGTTTTGTTGATTAGAAAATATTAGATATTAGAAGAAAGCTTTTTTGTAGCAATAGATTAAGATATAATTTTGAACTTGTATTTGCTGAAAAAGAAATTGGAAGCTTTTTCCTTTTCTTTTTGCATTTTATTCTTTCATTTGTTTCTATTTTCTTTTCTTTCTTTACTTTGTATTAGTTTTTGTTAATTTTTTATTTTCTTTTCTTTTTAAAACGTTTAGTAAAACTTATACAAAAAGAGTTCATGCTTGTTTTGCCATTTCATCAAATTACACACACACACACACACACACACAGAGAGAGAGAGAGAGAAAGAGAGAGAGAGAGAGAGAGAGAGAGAGAGAGAGAGAGAGAACTCAGCTGACTTCAGAATGATCAGTTTCCGTTTCTGCTCTTTGCCAAATGGGACTTATTTCTGAGTACAATCTCTAAAAAGTCTTTTTCTATTGATAGTATCTTCTATATTTAATATGACATTCATTTTAGTTTCATTTGCATTGATTATAGAAATGCAGCTACAGACTGTTAAACAGTGATTTGTAATAGAATTTCTAATCAACAGGTTTAAGTTATGCAACTGAAGATTCAAGATGCAGCAGATATATTGAATTCCTTAGCTTATTTTTATTCATTTTTTTAAAAAAATATTTATTTCTAGTTTACACCAAGTTCTAATGGATTTACAAAACCAGCAGCTCAGTCAGCTATCTGACTGGTTAGCTAAAACAGAAAAAAGAACAGCAAAGATGGAGTCAGAATCTTTGGGGCCTGATCTAGAAGGCTTAAAGAGGCAGGTGGAAGAACATAAGGTAAGGTGTAGTTTTCAAAAGCCATATTAATTTTTAGCATTTCTTTGTATAAATGTCAGCACAGTATTATGTAAAAGCAATATTTATATAAAATGAAATACCTTGTTTTGAAATTCTAATATAAAAAAATAAAACCACTTTGGAGCATTGCACAGAAATATATTTTGTATTAATAAGATAAGGATGTTATAATTTTATTTACTTATTTTTCTTTCATTATTTGCATAATAAAAAGTATTCTGGAATGATAAGAGGAAAGGGAATTGCAATATGCTATTTATTGCAAAATACAATAATAATGTTTCTGATTTTATTATTCCCTAGTTTCCTTCTTTTGCTATCTTTTGCTTTCTTTTTAAAGTACTCTACTAGCTAATCAACACTATTAGTTATTATAATTGGGATTTCTAATCTCATTAGCAGTGTTGTGACTTTGTGTTGCAGCCCCCAAGCACAGTAAAGTATTCAAGCTCAGTACCTGCCTTTATATACAAAAGATGAAGTATTTTTGAAAAATGAATTTAATTATAAAAGCAACATGCCAGCACAAAATGAACAAAAGAACTGGATAAAAGTGTGTTTCTGTTGTGCATTTATGTTGTAGTCTAAGACGTTTTCTTACACACACACACACACACACACCCACACACCATTAATTCTGATTAATAAAATCTCAGATGTGCTTTAATAGATATTAATAGATATTAATATTGTGTATGATGCTATCTCTATTTCTACTTTTTTTTGTACTTATTCTTAGCATCATGTATAACTGATTAAGGGTTGTGATAGAAGATCTTCCCTGGATGAGATATACTTTTTAATGAAACACTTGATCCTGGAGTTATTTGATGGATTCAAAATGTTGAATTCTTCACATTTCTTCTATGTATTAACATTCCCAACCATACATATGTGACACTAAGTCCTAGGCCAGGAGTAGGCAACCTTGGCTCTTTTATGACTCGTGGACTTCAACTCCCAGAATTCCTGAGCCAGCTGGCTCAGGAATTCTGGGCGTTGAAGTCCACGAGTCATAAAAGAGCCAAGGTTGCCTACCCCTATCCTAGGCAGTCCAAGTATTTACCAGTTTTCCATGCATTCTAACTGTGAAGTAGAATTGTGCCTGCTAGTTATGCCTGACATAGACCTGAAATAGCCTTTGGCTATGCAATTGCAGTAGCTGTAAGTTGGCATTAAAATGAAAAACAGAAAATGTACATTCTTTGTTACGTGCTTAAGATTATCATTTCCAGAAAACCTGCTTGTTTATCTGCATTGATAGGTAGCCTCTTTTTATTAATGGTATATCCATGCAATCTAGACCAACAGATGAAGTCCTGTGAGGTTGATTAAATTAAAATATCTGATACATTATGTAAAATGTATGGTACAAAATATTTTCATGTTTTATCAGCTACATGTTGCTATAATATTTTGTTTTTACCTGCTTTTTGGGTTTTTTTATTATTATTTTTATTCTAGTGTTTTATATACTTTGACTTAATATGTTGAGTTAAACATGTCCAAGCATTCAAAAGCTAGCTAACAAAATTATTTCAGCTTTGCTTAATATTCGTACAATTAAACTAAAGACTCTTGAGTCTTTGAGACCCTTGAACCCTAATAACTACATGCCAATTTCTTGGCAGTCATGCAAACATACTTAACCATTATCTTCTCACAGAATGTATATATGTTTATACTTAGGAAAATTTATAGTCTAGTTATACTCTTTGATTTTCTTCTAGTTTCCTATTTAGGGACTAACCAGGTCCTGCTATACTTTTACATAACAGCTTTTCTGGGTAGCCCTTTGCACCTGCCTTCCTTCCTTCCTTCCTTCCTTCCTTCCTTCCTTCCTTCCTTCCTTCCTTCCTTCCTTCCTTCCTTCCTTCCTTCCTTCCTTCCTTCCTTCCTTCCTTCCTTCCTTCCTTCCTTCCTTCCTTCCTGTTCTGTTCGCACAGCAGACATTTGAGACGAGGCAGTTCACAACAAAAGATGTCTTTTTATTGGTACATTCACTGAATAGAAGCAAACGAACAATGGCAACAAGCCCTTTTATACTCCCCGTGCAAGGGGATGCTCAGCCAATGATTGCGCGCAAGGCTGGAGACAGCCTGTCTGGTCTCTGCAACCGTTCTGGTCTCTGCAGACTTTCTGAGCCTTGCTGAATGACTCAGTAAGACCCAGGACACAACACTTCCTTCCTTCCTTCTACTTTTTCACAATATTTCTACTAAGATAGATTACAATTCTGCTAAGGCAGAATTTATGCCTTTTTTGATTAATGGAGATTAGTTGCTGGCTTTAGCATGCAAAAATACGAATCCCGGGCATATCTGTTCAATGACACAGTCCTCGATCTCCGGAGATCGAGGACTGTGTCATTGAATATATATATATATATATTTTCTGAGGTTTTCACGGGTGTTTGTATGTAGGTCTTTGGTAATTCGGGAAAGAAAAACTAGACAACTTCCTCACACACCTCAACAGCCTACACCCCAAAATACAGTTCACCATGGAAACAGAAGCTAACAAGCAACTTCCTTTCCTGGATGTCTTAGTCTACAAGAAATCCAATGGCTCCCTAGGACACACCATCTACCAGAAGAAAACACACACAAACCGCTATCTGCACGCACTCTCACACCACCACGCAGCACAGATCAACTCCGTAGCCAAGACACTCATCTCGAGAACAAAACGCTTAGCTGACGAACAACACCTAAAAACCGAACTACACACTCTCACTAATGTACTAACATCCAACGGATTCCAAAGAAATAAGATTACCAACTTAATCCAAAAAGAAACCCCCACCAAAATCCAAGACATAGAACAAGAAAACGGCAAAGCCCTCCTCCCATACATAAAAGGCACCACAGACAAAATCAGCAAGATCCTCCACAAACACAATATCAAGACAGCATTCTGCACAAACCGAAAAATATCTACCATCCTAAGAAACCCCAAAGACAAAATTGAGTTAGAAAATCAAGGAGTATATGAAATCCCATGCACCGCCTGCCCCACCACATACATCGGACAAACCAACAGAAGAATAAGCACACGCATTGAAGAACACAAGAACTCAGTCAGAAAAGAGGAACCAACTTCCTCCCTGGTCCAACACCTCAAAGCCACAGGACATAAAATTGACTTTAAAAATACCAGAACTATTGCCAAAACTGAACACTTTAACAAAAGAATAATCAGAGAAGCCAACGAGATAGAAAAACGCCCACACAGCATGAATAAACGAGATGATACCTCCCGCCTACCAGCCATTTGGAAACCCAGCCTTATTGACAGACGAATCCCTAGCACAAGGAGCGACACTGGACCCACACTCACGAAGACCACACATGATGTCACCACCACACATCCACGCAAAAAGCAGACTCAAACCCGCACCGATGATGAGGCACGACCGCGGACCAGAAACCAGACCACAGCTGCATCATTGGCCATTTTAAACCCCTCCATTCCATACGTGAAGCAAACTGACACCCACCTTGAAGATGTGGCACGACCACGAACGCGAAGCCAAACTACAGCAATGCAGCTCTCCATCTCAAATTCCCCTGCAAATCAGACTAATCCTAGCACAACAGGGCCCCCACCCAAGCAGAGCACACCCCCATCCAATCAGAGCACAGCCAACCCCCCATCCAATCAGAGCACAGCCAACCCCCCATCCAATCAGAGCACAGCCAAGCCCCTAACCAATCAGAACACACCTCCACCCAATCAGAACACAGCCAAGCTCCCATCCAATCAGTTCATACCTCCACTGGCAGTTAAAAGGAAGAAACAGCTGCGATCACACATTGCTCCTAGAAGCACGAAGCCGAAGACACCAGCCTGAAGATGACGAATGGGACTTCGTCGAAACGTTGCCAAGACACTTTCAATTTTACACGGGAGAAAACCCGAATTACCAAAGACCTACATATATATATATATATATATATATATATATATATATCTTTTAAAATGATGCATGGTTTGGTGTCCTGACTCCCTTTCTATAATAAGACTCAAAGTGCAGAAGTCGGTCTGCATACCCTATATTAAAAAAAAATGGATCTGTTCTAATAAGTGCAAATTAGCTATATATTATTTGAACTATGAGAGTTAAAAAAAATCCTCTAGAGAAATATATATATATAAACCTTTTCAAATGCTATCCTTTTGAAATATCGTTCTTTAAAATGTATAGAGCATAGTACAATTTTTAAACAGTCTTCTAGAAATATATATTTTATTGAGTCATTTATGCTTGTAATAATTTAACTTTTAATGGAACCATAAATGTAAAACACATTCAAAGAGACTGTTCAAGTCTAGATGTTGCATAGAAAATGAATAAATAAATAAGGATACTGCATAGTTATACCAAAAATGAATGAAATTAAAATTATGTCTCATAGCTAAAAGACAATTATTATTAATTTTAAAAACTGCAATCCTATACTTCTTTGCTCAGAATTTTTCCTACCTTTGGTGGGGCTTATTTCTGGCAAGTGTGTTAGTTTTCATCTTTTAAGAATTGAGGAAAAGAATAATAAGTCTTTTTAAGGAGTGGATTCATGCATTCAATAGTTGTTTTTTTTAATTTTCCATTTGTGACTCTCTTAAGTTGATAGAAATTTATCTATGTTTAATGTAATAGAAATTATACAAACTATGGTTCATTGTGTGTTTTGGCACACATTTTTAAATGAGGTCTTTGTTATAGTTATAACTAATAATGAATGCCTGTTCCTATGGCTCTAAATAGCTCAGTTCATAAAAAGGAAAACAAGCTGTCCTGGTGTTATTTTTTAACTTTTTTTTTTCTTTTTCATTATAGATTCTTCAAGAAGACTTAGAAAAGGAACAAGTCAAGGTTAATTCACTCACTCATATGGTAGTTGTAGTAGATGAAGCTAGTGGAGATAGGGCTACAGTTGCATTAGAACAACAACTTCAGGTAATTGATAAATTAAGATTGCTATATGATTCCATGCATGTTGCTCCTATATCTAAGTTATACTGAAAATATATATTTCTATGGTAAATGACAGGTAAAAATGTTAATATTGTTTAAAACTGAACTGGTCACTCTAATGTGGGTTTATGTTAAACAACTATTCTCCCAGCTACCATTCAGGGAAAAAGTGTCAGACATGTGCCTCCTTTATTTCAACACAATTCAGCGATACTCGAATGAATGAATTTATGATTAGGAAGAACAAATATTTTACTTTCTAAATCTGAATTGGTAAATATTAACTTTCACGTATTCCTGTACACTTTTATTTTTCACTTGCCCTTTCCATACAATTTTACTAAAAAAAGATCTCCCCTCCCAAAAATGTAATTGACATTACAGTCAAATTTAAAAATATGCACAGTAGGAAAAATCACTTGAATGTACAGTAATGCTATGATAATTTCAGTGAACCTGGAATTCAGTGATACAATAATTGGTTATGGTTTATCATAATGTCAGATTTAACTGTGAATATGGGGTGCATGCTGTCATTAATGTAAGCCCACATTGTAAGAACAATGAATACAATAAGTGAAGCATTTCTTTCATTCTGACAGCTAATTTTGAAGCTGTTACAGGAAACAGTGTTTTTTAACCTATAATTAATATTTCTAAATTTATATAGTCTCTTGATCATTGTACTTCTTTCAATATTTGCATCTTATTAAACTGTTGATACATGATTTTTTACAGTACTGTACTTGCTTCTAAGTCATGCTGTATTTCAGTTATTCCTTATTTTGTTTTTGTGTGGTAGAAGTTCTTTTAACAAGAAATTAAAAAACTACTGTATCAAATCAAGTGTTAATCTGATTTTATATCATTTGACTTCCTGCTGATTGCTAGAATAATGAAGGACAGTTCTAAAGAATTCAAAATATTTTATTTTGGTCACTGACAAGTTACACAAGATATATATAAATGTTGTGTTACTAGGAAAAAAACTAACAACTAATAGCTGTATTTCCTTCAGGAATTGTCTGAACTAGAATTGTCTCAAGTATATACTTTTTTAAAAGGAAAAGACAAAAAGAGTAAATTCTCACCAAGTCCATGTCCATGTTTTTTGTCCATATAGCACACTCTTTTTATGCTTTCTATTCTACATATAATTAGATTTTACCAGTTTTTTTTCTAGTAGTGTCCCATTCAGTTTATAACCAGATCCAACTCTAATTATCTTTTTTTTTTCAGATGGGTACATTTGGCCAGATAATACAATGTAGAATGAGTTGCCCCCAGATGTCTTGTACTTCCACATCTCATTGGGCTTCTGAAGGGCCATAAAAATCTGGCTTTCTAGGAATGCATTTTGTGGTGCAGAATTTCACCTTGCCCTGAAATTATGTCTTAGATGTATAATAATAGTATCGTCATCATTGACATAATCCCATCAATCAGTTGTAAAAAGCAGCTTAACTTGGAGCAACTTACATCCTGTGCTGGTAGTTTTAACACCATCAAACCATCTCTGCCTATCCCAGGGCCTTGGAAAGGACTCAGTAGGTAGATAAAAATGTCATATCCAGCCTAAATATCTGTCTGATTGTACAACCAACCACAATAATGTAGCCATAAAATATGAATTGGAAGATTCTAACAGTATTAAAGGCTAAATAAAAAAATATGAAGTCTGATATAAATGAAGTGTAAAATAGATATTAACTTCTTAATGTTAATGTCATTATTTTAGCATTTAGGAAACCGTTGGGCAGCAATCTGTAGATGGACAGAGGACCGTTGGTTTATTCTGCAAGATGTTCTTCGAAAATGGTTGCAATTTATTGAAGAACAGGTTAGGTATATCTATTTACTCTTTACTCTTTACTAATGTTTAATATGCAGTCTTTCTAAATGGTTTTTTTTTTAACTTTTAGGGTCTTTTGGATACATGGTTTGCTGAAAAGGAAGAATTTGTGACTACTATCAATACTACCGATTTCAAAGACCAGAAGGAAATGTTGGAAAATCTACAAAAATTGGCTGTATGTTTTGTGGGGTTTTTTTTGTATAGTTCTCATTTTTCCTCCCAGTTTTCAACATTTGTATCACATATTTCAGCAGAGGACCTGTAAATGACCCAATCAAGTAGCTTTAAACAAAATTCTGGCAGCAAAATGTTTTGCGTACACTCAACTATGAGTTTATGGGTTTAAACTGGTATTTTGAATTGAACCCAGCAAACCGAGGATCCAGCTGGCAAATGTTTAAGCTCTGGAAACATTCCAACCAACAATGAATAATATCAAATCTCTCTTCTTAGTATTATTGATAAACAGGTTCACACAGAATGATTTAATAGTTAGCCCATTCTTGTTTCTAAAACCTATCAGTTCATAAACCTTATTTTCTGAAATAAATGTGGGTATCCACACAGAGAAAAGTGATGAAACATGTGCCATGATATCACATTACTTGTGTTAGATATTAGGACACAAATGCCAAAAGACATCTCTTATTTCTGCATCATTGTGGTCTGCAAGACATCGCTAATTAGGAGATAAATTTTGCTTCTTCTTTATCATCATCATCATGACCACCATCATCATGTTAATAACTATGATTGTTTACATGTTTTAGTATTTAAACTCCATTTATGAAATAATCTTTGTAATTAGTACTTGTATATTTTATCAAATATAGTAGATATGAAGTGAAGTCAAGGACTTCATAGTTCATATGATTTGCTTATGTGCAGCTTTAGGACAGATAGCACATATTACTTTACGATCTCCAGCTATTTTTAAATTAAACCAATGATTATGATTTCTGTACTTTAATTTTAAAATATTGGTAAAATTAAAGAAAATATATTATTTTTGCTGATGATAGGTACCTTCAAAATCTGATATCAAAATAACTAAAATAATATCACTGATAATTTTTTAACATTTTCCACACTGTCTTCTGTATAACAACCTCTCCCTCTCCCTCCCTCCCTCCCTCCCTCCCTCTCTCTCTCTCTCTCTCTCCCTCTCTCTCTCTTCTGAATGAGAGATAAATTAAATAGATACTTATGTCGGAGAACTCTTGAAGGACTTCATTTGTTATTGAAATTCTGAAAGCTTCCGTTTGACTTTATTGAACAAGTAATATTGATTCATGAGCCATTCTCATATCAGACAATGATGAACAGCAATTGGAAGCCAAATGATGAAAAAGTGTACTATAAGGTTTCTGGCCTTATATAACCTTACGCTAAAATTAATGTATTACATGCCCTATTACTGAAATAATGCTAATATTGCAATAGATTCTATTAGCAGATTATTAATATTGATTACGTTCCAAGTAATTTGCCTAGAGCTAAGAGAATAAAAGGTCTGTTACTCTCACTATTTCGGATTAGTTACAGATCTAATTCATACTTGCAGAGAAATAATAATCAAAGCCATCAATAGGTATGGTTTTCTGTTTTTAAAAATCAAATTTAGATTTGGGTTATTTCCCTTCGTTGTTGCCCACTTCCCTGAAAATAACAGTGGCTATGCAATAATATACCCTGAAATAAAACCAGTTTAAACTTTAAAAACCAAAAGTTAAGAGCTGTTTTTTATTTTAATCTTTGAATGTCATATTCATCTCTATACTGTATGTCTTTATATTGGTGCCAAAGCAGGTGAAAGAAAAACTATCATACAGATATATTGAAAAGATATATTGGAACAACCTGCCTCCAGAAGCGGTGAATGCTCCAACACTGGAAGTTTTTAAGAAGAAACTGGACAGCCATTTGTCCGAAATGGTATAGGGTTACCTGCCTGAGCAGGGGGTTGGACTTGATGACCTCCAAGGTCCCTTCCAACTTTATTATTATTATTATTATTATTATTATTATTATTATTATTATTATTATTATTATTATTATTATTATTATTATTATTATTATTATTATTATTATTATTATTATTATTATTATTAAAGTGGCCATTGTTATATAAGTGATGGATATAAATAAAAGCAGCCTCTGCAGTGATGAATATATAGAAAAGCTTTGAAATTGTTTAATAAGATACTCTTTAGGATAATGCTTGTATAATTAGACATTGACATGTCTGAGCCTTTTTCTTGTGATAAAGCAGAAATATATATGTTAAAAGTTTTTGTCATCTGATTGTTCAGATTAATTAACAGGTATGAGACAGCTGGTTTAAAATTACTACTGAGGGTCCCTACTGACACACACACTGACTACAAATTTAATGTTCAGTAAAATATGTCACAATTGGAGACCAAAAATGGTGACCATCTGTCAGCATAATCTTAAGCATATGTTGTTTCACTAATTTAACTTCATGCTATGACATGAGAAAATTTTTATAACATAAAATGTACATTTATCCATATAAATCCTCAAAGTTTTAGAACAGCACAAGCCCCAGAAAGCTAAATATCAGCAGGCAGTTTACAAAACCTTGTCTCTGGGCTGCTCAAGTGAGTTTTTTGCAAAGAAAGAGAGACCAGATGGTTTACTTGGACTTAATAATGTATTCCCTGAAGTTTATATGTTTAGATTATACTGTGTGCCAACACTTTTACATTTATTTGTAGCAAAATTGTCAAGGTGTTTTAAAGGTCTGGAACCATATCAAATTTGTTTTTAATATAGCACAAATGTTTTGCTGGTAGCAATGTTTTATCGCAAAAATCATAAAAGAAATAGAATAAGCCTACCACAAAAATGAGGCATAAGAATGCTTATTATGGTACAGAAACTTGAAGGGGACAACTATGTCCAATAATTTTTGCTTTGCTTTGCTTATGCTTAGCTGGCCTAATAAGGCAGTTCTACATGTTGCCAGTTACATAAACAGTATGTCTGAGAAATGGGGTGAAGGAATGACTTTAGAAGTGGAGGTAGCAAAGCCATCATGATGATGATGATGATAATGATGATGATGATGATGATGATGATTTATTAAATTCATGTGTTGAATGACTCTCAAAAATTCTGGATAGCCATTTGATGAACAATCTATTCAGAAGAGCCATGATGGCGCAGTGTTTAGAATGCAGCCATCACACAAAGTGTGACACTTTAATTTCCAGTTCATTATTCTAAATTCAATGGTGCCCTCTGAACCAGAATGATAATGTGAATCCCACATTCCAAAAATAATGAAATATCTCAATTAGTTTATATTATTGAAAAATATGAAGAACAAAATGAATATTTGTAAAACTCCAAAGCAAATATTAGGTTACAAGAATTTTATCTTCTAGCATAAACATAAGCAACCTTATTCTTACAGATGTTGTGGACCAGAAAACTATTTATTATTTTCCCTTTTATTCTGAATTAAAAGAGTTTCCCTTTTATTCTGAATTATTCTGAACCAACATAAAGGCACATGCACAGACCTGTACGCCAGGCCTTTTCTAATTAGTTTGATTTAGTGCCATCTATATTTTGAAGATCTAAAAACCTGAGCAGTTTAGGGCAGGACAATAGTCAAAATCTCTTAATAATTTTACCAAAACAAATATTTACAATTAGCATGTACAACATATTCTATTCTTCACTTAGTACAAGAAGCAAAACTGAAAACCTTAACAATGTAGATGAACGGAGTTTTTAGATAAAATAAATGCATACATAAAACATTAGGCCACAATTGTTGATAATGAATGCTATAGTTTACAGTGTATTGCTCGTGGAAAGTAATGTCTTACTTTACATACTGTATAATAAGATTGTCCATTCTAGATTTTTTGACAGGTTGTGTGGCATATTTACTGATTATATAACCAGCACATTTATTTCTGGGTGCAGTAGTACAATTGTTTCATTTAACATTTTAAGTTGTTATTTTCATTTATTTTTCAAGTATCTTTTGGGAACTAATTAGTCTAAAGGTCATGTGAAAATAATAGCATTACAGTTTGCATATAGATTAATGATGTGCTTGCATGAACTAATTTTTAATATTAGTTATAATATTCAATCTTGAAAATATGCAGTATGATGATAATATATTATAATTATTTAACTCTTCTTTATTCTGCTAGAGGAAAAACCCAAAAGATAATTTTATAAGGATCAACTAAACTAACAAAAGCATATGGAAGTTTGTTGCTTGGAAAAAAATGCCAAGTTAGCTTGTATCATTACTTCTGATAGGTTAATATGTTTTCTTTGCCATATTACTTTTACAGATCTTGAAAGGAGAATTGGAAATCAAGAGACAATCTATGGATAAACTGAATTCCCTCAGCCAGGATCTTCTCTCAGCAGTAAAAAGTAAAGGATTATCACAAAAACTGGAAGGGTGGCTACAAAACATTAGTCAGCACGGGGATAGTTTGGCACAGAAGCTGGAAGGCAGTTCCAAGCAGGTTTGTCAAAACTGTTAGCCTGATAGTTAATGACAGTCAAATCATTACCACCTCATTGTTGAATCATTTCTTAGCCATGATGCTTTATTTCCATCTTACACACTATTTATCAAAACCAACTTTCAACTTCATATTCACAAAAATATTTCCTGTTTTTAAGTGATATTCTTAGCTCTAAATCACATAAACTTTAAACTCATACATTTGACAATTACTTAATAAAGAGTCAAAATTTGGTCTGCATACTCCTAGCCAAACTAAAATTATAATTTTTGCCCATGAATAACATTCCAAATTCAGTTGTTTCCCTCTTTTCTTTTTTTGCTTCAAATTTCAGATAAAATGTGGGACCAATATAGGATAGCTTAGACTTGCGATTTCTTTAATCCTAATAAAACTTCCTAGCTTCTTCATGTATGATGACAAGGATCCTATCAGATTCCTCTTTCTTCTCCTTAGAGAAAAGATGCATAAAGATGAAAACTTACTAAGCATCTAAGTTCAGACTTACTGCAAACTTTCAGTGCAGAATAGAAAATACTGAAACAGTGAAATAATAGAAAATACTTGTAGCTCAGGTTTTAGCTTTTGGCAGTGGTTTGCTCTCTCAGCTATTTTTATAGTATTTTTATGATCAATTTTTATGATCAATTATCAATATTATTGTTGATAATAAACAACACCAGTTCGATTGGGAAGGAACAAAAACCATTGGGCATGCCAATATCTGCCACACACATGAATTTATTGAAGCCTGGTATTCTACCAAAGGAGCAATTAACAAGCATCTTGAACTAGATCCAGCATATGAATATGTAAGAAACCAGACCATTCAAACTACCAATCAACAAGAGAACCAATCAGCTGCTCAGAATTTAAATATAGCTCCAAACAAACAACCAATCACATGACCAACTGGATCACACTGGCACACAAGACATTTATAAGCTAAGGAAAATAGGACAAGAAAATCTTGCTGATGATGTTACTTAGTCTGATAATGAAACGTTCAGAAACTAAATAGAAACATGCTTGGAGAGCAAACTACTGCCAAAATACTGAAACAGTGACAGAACTTAAAGCGGGAAACTTAGAACAGACAGCTGGGCTTGGAAAGAGCCTTGGAATATGGACATGTATGCCAACATCTATATACTACTAAAACTCCTGATGCCATTTAATGGTTCTTTGTTTGTCCATTTGTAAAATTCAGTTAAGACAAGTGGTGCACCATAGCATTAAAAAATGGATTAAGGTACTTCAGATCTGCTAACTTAAAAGAATTGGTACAAAATCCTGGACCCTTTATTCCCATGGAATTGAAATTTCAAGTGTCTTCATACCGATTGTATTTACAAAGTTGTGGTCACTGCAGTATTGTCAAGGTTAGCTATGATCATATACAGGGCTTTTTTTTGTCATAGAATGCACGGAATGGCATTCCGGCACCTTTTTTCAATGGAGTTTGTGGAACTAAAAAAAGTTCAGACCTTCCAACTTCTTGCAGAAAAAAAAGATCTCACAAGGAGTTGGAAGGTCTGACTGAATTTTTTTTAATCCTACAAACTCCGTTTCCCTGCAGCAGAAGAGAAACATGACAGAGCTGGAAAGCAGGTTAGCAAAGAAATGCTTTCGGGAAGAGGAAGGAGCTGCACCAGGAGGAGAAGCGGCAGGAAACAGGGCTGCCATTTCCAGAAGGGAGAAGGGAGATGTGGGGCAATGCAGGGCAGCAAGCAAGTGCTGTTCTCTGCTCTGCATCTCTGCTGTGTTCTCCGTTCTCCGTGAGACAGGCGACAAAGGACTGGCGGAGGGAGGCAGCAGGGGAGGCTTGTGCCGCCTGGTGACGGCGCAAGCCACGGGAGAGTTGGTGGACGAGGAGGCGGCTGCACCTGGACAGGTGATCTGCGGGGCGAAGCTTAAAGAAAGCCCTTCCAGTGGCCCACAGCGGCAGCGGAACCATTCACCATCACTCCCCCCTGGCTCCAAAATGGTGGAGGGGGACCGGGCCTACCCCGCCCAACCTATCCACCTTAGCATGGCAGTCCAGATTGGGAGGGGAGTGAAAGGTTGCCGATCAAGGAATGGCCTGGCGGGGGGTGGCTGAGTACCGGCACCTTTTTTCTTACAAAAAAAGCACTGATCATATATGATCATAATTTCTGATACTTCCTGCCAGCTTCCTACAAGCAAAGTCAGTGGGGAATCCCGCAGAAAGTCAGAGGTCGCTCCTATCCAATGCATTTTTTCCTGCCCATGGTCATTCTATTTCTTTGTTTAGGCAAGTAATATATCTGGAAGCATGACCCAATAAGTCATGGATTATTAGGAAAGTCAAATCACACATCATAGAATGTTCCCTGTGGACTATAGTTGCCTTCTACACATGTGGGTCTATACTTTCTATTTTATTTAGTTTTGGTCTGCTTGAATGTTATATCTGTAGCTGTCAGAGATACTTTGTTGATGCAGGACATAAATAATTGCAAATAGGCTTAGAAGTGATGTTTTATTTATTGGCTGAAAGATATAACAGCTACATTTTTTCTGTTTGCATAAATGCTTTGATAGTCAGAACAAGGAGTTTTCAAAAGTCTAAATGTTTATCAAACAGCTAATTATAACTTGGAGAACTCTGCATATAGAGTATTTGCACATCCTTGTTTAAATCTTTCAAAAGTAGTATATAAAACAACCCATTTTATTTGCAATCTACATTTCCAGAAGTCTGACTGTATTTTCAATAAGTCCTATTCAAACATGTGATTTTATATAAACATTATCTGATTGGTTAGTGATATCACAATTACTAAGTCTGAAATTGTGGTATACCATTTTAGTAATTTTGGGAGATGAACTATGTATTTTACAAGGATAGGGAATTTGTTGGTGTAATATGTAAACACGTCTGTTCTGAGAAGTATTTGATATTGAAATCATGACTGATACCAAGATAAATTGGTACTTAAAAGCCATGGAAGATTTTCTTGTTAATAATAAGTTTATACTTTAAATATTTTAGGCTTACAATAATACTGACTCCCTTACATTTTGAGAATTCTTCCCTGAAAGTCACAACTCAGTAATTTCACAGGGTATGATACTGCCATAAGTATGAAAATTGCCAAATATAGCCTTATATTATCCTACATTGTTAATACTAACTTTTCACTATAAAGGTGAAAATGTAACGGAGTATAACTCATTCTTTGAACTAATTTAAAATTTTCTACAATTGATGCATTGTGATCTTAGGCTTTCTAGGATAGGAATGATTAATTAGAGCATATACACATCTGTACAGAATATGAATAGAAGGGCTTTGGTGCTAGGTGGACAGATGAATGAATAGATAGATGATAAGTGGATCCTGCTCTGAGAATTATGAAAGCTGTAGAAAGAATCCTTCCATGTCCTGCCGCAGTGAGAGTGAATACCAGCCTTTTGTTGTTTTTGTTGTTTTTTTACTAGAAGACAAAGAAATAATTGTTTTAACATGGAAGAAAGAATCTTTAAATGGCACCAGCAACACACCTTTTTCCACTGAGTTCTCTAAATAATAACTTCAGTAATAAACATGGAAACAGAAAATAAAATGAAATGTTTGTGAAGACTTAACAGATTTTTAAAAATCTTAATTAGTTTTTTTAAAAAAACACTTGCCTTTTCTCTGGTGAAGTAGCAATCTTAAAAAGGGGCGAGGGGGAGAATCCAAATAGGTATATTGTATAATTTGCCTATTGAACTTTTGTATTTTTTGCTTTTGCTTTACTTTGTACAAAATGTGCTACAAATTCATTCTGTTTACTTCTCATTTTAATATTGACTTTTCCATATGTCTTATTCATCTAGCATGAGTCAGATAAAACAATTTGGTTGCATTTCAATACAGTGTTGTGTTGTTCTGAAAGTCATGAGCAAGAAAGAACAATTTCTCTTTATTTTCTATTGCCACGCTAAACATCTTAATTAAAGCCTTTCAGCCAATGTGGGACCTCTGCTTCAATACTTCTCACAGATTTCACAGGCGGTTGCTGCCACTCAAACATCACTAACACAGACCACAGTAATGGAGACTGTGACCATGGTGACCACCAGAGAGCAGATTCTGGTTAAACATGGTAAAGAGGAGCTCCCACAAGTGCCACCTCCCAAGAAGAGGCAAATGGTTGTGGATTCAGAAATTAGGAAAAGGTGAGAACTAAATAAATGAAGACACCTTTGTCAAACGTTTTTTTAAACCATCAATACTTAATATATTACGTTTCTTTTTAATATTAGGTAGGTTTGTTTTGTTCTGTGGAGAATTTCATAGTAGGGATAGGCAGCTTTTGTAATTAATAAATGGAAGTTCTGTTTTCTACATACAGAAACTTTATCTGAAAGTTAATACAAATTTTGTACCAGATCATTTACTGAAGTTATACTATACTATTTATACTTTTACTTTTTTATTATTTAGGTAACTACTGCAGGCATCAAAGATTGCACAGTCAATAAATTGCCACAGAATTCCTCCTTACCAAAACAAAAACAAAAATGATTGCAGAGATAAAGAGTACATTTTCAAAAAGGACAAAATACATTATTTATACATTATATATTTATCTCTTTTTTTCAGAGTTATAGTTGCATTTCATTTTGTTCCAACAATCCTGTGGTGAAGATTGAGCTGAGAGAGAGCCCCATATCTCTCATTGAGCGCTCTGAAAAATATCTGAATAATAACAAGCCTGAAAAATAACATTTTTCTCTCCCCCCCCCCCCAAATTGACTCTTTGATGCACAGGCATTAAGCCAACCTCAGCTCAAAAAGTTAAGTAAAGTTGAATCTGCTGACATGAAAAACCACCAGAAAATCTTAGGGCTGTAGGCTAGACTGGGAAATTGGGAAAAAAATTGCAGAGGAGAACATCTCATTACTTTGTATTTCCAAGCTTTAATATTTTGCTGTGATAGATTATTTCAGGAAAAAAATATCCTAATAGAATATATGTTATCACTAACATATATTCCAGTGATAATAATTTTGTGTGATTTTTGCAGTATGTTGTAAATATGTAATAATAATATTTTAAAGCCTAAAATCAGGAAATAAAAATTAACATGAGTGCAAGATGCTTTATCCTGATGTTACTTTAATTTAGTTTAGAATATTTAGTGAAACATTCTTTGTCATTTTTTTAAAAAGTGCCATAAAATAAGCAGGTCATTTGTTTTTCATTCTGTCATAATTAACATCATAAAATGAAACCATAATGCACAGAAATAAATGTAAGGGGATGAGAAATATACAGTAAACTATAAAGGAAGATTTGCTCAAAATATAAGTATTCCTCAAATTATGACAGTTTACTTACTTCAAATTTACAACACATAACCCCAAAAGTACTTACAACCCAAAATTATGTATGTTGCAGCATCACAGCAGTCATTCACCCTTATGACCAACTGTGGAGATGCTTGCAACATGCCCCCTGTCTATTTCCTTCCCATCCTGCCCTGCCAGGTCTCCACAGGCCTGCTTTGCTAGCTCATCGCATTTCATGTGTTCCTCCCCACCCCATCACCGATTGTTCAGTTATCTTTCAAAGATCTCCAGAACTCCAGACTGGCCACGTGGCAGAAAAGCAGCTGTCTTTTTCTCAAATGTTTTTGAGCCATGTTTCACCTAATCTGTGTTTTTCCTGCCTGTGTGTAAAACCTTCTCCACATTAAATTTCATTTTGTTGGATAAGGCTCATTGTTCAAGTCTGTCAAGATCTTTTTGGATTCTGAGCTTGTCTTCCGGAGTGTTGGCTATTCCTGCCAGCTTAGTGTCAGCTGAAAATTTGATGAGTTCCCCTTCTATTCCCTCATCTAAGTCATTTATGAAGATATTAAAGAGTACTGGGCCTAAGACGGAACCTTGTGGTGCCCCACTGCTTACTGCCCTCCATGTAGATGTGGTACTATTAAGGATGACTTGCTGAGTATGGTTTGTCAGCTAGTTACAAATCAATCTGATGGTGATGTTATCTATCCCACATTTTTCTAGCTTATCAAGAAGTAGGTTGTGGTCTACTTTGTCGAGTGCCTTGCTGAAGTCTAAGAATACTATGTCCACAGCATTTCTCTTGTCTACTAATTTAGTCACTTTGTCAAAGAATTAAATAAGATTGGTTTGGCATAATCTGTTTTTAACAAATCCATACTGGCTTTTAGTTATAACTTTATTTGTTTATAGATGTTCGCTGATCTGTTTTTTGACTATCTTTTCCAGTATATTCTCAGGTATTGATGTTAGGCTGATTGGTCTGTAGTTTTCTGGGTCTGTTTTTCCCCCCCTTTTTTGAAGATGGGAACCACATCAGCTCTTTTCCAATCCACAGATAATTCCCTGGTGTTCCAGGATTTTTTAAAGCTATGGTACAATGGTTCTGAGATAACATCTGCCAATTCCTTCAGAACTCTGGGATGCAACCCATCAGGTCCCGGTGATTTATATTCATCAAAATCAGACAAGTGTTCTCTTACCATTTCCTTGCTTATTTTAATTTTTATTTCTAGTCTGTCTTTTACAGTTACATTTTTGGTAGGTTGGGCTATAGTTTGTTTTTGCATGAAGACAGATGCAAAGAATGAGTTAAGCAGTTCTGCTTTCTGTTTGCTGCCTGTTGCTTTCTTACCATCTTCTCTCTTAAGTGGATCTACTGTTTCCTTGTCTTTTTCCTTGTTATTTATATGTTCAAATAAACTTTTTTTTATTATCTTTCACTTTTGTTGCAAGTCTTTGTTCATTCTGAGCCTTTACTTTCTTGACTTCATCTTTGCAGATTCGGGCTATCTGCTGATACTCTGCATAGTTATGTGTCCCACTTTCCATTTTTTATACTTGTCCTTTTTGTCTTTCAGTTTATCAGAGAGATTGTTGTGCAACTATGCTCGCTTCTTTTTGGATTTCTTGTTTTTCTTTTTTAGTGGTATTGTGCTGCCTGTTGCTTTCTTACCATCTTCTCTCTTAAGTGGATCTACTGTTTCCTTGTCTTTTTCCTTGTTATTTATATGTTCAAATAAACTTTTTTTTATTATCTTTCACTTTTGTTGCAAGTCTTTGTTCATTCTGAGCCTTTACTTTCTTGACTTCATCTTTGCAGATTTGGGCTATCTGCTGATACTCTGCATAGTTATGTGTCCCACTTTCCATTTTTTATACTTGTCCTTCTTGTTTTTCTTTTTTAGTGGTATTGTGCTGGACTGGGCTTTTATGAAATATTTTTCAGAGTTTCCCATGCTTCTTGAGTAGATTTTCATCCATGGAATTTTTCTTAGACTCTCTCTGAGTTTGTTAAAATCAGCTCTTTTGAAGTTTAAGACACTGGCTGGATTATGTTCTATTGCTTGTGTTTGCATTATATTGAATTCCAATGTGACGTGGTCACTCTCGCCCAAGGTTCTGCCAGTTTCAACTCCCTCTATGACTTCTTCTCTATTAGTAAAAATTAGGTCCAGTATAGCTTTTACTCTAGTTCCCTCCTCTACCTTTTGGATACAAAGTTGTCAGCTAGGTTGGTTAGGAATCTGTTTGATCTCCCACTTGCTGCAGAGTTTGTCTCCCAGTTGATATTAGAGTAGTTAAAGTCTCCCATTACTAGTGTGGTATATTTCCTACATACATTTGTTAATTGTTTAGCAAAAAGTTCATCTATTTCTTCTGCTTGGTTGGGTGGCCTGTAATATACGTCTATAGCAATGTCCTTCTTTTTTCCTTTTATATTGACCCATATGGATTCTAGGAGGTTTTCATCCTCGGTTTTGTGGATTTCTGTAGAGATGTAGTGATCTTTTATATATACAGCAACTCCACCTCCTTTTTTATTAGGTCTGTTTATTTTGAATAGTTTGTATCCTTTCATCAGTACATTCCAGTCATGAGTTTCATCCCACCATGTTTCAGTAATAGCAACTGTATCATATTTACCTTCAGGTATTAGTACTTCATCCTGTTTGTTCCCTAAACTTTGAGCGTTTGTGTATAGACATTTCAATCCTTTATGGTTCTTGGGTATGTTTCTTATATCTCCTATTTTGTATTTGGATTTTCCATCCTTTCCACCACTCTCTACTTCGTTGTGATTTTCTTCTTCCTCCTCCTCCTCCTCCCTCCTCCTCCTCCTCCTCCTCCTGATAAGATGAGCCAGTTTCTTGGTTGTAGGTTGTAAAGAGGTAGAACACTAGAACAATTGGTTCCCTTAGCTGTACAAGACAATGCATTTGCCATGGATAAGAAAAGAATCTCAAAAATTCTTTTGTAAACATGCTCAGTGAAGTCCCTTACACTGAATATACTCTATATTAGTTATACTGCTCTAAAGTTACAATCATACTAGGGAATCAGGAAGCAATTTAGCTGTAACAGATTAATAATTGGCAACAAATGGCAGTCCAGGAAAGCCCTCACTTTTGCAACCTTGAATTTCAGAATGGAGTAATATGTAATTAGGACATGAAAGTTTGGTATGATTCTAAAATCAATGGCAATCTAAGAAATGGAAGAATCAATAACAAACCAAAGAAAAACTATTTCTGGGGACATGGATTTCTGGCAACTTTCTTAGAAGCTGTTTCCAAGAGTCCCCTATCAGACAGCTAAGGGAACTTTGGAAACAGTTTTCATTTGGTTAAATTTCCCGGAACAAAGGATTATCCCTGCATCTAAGACTCATATTTTTATGCTAGTTCTCTGCTTTCTTTTAAAATATAACACAACATAGCATATATATATATACAGACACACACACATATGCTATGTTTACACACACATTCACACACATAATAAAATACTTTTAATCATTTCATACTATTAATAAAATAATCTGAATACCTATACCATAACATTATCAGCTTTCAAAACATACTTATTAGAATGACATTATACATAAACCTCCATAAGATTTTTTTTTCTTATCTTTCTATGAGACTCCAAGTGCATTTAAACAGGACTGGTGCTCCATCTAGTGTCATCATGATTAGTGAACTTTATTTAAATTGTTCCTTTCCTGAAATAAATGCTAATCTAACAGCCAAAATTAAATATGCTATTAAATATTAACACAAACATCAGATATTTTATTATAGTGAATTTTCTGTACAAACTCATAACAAGAATTTTTGCATTATTATTTGCTCAAAACAGAACAATAAATAGTAGATGACAACAAAGTTATAATAATTTAAGTTTGAAACAGACCAATAGATGGAAGATTGTACCTTCTGACAATTTCATCTGATGCATATATTATTTCAGGAACATAGAATTGTTCTGCTGAAATCCATTCTTATGCATCTCCAGTTAACATCTAGGTGGATAAACAATGTGAACATTGCTGATATTGGATGCCTTTGTACATTATCGTATTTGAATGATGAAACAATCTAAGATAGTTTCATTGAATGGTACAAAAAGTAAATCTGTATGTCTCCCAGAAAATCCATTCTAAGCTTTCTCTATAATGATGCACCATTTTTCCCCTGAATAAATTCACAGGGCTAATATTTATATTTATTCATAGGGTTGTTGTTAAATATCAGTCGGTGTCCTGCACTACTTCCCCTTTTCTCTTTCTCTTTCTTTTAATAGAGAATACTCTGCAAGGATTTTGTTTGACTTTTTTA
Source organism: Azemiops feae (assembly GCA_023970755.1). NCBI lineage: Eukaryota > Metazoa > Chordata > Lepidosauria > Squamata > Viperidae > Azemiops > Azemiops feae. The sequence continues at coordinate 175,551 of JALGBA010000038.1, forward strand.
AAAAATCCAAGAATTATTTTTCTCAAAAATTCTCAAACTTTGTAGTACTACAGATATAAATTGTTATGCATAGTTCTTAATTCAAATTAGTGAATCAGTCATTTATTAATTTGAAAAAAAATGTTCTGTCTATTCTATCTGCCTTGCAGTGAGATTGGCAGCAAACAAATTTAATAATAAATAAAAATGAATTCCCTTAACCGCTCAGAATGAGTTTCAGAAATATAGTTGAAATAGCTTGATAATATTTATGTGCAGCAAGTCCTATAATAGCTGCTTTATTAATGTTCTAAGAATGTAGGATTTACTGTGTGGAAATAGGCAGTCCTAAAATCTTGATTCTAAGTTGCTTAAGACTATATATTACTGTAAACAGGATTTGGCTTTGAAGTCAATCTTATTATAATGTATAGATGATGTAGGATCTTAGCAAGCACTACTCATTCTCCATAATTCTACATGTTGGATCAGCTTGCCCTTACTACACTATTTTTAAGCTTCTGCAAATTGTGTATTACAATAATACGTTAACTGTATAACATTAATAATTTTGTATTGCAGTGCAGGTTTATCATCTATCACTCAAAAAACAATAACCCTCCTCTCCATTTCCTGATAATTTCTGGCTGTTCATCATTAATGGAGAATTCCAGGGACCCCCTCACAGCAATCTGGTCCTTAGGGAGAAGTACATCTCCAGTGAGAACAGACTTTTATCCAAAATTGTGTCCCTAAAATTAGAAACAACTTTGAGGAGCAGAATTTTCTTAGGTACATCTTTTGACAGGAATGAGAGAAATAGGAACAGAAAGAAAAGCAGCAACAATTCTACAAGTGCCCAGGAAGATTCATTGGCAACACTACCAAAAGACCCAGAGATATCCCATTACCTCTTTCTTGCCTCTGCTATAAATCAAGCACCAGGGTAATAAAATTATATTATGTCAAATCCACATCTAAATCAAAACTCATTATCTACATGTCCTGTAGATCAAAGCTACCACTTTCTTCACCAGGTTAGTTAAACATGAAATAGAAACAGCTAATAGAAAACAGCTTGGACAAAAGATAAGCAAGAGTATTACAACCACCTCTTTTAAGTGCACAAAATATTCTACCTGCAAAAAGGAATTTTAATTTACTGAGTCATTATTGGACAAGTATCCAGAAATACCTGTAAACTAGGCTGAGATCAAGCCTACAAGGACTAACATACTAAAATCGACATTGATTTATTCAAGAGACAATCTGCAGAACTGGTGTACTAGATACAATCTGGTTATTTCATATAATCTTTCTATTCTGTAGAACAGAGGCATTATACTATTATTTTTCTTAATGTATGTATGGTGATCTAAAATCTGTTATTGTTAGGCAGATATACCTCCAAATAAAATTACTTTGTTTTAATAAACAAACACCATGAGCATTGTTGACATATTTACAAGGCCATACTTTATATATTATTTTTACATTAACATATGTATTTACATTTTATATATGTATTCATGCCCATCGCACTATTTCTTTAAGCAACATTATATAAGGCACAGATTAAAAAATAAGTTACAAAAATTAAAAATCTGAAAGAAGAAAAAGAAAAAAAAACTTGTATCTAAATGTTCATATTATTTATAAATATATTTCTGTCTCTGTAAATGTATTTGCTTTTATCATATCACTGTTCTGCATCATATATTACCCTTGGCTCCTTATGTCAACTCAAATAATATTTTAAATATGCATGGAATACAGGGTATCATTTAGAGTTGAATTTGCTTTATATGCAGTTTAGATTTATGAACAAAATTATATCCGATTTTGACAAATTTACTTAAAATAGAAATATGGAAAGCTTCTTGATTATCACATAGTTTTAAATCTTTTTTTATTATTTTAACATCTTGCTCTCATTGTTGTGCTGTTAATTCAATTTGTATCCTGGTTTTTAGTCAAAGGGTTGTTTGGCTACTGTTACTTTCTATAAAACAAGAACAACAAAACAGCTTTTTTCTTCTTACCTTAGATTTGATGTTGATACAACAGAACTTCACAGTTGGATGACTCGCTCAGAAGCTGTACTACAGAGTCCTGAGTTTGCAATATATAGAAAAGAAGGAAACCTATCTGATCTCAGAGAAAAAGTTAATGTAAGGGGGAAAATCTATTTCCTTAATTTATATAATGTTTGTAGAACTAGTACTGTGTTTCCCTGAAAATAAGACCCACCCCAAAAATAAGCCCTAGCCTGATTTTTTTGGGTGAGCCTGATATAAGCTCTACCCCAAAAATAAGCCCGGGTGGGTGGTTGTGGCCGGCATAAGCGGTGCCGAGTGCATGGGGGCTGACAGTGTCTGGCAGCAGCCCCAGCCCACTGGCCCCTTGGCACAGAGCAGGTAAATCTGTATGCAGAGGCAGGGGGAAGTGTTTGGGCACCTATGGGGTGCTTGGAAACTGAACGATTCGCTCAGTTTCCAAACAGCCCATAGGCACCCAAACACTTTTCCCCTGAATGGAGATCTGATGGAAACTAGAAGCTCCATCTGCTTGTGAATGGGGTGCTTGGAGACGGAGCTAATTGCTCTGTCTCCAAGCACCCCATTTGCAAACAGACGGAGCTTCCAGTCTCCGTCAGATCTCTGTTGAGGGGGAAAGTGTTTGGGTGCCTATGGGGCACTTGGGGCAGCTCTACCCCCTCCCCCATCTGCCTTGCCTCGTGGCGGCAGCACGGCGCTGCAGGCCATGCGGCCTCCTACTACAAGTGGCTGCGAGTTGTTGCAGAAGTGGGCCAGCAGTCACACAGCCTCCTGCTGGACAGGACTGTCGATGTCGCCACCACGAGGCGAGGTAGGTATCAGGAAAAAAGACATCCCCCCAAAATAAAACCTACTGCCTCTTTTGGAGGCAATATATATATATATAAGACTGGGTCTTATTTTTGGGGAAACATGGTATGTTATCAGCTTCTGTTTTACTGTTTTATAAGATTTACAGTATATTTCCATATTTGGTAAATGGCTGTAGATTAGTTTCAATTTGAAATATATTGATAAAGTATGCTTAAATGTTCTTATTCTTTAATTTGTTATCATCCTGTCCTAAAATATAAATAATGCAACTAGGTGTATTCAGTGACTGCTATAAAATATAAAGCCTGGATTCACAAAAGTCAATAATGTCATATATTTATATGCCTTGCTTTGAGAGAGATTATAACTTGTCAGTGTGACATTTGAATAAAACAATGTTTACAGGCAGAAGACCTTTATAAAATATAAAATGCCGAGGTATGATTAATGAGTCATATTAATATGCATTTTTTGAAATGCTCAGCTTTCTGTATTCCTTTTAATTGTCCCATTTTAAATCCTTTTTCCCTTTGGCATACATTTTTTCCTCTGCAAAATTGTAGGAATTTTGTTTTGAAAACTGTATTAAGTTAGTAATGGAGAAATTAACTTTAGCTTATTTCAGAAACAGTCCTACATATTTATGACATTTCTTGGAAGATACTCAGAAAACCTTTTTCTATTTTTCTGGGATTTCACCTCTAATTTGGAACTTGGAGAATATTCCTTGGCAAAGCTATATAATTGTCTTTGACACTGCAGTTATCTTTTGTTATGAACAGCCCTAAAAAGTTCAAGTGGTTGATTTCTAATACTATCTGGCCATGTTACACATAAATCTACAATTCAGTATTACACAATTTTTACTTACGTACCTACAACTATTTTTTAATTCATATTCTTTGAGAACAGTCAGTAAAAAATATACTGCAAGTTAGATGTTTAGATCAATATTTTTGGTCATATGGATTGCTAAACAGTGTGTATGTATCTATGTTTATTTGAATATACACATATCAAGAAATATAACATGTTACATTAAATTATATCAAGAAAGGAACTTCATCTGAGAATATTTCTTTATCCATAATAGAATTATAACTCCACTTCAGGATTCCCCCCCCCCAAATCTATATTGATTCTATTCTTTTATATTTTGCCTTTCTGCTTTACAAAACCCAAAAAGAAATCCTAAACATGTAGAAGGCTTTTATAAAGGACATGGTCATACATGCAGTGCCAGGAGTCTTCCTGACCTCTTGAAGACTTCCTGGCAGGAAGAGAACATATGAGAAATTTGCTGAACCAAAACGTTATATGTCGCTAGATGCTTATCGCAGGAATTGAACAGTTTTTTTGCCTACATATTTTATAGTATACTATCTTTATCCAGTTTACTTTTAAAAAGAATTTTAAAATTCTGTGCAGTAATATGTTTACCGTTAATTATAGTGTGAAATTATGAAAAGTGTAAATTTCCATGTACACACTTTTGAACTATCTTATGTTAGAAAAGTCCAACCTTTTAAAAAAATACATTTTCTATATAATTTATTTCTCATTCATCCATCAATTATAAGTTATACACGAGGGCTGTGCATTTTTTTCTTTTTTTGAAAAAGGGAATTATTATAACAGTTTCCAAATTTGTGCAAATTGCACAAAACTGTGCAATCCTTTCCAAATTTTCCAAATGATCATTTCCAAATTTGTGCAATTGTTTTTCAGTGGCTTCCAGATCTCTCTGCATGTATAAGGACAATCCGTGCACATGTAACTGGAAGCAGAAGGGGGCAATTTCTGAACGCTGAGTTTTTAATAATTTGGAGAGGGGTACTGATGTGCACTTGCATGTGCTGAGAGCCTTGTTTCAGAGGATTTCCATAGCTATGCAATGTCTACCCTCCCATCAGTTCTTTATAAAATATTCGTGTAGTACTCGTGGGGTTAAAGTGCAGGTAGATGTAGTATGAATTAGATGCAACAAATGCAAAGCAGCAGCATGTTGCATTTAATAATAAAAGTTATAAGCTATTACTATATGGAGGAAGCAATGGTTTCAGTAATAGTTTTATTACTGCTGCTTAGGTTAAGTATAATTACTGCTTCAAAACAGATTAATAAAAGGGACATTTAAGGGAGTCATTAAATATTTCATATTTGACTAATTTGCAGAAACCAGGCAAAAAGGTGGAAATTTAGATAAATGAGGAATAATCTTAGTTTGTATGGACTGAAACATCATGAATATTTAAATATAGCAATGTTTTTCAGATTTATAAAGGATAGAAGACAACACTATTGCTTTTAAAAATAATTTATCTAATCAAGGCTTCTGTTGTCCAAACTTTGAAAAGTGTTTCATGTGAATTGTTCAACTTTTTCATCATGTTACAGATCATAGAAAGAGAAAAACCTGACAAGTACAGGAAACTTCAAGATGCCAATAGATCATCTGAGGCCCTCGTGGAACAGATGGTGAATGGTAATTACATGGCAGTGGATTTATATAACTTTCTTAGTGGTTTTATAAAAACATAGGATTATATCATAGGAATTCTATTAGTGAATCACCTTATGAAGATTAAAACGGCTTTTTATAAATTTATTCTATATGTTAAATTTTAATTAGCAAAAACATTAGGAATTTACCACCACCAATATAGTCCACCTTTTGAAGTCTGGACAATTAACAAGATGCTGTTCCTCCTCAGATACTCACTGTGTTGCATCTTAGTATTGGACTAAAATGAATTAAAATTTCATTTTTTAAAACACATAAAATTTTGGACATTATTTAAATAATCTCAGAATATTTATTCTTCACTTTGCTTCATTTTTTCTTATTTTGAATGTGTGCTCATCTGACCATATGATGGTTTTATATAATTTGTGGTTCTGTCTTCATGGCTTATAGTGTACTGTATATTTGTTTTTATTATTTTTTTAGGTTGTTTTTTTTTACAAAACATTATTTGCCTCTCTTTTTCTTTCTACTCATCTGCAGTCATTTTTAAGCATGTTTAGTATTTACACCTGTGCTCTCCCAATTTTGTGCATTTTTCTACTGATACTGAAAATACTGGAATGTGGTCCCCTAGTATTTAAAGACTCACGCCAGCTTTTTGATCAGATATTTTAGTATGGTTTGTTTGTTTTATCTTTTCTAGGCCATTTATTTGTGTTCTTTTTAAAAATCTTTCTCGAGCATTTAGTTTCTTTCACACAAAAATAAATATTAATCCGGACTTGGAAGTGGAGTTAAAAGAGCTATAAGCCTAGAATCTCTACGTAGCCACAAGGGGACTAAGTCCAACCCCCCTTGAATTCCATTGACCCTCATCTAGCACCAAGCATGCGCTAACAGTTAGTTGAAAAGATTCCTGTGCATAGCCTTTTTAGCACTAAATCAATTTAATTGGACCTTCACAGGCAGTCCTGGTCTTTTGCACCTGACAGTGTAACACAATACAAACACATAGTTCATTGCTATTATTATAAGAGAAGAAAAATAAATGGTAATCTAATCTAATGGTAATTTAATCATAGGACTGGAAGGGACCTTGGAGGGCTTCTAGTCCAACCCCTTGCTCAAGGCAGGAGACCTTATACTACCCTGGTCAAATGGTTATCCAATCTATTTTTTAATATCTTAAGCACCCACACTTCTGGAGACAAGCTATTCCATTGATTAATTGTTCTCACTGTCAGAAAGTGTATCTTTCTAGGTTGGATTTCTGCTTAACCTGTTGTTCTTAACCCAGTACACGGTCTCTGGGATCTGAAACTGAGATCTGGATGGGATGGCACTGACCCAGAAAGACCTGATCTGCAACTCCTGAACTCACAACTCCTTGAAGAGCATTCGGAAGCTACAGCTGGTGCAGAATGTGGCAGCATGGGTAGTTTTGGAGGCCCCAAGGATGGCCCCTGTAACACCACTGCTCTGAGAGCTGCACTGGTTACCAATCTGCTTCTGGGTGCAATTCAAGATGTTGGTGATCACCTTTAAAGCCCTTCATGGCATGGATCCAAGTTACTTGAGGGACCGTCTCACCCCACTGGGATTGGCCTGTGCCACTCGTGCTGGCAGAGGAGGCATGCAGCGGATCCCATCAGCCTGAGTATTCCGGATGGTGGGGTCCAGGAGGAGGGCCTTCTCTGCTGTTACTCCTGCCCTTTGGAACATCTTGCCCTCTGTTGTGAGGTTGGCCACAACCCTCCTATATTTTTGTTGGGGTTTTTTTTGAAATGTTTTATTGATTTTTAACAATTACAATCTTTAGTGCTTAGTAAACAACGTGTTGTCTGGGTTCACATATTTAACATTAACTTCTTCAATATAAATCTGTTCAGTGCTGCACAATCCAGTATTTTTTCCCTGATCTTCCTTTCTTTCCCATATTTTTTCCTGTTTTCCCCTCATTATACAATTACAATTCTTGGTACTGTTGATGCATACAAAGTTAAATATAAACATCCTCATCATATTTTACTAATGTTATACAAATAACAATAATATCAATTCATAAATAATATCCTGTTTTTCATACTCTGGTTAAAGTTTGATTTCCCATCAATATTTGAAATATCTTCATCAGTTATGATTTTCTCAATATTAATTACATTTATATATCTAAGAATTTTATTCATACCAGCCATTCTCTTATTTCATATTTCCTATATCAAAAAGAGAAAAAATGCTATTTTAATTCTAAACCATATCTTTCATTATGAAAGTCTAATTATATCTAAGGTCATCCATTCTTTTAATCATATTCAAATATATATTTAATCATATAATGCCCCCTCTAATAGGTCAAATCTTCTGTTTTTTAAGTCTAACTCTTTCTTTTTTCTTTGCCAAATAGCTTTCCAGGCCAAGGTATTTAAATCACCCAGGAATTTTCTTTCTATTTTTGTAAAAGTTGCTTGGAATGAGGAAGACAATTTAGGTAGGGGATTTTGGGGGGGGGGATTTCTGCCCATTTATATTCCTTAAGGAACTCCCACTTTCCTTCTCCCTCAATTTCTCTTTTCATTTTTTGTCTCCCAAGTTGTGACATTTCCCCTGACAGCTCTACATTCCATTTTTTAAAATCTTCTTCCTTATCATCAGGTATATTTTGCAGACCTAAGGAGTAAAGCATCTTTTCCATTTTTGTTGTTATGGCTAAGTCTTATAGTATTTTATTTGTATATGGTAGTTTATATTTCCCTTCTTTTATCTCTTCTGTCTCTGGGTCAATTTCCTCTGCTTCATCTTCTGATTTCTGGTTTTTTTGTTCATACTTTGTAGTCATTGTCTGGGAATTTTCTAATTGTAGATTTAATTTGAAGATTTACTCATTTATATTAGCTAAATTGTTTTTAGTCTCATTATGGTTTCTTTTTGTGTCCTCTTTGTGTGCGACAATTGTTTGGTGAATTAGTTGTAGCACAAAGTGTATTTCCTTCTGAAAGGTGTTTATTTTTTCTTGAGGCATCATTCCTGGAGATCCTTGGTTAGGCTGGGTGGGGGCTTCAAATGGAGGTGCAATGTAAATTTTCTTATCACTTTTAGCTGGGTGTAAAACATCCATTTTATTTCCCCCCTCCAAATAATCTTTTTGTAGTGACCCTTTGTCTCCGGCATCCAAGAATTGTTGGTCAGGCAAGGTTGTAATCCATAATGTTCAAAGTATTCAAAATGTTCAACCACCCTGAAAACAGTTTAAAGGTCTCTCCCAGCCAGATGTAGTCAAAAGTCAAATTTTTCTTTCTCTCTCAATAGTTTTTGAGATTAAAAGTCCAAGCTCAGTAGGTGTTTATAGTCCAAGAAGATCAGGGTGATAAGTGTGCCAAAATATTTTCCTTTATTGCCAGCTGTTCTCCATTAAGCTAGGAGTCACCAAGCAGCCAGGAAACTAGTTGTAGTGCTATACTCAAATCAACCACTAGATGTCATTCAAAATCCATTTTCCACTCTTAAGACAAAAGGTTGATTTCTCATATTTCAATTTTTTTTCCAAAGAGAAAATCTTAAGTTATCTCAGTTCTCAAATTTATCAAAACTGTAACTTTTTGTTACTTCCACTTCAGTATTATATATTTCTGTCCCCCATAAAAGAAATTAAAATGCCACTTCCATTCCTCTGGAAGGGTGGGGCTACAGTCCCCTTCCTCCTCACATTCAGAGGTTATTAACTTCTTGGGAGCCTTTCCCAGGAAATTCAGTTGTAGAATAGTAAAGAAAGGATCAATATTCTCACCCAGTTCCAAACATGCTGTTTACTATCTGCTAATTAGTGCTTTTCTTCTTCAGTTGTCAGTGGCTAATGGCTGGCCACAAGAATGTAGCCAGTCTTTCCCTACCAGTTTGAAGGACTTTCCTTGGATCAAACGGAAAGACCACTGTCTCTCGTGATTGATGAGGCACCCCTCCTTATTCATTGCCTCTTTGGGGGGACTCTAAGCACTTTTAGGGCTCCCAGCAGGGCGAAATCGGGTGTGGAAGGCAGAGCCCTGCCTTCCTGCATCTGTTTCACCGCGACGCAAACCCTCCTATCTTTTTGTAAGGGCCTAAAGACGTGGCTGTGCCAATCTGCTTGGGGCCCCAGTGGCAGATCAGCACAATGGAGGTGATCAATTAATAACTAAGATGTAACTGTAAGCAGGTCAGAGTTACCCTATAGTAAGATGGCCAGCCATACATTTTGTAAATAAAAATTATAAATAATATTTCTTGTCCTGCCCTATCATGCTTTGGAGAATAAGTCAAAACCTCTTCTCAATAACAGTCTGTCAAGTACTGGAAGACAATTATCATGTGCCCCCAATCCTTCTCTTTGATAGGCTAGACATACCTAACTCCAACAAATCCAAACCAATACAATGCAGCATAAATGAATGATGCAATTTCTTCCACTGAATGATTCAATAACAGTCTCTGGCAAGTTTGTCTGATCTGCAAGTCTGCTCACTAGAAATTCTGGGAATCTTCCTCCAAACACTTCCTAGTAAGGAAGAACATTAGGCTAGTCACATTTGCAATTATGTCTAAGGCATATTGCCAAATTATCTGCTTACTGAAATCAGTGTAGCTCATTTAGAGCAAGTTGTTGTTTTTCGAATAAAGGTTCTTTGAACTGATTATATTGAGAAGCACCACACTAAATACTAAATTAATTTGCCATATACACATGAGGTATCACGATTCATTCTATTTGTCAGTAAAAACAGCATAAGTCAACTTTAATCACATTGTGCTATACTGAATGTATAGTAATAATATGATTCACAAATAAGCTAGTGAACAATTAACAATTATTTGTTATGCACAGGATGTAGTAATAAAATGAATAAGGCACTTTGGATACTGATCTCTCAGTCCTGTGGAATAAAATGTATTTATACACTGCCAATATAAAGGATTGTTTTGAATATAAAGTGGAAATCAATTTATGAGCCATTAAGCTCAAAATTATAATATATTACCTCAGAATTAAAGTTTTATTAGTCACCATTCCTACTATTGATGTAGCAGTTATCTATCTGGTTAACAGTGGAGGCAGGTCCTTTCCCAAATCTGGAATTCAGAAAGGACTCATTGTTAAAATGTAAAACAAAGTTAAGCTCATTATATAATAAAATTTGTGCTAATTATGAAATTATAGTGTTATACTATTTGTTGGACCAAATGCCTTTTGCTAATGAAAAAGTAGGCAGACTTCCTCAAATCTTTTATAGGACACTAATGTTTTGGAATATTCTTTTATGAATGTTCACTGTTTAATGGCTGTATTTAGAGATACACTTACAGGTGTAGAATGTATGAATTCACATCAAATATAACACACCTTTTTAAACCAAAAGATTTTGAAGTTGTCCTTCAGACCCTTAATAACTAGCCAGCTCTTATAGATATCACCAGAGGGCTTCTGATATGTCAGCATTTATTCTGTTACAAACTATTTATTGTTCTTTGTTGGGATCCCATCATCTGGAATGCTTTTTATTTGGATGCATGAGCTTTTTGTTGAATCTGTTTCCTATTTGATGTTCTGTCTCTGAGTCATTTGATTAACGGTTTGTAAGTATGAATGTGTCAATCATATTTTAATTTATATGGTATGTTAAACTTTAAAATAAGTTGAAGTACCTTTACATAGGTACTATGTAATATCTTATGGCCTTCTTTTCCATTTTCCTCCTAAATATGTGAATGCTTGTTTTATGTACTAACATACATACACACACTGTGTGTGTGTGTGTGTGATGTGTTTGAATACTAGTAGCTTGGGTTGGTAGCTGGGCTATTGGTTTGATCTCCGGGCTTGGTGTGTATGTGTGTATCAAGTTCATTTTTGTAATGATAAATTTTGTTCTTTTTTATGAATCTTCTAATTCAGATACAGAGTTATTAAATGTCTTTCTTTACTTTTCTGTGTCCACAATAAACTAAAAATAAATGTGCTCAACTCTTTCCTTCCTTTTTTTTTTAGATGGGCTTAATGCCGACGACATCAAACAGGCGTCAGAGCAGTTGAACGAGCGGTGGATTGAGTTCTGTCAGTTACTGAGTGAAAGACTGGCATGGTTGGAGTACCAAAACAACATCATTGCCTTCTACTCTCAGCTGCAGCAATTGGAGCAGACAGTAATTACTGTTGAAAATTGGATGAAAGCACAGCTCTTACCAGCAGCAGCAGATCCTGATGTAGTGAAAACACAGTTAGATAGGTGTAAGGTTAGAAATTCTGTCCTAATCTTTGTGGTATTCTGTTGCACACATATTGTTTCATTATTTCGGGTCCCTGTTCTTCATGAAAGCATCTATGATATTCAGTTGTGTTGATAATCTTATAAAAGGGAGAAAAAGATATATGAACTTGTTCACATACGAAACTGCCAAGATACAAATGTTTGAAAAACATTTTGATCATTGCCAGGAGCTGTACATGTTACACATGAGTAACTGAAGCACATTTGAAAGTACTGGGTGGGAATTAGGCTATAGTAGCCTGGATGGAATACATTTCTGTTGTACATGCAAAATCAAATGAAAGGCAAAAAGGAAACTTGTGATTGTGAATTTTCTTATGGTGTTTAAATTGTCATTAATGGAGTAGAATGTTTTAATATATCTCAATATCTACTCACTGGAGAGTAGTAGCAAAAGGACTTAAATAATATTTAATAGTAAGTAAACAATAATAAAGTACAGTGATGACTAGCCTCACATAGCTCCCGAGATCATTCATCATATTGGTTCATATAGCTGTAATGTTTTGATGATAGTGGTTATGATAATAAAGGTTATTTTCATCTTTTATTGCAAAAATAAAATTTAAGAACCTTTTGTAAAAATATTTTTAAAAATTAAAACTTTTTTTAAAAAAAACAGTAATAGTTTGGTTTCCTAAGTCATTTTCAACTCCTAGATGGATAGATTTTCTACATGACAATCACTCTCTGATCTGTTTTTTAAAGCTTCCCAATGCTGCAATCATTATAATCGATCAATTCACCTTGCTGTTGGTCATCCTCATCGTCACTTTACTTCTACTTTTCCCAGCATTAGACCTTTTGCTAAAGAGCTGGGTCTTCGTATAATGCAGGGGTAGGCAACCTTGGCTCTTTTATGACTCGTGGACTTCAACTCCCAGATTTCCTGAGCCAGCATGGCTGACTCAGGAATTCTGGGAGTTGAAGTCCACGAGTCATAAAAGAGCCAAGGTTGCCTACCCCTGGTATAATGTATCTAAAGAAGGACAATTTGAGCCTTTATCTTGAAATCTCTATTGAATTGTTCAATGATCCATCAGTTTGTTTTATTGTCCTCAATATTCTTAGGAGTCTTGTTTAACATCAAAGTTCAAAGTCATCAGTACTTTTTCTATCCCAATTCTTTAAACTTCAAATTTTGCTTCCATAGAATGTCACAGAGAATTCCATGGCTTCACAATTCTGGTCTTTGTATGCATAGAATGTGTTTTTCAAATCTTTCATACAGTAGCTATCCTACCAAGTGCTAGTCTGCATGTTACCTCTTGACTACTGGTTTCTTTATTATTGATAGTTAATCGTAAAAGACAAAAGCTATCCACACTTTGATATCTTCAATGTTAATACTCAGGCTGGTTGTTCTGCTTGTTGTCATTAGTTTGGTCGTCTTTATATTTAATTTTAGTTCCATTTTTTTTTCACTGTGCACTTTGACTTTTAGCATGAGGGCTTGCAAATCAAGAATAGTGCCATCAGCATAGCACATAATTATTATCGATTTTTGTTAGGAAGCAATAACCATCAATAAACTAAAACAAACATGAAATACTATTTAAGAGTCTAAATTTATATGTTACCTTGAGAGAGAGATATTTTAAATATCAATATTAAATATTTATGCCCTTACCTTCCCAAACGTGTGTAGAGGCGGACAATCTCTTAGGGAAACATTATTAATATATTTACAGATGCCAAGCAAATTTGATTGAATTATTATTTCCGTTATTATGAAGCTCTTTTTAAAGCTTTTTATTGCTGAATTAATCTTTTGGTTTTGCACATCAAAATATTAATGATGTAATAGATTTGAAGATGGCCACTCACTAGGGACCCTGTAGATTTTCATAGTAGAGACCCCTGCTGTCTTCTCCTCCTCCTTTCTGACTGAAGAAAGAGGCATTCTAGGCTATTGATTCCCAAGAATCTGTCAGAAGAGCATTTTTCTTTGGGGAATTCTCCTGAGGGATGAACCCACAGAATCTTCAGGATTGTTCTCTTTACCACAGGAGTATAAAACTGGTCAGAGTCACCCACACTTTCAGGTTTTAATTTAATGTAATTTTCTTTGTTATCATAACTTCTGAATTTATTAATTGCTTCTTTCTGAATCTCCAGCTGAAACTTTCCAGACTAGGATTTATGACTCTCTTTCTAGTTTTGGGAGCATTGCTTATGTAACTAATTTTTTGTGCTGACTTTTATATATTTCATATTTGTTGCTTGAAGTTTTCATCATTTTGTATCAATAAAAACTTTGAAGTGCATTTTTCACTGATAAGGGTAATTATTGAAAATGACAGTTAATTTGAACAAAGGAAAGGGGTTTTTTATGTTTATAATTTTGCTTTTTCTAAAAAAGATTTCTTTGATATAAAACTCCTTTTTAATGCAACTGTACAGCTGAGAATTCAAATGGAGACATTTGCTTCTAGATATATTTTGCTTGTTTTAACAAAAAATATATTCTTTGAATCATTTGAACAATTTGACCAGTTTCCTTAATTCCCTTATTTTTTTTCTTTAACCCACCAGAGGGAGCTTCAACATTAGGAATGTTTACTTGAAAGTCACATGTCACATTTAAAAAAAAAATGTGAACCAGTTATTTTTTTTTACTAATTTAGTATGATTAGAACTTGTTTTATATCCTTTTCTCTCATTATTTGGTTACTCATACTTTATATCATTTAAATATTGTTTGTTGATTTATTAATCTTAATGCCATAATTTATTTTGGTTCAATATGAATAGAAATTTTAGTCATAAAATTATTTTGCTTTAAAAATGAACAGAAGAAAACATGGAGAAGAATCGAAACTGGAAGAATTCATTTTAAAGAATTTCAGCAATTAAAATTAAGAATTAACTTAAAGGAATTTCCATAAAATAGAAGATCATCTTCTAAATTAATTCAAGAAGCACCCCAAGATCTAGAAGCAAAACTGGACTGTCAAAAGACTGATATCAACAACATATATGATAAATTAATAATTCAAATAGAATAAAGAATTAAATAATTGCAAATAACAGATCTGTAATTGTCTTCAATTGAGAAGTTTATAGACAGAACTGAACAAGTTGGAAGCTAGACTACAGTTTACAGAAACATAACTTTGGCATGGTTGTGGGGTGTGTACTTTGAGGAACATGAGAACCATGTCAGAGATTCAAGTCTGGGCCGGTCCCCTTAGAGGAGCCAGATGAAGAGTGTTTTTTCCCATGAACAATATAGTAAGATATAATTTACAGAAACTCATACTGGACTGATCATTGCCCAAATCAAGAAGGACCACATTAGGTATTAGAGTTACTAGACAACAGCAGGGATCCTCAACCCCCGGGTTGTGGCCCATTGGGAACTGGGCTGTGCAAGCAGCGGGTAAGCACATGAGCAAGCAAGATTGCATTTGTGCAAGCCGTGCGTGCATGCACAAAACTATCCCCTCTTCCCCCTCACTGCTGTTGCCAGTCCGCAAAGCCAGAAAGGTTGGGGACCACTGGCAACAGGACTTAAGACTATCAAAAGAAAAGTTGTTTACCCATTGCAAATATACCAAGACTGAAAACAAAGAAATTATGAACTTTTATTACCAACCAAATCCAACAAGAAGAGGATATCAGACAAGAATGTAGCATTTCTGGAAAGAACAACATCCAGAATCAGAAATAGCAGAAAAGAGGCTAGCAGATCAGTGTCGATTTATAGTATGGAATAAAGCATTCATAAAAGCAGAATTGGAAGAACTGCAAAGGTCCAACCAGGGCAAAGAAATTGAAGCCTTGCCGAAGTAACTCATATTGCACAGCCAAACCAGGGGAAATCAGTATTAAAGGAAGCTAACATAACTATTAAATCATTTTCATTCCCAAACCAGGCACCCTCTCCTCTGCTCTCTCCTCAGAAAGATCAAAGCCCTCTACCTAAAGAAGAAATATTGAAACACCTAGGACAGCACAAAAACAACAGAAGAATGTTTCCTGCATTAAAGCTGGTTCCAAAGAAATATCAATATTATAATATCAAATATAAGCACTAGCTCATGCAAGAAACAAGCCAACTAATGTACAGCACAGCTGCATTTATAACTGAATACTGTGTATACAAAATCAACAAACAAGAAAAAAACAAACAGCGCACTACAAAATAGAAGATCAAACTGGAAAATAAGATCCACCTTCTCAAATCAGATACAAGCAAGTTAGAACAGATGAAAGAAAAGAAGCTGAAGAATAAGAAGACCAAGAATACCTGATCAAGAAATATCACCTAGATACAAGATGATTAAGGAAGTACTGGAAACAATAAAGCAACAAATAACAGATATGGACAAGAAGATTAGCAGATACAAAGCCTAAATTGCACACTATTGGCAGAATCTCCAATCTCAGTCAAAACAAAAAACATTTGTACCAATCAATCATTGGAGAGAATGCAGTGCACAAGTCAAGATTTGACAAAGAAAAAACAATGCAGTTCTGGACACAACTATGGAACAACACAAAAAATATAACAAAAACGCAGCTTGAATAAAGGAGGTAGTTAACAATAAAAAGTGTTGAAATTAAAGAACTTGTAATAACAGCAGAAATTGTGGAGAAAAGAGCAAAACAAAATCAAGAATTGGTCAGCATCAGGTGAAGATGAGCTTCATGGTTGAAATATCTGTCTGGTCTGCTCTTACTCATTGTCAATCAGTTTAGCAAAATACTGCAAGGAGGTGAAATTGAAGATTGGTTAAATCTGGCAAAACCTTCCTGATAATGAAAGATCCAACAAAACGAGCAGCAGCAGACAACTCAGGCCAATTACTAAGGAGAAATTTCCTGACAGTTAGAACAATTAATTAGTGCAACGACTTGCCTCCAGAAGTTGTGGGTGCTCCAACACTGGAAGTTTTTAAGAGATTTGACAATCATTTGTCTAAAATGGTATAGGATTTCCTGGCTGAGCAGGGGATTGGACTAGAAGACCTCCAAGGTCCCTTCCAACTCTTGTTATTCTGTTAAAAATAATTAGTACATACCTTTACCTTGGGTATGTGTCCAGTCTATTACCTATCATTCATGAATCCTAAGAAAATTCATTTAAGAACAACATTCCAATTATAAAGGAACACTTCAATTATCTGATGTATAATGAAAGAACTGTATGGATTTCGAAGCCCAATATACAAGCATATATCCAGTTTTGCAGCTGATGAGTGTTAGAAGTTAATATAAGTAATGTACCTCTATAAAACAAATATTGAGCACAGCATTGCTATTAAATAAAAATCATACAAATTTACAATTGAAATGTCAGCATAAATAGCAGTTCATAAAGACAATTTATTCCACCAATATTACATACTGACATTCCTTTTAAAAATGACTTTTTGGCAGGATGAAGTGGTCCGCTTGTCAAGCATTCAACCTCAGATAGAAAAACTGAAGGCACAAGGCAAAGCACTAAAAGAGAACCAGCAGTGTCCAGTGTTTTTGGAAGCAGATCTTGTTGCTTTTACTAATCATTTCACTCATGTGTACGATGATTTGAAAGGTAGAGAAAAGCAGCTACAAACAAGTAAGTGCTGATACTAATTATTGTCAACAAATAGCTTAGAACCAAAACCAGTTTGGAAGGTCATATATATTTAGCTATATAACAAAAAATCAATGGTCTGAAGCTAATCATAACTTTTACTCATTTTTTCTATCCTTCTGTACAAGTGCAGTATATGTGCAAAACAAAATGTAAATTTTGTTTATTCGGAATTGATTTGGACTTTGATTCAAAATGTTGGTTGTACATGGCCTATGGAAAATGGTGATCAAATTTAATGTTAAGTATAACTAGGGTTGCATTATGTCAGAGTGAATGTTTATTATAAAGAATAAACCAATATAAAACTTACTTTACCTCAAAATGCCACTAATTAGAGTTACCTAAAGGTGTAAGTGCAATTGCTGGTGAGGTTTTTGCTTTATATCTGAAATTTGCACAGAATTATCAGAGGCTGTAATTCTTGTACTCAATACACATTTTTCACATTTTAATATGCCATATGCTTACTACAAGCAACAGTTGAAGAATTCTTTTAATATTTTTTTCTAGATCCTATATAATCCTCATAGGCATTCTTAAAAATAAATATATATATATATCTGGCTGCCAACATCGGTGTCATATAAAGAGTTGTATGTTGGATAAAAATAAACTTGAATTTCTATATAAAATTTTTGTTTTTCAAGTTGACTAAATAACTGTAGCTGGGGTTTTAAATATCATATTGCAAAAGAAGTTGATGATTATTTTTGCTTTGACTCAATAAAATCTGTCAGCAGTGCTTCTAAAATGTCTCTTAATTAGCAGAGAGATAAGATTGAATGATATGATTCTGTATGCTTCTTGCTTAAAATTGTTTTACAGAGATTTATCAAAGTATTAGTAATAATTTGTATTAATTCTGACTTTACTACGGCATTATGAGGGGTTTTGATTATACTTTTTAAATTGAATTAAATTGGTTGTTTTTAGTTTGCATTTACTTTTTTAAGATGATAATTTACGTTTCAGTGATTTGGTTTTAAATTAATATATTTCAATTATTATTTGTGCTGTTTATTAAACTGGATTGTTTCTTTTTTAAAAGTATAGTTATGTGTTTGCATGTATGTGTGTGCATGCATGTACACAGATTTTAAAAAAAATCTTTACCCCTCTGAATGATATATCTTGCACTCTTCTGGAGGTCCTTTTTCACTATGTTGAAGTATTGGGTAACTAGATTTTGTCAGTAACATACATTTAGGTCTTCTCCCATCCATAGTTCCCTCATACATTTCATACATCACGTCTCATTAGTTCTTTTTTTAAAAAAAATATTATTTTTCTGTTATTACAAGTCATATGTGCTTAGTAAACAACGTGTTGTCTGTGTTCATTTGTTACTCAGTCATACATATTAACTTCCTCAACATAGATCTGTCCAATACTATACAGTCCGGTGTTTTCTTGATCCTCTCTTCTTCCAATGATGTTTTCATTTTCCCAACACTGAGCAAATACAAATCTTACTACTATCAATACATGCAAAGTTAAGTACGCACATCCTCATCATAATTTTCTAGCATTATACATAATAAAAATAGTATCAGTTTGTAACATCTCTTCTAATCCACTCATGTCTTAGTTGTATTTGCAATTAAAGTCCTCTTGTTAAGTCAATATCCTGTTTTTCCAGCTCTTATTTAGCTTTAATTTCCCTTCAGTATTCAAAGTATCTTTATCAGTTATAATTTTCTCAATGTTAGTTACATTTGGGTGACCAAAAGCTCCACTTATACAAACCATCCTAGTATTTTCATATTTCCCATCATAAAGAAGTGGGCTATCCTAATTATAAATCATATCCTTCTAATTATAAAAATCTTTTTATATCGAAAGGTTATCTGTTCTTTTAGCCATATTCGAACACAAGTTTATTCATATGATGTCCCATCTGGTAAGTCAGATCTTCTATTTTCTTCAGTCTAACTCTGGCTTTCTTCCTTTGCCAAATAACTTTCCAAGTCAATGTATTTAGATCATCAAAGGATTTTTCCTCTGTTTTTATGGGTACTATTTGAAATAGGAAAGACAATATTTTTGAGGGGGAGTTCAACCCATTTATATTGAATAAACAACTCCCACTTTCCTTTTCCTTCAGCTTCTCTTTTCATTTCATGTTTTCCAATTTCTAAAATTTCACCTAACAGTCCATTCAATATGATCTTCTTCCTTGTCCTCAGATATTTTGAGGTTTAAGAAATAGGATATCTTTTCCATTTCTGATATTATGGTTAAGTCTTCCAGATTTTTATTTGCATGCACCAGTCTGTAATTTCCTTCCTTTATAGCCTCTGTCTTTGGGTCAATTGCCTCTTATTTGTCTTCTATTTTTTGACTTGCTTGCTCATTCTTTATAGTCATTTTCTGAGAGTTTACTAGTTGTAGGTTTAAGTTAAAGACTTGCTCATTTATATTGTCAAACTTCTTTTTAGTCTCATCATAGATTCTTCTTGAGTCTTCTTTATGTGAAATAATTGCCTCTTGAATTGATTGCAGCATAGACCACATTTCCTTTTGCAAAATATTGGGTTTTTCTTGTTGGAGCGTCACTCCTACAGTTCCCTGATATATCGAGCTGGGGGTTTCAGAGGAAGATATTGGGGATTGTTTTTTCCCACTTTTAGCTAGGTATGAAACACCCATTTTGTTTTCCCCTTCCAGATATACTATTGTATTCCTCAGTATTGGCCTTAACTGGCACAACCAATCTTAAAATCAATACAGCAATACAGCAGTGTCTCATAAAGTTCTTATAGTCTTTATGTATAGCTTTTATAATCCAATAGGTCCCAAAATATAGGTCCACCACTAAAGGTAATATTTTGTAATCGTTCTTCTATTCAGGAGTTCAAAAATTATCAGTCAACCGATGTTTATAACCCAAAATGTTCAACCACCCTTAAAAACAGTCCATAAGTCTCTCCCAGACAAAAGTAGCCAAAGATCAAATTTTCCTTTCACTCCAAATAGTTCTTAAAATTAAAAGTCAGACTTCAGTCAATATTTGTAATCCAGGAAGGTCAGCAGGTTTCAAAACAATTATAGCTCCCACCTTGTAGAAAATAGCCCAAAGTACTTTTCTCCATTGCCAGCTGCTCTCTGTTGAATTAAGAGTCATCAAACATCAAAGAGGCTCAATAGTTATCTAAGTCTGGGCATTCTGCCAAGTTCATTCCAGGCACAACTATGGTGCTATACTCTATTCCACCACTAGATATCATTAAATATCCATTTTTCAATTAAAATGAAAAGTTAATTTCTTGTACTTCACCCCAATATTCTTTCAAAGAGAAAATCTTAACAGTTTCCTCAGTTTTCAAGTTTGTCAAGGCTATAGCTTTGTATTACTTCCATTTTGGTGTTATATATTTCTGTCCCCCAAAAAGAATTAAAATGCCACTTCTGTTCTCTGGAAGGGTAGAGCAGCAATCACCTTTCTTCTCATGTTTGGGTTTTTTTTTTCTTCTTCTTGGGAATTTGTCTTTTCCAGGAAACCCAGTTGCAAAGTAATAAAGAAAGGATGAATATTCCCACCCAGTTGCAAGCACACTGTTTACGATCTGCTAATTAGTGCTTTCTTTCTTCGGTTGTCAGTGGCTTCAGGCTGGCCACAGGAATGCAGCCAGTCTTTCCCCTGCCAGTTTGAAGGGCTTTCCTCAGATCAAACGGATTGACCGCCATCTCTCCGTGATTGATGAGACTCCCCTCCTTCATCACCTCTCTGGGGCGACTTTAGACCTCTTTAGGCCCCCTGGCAGGGTGAAATCAGCTGTGGGGGAGCAGAGTTCCATTTCCCTTGGCTGCAATGCTATGACGCAAACTGGAAGTCCCTCCTTAGAATAACGTGATCCCCTCTTCTTTGTGGCAGCCCCTCAAATACTGGAATACTGCTATCATGTCTCCCCTATTTCTTCTTTTCTTTAGACTAGCCAAACCCAGGTCCTGCAGCAATTCTTCATATGTTTTAGTCTCCAGGCCTTTGATTAGTTCTTGTAGTAGTATTCCATTAATTGCAGGTTTTCTTATCTCATCCATGTATGGTTGCTTCTTACAGCCAACCTCAAGTCAGATTGACCTGGTTCCCTAACATCTGACACACAACTTGTTAATCCAGGTGATGTCCAAAGTGGCATGATTCTCTTTGTTTGTATCATCCTCATAACCACGTTATGCAGGTGAAGCATTAGGGAGCCTTTTCCCAAGACCGCTACTGGCATGGTACAACTGATTCAAACCCCAGTCTCCCATGTCAAAGGCCAATCTCTCATGTCAAAAAGTACAAGGCTCTAACCACTGTACTATCCAGCCACTATTAATTGTGGTCTTTATATGCACACATACATATACACAGATGGATAGACAGATGCATACACACACACACACACACAATGCACTTGGAAGCTTCCTTACAACAATGATCCAAGATACTTGGAACGCATAGCTGTAGAACTAACTGATTCATATTAACTTTTAAAGTATGTCAATTATTGAATACTGCTAATCTTACTAGGAAAACTCTAGGAAAACTAGAACATTTTGCAAAAAAATGAACTTTTCTTAAGAATGTATGTGAAATTTAATAAATTGTGTTTCTGGATTATTTGGTGATATTTCTTTTATAATTAATATTAATGGCTTTTTATTTAAAAAAAAAAACACCTAGATTTCCCAGTTTTGTTTTCAGTTTCTATCAGCATCACCTTTGGCTAGCTACAAAACATATCCCATTGCTGTTCATGGCAAAATTCCATTTAATTTAAATGCTTCTGAATTTTTAAATCTAACTTATTTAAGACATCTGTAATGCCATTCTAATGGGGACAGTTCAGTAAAATGCTAGTTGTATTTTCTGCTATGCTAATGTTCTAATATAAGCATTTAACAGATGTCCTTAAGAGAATATTTCCTTTCTTTATAATAACATGAACCATAAAAAGATATTGGCACATCCAATAATAGCTGTAAAAAACCCCAACATTTCTAAATTATGGGATTTGTGGAATACTTAATTTTTCTAAACTTTATAAATATTAAAACCCAATTTGGGAACATGATAATTCATAATAATTTTGACTCAAAATGCATTTGAATTTCTTCATTGTGTCTTCCATTTGTTGGTATGTAACTAACATATTCCAGCATATTTTATTATTTCATTTGTCAAAAATATTACTACAATCAGAAACAACAATGTAAATACAAGCTTATCTTAAATGAACCACAAATTAATTCTTTAGTGATACAAATAAAAAGCTAAAAGAATAGTTGACATATCTATAGCAATAGAACAAAACTGAGCAATTTTTATAGAAGTGGTATCACGTTGTTAGCTAGAATAAGATTGTTAGCTAGAATAGAAACTTTCCAGACTTTCTCAGTCAGAAAGAGATAAAAGACATGTTCATTCCCTAATAAATTGGCAATCATTGTTTGCCTCTCAAACATCAAAGAATATGAGCATTTTAATAGGCATACTATAATGAACATAAACCAGCATGACTTTGCCACAATTTGTAGATGGTTATCCATCAGAGATGAACTTGTGAACACCTGTGGATCCTTTAATGAGCAAGGGGTTGGACTGGATTAAATCCCTTCTGAGATTATTTATGAATTGAGTAAGCCCAGTGATGTCATTTGAATTTTATATCTTTCTTTAAAGATGACTTATGTCTGTTCTGCATGAAAGAATTAAAGATCCTAATATAAATATTAATTCAAAGAATCAATTGGATGCTAAATCTGGGTACCATCTACACTGGAGTCTTCCTAGATTCCAAGCATATGAGTTTAATTACCAGGACTACCAAAAATGTTCTTGAGAATATTGATTGGGCACTTAGTCAAAGGCCTGTTAGAAAGTTCTCAAAGTCAAACTGCCTACAGGTAGTCCTCGACTTACAACAGTTCATTTAGTGACCATTCAACGTTACAACGATACTGAAAAAAGTGACATGACCATTTTTCACTCTTACAACCATTGCAGTATCCCCATGGTCACACGATCAAAATACAGCCGCTTGGCAATTGACTCATATTTATGACGGTTGTAGTGTCCTGGGGCCATGTGATCACCTTTTGTAACAAGCAAACTGAATGGGAAAACCACATTAATTTAACAACAGTGTTACTAACTTAACAACTGCAATGATTCAGTTAACAACTTTGGCTAGAAAGGTCATAAAATGGGGCAAACCTCACTTAACAAATGTCTCACTTAGCAACAGAAAGTTTGGTCAATTACGGTCATAAGTCAAGGACTACCTGTATTCATTTTTATATATGCCAATCATATTCTATTATTCCTCCTTATGCTTCTGGAGAGGCAGACACTTTTCAGCTCAGCAAAAGGCTGAGGAGGGCATTTGAGATAATTAAATGCAGGTCTTTGATAATGGAGGGAAATTATGCACAAACCATTCAGTAAGTTAACTGTCCCTGATTTTCACCTAGAGTTCCAATTAAAAGATAAGATCTTGCAACAGGGAATGAAAACCCTGAGTTCTAACAACAATGAAGCTGTATTGGTTTAATAAGATCAGTGCCTGCACACTCACACATATTCTTACGCATTCTCACCTCTCTCATGACTAGAACTGGACAAGCACCAATCTAAAAGAACAGGAAGCTGTTATCTTTTCAGAGCTTTTATAAAGAGCACTGCTGTGCAAAATCTCACTATTCTCAATGCCAATTAATTCCCATTTATTTGTTTATTTGTTTGGCCAGCTACTTCATTTCTCAGATATCTGTTTTTCCCCATTCCTCTTAGAGGATATATGTGATACACTTGCTTACAGACAATGGTTTTTATCTTTCCATGATGGAGGTGGCTTTTTAAAACTGCTTTTTTTTAATTTGAGGTGCTGGCACTAGTCTTCAAGACTTTTTCCTTTATATTACAGGTCAAGCATTCTTATAAACATAAATCTGTGACCTGTATAATCATTGGCTGGTGGCTTTTGCTTTCAAAACCTTAAAATGTCTTCATTGTCCAAAGGGTGGGAGGGTCAGGAAATACTGGTTCTTGTTGCATAATCAAAGTACTAGAAGTGTAGAAGAGAGTCCCTATACATTTAAAGAATTTAGTTATTGCACGCTAATTATTAACCACTTATTCTGGGGATTGGAGATCTCATGAAAATGGCTAGCTTTTTGTAATTAATTTTAATTAATTGATTTTAATTATTTTTTGTATATTAATTATAATTCTACTTTGAAGAACAACAGGCAAAGATTCAAAGGTCTTTCCTTAGTCCTAGGGGATTGTTGACAGAACTGCTAGATTATCCTCTTAAATGGAGATACCTAACAATATGCTAAATAAATTCAGAGGATCGTCTTTTAATATTTACATTAGTATAGGTATTATTAAACAAAATAGGAGCAGAATCTATTTTGTTTTTAATAAAGGAGAATATTTGTAGTTCAGGGTTGAAATGAGGTGTCCTTGGTGCTCTCTGAGCTTGCTTGTTTTCTTGCAGATGTTTCATTACTCAAACTTGGTAACATCATCAGTGCTAGTTTGCTGTCAGTTTATATTCTATAAACTGAATAAAAACTGAATAGAATATAAAGAGACAGCAAATTGCACTCCTTACTAGCAGTGCTTAGTTTGGGTAATGAAACATCTGCAAGAAAACAAGCAAGCTCAGAGAGCACCAAGGACCCCCTTATGTTTTGTTTTTTAGAATCCTTTTGAAATAGGGATTTGAGAGGGAGGCAGCCTTGACTCTGACATCTAATCTGCATGGTTATATTGTCATATAACAACCATGTCAGTAGCAACTCAGTTCTCACTCATTTCAATGAGCAGCTGCCTGTCTGCATTGCGTGTGATGCATCCCCGTATGGGGTTGGGGCTGTGGTAAGGCACTTAATGGCTGATGGGAGGCAGAAGCCCATCGCGTATTACTCCAGGACCCTATCGTCCGCAGAGTGCAACTACGCGCAAATTGACAAGGAGGCTCTGGCCATTGTGGCTGGAGTTAAAAAGTTCCATGACTACTTGTATGGCCGCCAATTCACGGTCTTCACAGACCACAAGCCACTCCTAAGGTTGTTCACCACAAACAAACAGACACCTCAGATTCTGTCTCCTCGAATGCTTAGGTGGTCTATCTTCCTGTCAGCCTACAGCTACAGGATGATTCACAAACCGGGCAAGGAAATGGGCCATGCAGACGGCCTGAGCAGGTTGCCCCTGCCACATGTGGAGCCAGATCCAGCTCCGGCTGCACCCATCCTGGCTATCCAGGATTTGCCGGAATCTCCCCTTCATGCTGGGGACATAGCTGCTGAGACAGCAGCTGACAAAACACTGAGTCGTGTGCTAAACTGGGTACACACAGGATGGCTGGACAAATGTCCAGGGCCAGAATTTCAGAGTTTCTTCATGAAGAAAGGGGTGCATCCTTTGGGGAAGTAGGGTCATAGTCCCGAGCTCTTTAAGGCCCAGGGTCCTAGAGTCTCTGCACGAGGGTCATCTGGGAATAGTCCAGATGAAGGCACTTGCGAGGAGCTACCTTTGGTGACCAGGGCTAGATAAAGCCATCAAGGCCCAAGTACTTGGTTGCTACACGTGCCAGCAATCCAGACCGGAGATGCCGCAAGCCCCTGTTCACCGATGGGAGGACACACACACACTGTGGTCACGAATCCACATTGATTTTGCTGGGCCCTTTCAGGGACAGCTGTTTCTAACAGTGGTAGATAGCCATTCTAAATGGTTAGAGGTCGCACCAGTCCCTACTATGACTACTGCCAGGACCATCCAGGAACTGCGCAGAATCTTTGCAACACATGGACTTCTAGACGTGTTGGTCTCTGACAATGGGGCTCAGTTTACCACTTCTGAATTCCAGTCTTTCCTCAGGGCAAATCTAATACAGCACGCCATGTCGGCTCCCTTTCACCCGGCCTCGAACGGCCAAGCGGAACGCATGGTCCGCACAACCAAGGAATCACTAAAACGGATTGTCACAGGGAATTGGCACCACAGACTGGCAGATTTTCTACTCTGCCAACACACAATTCCCTGTATCGCCACGGGCAGAAGCCCTCCTGAACTCAGATGGGGCCGATGTTTGATCACCAAGCTGGACAGGCTGCACCCCTACCGGGTTGCCTCGGACTCTGCTCAGCCAAAGGCACCTCAGAATTTGCAAGTGGGTGACTGGGTTTGGACCCAGAATTACGGGCAAGGGGCTTTGTGGGTGGCAGCCATGGTTGTTAAGTTGTCGGGACCACTCTCTTATGAGGTGGTCCTGGAAGATGGGTGAGTCATTCACCGGCACATTGACCAGCTGTGTCAGAGGCTAGCGAACCAGTCGCTCGCTCAGGCCTCTCAAGAGGGCCGCACGCAAGGGCCGTGCAACAGTGGCCCAACAGAGGAGCTTGCACGCTCCAACAGAACTCTTACTCAAGGAGATGGGGAAAAGGCCGTAGGAGAGCTTCCCCTGGACAGACAGACAGTATCCGCTGAATAGGACTGGCAAACTGCGCTGAGGGACAGCCCTACAGACTTTGCTGCATGATTGGACTTTGGTTTGGGCCAACTGGGACTGGCCAGCCAAAGGGACCCAAGTCAATCTGACTTCACTGGACCTCAGAGTTCTGGCTACCCAGCCAGGCAGGCGAGCGGGTAGACTGGAAGACCCCTGCAACCCCTAGACGTTCAGAACGGTCAAGAAGGCCGCCTAAATATCTGCAGGACTATGTCCAGCAATTGAGAGTTTGAGCCATCTAGGGGGAAGGGGTGTAATGTATTGGCCACAACTGTTTTAAATCACTTGCTTAATGTCTGACCTACATTGCTGTATTGTCTAACAGTTGCTGTTACTGAAAGCCAGACTGGCTGTCTCCAAGCTTGCTGTATTGTTTAACAGTTGCTGTTACTGAAAGCCAGACTGGCTATCTCCAAGTTGATAATGAGGTTTGGGGCGGGAAACTGTTACTTTAAATCTATTGGTTGCCACCTAGAGGCTAACTGTATAAATAGCTGTGCAGCAGCCTTTAGGGCTGCTTCTGTTCTGAGTTAATAAACTTGTTGTTGTTTGAACACTCTGCCTCATTCAATGCCTAAAGAACCGAAGATATAACAAATACATTTTATAAATTTCAATTGATTTACCAACTGTGATTTACCTGGACAGAAACAGCCTCACAGCAATTATTCATACTGTGGCAGTTTCCCAGTTGGGAATGTTACTGCAGTGTGTTCTATATGGGACTGCACTTGAAATTGGTTTGGAACCTCAATTAATTCAAATTAGAATGGTTTGACTGTTCTCTGGAATGGCAAATATGAACATATTATGTCAGTATTTCACCATTTACACTGCCAGTCCATTCTAACCCAGTTCAAAGTGCTGATTTTTTACCTTTAAATACCTAAATATCTTAGAATCAAGTTATTTGACATGATGCCTTGTTTCATGTACTCCTATGCACCTTTCTTCTAGCAAGGTTCTTCTCTGAGCCCTTCCACCAGAGAAGGGCATGAATTCTACAGTGGAGAAAATGTTTCCTGTGTTAGCACCTCATTTATGGAATTCATTCCCCAGACATGATGCCCACATTAGCATTACTGTAGCAAATATGATGCCCACATTAGCATTGACTTGATGCCCACATTAGCATTACTGTAGCAAAAGGCAAATATATATTTTATTTGTATTTTAATTCAATTTATATTTTGTACGATCACTTTCCTGCTGCCTAGTTTGTATGGTGTTTTTATTGTAGATTTAAATTTGATTTTACTATGTAACATTTTATTAAAGTTATTTGGCTGAGGAATTCTGGGAGTTGAAGTCCACAAGTCATAAAAGAGCCAAGTTTGAAAACCTCTGTCTTAAGCTATCAAAAGATCTTTAACTATTGGGCATTTTGAAAATTTCAATCAATACATATTTTCAAATAGCTGCTAGAAACATATTTCCTAAATTGGCTTACTCTAAGAATGCCTATATGCCAGAAGGAAACGGTATTTTTGCTTTTAGAAGATAAGGTTACTTATTACTAAGAGAATTCTATGTCCCTTATTTTTAAAAATATAATAATCCATTATAGCACTATTTTCCATTAAGAATAATGAAAAATATGGTTCCATATAGCCTATGCATTCTTAATCTTTTTCTCATTTTTTTAAAAAAATGCATTTATGCATATAAGATAAACTTCATAGATACTGATTTTTATTACAAAAAAACCCAATTATGCTGAAATAGAAGTATAAAAATATTAAATATGTACTGAAATAGAGTAATATATGTGCTTTTTATTAATCCCTATAATTTTAGATAGTGAGATATATTAAAGTTAATTACTTATCCAATGTTCAATATCAATGTTAAGTGAATGAAAAGCTACATTTCAATTAGAGGTTAGTGAAAAAAAAGTTCCTCCACCAAGTTCACAGACCCACTGAACTCTATTGATGGAGCTCCAAAGGGCCCATGATCCTCAGATTAAGAACTTGGAGTATACTTTCCATTAAATAATCAAAGTTATATAGATGTTAAAATTCCATTGAATCAGGACTTTAATATTTACCTTTTCTGTCTCAGCAACAACAGTATTTCATAAAAATTCCATAAGCTTTTGGTTGTTTATCCTAACAGATTATTGCAATAAATGTGCTAGTAATGTCATGATAAAGTGTCTGTTTGTATCAGATGTAAAACTGAAGGTAGAGAAAAGCCGTATCTAACCACCCATTTATATCAATGCAATTCTTATACATGGAGGACTATTTTAAGGAATTAAACTTTGAAGTTTTATCAGTCAGGGAAAGAAAGAAATATTAAGAACTTCAACTACAGTAGTCTCTGTTTAATCTATGTAGTAGATTTAATCACATTTTATTTTCACAAATAAATAAATCCAAAAATTAACATGAAAGTTAAACTATAGAAGAAAAAATGAAACAGGACAGAAACAACTTAAATTGGAAAAATTATAATAAAATAGATGGAAAATATAAGAAATGTCTTGCATAAAACCAATGTCTATCCCAGTGCTAAAGTTTTTCTAATATTTATAACTATCTAGAGCTTGGGCAAAGCAGGCCCTCTCTAGAGGTATTCCTGAAGCTAGCAGAAACTGGGTGGGAGATTATTTCTTCTTTCCTCTTGAAATTAGATGTCAGAAAGACTGACATTTAATAATAAGCATAACGTTATCAGCAGTAAGATAATGACACTTAGGTAACAAACTCTCAGTCTTTATAGGTAAGAACCAGCACATTAAATAAACTGCAAATGTATAATTGGAAAAGTGCATAATAAGAAGAAAAAGGAGACAGATTGGGCCTGAATTACTTTAGGCTTAATTTACTCTGCTGAGTGGAATTGGCTAAAAATTAACTGCTTTTACTCTCTTTTTGGAGGAGATTATTGGAGAGCTATAGTTCATATACATATCTTAAAAGAGGAGTGTTAATTTGTTTTTATTCACAGTAAAACAGAATTGCTGAATTAAAGAAAGCTTTTTTCTTTGCTTTTCTCGCCTCTTGTGCAGCTTTTGATATTTTGCCACCTGTACGGTATAAAGAAATTATGAACACAATTCTCTTGTGGATACAACAATCCGAAACAAAGCTCTCCATTCCACAAGTTACTGTCACAGATTTAGAAACCATGGAGAAAAGGCTCAGGGAGCTAAAGGTAAACAGAGAAATACTGTCTTGCATATCAACACTGAAATTTAATGTAAAAGCAGTGAGTTATTTATAAATGTTGTTTCAAAAATACACTCTTGAGTGCTAGATCCTGTGAGATCATTCTCAGCCTGACTTGATAGAAGCTAGAAACTGATAATTTCACATATCACAGGCCTTACAAAGTTCTCTGCAAGAACAGCAAAATGGAATCAATTATTTAAGCACAACTGTGGAAGAGATGTCTAGGAGAGCTCCTGCAGGGGTCAGTCAGAAGTACCGGTCAGAAATTGAGGTAATCCTTAGTCGTTGGAAGAAGTTGTCGACTCAGCTGGTGGAAAATTGTCACAAACTTGAGGAACAGATAACAAAGTTGAAGCAATTCCAGGTTGGTTGAAATTGTTTTTTGTGGACTAAATTTTAGATATATTGCCAAGAGACTTCAGTCTGGGGCACGATGAGTGCTTTCTTGTTTTTATTTGCTTAATTTGTAGAATGGCAAACAAGCAAGTTTATTAAAATGCTATTGAAGGCTGCTATGCTGCAATATATTACAAGTGGGTGTGTTTTTATTTGCATAGACACACACACTGAAGTTTATTTTAAAAACTAGAGGAATTTATTTCTTGATACAAGGGCACTTGTGTACATGATGAATATATTTCTTTATTTATATTTTTCTTAGTTTTAAAGATTTTTTTTTATAGTTTGATGAGATTTTCCCCTGATTTAGTCATAGTGACATACTTTCATGCAGTGCAATATTCTCTTTTCAAAATAATCAGAATGACACAAAAACCTTGAAGAAATGGATGGCGGAAGTGGATATTTTTCTAAATGAAGACTGGCCAGTCCTTGGAGATTCAGAAGCACTAGAGAAACAGTTAGAACAGTGTACAGTAAGTTACCATCTTATGCTCTATTTCATGGATGTAAATGTAAATATCATATGCATAACTATTGTACAAATACAGTTACTTTCATTTTGTATATGTGGGTTTATATGTCTGTTTAAGAAAAGTGTGTGAAGTATCTGTGTAGCTATGGCTTCTATTGGATTATTGTAGACATATTTTTTTTTCATTTTTATCACTATTTTAAATGGTCTTAGCCAGTATTTTTTCCCTTGTTTCATTTTCTTTTTCAAGAAATATGGTTAAAATTGCATTTACAAACAATAAAATTGAGTATTTCTGTGTAGTGAAATTGTACTTAAAACTGCCAGTTTGTGGGGACAATTCAAAATAAATATGTATTAATATATCCATTTTCAATCTTTCCTCATTAAATTTATATACTACATTTCTGTTTATATAATTATTCAATATGGCATAACATTTTATGTTTTATTTATTGATTCATGTCACATATCATGACATCCTAGAGATATACATTGATATATTTTCCTTTTTATCAGGCTTTGGTGAATGACATCCAGACAATCCAGCCCAATTTAAATAATGTTAATGAGATTGGACAAAAAATGAAGAAGGAAGCAGAGCCAGAATTTTCTTTGAAATTACAGAATGATCTTAAAGAACTGAATACTCAATGGGATGATATTTGCCAACAGGTATCCTGTCTATAAGGATATGTAGCATTAATTTAATATAATTTTCTCTACTTGGTACACAAATATGAAAAGTAGAGTGAGAATATATCATTCAGAATAATAAACCTTTAATAACTCTATTCTGTATAAATGCATGCTAAATCAATAAATGTGATAAGCAAATAATTAGCTAATTCTTCCAGAGTACATTTGAAAGACCAGAGGTTGGAGAATACTGATATACACAAAACATTTTAAATAATAATATATAACAAGATATAATTAAATCTTATATCTTCTTTGGCTTTCACTTAGCTCAAAATATGTTAATGTTATAAGCATAGAAAAAATGTGCCATTACAATTCAGTTATACATCCAAAAGTAAAAAATCAGTTTTAAATAACTTAGAGCTCCAAATTATTAGTTTTTTATGTATGTTAAAAGCATATCTCTGAGAAAAGCTTTATTTTTTCAAGAGAGTAACAGTAAATGAAAACAAGATTAATCTGGAACAGGCAATGCTACAGCATAAAATTTGATAGTAAACTTTTGGATATTTTAATATTGTTTAATTAGGAATTACAAACTGGAGAAATAATGTGTACTATATGTTGTACTTTATCAAAGTAAACAATTCATACTTCTCCCACAATGTGACTGTATTCACCTGTCATCTTTGTGGCATCATTTTTAAATATATGGAAATGATATCCTCAAACAAAATAGGAAATGAATGCAGAACATGGATTCTTGAATTTTCCATTCCTTTTACTACTAAGTAGACAGTAGAGGTAGACTAGAAGAAGAGTTTTTATTTTCTTTTGTGCAACAAAGTAACTTGTTACTCTTGTATGCATTTTTCTTCCAGAAACTTGTCAGTGCTTATGTATACATATGGCAATATTTGAAATATAAATATGTTCTAAACATTTCAGGATTTTTAATTTTATTTTAACTGTGAGACTCTTACTTTTGGGTTCCAAAGTAGAGTTTTATCTCTTTTTTTGAGAGGAAAAATAACTCTTTTTATTATTATTAATGTAAGGCCTATGCTAAGAAAGCAGCATTGAAGAATAGTTTGGATAAGACTGTAAGTCTACGAAAGGACTTGTCAGAAATGCATGAGTGGATTACACAAGCAGAAGATGAATATCTGCAGAGGGATTTTGAATACAAAACACCAGATGAACTGCAGAAAGCTGTTGAAGAACTAAAGGTAGTATATCAAACTGAATTGTTTGATTTGTCTCCAATTCTACTTTTAAGTTACCATTATACATTATTTGTAGTTTTTTAAAGAATTTGCAAGTGCTTTTCCTATTTAATGCAAACAAAATTCCCCTCCCTTCCATTCTTTCTTCTTATCTGTTCTGTCTTAGCGTGGTAGACATTGAAGAGACAACAACAAGGTTTATTCATTACAATCAGACATAAAACAGAACAGAAAACGAAACTGGCTTCACCCTTTTATATACGGAGCACTGGTTAATCTCAACCAATAGTTGCAGGGAATTTCTCCCGCTTTAATTAACGAGTCTGCCCGGGCCCCAGACATTCTGTCTCTGTAGCAGCCACGTGGCCGCTGCCCTGCACCTGCTGCCTCACACAACTGAGTACATTACACCCCTCCCCCCTTAGTGAGGAGCATATTGCACCCCCTGTTATTTGTTCGGTTGCTTTAATAATGCTGCCCCCGGATGGAGGCTACCCATTCACTCCCACTAACCTTAGCCCAGCCTGCGACCTTGTAGGATGTGTCGCCTGCCTTTGTGCATTAAAGCTTTTGAAAAAAAGCAAGCAGGTAATGGAAGCTTTTGAAAACAACGCTGTGCAATGCCAGCTTGAATAAAAGTACATTTGTACCTTTGAGAAGGCCTCCATTTTAACTAAAACTCCGAACGCTATGCTAGCGCCGATAGAGCCCTCACGTACTTCTTTAGGAACTTGGGAGGCCCTCGGAGTCGCTCTGATCTCTGCGGAAGTGCCGTGGTTGCCTGATCTGCAAGCTTGCCCACCGTGCTCGGCAGACCAGGACTTGGGGACCCGTTTACAACGGTCAGAATTGGGACATGCAGGCTGACCTGTTGGTCCAGCTCTGCGTGCCGGTTTGGGGTGAAGTTCCCCGGATGGGTGGTGTTCCCCTGAGGGGTGATATTCCCCTAATCTGCAGAAGCAGGTGGGTGGGGGTTGTGTCCTGGATGGGCAACCCTTCCCCTTGGAGAGGCTTGAAAAGCCGATCTCGTGCAATGTCCCATGCGCATGGTGCCCGAGTCAGGAGCTGCCTCGATGGCAAACCCCTCATTTGCTATTTGCGATGAGCCATATTCAGGGTCTTGTTGACCATCCCGATCAATTTCGGGAACTTCCTCCCCCCCCCAGAGCAGAGCCAGGAGCGGAAGAGTGGCTTGGCAACCTCCAGCGAAGCTGGTCGATATGGCACCGCAGCACCCGACCGTCTTCCAATGCCACTTCGTAGGAAAGAGGGCCGGTGACCCTACAAATGACAGCCACCACCCACAAGTTACCAGGGCCATAATTTCGAGCCCAAACCGGATCGCCCAAGTTCAGCCGCCTCGGCGCCCATGGTTGGGACACCTGCGATGCAACACGATCCAGATGTAACCTATCCAGCTTAGTGATAAGCCGGTGACCCCATTGGAGTTCGGCAGGGCTTTTTCCCGTTGCAGTACATGGAGTGGTGAGGTGGCACAGGAGAAAGTCAGCCAACCGGTGATGCCAGTTGCCGTGCGTTAGTCTTTTCAAAGAGTCTTTCGTAGTTCGCACCATGCGTTCTGCTTAACCATTTGATGCCGGGTGGAATGGTGCCGACGTAGCATGGCGGATTAGGTTTTAAGGCTGGAACTCCAAGGAAGTAAATTGAGTTCCGTTGTCGGAGACAATTACATCCGGAAGTCCATGAGTGGCAAAAATGCCGCGCAAAACCCTAATGGTGATAGTGGAAGTGGAAACGGACACTGGAACCACCTCCAGCCACTTAGAGTGACTGTCCACCACAATAAGAAAGAGTTTCCCCTGAAAGGGGCCAGCATAGTGGATATGGATCCTCGACCAAGGATCCTGTGTTGTTTCCCACCTATGGATGGGAGCTTGGGGCATTTCTGGCCTGGACTGTTGGCAAACATGACACCCTTGGACCTGGGCTTCGATCTCCTTATCAAGCCCTGGCCACCACAGGTGACTGCGCGAAAGCGCCTTCATTCGGACTATTCCCGGATGTCCCTCATGCAGAGATACTAGGACTCTAGTCCACAGTGAGGTCGGGATGACTACCCGACTGCCCCACAGTAGACACCCTTTGAAGGTGGATAGCTCCGATTTTCTCCTCCAAAACCCCTGAAATTCTGTGCCATCCCGATAACACCCAGTTCAACACAAGTGTTAATGTGTTGTCAGCAGCTGTCTCCGCTGCTACATCCCCTGCATGGAGAGGGGATTCAGGCAGATCCTGAATAGACAGGATGTGGTTTGCTGGTACCGGATCAGGCTCTATATTTCTCAATGGCAACCTACTGAGGCCGTCTGCATGGCCCATCTCTTTGCCTGGCTTGTGAACCAAGCAAAACTCATACACAGAGAGAAATATGGACCATCTCAACATCCTAGGAGATATTATGTGGGGTGTCTGCTTTTCAGTTGTAAACAGTCCCAGCAGCGGCTTGTGGTCTGTGAAGACCGTGAAACGGCGACCATACACGAAGTCATGGAACTTCTTGATGCCCGCTACGATTGCCAATCTATCTGCGCGTAATTACGCTCCATGGCAGACAGGGTTCTGGAGTAATATGCTATCGGGACCTGAGTCTCATCTGTTTTAAGGTGGCTTAAAACAGCTCCGATTCCGTACGGGGAAGCGTCGCACGCTATGCTAACAGGAAGTCGCTCATTAAAATGAGCCAACACCGCATTTGAGGAAAGCAATGCTTTGACTGCAGCAAAGCTCTTCGCGTGGACACTCGTCCATGCCCAAATAGCCTGTTTATCTAGGAGCCGGTGTAACGGCTCCGCCACGGCTGCCTTGTGGGGGAGGAATGCGTGATAGAAGTTTAACAATCCCAAGAACGCTTGGAGTTCTGTTTTTGATTTGGGACTGGGTGCTTGCAGGATCACCTCCAGCTTAGACTGAGCAGGGTGTATGCCTTCCGCGTCTATGCGAAACCCCACAAACTCTGTGGATGTAACCCCAATCTTACACTTATCTTTCCTGAGTTTCAGGCCCGCTTTGCGAAACCGCAGCAGCATGGCCTTGAGTCAGCTAGATTCTCTACTGATTCCCCTGTGATGAGGATATCATTGAAGTACGGGCACACGCCCGGGAGGTCTCTGAGCATTCGCTCCATGACACTCTGGAAAATACCTGGTGCTACGTTAATGCCAAACTGTAACCGTTGCACCTTGAAAGCCCCCCGATGGGTCACAATGGTTTGTGCCTCTGCCGTGGCATCATCCACCGGCAACTGTTGATAGGTCTGGGCCAAATCAAGTTTTGCAAAAATGCAACCCCCTTGTAGAGATGCCAGAATATGGCTGACTACTGGCACGGGATAGGAGTGTTGCTGCAGCGCTTTATTCAGCATGCACTTATAGTCAGCGCAGATCCTGACCTCTCCGTTGGCCTTAAGTGGCGTTACTATGGGGGTTTCCCATGGACTACTGTCGACAGGCTCTAAAATGCCCTGTTGCAAAAGTTTATCCAATTCTGCATTAATTTTGTGCTTGAGAGCGAATGGCACCCGACGCAGCTTGATCCTAATCGGTGTGACAGAAGGATCTAACTTTAAAGCAATTGGTGGCCCCTTATACTCTCCTAATTCTGTGGTGAATATGTCTGCAAATTCTTTGCAGACTTTTTCCAAACTGGCCGTTTTTACGCTGTTCAGCCCCGTTACCTGAATTCCCAGGGCCTCGAACCAATCAAGCCCTATCAGGCTTGTCCTGTCCCCATCGACCACAACTATATTCAGCATTCCCATGAATTTCCAAAAGTTCACCCTTATAGTGGCTTCCCCCTTAACTCTGACCAGGGAATTCTGGAAATCAGTCAATATTAGGTTTGATGGCCTAACTTTCATCTGTTGGCCGCTTCGCCCACAGATCCTGTTAAGGGTGCTCTGGGAAATAATGGACACGGTGGACCCTGTGTCCAGTTCCATCCTTACTGGGACCTCTTGCAACCTTACTTCAATTTGCAGCTTTTTCTTTAAAGGCCTATGTCCCCCGCTTCTATGGACACTGCGCCTGCTGGCACAGAATCCCACCCTGTTTTGGCTGGGTACCCCGGTACCTTTCCAAGGCAACTCTTTCTTGGAACTCTCTTTTCCATGACCTAAGCAAACAACAGCAATATGGCCTTGCTTGCCACATGCTCGGCAATTAGCAGTCCAGAACAGGCAGTCAGCTCGCTTGTGCCGACCCCCGTACCCCATGCACCTAGGGAAGTGATCTGCCTTGTCAAGCAGTCTCGGAAGTCCTTTCACTGGTGTTTGTCGCACCAGGTCAACTTCCTGGTCCGACTCGGTCTCTTCCTCAAGTTTGATGTCTTTGTGGTGGACGGTTTGCGATGGGGAAGTGTTCTTTGAGAGCTGCAAGGCCCTTACAGCTCCGTCGGCTGCTTCCTCTGCGGTGACCTCTCGCAATGCTTCTTGGAATGATATGGTCTCCTTTGCGAAGTTCTTTTGCTGAAGCTCTCTGCTCTGTAGCCCGCAAACCAAACGGTCTTGTAATCGTTCCTCTAAGTCCTTGAACTCACACGGCATCGCTGCCTGTCGGAGTGCTGTGATGAATTCTGTGACGGACTCTCCTGGATGCTGGTCCCGCTGCTCGAACGCGTGCCGCCATGCGATGACCGACAGCTTCGGCTTGAAGTGCTCCCTGAGCATCTTTTTAAGCTCGCCGTAGGGCACTATCTCTAATGGCACTGGGGACATGAGGTTTTCCACGATGTCAAAAACGGTTTGGCCACACACACAGAGTAGCGTGGCGGCCTTCAATTCATCTTCCGCGATTCGGTTAATGCGGAAGTAGTTCTTGGCCCGGGCGACGTATGAGCTCCACCGCTCCGGGTGAGCAACGTCGAATTCCACTAGCTGACCCAGTTTGGCCATGACGAAGTCTCTCCTCTACCACGTGCTGCCACTCATTAGAGGGTTCTCCAGGCACTTCCTCGCAGCACTCTCCCCCAGCATTTGCGTACTGGTGGGTGAGTGAGCCGAACTAGGAACGCTGACCCTCAACGTGGTCTGGCCCTCCTTTACAGTAATTTCTGCCCGAATTACTGTAAAGGAGGGCCAGACCACGTTAAGGTGGCAGCAGCAATCCCACCTTCATCGCCAATTGTTCTGTCTTAGCGTGGTAGACATTGAAGAGATGAAGTTAAACAACAACAAGGTTTATTCATTACAATCAGACACAAAACAGAACAGAAAATGAAATTGGCTCCACCCTTTTATACACGGAGCACTGGTTAATCTCAACCAATAGTTGCAGGGGATTTCTCCCGCTTTAATTAACGAGTCTGCCCAGGCCCCATACATTCTGTCTCTGTAGCAGCCACGTGGCCGCTGCCCTGCACCTGCTGCCTCACACAACTGAGTACATTACATTATCATATAAGAATTCCCAGACTGTTATTTTCTTCAGTTTTTCCCAAAGTGCAGCCAGGTTTGTATTTTGTCATAAATATTTGGAGCAAGTTTGTATCAAACAATGTATTTATAAGTGTTTGAAGATCTCTTAGAATAGATCTTCATGGAATCCAAGAGGTTCTTCAATGCTCTGCTGAAATTTGTGGCTATTCAAAATAGTGTTTGTTGCACTGCAGTTGTAGGGCAATTCATCAGTCCTAAAATACCTAATTATGACTACTACTTAGAAATGAAAACAAATTTTACTTTGTTCAATCTACACTTTCAAGTAGACTCTCTCAGCAGAATTTTTGCAGTGGTATGGGCTGAAGTTGGGATTTCAAAAACCATGTATTTATAAGGAAAAGAATGTTCCTATTTAGGTAACGCTAGGTTTTGATTCTACTGAGGTACAAAATAATGTATTTTACAGAAGTGTATAAGAAACTACAATATGAAGATATTTATAAGACTCTTGTAGAAAGATGCCCTCTTGACAGTTGACCATAGCCCAGAAACTATGACTGATACATTGTAACTCGCTCTAGTTGAACTCCCACTTTCTGATTCTGGCGTGATGCCCAGACTGGATTACAACATAACAACTGACTGCTACTTGGGACTTTTGTTGTTTTCTTTATTTCTGTGCTGGACTTGACTATTGGCGTTTTGCTATCTTTGATTGGAAATATATCTCTGTTTGGACTCTATATTTTATAATGCTGCAATTTATTCTTTAAGCTGAACTTTTTTTTAAAAAAAGGAGGATGGAATCCTACTCACAGATTAATTATGGACTTATATTAGAAATTTTTTTGGAAATGAGAATGGAATATAAAGAACATATCAGAATGCTTAGCAAAAAGGAGGACTTAAAATTAAAAATTGAAACTCAACCTTTGATTGACTATGATATAAAATCAGATTTACAACTTAATGAGATGGATGAAATACATTTACAATCTATTGAATCTATTGAATCTATTGAAGAGGAAGAGGACACATCCCACATGATGGACATCTTTGATGATCAAAGGCAAAACTCAACTAAAACATTTACAACTTTAAAAGCAACAGGATTGGACTTCCAAATACGAGGCACCAAAAATGTTGACAACATGACAGTACAGACAACACTAGATAAAAGAGAAAAAGAACATGATTGGACTCAATGGTGGGAAAAGGCCTTTAGGCAGTCACTAAGATGGGAAGACTTA
The DNA here is from genome assembly GCA_023970755.1 of Azemiops feae. Classification (NCBI taxonomy): domain Eukaryota; kingdom Metazoa; phylum Chordata; class Lepidosauria; order Squamata; family Viperidae; genus Azemiops; species Azemiops feae. The sequence goes on from JALGBA010000038.1 coordinate 214,828, forward strand.
GAGGCCCTGCTGTGGAAACCTACTTGGCATAAAAAGAAAGCTAGAATTAGATTTAAAAATGAGAGTTAAAATCTTATCTGATGGGTAAAAAGGGCTTTTGGACATTGAATGAGCTAATACTTTTGAGATTTTTAAGGTTACTTTGGTTTGAGTCAACATTAGAGCTAAATATGGATTTGATTATGGTTTGGAATGACAATAGGAAAAACTGGAAAACCTAAAATTAAAGGAGTCAGATCGAGATTGAGACTGGTGAAGTATTATTGATATTTTTACTTACAAGAATTGAATGGTAATTAGTGAGGTATTAAATGGACTAAATTGAAACAATTGAGGAATTTATAAAAATATTGGATAGAATATATGAAATAGAATATAGTTGAGAAATATTAAGATATAATACTTATATTATTATTTTATGATAGAAATAATTATTGTCCTATTATTATTATTATTATTATTATAACATTATTACATTATTTTGTCTTATGTAATGGTTTTAAAATATATATAAAATAGAATAAGAGATATAATTTGATTGAGAAATATAAATTGAAATTGGAATAATAGAGATATTTTAGGAATGCTCGAATTGTATACTATATGTTTATGCAAGACTAAATTGAAATAGATTATTTGAAAGTTGGTTAAACCTGAAAATGGGTGAAAATATCTTTGATAAATTTTTGTTTTTTGTTTTTGTGTGTTCTTTTTTTCTTTCTTCTTTTCTTTTTTTTTTCTCTTCTTTTTTTATTGATAAAATAGAGAGGGAACTTTTAAAGAAACAGTTTAAATTGTATATGTATGACTGTATTTTTTGTTGTGTTCTATGGAGTGCCCTATCTCCACGATGTGTTATAAGCACTTGGCTGTAAAACAAACAAAAACTAATAAAACTTGTTATGTAAAAAAAAGAAAGAAAGATGCCCTCTTGACAGTTGACCAGGATGATTTATTGGAGGAAAAGATTTCCCATGGTGGCCCATTATTGAACAAGGAAGTATCTCCACTATCTTTATATAAGCTCTAATAAGCTTATATAACCTACTGCTTCTTCTTAAAGAAATACTAAACCTGTTTTTAATAATTAGCACTTGTTTGATAAGGTGTTTGAAAAAGTGAAAATTAATAGTTCTTAAAATGAAAAGTTACATAGACTAAAAAGAAAGAAATCCTTATTTGTTTTAAATAGTAAATAGTCTTCTCTGTTATATTTGAGAAGCATTTTTATATTATGCATTTACACAAGGCTGTGACATATGTAAAATTAAAAATTAGTACAGCAGATTTAGGCAATCTCATTCATCTAGTATTTCTGATTGCCAAGAAATTAAAGAGAAACTTGTCAAATTCAGATATTCTATCTATTTCATATAACTTAGGAAATTCTAAAAGTAGATCAATATTTTTCTGTTTTATAAGCCCATTGAGCAGTCTGGGGATAAAAAATAACGGCTTAAAATAGTTTTATGTGATTTTATATTTAAATAATTTTGAAAAGCCTCATATCTGGAATTATATCGGATTATATTAAACTGTGTAAGGTTGGCTGCACAGTCAGCCAGATGTTTAGACTGGATTTGGCATTTTGGTCCACTTATCCAAGGACCTGGGATAGGCAGATTTTGCTGTTTGGTAGCTATGCCATGCAAAACTGCCTTTTGAAATTGACTGAAGGTGATTTTGTCAATATTTGATAATGTTCAAGTGATGCTCTGTATGTTTTGGAATTGCATCCAAGGTGCCTATTACTATTGATACTATCTTTGCTTTCTTTAGCCATATTATTACTATTAGTAATAGTATTGAACAAAGTCATCATTTTCAACCAATCATTGCCAACATAATTATGTGTTGTGTAACTGTGCTCATATCTCCCAAATAGCAACAAAGTAACATACCAGCTGGAACTTCCTAAGTCTAAGGCAGGAAGGTTTGAAGACCCACATTAGTAGAAAAAGAAATTTATGCAAAACAATCCTCATGCTTTATTGATTTTCATGTTTTTGCTATTGATTAAATGAAAGTTTCTACTTTATTGTACATGTTCTTAAGACAACTGATGTCATGCAAATCAGGAGAGTAGGCTGCATTTCTTTTAAATCTTGGCTGTTTTCCTTTTTATTTATATAATATTTTATTAGCATATTTCCTCTACATTTCTGTGTTTGCAGAGAGCAAAAGAAGAGGCCCAACAGAAAGAGGTGAAAGTAAAGCTTCTCACTGACTCTGTGAACAATTTTATAGCAAGGGCTCCACCTGCAGCTCATGAGGCTTTGAAAAAAGAACTTGACGTTTTAACTAAAAACTACCAGCGACTGTGCAGCAGGCTAAATGGGAAATGCAAAACACTGGAGGTTGGTTCTTTCTAAACTGAAATAAGAATGTTTCTAGGCTTTTTCTTACTCCTACTCCTTGTTAGTTTGAGAAAATTAATATGGAACTAATAAAACCTTCAGAGTTTGACCTGAGCTCCTTTTTTGGAAATTATTAAACTGCAAAGAGGTGTATGCGTACATATGAAGTAAGATGGTGATTGGTTAGTCCAGCTCATATATAGTCCCTGTCTTTGTCATAAATGCCCAGTGGGTACCAAGTGCCCGAATCATAGTCATAGAGATGCTATGACTGTTGTAATACCAGTAGGATAGGGTCATGCAAAGGAGAGATTGTCTGCATAATTTGCAAAGGAGAATTTGGAGAGGAGGGGCATTCAAGAGAGTATTATAAGTTGTTTGCATAGCGTGCTCATGACTCATAGCCCCAGATTTCTGGCCAGTTGCACTTTTTTCATTGTGTACAAGACAATAATCAGGCACTCGAGGATTCCAATGGGCAGAAGATTAGTTAGGAGGCAAACAAAAATTGAAGGTGTGAAACCAAGTAGTTTTTGTCTCTTTCCAGACAGAAAGTACAATTGTAGTAATATGATTTTCACTTAATGACCACTTCACTTAGTGGTAGGGTTGCTGGTTTCAATTAGAGTAATTAAGCAAGGATTGCCTATAAGCAAAACTGCCAACAAACTCTGTAGAAAATAATGGGTGAGATGTAAAAGAACTATTACCTCTTTTTAAAACTCTTGCAAATACATAATTATGAGAATTTGTTAATTGGCAGTCAATGTTGTTTCCTTTTTTGTTGTAGAAGAGATTTTGCAACATTATTTGTCTAAAGTAAACTAGTGCAAATGTTACATTCGTGACTTTTCATTGTTTGGAAAACTAAAATAACTTTTAGAGTTGTTTTAAAAACTGTTTTTAATTGTTTATTTTTTGTAAACTAATTTATCAGGAGGTATGGGCATGTTGGCATGAGCTTCTGTTGTATTTGGATATTGAAAACAAATGGTTGAATGAACTGGAATCCAAAATCAAGGCAACAGAAAATATTCAAGAAGGCACAGAAGAGGTATCAGTAGCACTTAATGTAAGTAAAATATTATCCGTGCATTTTTTATTGATTTTCTTATATTTATTTATATAGCTGCCTATATGACAGTTGCAACACTGGATGAGGAACAAAATATCAAAACTAATGCACAACAAAAACAAAATAATAATTATAATGGAAGAAAAAAGAAAGAACTGGAAAAGATAACGATACAAAGATCTGCACATAGAAATAGAATGACTGTGGCAAAAGAAATCAAAGATATTACCAATAGTAATATGCAGCTTGGGTTCAATCACAAAACAACTGGAGCACTACTTGAACACCATTGGCACTGACAGATTCGCCATGAATCAATTGCAAAAGGTGTTTTTTTTTTCTCAGAACAGCTTACATGCTGCTATGATAGCTGTAACACCATCATACATCCACATCTGCCTATCACAGGTCCTTGGAAAGGACTCGATAGGTAGACAAAAATGCCAAATCCAGTTTATACACCTGGCTGACTGCATGACAAACCATAAATACTAATATAATAATAGTGTAATGACATAGTATCATCTAATTCATACAACCAGAGAGATGATAATAAACAAATGATATGGGCTTATCCAGTGGTGGGATTCAGCCAGTTTTCACTTCGGCAGAACCGGTAGCTAATTTTTTGTTGCCCAGGCCCAGAATGGATTTCCAGAAGCAGCATCCACACCGAGAACCAGTTGTTCACATATTTGAATCCCACCACTGGGCTTATCCAACCTTCATGCATCATGCCAAGCAACCTTTACATAATAGGTTATCGACCCACAAAATTAAATATTTTTATTGGTAAAACGAAGTACAAAGTGTTATTTCACTTGTCATGCCCATATTAAAGGATGTGGAAAACCTCCTTTATTTCTAAATTTTGTAGTGTCATCATTATTACCATCAATGGAAATCGGAAACAAAAGTAGGATTTGAAAATCTGGCTTCACATGGACCAAAAATGCAATGTAATTGGAAAGATAAATATTTGAAATGCTCAACAAAGTTATTGTTTACAAGCTGATTCTGTAGCATTATCCATTTAACAATCTATATCTTACATTTAGATCCATATAACAACGTTATTTTATATGAATAAAATAAACTTAACTATTTTTTTTTAAATTTTGGCTAAAGAGAGAGATCAATGGGGCGATTTCAAAATAGTTACCTTCTAGTACTCTGCAATTTTAAGGTGATTGATTGAATTAACTCTAATCTAACTGAATTGCTGAAATGATGCATTATATTATATTGAACTGATCCCTTTAGATGGATGGATTGATTGATTTGACAGTTAAATATGAATGTATACACAATGATTTTTATTTGACTAATAGACAAAGCCATATTATCTAGTAAGTAATCTTATGTGTGCTCATTCTTAAAACAAATCCAAATAACTATACATGATTGCCATGTTTTTGTATTTTCAAACTAATCCATTTTTTCCTTAATTTCCTCACACATTTTTAAACATTTTCAGAGTTATAAAACTAGTACTACTGTATCTTCCATAATGCTTAAAAGGTTTCATTATGTCTAACTTGTTTATATTCCTTATTGCAAGCAAGAAGGAGAGGCTCCGCTTTTGCTCTAATGAGTAATGTTTCCTCATTAAGCACATCAGACCTGTTTTCTTACCTGCTTTAATAAACTGCGCTGATATTTAATTCAACAGACCAACACTAGGCTCTTTTGGATGAAAATGATTTTCTGGATTCATTGCAATCTGGTTTCAGGCCTTGCAGTGAAATAGAAACATATTGAAAAAAAGACAAGATGTTAGGCCCAAGCCCAGAGATGTCATCCACTCAAGTTCAACCCTTTATTTGCTTGTGACTAATGAACCAAATATTGCCAAACTAATGCTACAACTTTCTAGATATATCCTAAGAGAGTCTAAGATATGGCTGTCCTGAACCTCTTTTCCCTCTTCCCATCCAGCTCTTAACCCGGGCCTCTCTCTGGAAAGCTCTGGGTTGCCAAAACTCTCTCCCATGGCTCCTAAAAGTGCACATTCCATCACACAAGGAGAGTAGGACCTTGTTGGTCCTCCTGGAAACTTTCAATATCTCAACCATGATATTCTCCTGTCAGAATTAGAATGTGGGAGTACTATACTGTGGTGATTCCACTCCTTCGTGGGTGGCTGTTTCCAGAAGATAATGGGGGATTTGGCAATTGATTAGGTCTGAGTCCTATTTTATCACATATGCTTTTTAACATCTATATGAAACCACTGGGAGACATCATCTAGGGATATGGGCTGAGATGCCATCAAAATGCATCTGGACAGGTGAATGATGTCCTGCCTGATCTAGAGTGGTCCACAGTAACCCTAGTGGAGTAGGTTCACAGTTGGGGGTATTCCAAATTCCATTGTTATCCCTAGAGGTCTGATATTCCTGCAATTTTGATTTCCTCATTTGCTCTACCTCAGAAGCCTGACAAATAGAAATGAAATATTTGTTTTTCTTTTATATAAATGAAATCTCTCAATAATACCTTTTATGGATATTTTAGTCTCTGGAAACATTAAGGCAACATCCAGAAGATAATCGCAATCAGATTCGTGAATTGGCACAAACTTTAACAGATGGTAGAGTTTTGGATGAATTGATCAATGAGAAACTTGAAAAATTCAATATTCGGTGGGAAGAGCTACAACAGGAGGTATATTTCTCTCTTTTACTTTTTTGTTTTAAACATTGTTTTAGGCATAAGCGCTGGGTGGCTCTACATAAAAATAAAGTTATAACTTATATACTATTCTATATTTTTTTAAAAAAATAATAATGAATAGTGTGAATACAAATAAAAGAAATAGAGTTTGAGTTATCTGGATGATCTAGAGAAATAATATTCAATGTGTTATATGTGCATTCAAAATTGTGACATTTGCTGTCCTTTCAAGAAATGTGCATGACTGTCTATTATTCCTACATTCTCAATTTAAGGATTGAGAAGTTGGCCTCTCACTGTGAATAAAATATATTGCAATCCTTTTCTGTTTGGAGATACCAAATTCTACTGAAGCAGCACATTAATCTTTAAATGCATCAATAAATATTCTGAAGAATGAATATTTGTTTTCAACATTAATGACAATTTAATTTTGCTGTTTTAAATCCTAATTTGTTTTTGAGCTAAACGAAATGCTTACCATTCCAACAAATTATGTCATATAATAGCTAAGTGGGATATAGCTCTAATAGGGGTCTCAAAGATGTATACATATAAAGTAGAAAAAACTGCTCTTATTGCACCCCATATTGGCTGCAACCTGCCAAATACTTGATTTGTCCGTCTTGATTCCTGCCTAGGAGTAATTGTTTACATGATCACATGCAATAAACAAAAAACTAGAATTAAAAGCAGATGATTAATCTTTCTTCGCTACAATATGACAAGCCAATATGACACAAGTGAACAGAGTAGCCAGTAAAACATATTACAAGGTATTGTGTTTTATGAAGGTCCATGAAAAATGACTTTAAAATAATGTAGTCATTTTGGATTATAAAATAGGATTATTTAGGGATGTTCTACATATCACATTTTTATCTCTGCTCCCCAGTAGCTCCTATTAAAAATTCTTACAGTGTAATTTTTACAGTTACAAATGTCTTAAAATTTGTTACTTATGTATTTTACATTTTCCAGAATATAAAACTTTTAGCAAAAAATAAAGTTGTATTAGAATAGAAAATTATGATATTTAGACATAAGAATCACACAATAAATGCATCCATTCATGTATTCATGTATTCATTCATGTATTCATTCATTCATTCTTGTTTAATGGAACACTTAAATAATATAAGTTAGTGTACTGATTCTTAAAGTTAGGGATATAAATAGTTTTGGAATCCTAATGTCACCCTGCATCTTTGCTTTCTTTCAAGTTTGCTGCCAACTGCCATGGAAACAGTAGGGGAGGGAGCACTGGGTATTTGGGAGGGGAAGTATGCAGGAGGTGGAAATGTATTTTCTGAGAAGCAGTGGGGATGTCTGGACTGAGAGAGGCCAGCTTGGGTTGTTTAACATTTTCAAGGCAAACAGTCCTGGCTTTGGAATGCACAAAGGAGGAGCGATGCACCTGAACCAGATACTTTCCCAAGACATCTTCCTGGCCGAGCATTGAACTTTGTGTCAGATCCCCTCTGTTTCACCTTTTTCGGGACTCTGCCATTCTAGTGGGAGGGGGAGGTTTCACTCATTTGGGAGGGGAGGGTGCTAGCGGATGTATTTCCTTTACTTTATTCTCTCTGTCTTTGATGTATCCCTTTTGGTGTGAAGAAGGGGGAGAAATGTGCCAGGAATGATCTGCCTTATCTCCGCTCCATTGTAAAGATGAGGCTATGCTTGGGATCTCTTATCACTCTGGTCCCCATAAGAACTTTGCACCTGTGGATTAGCTAGAAATGAACTGGACAGTTGGGCTCTAGGGAGGGTTTGAAAAGGGATATTTTAATGTAGCATTCTGCGCAGGAATTCTTTAGATCTTGCCTTACCTTCCTGTTTTCACTGACTTTCAATAACAGTTCCTGTTTGAAACAATGCCTGTTTCAAGAGTTCTGCTTTCTTGGGAGTACTAGCTGAGTCAGGACCTTATATTAGGCAAAATCTGCAAAGTGGTCAACCCGGAGAGGCATTTGCCCTACCATGGGGACCATGCATGCTGTGTCGCTTCATGGCAGCGAGCAAGACAAGTCCAAATGCTGGGAAGAGTCCGCCACCAAGACTCAACCCGAAGAGAGTTCCTCCAGATGGATGGTGATGGCTGCCATGGAGGAATCCATGAGACCAAGATGGTCAGCCAATATGGAGAAAAAGGAAGATTATGATGGAAGGGCCCAACAAGTAAACTTCACCTGAGGTAGCAGAAAACCGGGCTGGAGGCATGAAATGGAACTGCTCTGCGATGACAAAGAAATCGAGGGAGAGCAGGACCCCCCGACCAGATCTTGAAACAGGCAATGCACTTCGTGGTTGAAGCTTTTTAAGACCTGAAGGTGAGGGGCTTCCAGTTAGGTGTCGCGGTGTGATGGATGTGAGAAGATGGGGCTCCATCTTCCACATTCGATTTTGCCCTGCTGGGGACCATGAAAAGGATCAAAAGTTGCCCCAGAGAGGCAACAAAGAAGGAGGGGACCCTTGTTGATCATGGAGAGGCGGCGGCCCTTCTGTTTGATCCGAGGAAAGACTGGCCACATTTGTGTGGCCAGTCAGAAGCTGCTGACAACCGAAGAAAATAAGCACTAACGAGCAGCTTTTAAGCAAATGTGGATGGAACTGGGTGAGACTTTATCCTCTCTTTATGACTTTAAGACTTTTTCCTGGAAAAAACTGCCCAAAGCAAAGAATCCCCCCCCTCCGATGAGAGAGGGAAGGGGAATTTCTGCCCCATTCCCTCAGGAAAAGAAAAGCAGTGAACTAATTGCTTGGGGGAAAACAGAGAAAATTACAAGATTAATTTGGAATCAATACAGATATATAGCTTTGAAATTTGGGGACTAAAAATGCTTTTGAGACTTTTTTAGAAAAGAGACTTGAAAAGCTTGCAATATAAGTTTGGATTTAAAAAGCTGGAAGATGTTGTCAATGACATCTAGTGGTGAACCATGGCACTACAATCTATTATGCTTAAAGGAAACTTGGCTTGAAACCCAGACTCAGATAAGACTTTTGTTGTCCTTGGAAACTTTCACTTTTGAAGACTGCAGCTGGAAAAGGGGAAAATAAAGCTCTTTGGCTGCTTATCTGTGTGGCAGAGACAATAAACTATTTTGAAACTGGCCTGCCTAGATTATGAATACAAATACTAACTGACTTTTAGAGCTGTGTCATAGAGCTATTTCCCTGTAGAAGAAGATTACTGATGAGATGATAGAATACTTTGGATTATAAACCTTTGATTGATGAACAACTTTTAATTGCTTTTTTCTGTCTGGACAGAAAGGATATGCTTTTCATTGGGCAGAAAATATTGAATTTTGCTTATATTTGTTTAGGGGAGGCTTAAGGACAAAGTAATAGGCTGGCTCAATAATTTGGAGTTCAAATTACAATTGATTGAAACTTTTTAAATCCCTAAATAGATTGGACTATAAAGACCACATACACAAACAAAATGAATGTTCCATACTTAGCCTTAAATAGTAAAAAAAAAACCATCCCTAACACTTGTCTTCAAAGCCCCCAGCTTGACATACCAACAAGAAAATGTTGATGAATCTCAGAAAGAAATTCTTTCTAAGTTGAAATCAATACAAAAGACAATTGCCTTAGCTCATGATGAGACTAAAAATAACGCAAAGGAGATAAAAGAACAATTTTCTAATCTAAACCTACAATTTCAGAAAATGACTACAAAGAAGGAACTAGTAACCTAGAAAATAGAAGGAAAATTAGAGGAAGCGGATCCAAAGATGGAGGACCTAAAGGAAAGAATCAACAGACAGACTCAGAAAAATGAAGAATTAGAAGACGTAGCGATAATACCGGAAATAGAAAAGATATCTTACTTGTCAAGATCTCGGAACACATTTGAGGATAAGAAAGAAAAGCTGATCGAACAGAAAATAAACCTGTTAGGAGAATTGTGGAAAATTGGAGGAGGAAGGCTGTTTAATTAATATAAATGGGTTGAGCATTCTTCCAAAAACACTTTAATCAAATTGTCTTTCTTATTCAAAACAATATACACAAAAATAGAGGAAAAACTACTTGATGATTCAAATGCATTGACTTGGAAAGTTTGTTTGGCAAAAGAAGAAAGCTAAAGTAAGACTGAAGAAAATAGAGATTTTGACCCATTAGATGGGATATTATATTATTAAATAGATGTTTGAGCATGACTAAGAGAATAGATAATTGTTAGAAATAAAAGTATTATTATAACTAGAAATATAGGATCTGCAACTAGAATACTATATTTTGGTATGAGAAGGGAAATATGAAAATGCTAAGAAGGTCTGAATAAGGGAAGCTTTTGGTTACAAATATAATTTATTATAAGAAAACAATAAGCAATGGAGACACTTTGAACATTGATGAGAAATCAAACAAAAAAAACCTGGGGAAAACAGGATATTGATTGAACAAATGGATTTTAAGTGCAAATGCAATTGAGATATGTTTTGGTTAGAAAAGATATTTTAAACTGACACTATTGATAATATGTATAATATTAGAAAAATGTGATAAAGAAGTTGATATCCAATTGTATATGTATTAACAGCAAAAAGAATTGTATTTGCCTAGTGTGGAAAAATGTACACCACCAGAAGAAGAGAGGAAGCACTGGCTGGTGTAGTATTGGATCTAGACTGAGGAAGTTAATATGTACCACTGAATTACTAATGGACCCAGACAACATGTTGTTTGTTAAGTACTTATGATTGCAAAATTAGAAAATTAATAAAATATTTATATATATAAAAAAGACCTGAAAATGAAATCCGAGTGACGCAGAAGGAGAGGCAAGGAACAGCTTGAAGAAGCCACGGGCAGCAGGAGTGAATTGGCAACCACTGATACAGCCACAGGGGTGGCTGGCTCTCCCAGAGTGGCTGCAACCACCCCCGCCACTCCTCAGCAGGTGCCCTCCAAGCAGCCAGGGGGAGAGCCGCACAGCCCAAACCTGAGCCAAAATTAGTTCCCCTTGCGGTGAAATTTGACAGAGACCCCCACAATTGGGTTTTTCCTCACTCACATCCTCACCTACATGCAAGTATCTGGAATGACCCTCCCCAGTGAGGAGGCTAGAGTCAGGGTTGTCACCCTGGCTCTGGAAGATGCTGCAGCCCATTGGATGGTGACCCTGAACAACTCCAATGCCCCAATCTCTGGAACCAACTGCTTCATGTCGGCCCTGAGGGGGTGTTTTGAAGACCATCTGGCTGATCGGAAGGTGCAGGACTGCATAAAGACGGTGAGACAGGGGCGCCACCCTGTAGCCGAATACACAGAAGAGTTCTGGGAGCTGGCATGTCACCTCAATTGGCCTAAGGACAACTTGGTGAGTTGCTTCCAGGACGGGCTCAATGATGACCTGTATAATGCCTGCATTGCCTGCGGAGCCCTGGTCTGCCTGCATGACTGGTGCATCCTGGCTGAAAAAGCAGAGATCAACCAGAATCACAACCCATACCGGTCAGGTAAAATCTGGGAGAGATCTCCACCAGAAAAGAAAGGGGAGGCAATCAACCCCCTGGCGGCTCAACCATGCTCAATCGCCTGCTTCAAATGTGGCAAGGAGGGCCATCGTGCTCTGGAATGCCACATGAAAGCTCCAGCCAAGAAAGTAGACCAGCTGTCTGGAGGAATGACACAGCCCTGAAGACCAGGGAGGTCATGGAGTTCCATCTAACCCCAAAGTCAGGAGGGAGAACTCCGATCCCACAGGGAGATGAACTGGGGACACCCGAAAACAAATATGATGATGACCCCTTGGTAAGTGGGCTGATCATGCCAATCACAATGCACATAAAACTATTAATCTCGTGCAAGGAAGAAAAGGTGGCTCTAAATACCATACTAGACTTGGGCTATGTGATGACCCAGGGCCCCGAACGGAGGCAAAGTCCTTTAATCACTGCCAATGTTACCCAAAAGCTCCCACATATGCTGGCAAGAGTTCAACCAAAGCACACACACACGTTCCTTTCAGCTGCCTCTGGCTAAAGGCAATTTCAATACAGCCGGAGAAGTTTTTACAATGTTTTCCAGGCAAGACAGATAACACAAAAACAAAACAAAAATGTCAAGAGTCCTTTTAACTCTCAGCTTGCCTGCAGTCTGCAAGGAGAGACTCAGAAATGCCGTCTGTGGTTGTGAAGCAGGAAACCAACCAGTCCGGAATTCGAAGTGTCCAGGTTAAACAAAGACAAGAGCACAATTCACTATCTCAAGATACCACGTTTGTTCCAGGCAAATGCCCCACACCACAGCGTCTCCTTAAATCTTAATCCCCAGGTGTGCCTTGTGGAGTGGGGTGGGACGCTCTCCTCACGAGCAATTGAGCCTGCCTCCGTTGTTCTCTCCTCCTCTCTGCTCTCCTTGCTCTAGGATCAGGTGGGAGGGGCTTGCTCCTCACCTGAACTCTGCCTTCCCTGTTCCAAACCTGAAAGGCCCTGGTCTGCCTCAGCCTGCTCCTCCCTACAGTCCTCCAAAGCCACAGACACCCCCTCCTGGGCCTCAACAGAGAACTCCATATCTTCCTCAGATTCAGGCTCGGACAGAGGCATGACAGGCTATACTAGATGCCTAAATAGCCCAAACTTGGTGGGAAAACTAGTGGTCTGACTGAGGAGGTTGAGGAACTTCATCGCCTTCTGCCAACTCAATGGGTCCATCGCCAGCTTTGTCACCGAACCCCTGGGTCTTACCATGGGGAGCCATTCCAAGACTTTAATTTTCATAGTGGTGCCTGATATGGATTGGCCCCTTGTTATAGGGCTGACATGGTTGAAAAGATGGAACTTACAGGTAGATTGGCGGGAAGAGAGCTTGAGATTGCCTAAAGAGCGGAAGGCCCTACCTGAGAAAATCCAGGGTGAGAAGGGGAAGCCAGACTGAGAAATGGCAGTGATAGCGAAAGATGAGGGGTTAAAAGGCATAACCAGGGAGTACTACGATTTAGTTGAGGTGTTGAGCGAGACGGGTTCAGATGAAATCCCTCCTCACCGGCCCACAGATTGTGCTATCGAGATTGTCCCCGGAGCCAAACTCCCAAAGCCCAAAATATACTCCATGACTCCCAGAGAGTTAGACAAACTGTGGCAGTTTATAGATAAGAACCTGGCCCGGAGTTTCATACAGCCAACAAGACCCTGAGTGGCAGCCCCTGTATTGTTCTGGGAAAAGAAAGATGGGTCTCTTCATCTCTGCATTGACTATAGAGGTCTTAATGCCATGTGCATGGAAAATGTGTACTCCTTGCCCCTCATGAAAGACATGCTGGCCTACCTCGCCAAGGGAAAAGTGTTTTCTAAACTGGACTTGCAAGAGGCATATTACTGGGTTTGGATCAAAGAGGGAGACAAGTGGAAGATAGCTTTCAACTGTCCCCTAGGTTGCTTCCAATTTAAAGTGCTCCCTTTTGGACTACAGAGAGCCCCTGCTGTGTTCATGCAGCTGATAAATGAGGTGTTACATGAGCACCTATATAAAGGAGTTTTGGTGTACCTGGATGATATCTTAATTTACACTGAAACAAAAGCTGAACGCGTGAAATTGGTCAGAGCAGTCTTAGACAAGCTCCATGCAGCCAAGCTATATGCTAAACTCTCCAAATGCAAATTTCACCAAGAGAAAATTGACTACCTAAGTTACTGGATCTCACATGACAGGGTGGAAATGGACCCAGAAAAGGTATATGCCATTTTAGAATGGGAAGCTCCGTGCACCAGGAAACAGTTGCAAAGTGGACCATGGAATGTCAAGCTGCATTTGAAAAACTAAAGAGACTTTTCTCTGCAGAGCTGGTGTTGAGACACCCAGGCACAGATAAACTATTTGTCATTCAGGCTAATGCTAGTGATGTGGCCGTAGGTATAGTCCTATTCCAAGAAAACGAAAAGCAGCAACTACAGCCCTGTGCTTACACCTCCAAGAAATTAACTGAGACAGAACAACCCTGGGCAGTGTGGGAGAAGGAGACTTACGCTGTGAGGTGGACCTTTCTCACATGGAGACATTTCCTAGAAGGGAGTAAAATCCCTTTCCATGTTTGGACTGACCACAAAAATCTGGAAGCACTGAATATTCTGAGGAAGCTATCCCCTAAGCAAGCACGGTGGGCCCAACACTTCCAGCACTTCAATTTTACCTTTTGCTATTTGCCAGGGGGTAGGAACTTTCTAACAGATGCTTTGTCAAGATCACCACAAATACAATAGCGTAAAAATGGAAGTAATTAAACCTATGTTCCCAGTGCAGCAGCTAGACTCACCGGTAACCATGAGGGCGCAATCAAAAAGCACTCCATCACTGGATTCTACTGGTACATTGAAGTTTAAACAAGCCTTAGAGAAAGATGACTGGCTCCTCAGTCATAAAAACCTCTGCTCCATGCGGGAGGGACTGGCATGGGTAGGGGGTAAGCTGTACATCCCATCTTGCCAGAGACTAAAGACTATGCAAACATGCCGCAATTCAAAGGCAGCTGGGCACTTTGGATTTGTAAAAATCCTACACCTACTGAAGAGACAGTTTTGGTGGCCCTCTATCAAAAGGGACATGGAGAGTTTTGTGGCCAGCTATCCCACCTGCACGGCAGCAAAGCAAAGGCAAGGGAAAATGCCTGGCCTGTTGCAGCCAGTCACAAGCCCTTCAGCACCCTGGAGAGAGATCTCTATGGACTTTATTGTGGAATTGCCCGAAAGCGCAGGAAACACCGTTATTTGGGTGGTGACTGACCTGTTTTCCAAACAGGCCCATTTTATCTCTTGTCTGAATATCTCGACCACCAAAGTTCTAGCAAAACTATTCCTGCACCATGTCTACCACCTGCATGGGGCCCTATAATGTATAATTTCAGACAGAGGAGTCCAATTCACCTCCAAGTTTTGGAGGGCCTTTTTGGACCTTTTGGGACAGACCAAGGCCTGAGTTCTAGTCATCATCCCCAAATGAATGGTGGTACAGAACGAATGAACTCAATACTGGAACCGTACCTGCGATGCTTTATCAACTACCAGCAAGACAATTGGACCAACCTCCTGCCATTTGCGGAAGTAGTGTACAACAATGCTGTCTACTCCAGCATGGGCTTTACCCCTTTCCAAGTAGCCACGGGATATGTATTCAATCCCATGCCCAAATTACCAGAGGAGGAACCCACCATCCCTTCCCTTAAGGAATGGATCAAACGGCTACAAAATACCTGGCCAGTAGTCAGGAAAGCACTAGTTGAAGCCAGAGCAGCTTATAAAGCTCAGGCAGACAAAAAGAGAATGGAACCCAAACTATTCCACATAGGGGACCGAGTGTATCTGTCCACTAGATTCCTGCAGTCCCTACAACCATCAAAGAAACTAGGGCCAAAATTTGTGGGGCCATTCCCCATCAAATGCATCATAAACCCAGGTAGAGTAGAATTGAACTACCCAAAACTCTGAGGCAAATTCACGCTGTATTCCACTGCAGCCTGTTAAAACTTGAAATAACCTCGCCTTTATGGCCAGCAGTTCCCCCAGCACCACTGGCCATTATGGTAGAGGGAGAGCAACATTTCAAAATTAAGGAGATTCTAGACTCCCATAAATATCATGGTATGACTTAATATTTAGTGGCCTAGAAAGACTTCCCAGCATCCCAAAATGAATGGGTTCACAAAAAACATGTTAGAGCTCCCAGGTTGCTCAAAAAGTTTTATGCGCTTCACCCAGACAAACCTGACTAATGCCGTTTCGTTTTCTTTTTTCCCATTTTATTCTTTTGTTTATTCTCCAGGTGGATTTCTCCTTCTTTTCAGGGGGACAGCATGTCAGATCCCCTCTGTTACATCTTTTTTGGGGCTCTGCCATTCTAATGGGAGGGGGCATATTTCATTTGTTTGGGAGGGGACTAGCAGATGTATTTCCTTTACTTTATTCTCTCTGTCTTTGATGTATCCCTTTTGGTGTGAAGAAGGGGGAGGAATGTGCCAGGGGCCATCTGCCTTATCTCTGCTCCGTTGTAAAGACGAGGCTACACCTGGGAACTGTCTCTTATCACTTTGGTTCCCATAACAACTTCGCATCTGTGGATTGGCTGGAAACGAACTGGACAGTTGGACTCTAGGGAGGGGTTTGAAAGAGATATTTTAATGTAGCATTCTGCACGGGAATTCTTTAGATCTTGCCTTGCCTTCCTGCTTTCACTGACTTTCAATAAAAGTTCCTGTTTGAAACCATGCCTGTTTCAAGAGTTCTGCTTTCTTGGGAGTACTAGCTGAGGCAGGACCTTACACGTTGGTTGCTTGGCTACTGGAGGGTGGGCACTGGGTTTTGTTTCAATTCATTTCTTACGCATTTTGCTTCAGATCTTGCCTGGTTTTTGCTGCAATCAGTTCTTTCCTAGTAAAAGTACCTTTTCTCTAAATCTATGAAATCAAGGGTTTTTTTTCCTAGGGATTGAGCGGAGGCAGCCCTGATACCTATAGAGAGAAAAAATGGCCCTATTCTATAATCATACAATTAAATGTCATTCCATTGAAGCTTAATTTACAAATAATATGTACTAATATTGATACTATAAATGTTTTAATGAAAACATATCCAGTTTGTACTCACAAGCTTATACATGACAATAGTTGCAATCTGAGATGCGAAGTGTTAATATTCTTGGGTACCTAAAAGTTAAGAGACACTACAGTGTTATCTCAGGGTTTGAATTAAAATATAACAGCCCAAATAAAATATAAGTATCAGCCCAAAGTAGGCATAGGAAGGAAGCTCCTACTGAAAGTTTCCATTAAGTAATTTATTGGAATCTTTTCATAAAGTTTTCTTAGTGAATTAAGTTTACAGGTAGTTTCCATTATTATGTGAATGCAAAGCTTAGCCCATTTTCTGGGTAAAAAGCCAGATATTCATACCCTTCCAGAATAGGGTAAGGGCTTTCTGAAGTTCAGGGAAAAGACTATTCCACAGAGTTGCAACATGTACAGAAAAGGTTTGTCTCCCTGGTCCCATCAGATGACAACATTGAAGGGTAGTGACCTAGAACATACCCACCCAATCTGACCTAGCAATGTTATATTATTATCACTGAAGACCCATGTCTTTACAATATAAACACAGCCATTTTGTGAGTGGATTGACAATAACTAATAACTATCACAAATGTTGTGGGTTTGTTTGCTCTCCTATTTAAAAATGTGTAAAAAATTGTTTGTCATTTTATTGGTTATGAATCCATAGATCATAATTATTCCTTTACTGTATTTTACAAAGTTTTGAAAACATGAGACTAACAATTTTAACTCGCAATATAATTTGATTTTCATATAAAGAGAACACTAACCACTGGAGGTAATTGACGGGGTAAGAAGAAGACCTCATCCTTGTGCCATCCATCTCCTTGCTTTTAGTTTTATGTATAGCTTTAAGAATGTTAATTGTTTGTATATTTATCTTTATTATTGTCTGTAAGCTGCCCAGAGTTGTCTTTTAGATAAGAGGGGTTGCATATAAAATAAATAAATAAATAAATAAATAAATAAATAAATAAATAAATAAATAAATAAATAAATAAATAAATAAATAAATAAATAAATAAATAAATAAATAAATAAATAAATAAATAAATAAATAAATAAATCTTATAAAAAAACTGCATGCTGTTTTTAATTAATGAATATACAGCATGTATGTGTGTGTGTACATACATACACACTATATATGTACACTGTATATTTATTCATATATTCTGTGTGTATATATAAGGCAGAACCTGGAAAACAAGCAAATATCTGTTAGTCTCATCTTAAATTTTAAAGTAGAAATAATTGAACAACTTGCAAAAAGTGACCTTTTGATAATAATGAACATATTTATTAGATTTACATTATGGGACAAGTTTAAAGTGATATAACTAGACCTGCTTTAGTGATATTAAAGATTACTGCATTTTTTAGTTTTTGTAATTTTAATTTTTATAGATAGACTTAGTAGTAAACCATGCAGTGAAAAACAAATAATAAGGAACTAACCATTCCTGTGATTAATCCATGCTCTAAGAAACTATTTATATCTTACGTTCCAGTTGCTTTATAAACAGCATGTTTATCCCTGTCACTCATTACAGTGGATTATCTTAAAATGGATTGTGGTGACTGTAATTCTGTTCTGCGCAAATGAAATCTCTTGGGATAAATAACAAGTTCAGATATATCTGTGGCCTCAGAATACTATCTAAGCAGAATACTGAACTTCTATTCATCATCAAATTCTTCAATATCTCTCTTTTTTTACACATTGGCTATTTCTCAGTTATTTCTTTAAAAAATAAAATGGCTGGCAAGAAGCGAAGAAATTTATCTTACAAAAAGGTAGTTGTATATTAATTGGAAATTCTAGTTTGTATTGCAAGCTATATTGTAAATGATACTTTGAAAATATTGATGTGTAATTCTTTGTATTATTTTCTAGGCTGTGAGAAGACAGAAGTTTCTTGAACAAAGTATCCACTCTGCTCAGGAGATTGACAAAACCCTTCAATTAATTCAAGAGTCTCTGGCCTTCATTGATCGACAATTAACAGGATACATTACAGACCGAATTGATGCAGCACATGTACCCCAAGAAGCACAGGTGAGCCATATAACATGTAATTACATCAAATAGTTTTATCTTTCAAGAAGTAAGTAAGAATTTATTTTATTAGATTGTTCTAAATTTACAATGATTCTAGAGTTATCATTAATCTAATTCTTACAAAATTGCCAGCTGGCAAATGAAAGAGGAACTGCATGCAATCAAAAAGATCACATATATTTTCAAGTAAAATGATCTTTTAAGTTTATTTTATCTTTCCTGATGCTAATGTAACATTATTTTATCACATCAAATTAAAAGTTTGCAAATGTTTGTACTATAAATTTAAAGTAGGAAAATGAATACTATAATTTTTATCATACCATACCATATCATGATTACTATTTTCAATTAACTTATATACACACCGTGAATTCTTATTGAATTAACATACAGATATTTCATTTAATTATTTGAGTAATTTTATGCATATTGTGTTGCATAAAAGGAGCAGAGTTATATAGATAGATAAAAGCCAATTTTGTGTAGTAGTTAAGGCATCAGACTAGAAACCATGAGACCATGAATTCTAGTCCTGCCTTACACTCAAAGTCAGCTCAGTGACCTTGGGTTAATCATTTTTTCTCAGCTCTAGGAAAGAGGCATGTATGCATGTACATGTGTGTATGTGTGTGTTTATATTCTCCATTCAATCATGTTTGATTCTTGGAGATTGCCTGGACAAGTCCCTGAAGTTTTTTTTTTTTTTTACTAATTTCTTGGACAAACCACTTATGAAAACCCTGGCCAAGAAAACTTCAGGGACTTGTCCTGACAGTCTCCAAGAGTCAATCATACATATATATACACCCACAAACATACATACATACATTCTGATGGGTGATCTTTTCTAGTATCTTTAAGTAGGTGTTAAATGGAAGGACCATTAAAAGAATAAAAAAAGAAATCAATTATATATAATCTGGCTACATTGCAAACTATGTATGTAAAACCAAAATCAATATCTTGTATATACAAATTTCATATACAGAAACAATTAGTTGGTATTGTTGTGGTAAGTATAATTAGTTGTTTTTCTAACTTCAGATTATTTTATATTTATTTATTAATTTGTCATGTTTGTATAGCCACCTAATTGGCAAGAGTATTATTTTAGGTCATATAGTTCTTAGGAGTGTGTTGCCAATATTCAGTCATTTTGTGAAGTTGATGAGCCCCAATAATGTCAATGTTCATAGTCACAGTAAATTTACTTGCTGTTCTGTTTGTTGTCTATTTTATTTATTTATTAAATTTATATGCCTCACATTTCACCAAGAAGTGACTTTAGGTGGCTTACAACTAAGTAAACAAGATAAAATATTAAATATTAATAAATATTAATGTTAAAATGTACTTAAAATTAACAAAGATGGCAAGGAAGAGACCAAGATGCACATGGGGTAAAAGTGGATTATCTCAATCCATTAACCATCTCAGTATGACACGCCCCCATTGGGGCCCTAGGCCAATGACAAAACCAAGTTTTCAAGCCTTTTGGGAGGCCAAAAGGATGGGTGAGAATCTCACTTCAGGAAGCACAACAACTCTTTCTCTGGATACTGCCAGCTGAAATTCCTTTACTGTTGGGGTGGGCCAATCCCATTGACGTGAGATGGTTCTTCAGGTAATCTGGACCCAGGCCACAAAGGACTTTAAAGGTGATAACCAACACCTTGAATTGGAGCTGGAATCAAACTGGCAACCAGTACAGCTTGTGCAACATGAGTCATCTTAGAGACCCAAGAACTATCTGTGCAGTTTCATTCTGTGCTAGCTGTAGCTTCCAAATATTCTTCAAGGGTAGCCCCACATAGAGTCCATTGTAAAGTCCAGACATAAGATGACCAGGGCTGAGTAACAGATTGCAGGGAGTCATGATTCAGGAAAGGGCACAACTAGCTCAATGAAAGATTGCTCAAAGGCTCTCCTAATCACAATTGCCACCTGCTTTTCAAGCAGGAGTTGAGAGTCCAGGAGAACTCCCAAGTTATGCACTGGGTATGTCTGGGGCAGTTCAATCCCATCCAGAACTAAAGATGTTAAAGTCCTTGATCCCGAAGCTCATGCACCAAAAGCCACTCAGTCTTACCATTACCTTACCATTAATGTTACCATTGGATTTACGTTTTGACATCTCATCCAACTAATAAATTATATAGAACTGAGACAAATCATCCTTTAATATTTTAATGTTAAATATGATTTTATGAAGAAACATAATTAAAGAACAGAAAACTGGAAATCTCATGTACCACAGAAATTGAACTATCCTTTTCTTAATACTCTGAAGGGATTACTACAAATAATACTATTATTTTTGTAACTCTAGTATATATGTATTTTAATTTCTTCTGTTCATGCTGGGGTATTTAATTATTTATTTAGAGCCTTTACATAGTTACCCAATACAAATAATGCAACTCTGAATAAGTTACAAAAAGTTAATTATATTTTGAACGAACACCTCAAATTTATCATTATTTATTTATTCATTTTATTATTAAATTTATATACCACCCATCTCTCTGTTTGAGGGAAGTCTAGGTTTTGGAGTGACTTTTATTGTACAGTTCCATCCATATTATACAAATCTCCACTTGCACAATGTCTATATCTCTTTTTGGGCCATCTGTGAAATTATATATATGAAATATGATCTAGGGCATCAGCCAACTTCCAGAGCAAAGTGTTAAAGTATACAAATGAATATAGATGAAGTTCAAACCAATTCTATCAACAATGTACAATCTATTAGTGTACTTATACTATTGGAATTCAATTTTAATAATTTAAATTTATTTATTCCTGTGTCTTTGTGTAAATTCAGACATATTCATCTTGTAAAAATAATATAATTTGATTCAAACCCTGTCTTCTCTCCACCACCACCACCACCCCTGCACCCACCCAGAAAATTCAGTCAGAGTTGACAAGCCATGAGATTAGCTTGGATGAAATGAAGAAACGTAACCGGGGTAAAGATTCTGCCAAAAGGATATTCTCTCAAATTGACACTGCACAGGTTTGTGAACTTAATTTGCTTTTGCAGATTAATTTAAAATCTACCTTCAAATATTCAAAATAAAGTTTAATTATGTGTTAATCATGCCAGAAATAGAACTAATGTGATGCAAAGCTTTGGATCTGATTTTAAAATATGCTTTGCAGCACACAAATTCTTGTTCAATGATCACTACGTAAAGGACATAGCATTTATAAAACTAATATTGATTAACTAATTTAGCATGTTAATTAACTACTGCACATTCTATTTATTACATGACAAAATTTGGCCACCCTTAAAAGTAATAATATAAGTTGAATCCAAAATTATGGTTTGTTAATTAAACTAATCAAATGGCTGGGGAATATTTTTAGATATGGAGTTAACAGCTCATGGCGGGTAACAACATAAAATGAAAAATATGACAGGATTTATCAGTGCACAATTTCCAAACTCTGTTGAAACACTTTATGCAAATGTAAACATTTGGATTATTTATATAGTAGCTGTTGGTAGAATTTTGTTTTCAGATTACATTTTTGGGTAGATAACTCTTTTTCTTTCATATTCACATATTTTGCACTGACCACCAGAGGCTGATTGAATGTATCTGAGGAATAATATTTCTTAAAGAAATCCATGATTTAACATATTTTCTAAATTGAATGCATACAATTAACTGCTATTTCCACATGCAGATAATGAATTCTAAATATGAGATCACTATTTGTTTCTTGTGTGGAGTGGTATATTGCATCAAAATTTGAAGAAAATAATTAATATAAATTAATCTATAGGAGAAGGAGAACTGTACAGTTGTTTTCAGCCTGATGTTTCTATATAGATTGTCTGTTGCTTTTGGCTATCAGTCACATTTTATTTCTTTAAAATATGTTTTGGTTCAATTATGATATATTGTACTTTCAAAAGAATAGTAAAATATAGAGATCCAAGATATACTGTGCCCTACTTTAAGAGTCTAAGGAGAGTTATAAATCTGTTGAATTGGATTTATTATTGAACTTAAAGCTTTGTGCTCATATCTTTCCTTCCTTATATTTCTTTCAGAAAAAATTACAAGATGTCTTCATGAAATTTCGCTTGTTCCAAAAGCCAGCCAATTTTGAGCAGCGATTACAAGAAAGTAAAAGGATTTTAGATGAAGTGAAATTGCAAGTGCCAAAGTTGGAATGGAGAAGTGTTGAGCAGGAAGCAATGCAGTCACAGCTGGATAATTGTATGGTGGGTATTTCAAAGGAAGTTATCTCTCACAATGTCATGCATTTTATTATCCTTGAGGCAAATTGCAAACATGAGTTACATTTTGTTTAAATAAAAATACAGTTCCTCTTTTCTTGTGTTCATTAGAAATTATATAAAACTCTTAGTGAAGTGAAATCTGAAGTGGAAACAGTAATAAAAACTGGGCGTCAGATTGTACAGAAGCAGCAAACCGAAAATCCCAAAGAACTAGATGAAAGGCTGACAGCTTTGAAATTACAGTATAATGATTTGGGTGCCGAGGTATGCTTTCCAACTTATTTCTTGATACTTACGTAAAGCATAAGTGCACTTTGTATTTATTTCTTTATTTTTTAATTAGAAAATATATAACTTTCATTACCAAATATTTAAAGTGGCCAACTAATGCATACAATTTAAATGTAATTCATGCCCTTGAAAGAACCAGTTATTGCATATTTTATTTCTCCCTGCTCTCTTATTCATACATACTGTATTTATGTTAAGTATGAAAGAGAACATTTTTTTTTTTATGTAAGGATCGGCCAAATGCACATTCTCACAGAGGTTCTTGCCCTTGAGGCTTATACAAGCATCATTCAAACAATACCAATTTTTCACAATTATTTTTTATGAATCTATGTACATGTTGTGTTTTATTTTCTGTATATGTAGATACATATATAGAATAATTCTCCACCATCTTTTAGACAAATTACTATAATGTAATACAATTGCATTTACTTTGAGGTATTACTTTTACATAGTATAAGTTATACTATAGTATAGTATAGTATATTATTAGTATCTATGGAGATTCTCAGTAACCCAAAGGTGTGTTTTCAAGAGGCAACATGACTTTCTTGTTTGTTTGTTTGTTGAAGATGTTTCACTTCTCATTCAAGAAACTTCTTCAGCTCAGAGCTGAAGAACCTTCTTGGATGAGAAGCGAAACAACTTCAAAGAAAAACAAGAAAGTCCTGTTGCCTCTTGAAAAAGCACTTTGGGATATAGTATTAGTAGTTATAGTGAATTTATAACAGTTATAATGGTTAGGTGTTTCTTATAAAAGAAGAAATAAATAACCTGTTTTAGTTTATACACAAATTCAGCTTAAGGAGAGACCTGAAACAGAATTCATTCTTAACTTAGAGACTTGCTATATTTAGAAACAGAAAAAAATATTAATGATTTTAATTAATATTTAATGTTAATGATTTTAATGTAATCTAAGATAATGGTAAACTTGTAGAAGCTTACTTATGCAGATATTTTTTACATTTCCCCAAAAGCTAGTCAGAAAAAATGCTTGATTAATATATAATATCCTAGTGGCAAATAATATTTAACTACCAACATGATGTTAATCTTTATCCAACCTGAAGTTACATTAAAAACCATGGGGCACATAAACCTATCATTGTAATAGTACAGATCTATTTTAAACTACTGAATGAAAGTAACAGCATATTGGTAGATGGTAAATACAGCAACTATATAAAAATAAAGGCCTTAAGATGGCAGTATTTTCTATATTTTTTATAATACTGAAATTACAATCAATACAATCACTCTTGCCCATATTTATCTATGTTTAAAATTAACTTGACAACCAATTTGATATAGTGGTTAAGGTACCAGGCTAGAAACTGGATGAGTTCTCATCCTGCTTAGGCACAAAGACAGCAGGGTAACTTCGGGCCAATCACCCTCTTTCAGCCCTAGGAAAAAGAAAATGGCAAATCACTTCTTAAATCTTGCCAACAAAACTTCAGAGGATAGTTTAGGCAGTTGCCAGGAGTCAATACTTACTTGAAGACATACACACAGACACACACAGACACAAAATTTAACAATAGATGGGTCAGAGTATATAAACTCAAACATCTATCTGCGTTATTATTTACATGAAGTGATTGTCCAAATTCTGTATGCTCTTAAAATATGTAATTATTGAAAGTAGTCTTCCTAACATAAAAACAGGATTTATGTATATGTATATAATCTCTTATGTAATCTGAATATGTCAGTGATGAATATTTAAATGAATCTTTAAACTTCTTTCACAATAATCAGGTGCATTTTGTTATTAGTTTCTCTCCTGTAAAATGATAAGTTGTAAACTATTTTTTGTATAATCAATATTTACTTATGGAAAAGAGTTAGCAATAGGTTTTGCTGTCAAAAATATAGTAAAGGCTTTTATATGAAATACATTTCAAATAATAAAATTAAAAATACATTTATACATCATTATACTGAACAGGTGGACTAAATCATAGGCAAGAAATTGTTCATATATTGACAGCAAGCATGTCAAACAATAAATAATTTTACTAATGCTAATAGTAACAATACTAGAGAGAGAGAGAATGTGTCTCTCCGTGTTTTATGTACTATGTTCCTGAAACATACAGATCCTAAAAAAAATAAAATATAGAGTTCTTAATTAACAAGACTAATATTTCAAGAGGCACAGTTCTCAAACAATTGTAGAAAGTTGGTGGTTAAATGGAAATGGGGGGAAAATTACAACCAAGCATGTAGACTTGAATAATGGTAGCAATTTGGGTGGTAGACATTTGTGGATATTTTTTAAAAAGATTCCCTCCCTTTTTAACACAGGTAACAGAGAAAAAGCAAGAACTAGAGAAATGTTTGAAATTATCTCGGAAACTCAGAAAGGAAATGAATGCTCTGACAGAATGGCTGGCAATGATAGATTCAGAACTGACAAAGAGATCAGCAGTAGAAGGAGTGCCTATCAATTTAGATGCTGAACTTGCCTGGAGCAAGGTAAACATTTTTGTCTTACTTTTAAACTCACATATATTTTTTCCCCTGCAGTCCCCACCATTTCTTAAAACATTTTTCCTTCGGCATTGCAAACTGTGTATTATTTGATCCTTAAATAGTTAGGCTTTTGTCTTTTACTATCACAAGACTTTAATGTTTCATGCTGTGTACCAAAGCAGACCAACAAAAAAAGAACACAAAGCTTTAAACTATATATCGTGACAGGTTTCAGGTGTCATATTGTTTAGTGAAGTACCACTCTAGGCAAACAAAGTAATTTCATAGCAAAAATAATTGAGCATACGTTTTGAAACTGTTATTCAATTATGTCCTTATTTCATTTTTGTATACTTTAAATTAAGGCTGTTACTGTAAAGCAGTCATTTTGTGGTGGTGTGATCAATAAAATCTTAACTTATTTATCATTAGCTGCTTGATTAGATGTAGTGCTTTAGGGTACTATGTTTTTATATTCACAATGCAGATTTATTTATCTTTCAATTTGTTTTAATACACAAAGTATCTAGTGGTGGGATTCAAATATGTGAAAAACCGGTTCTCTGTGTTGATGCTACTTCTGGAAGTCCATTCTGGGCCTGGGCAACAAAAAATTAGCTGCCGGTTCTGCTGAACTGGTGCCAACTGGCTGAATCCCACCACTGAAAGTATCCTAATATATGAATGGCAATACTGTTATGCATAATGCAAATTTCAGAGTCATTATCTTCGCATTTACTATTATTCATTTCATGTGTGCTTTCCATAGGGAACACAGTTGGAGACTGAAAAACGACAGCATCAGCTGAAGATTATCACTGACTTGGGAGAGGGGCTGAAGATGGTGCTTAAAGGGAAAGAAAGATTGGTGAATGATAAACTCAGCCTTCTCACTAGTAACTGGATTGCAGTAACTTCACGAGCTGAGGAATGGTTTAATTTGCTGCTGGTAAGAGTAACCAATTAGTACTTCCTCTCTACTTTCATGATCACAGAGATGGAACATCACCTTTTTAGTTTTTTAGAGAGAGTTCCCTAGTGATTTAAATTGTTGTGATGTTATTTTATATATGATTTATATATGATGATTGTGATTTTAAAGACTTGTCTTTAAAATCACAATGATATCAGTTTTGTGTTTGTTATTTTTAAAATAAACTATATTTTAAAAATTGCTACACAATTTTTCTGTTTATTAGTTCCAGAAAAAATAATATTATTAATTATGTAGTAGCAGTTCAAGGATTTCTAAATTAATAAGTTATAGCATAATTTTTAATCTGCTTTCCTTGTGCTGCAGAAATATATATAATATATATATTATATATATTATAAAAGTGGCTACTGATTTTTTTCTCACTTTGGATTCCAGTGTCTACATCACTGCAATAGAAGGAGAACTCATATTGCTTCATATCTCCCTTTATATATAACTTTGTAAAGAATTAGAACTAGGTTTTAAATTTTTTCTGATTTCACCCAGTATTTAGACCTATTTTTTTCAGTTCTAAAGTAGTTTTATAGAACTGGTTTTATAGTTTTTGTATTTGGACAATATAATAATTTATGTAGTAATGCATTATTTTCTTTTTTCCCTTTGATCCTAATTGTTTAAGAACATGCTGATTTCTCTTTACTTACTTCTAGGCATATCAGAAACACATGGAAACATTTGATCAAAACGTTGCAAATATCACTACATGGATGTATCGAACAGAAATACTCTTGGATGAATCTGAAACCCAAAGCCCCCAGCAGAGAGACAACATTCTTAAGGTAACAAATGCAAACCTTTGAAAATTATTTTTAAAAAAGTCTAGATGATTCTTTGTACACGAACATATTTGTATTACAGATTTGCTCTGCATGTTTTCAGGTAATCTTTTGAAATTAGAGAACATTATTTTTCTCTTCAAAATAATATTTTATCATAGCTTTTAAAATTCTTAGACAGCAAAGACCATTTTAAAACATGAGGTGAGAAAAATATTTATTGTTAAGTGATTTCTATATTTCATAATATTGAAGTAGTATTAGTAATTGCAGCAATGCTATTTCTAATATATAAGATTGGAGAATTTTAAAAATCTTGGCGTCAATCAAATATTCTGGAAATCTCCCACTATCTCAAGAAATGTAAACTATTATTTTTCCTAAATCCAAAAATATAATACAAATCATTAACAATTTAGCAAATAAATTATCAGTTTATTTGATTTAAACTTATTTCATAGAGCAGAGGTCCCCAACCTTTTGGGCACCAGGGACTGGTTCCGTGGAGAGAGATTTTCCCACGGACCGGAGGGTGCATGGTTTTGTGTGCTGCCTGCATCCCACGGATAGGGCTTTGCTTGTTTGTGCGGACCGGTTGCTGGCATGCTGTGGCCCGGTACTGGTCCACGGACCGGGGGTTGGGGATCCCTGTCATAGAGAATGGAAATATCCTTAAAATCATCATAATATATTTTTGAAAGTCATCTAAGAAGAGAATATTTAACAGCAGGCAATTCTTAAAATGAAACAGCTACAGATATGCAATATAATTATATTTTTATATATAATTTAATAAACAGTTAATAACAATTGTTCATTTTATAGAACTGTACATTAATAGGGTTTATTCGGACTCAGATTTATATGATTTTACTGTAAGTAGTGCATCTTGGTTCCTTTTATTCTTAACTGACCTAGAAGTCTATTCTACATCCAGCATGTTCAGCATAAATTGGTAACAGATTTTAGCTTAAATTATCGGCTTACTTGGTACAATTTTCTTAGTTGATGCACAAAATAAAACACCCGTGACTAGCTAGATCTCCTTTTGTGTCTTTGTAGTGAGAGCTTTGGAAAACATCTTGCTTCATAGCTACAAATAATTTATTCTCCTATTTAAATTAATTTTAAGGGGAAATTCTACATAATGCTTTAATTGGTTCATGCATAAATCTGTTTACAAGAAATATGACACAGTTGTGCATAGCTATCAGGATATTTGGATTTTTTTCTTTCTCTTTTTCTTTCTTTTTTCCTGTTTTTATGTTTAATGTAAAGCTCTGTGTTTTACTCATGTTTTATAGTGCTTAAAGGCTGAGCTAAATGATATGCATCCAAAGGTGGACTCTATTCGTGACCAGGCAGTTGACTTGATGACAAACCGTGGAGGTCACTGCAGGAAAGTAATAGAACCTAAACTGACAGAGCTCAACCAACGGTTTACAACAATATCAGAAAGAATTAAATGTGAAAAGGTAAGAGAAATAGCCCTGCAAAAAGAATTATATTCTTGAAAATGGAACATTTTAAGTTCATAATTCTAGAAGGCAATTTTCCAAATAAAAATTAGCAAGAATAAGAGTTAGCTGCATCTCTGAGGGTTTTATCTAAATGTGTGTGCTAATATTTATGGTACTTTTATTCCAGGTACAGTTTACCTCCTCAGTTACATCGTTTGCTATCTATTTAAAAATTAACTTACTAAGAAAAGGCTGTGCATCTTTATCATAAGGGAGCATATGTTATCATTCAAAGGGTGTTAATATATGTGAAAAAGCTTTGTATGGCTTTCCTAAACTGCATGTTATTTTAAAGTAAACTTAGACTGATATTTGTATATGGAAAATTGCTTATTAATTTCTTACTGTTTTGTTTCTGTGATGTGATTAGTGTGTGCATATGAACCAGAAACTGTTAATTGTTGTAGGTTTTATTTACACAAGATTGCTAAACCATTCTGAAAAATCCACCCTGTGGTGATCTGGCTTTTTTTTTTTTTTTTTGTTACTAGACAACTTACATTTATTCTTTTTATTTGCACTTAATAACCATATCTGCAAAAAACTAACCGGAATAGTGTATATAGCTCTCTCTCTCTCTCTCTGGTTGTGTGTGTGTATTCCCTTTGAATCAGAGACTCTTGGATACTTCCTAGAGCTAAGAAAGAGTGACTGACCACTCAGCTAATTTTGTACCTAAAACAGGATTATAGGTCACAGATTCCTGGTTTCTAGACTGGTGCCTTAAAAACTACGCCACACTGGCCTATATCAGGGTATATTCATTCATTCATTCATTCATTCATTCATTCATTCATTCATTCATTCATTCATTCATTCATTCTTGTTAAAAGGTAGTCAACTAAATTATTGGGGGAATCTTTAGAGCAAGTACCATAGTCCAATTGGCTACTCAAAGAACAATAGGAAGAATGTAATTATTATTGAATCACAGATATTGCTTGGAACTTTTTATTTGCATTAGATCAGTATTAAAACAATATAAATATGATGGTTGTATTAAGAAAACAGGGCAGATCCAAAGCATAAATGTTCTTCACATGGGCTTTGGAATAGATCAATGGGAAAGAAACAGTGAAAGAAAACCTGAGAGGTTAAAGATGGGGGGGAAAGCCTGGAGGACAGCTATTTATCCTAAAAAAGGCAAACGTAATAAAGAGACAGACAATGACAAATAGTGATAAAAGAAAACAACAGGGAACAATAAAAGTTCATTTCAGGAAAACAGAAAGCCCCAAGGGATGACTTCCTGAAAATAGAGAAATTAAAGAAGCTTTCTATTGAAGGCTCTATACTAGCCAGTACAAAAATCAGGAAGAAAAGGGGCATCGTGATAACGAGATTAAAACTGTCTTAGAGAAAAATGCAAAACATTGTCTCCAGAGGGCCAGAAACCTAACAAGGTAATTCAGAGGAACTTATTACAACATCAATTAGGGAATAAATATGTGTTATTTCATGGCATCCATATGATAAATAAATCTGGACTTATCAAGTTTTAATCCAACTCAATGTATGCAATGTAATCAGACTAGAAATAAATTATTTAGCTTTGGAAAATTTATGGAAAATTCCCTAGTAAGTTAGGAAAGGTAACTGAACTTGTATAATAAATATATATTAGCATATTTCCAGCTAAACCTTGCTCAAATTAGGTTATTTGTGGCATAAGCTATGCCATACTTGAACATACCTCTTTGAATTACTGTTACATTAGTTGAAGAACTATATGTCTAATACTGGAAAGTCTTTGAAGTATCATAATATTAGTCAGTAGAAAAGCGTATCTGTGTTTGTGAATAATGAAAAATATTCCTTATCAAAGAAATCTGTTTAAAGTTTAGAAAAATAACGCATCTTTGCAATAACTGTCCATTAGATTTTGAAAAGCACTTGAGAATTTATCATAAAGTATAACTATGCACCTACATATTAATTATATATGTTACTTTCCTGGTGGAAAAGAAGTAGAATCTAGTTGTAGTGCAGGAGACAATGAGTTCAAGTTCTGCCTTAGCCATGAAAGTCAGTTAGGTGACTTTGGGTCTATCTCAGTCTAACCCACTAACAACCCATGGTTGTTGTTATGGGGAAAATAGGAGGAGGAAGGTGTGGTGGATACATTTGGCATCTTGAGTTATTTGTAAAATTAATAAGATGGAATATAAATAAATAGATGTATACACTATAATTTGTATAAACCAAGCTTTCTGCCAAAAATTTTGAATCCTTTCCCCCTTCCCCCCCCCTTCCCTTTTCTTTGCTGAGGAAGCCGAGTAGAAGATGAACCCAGGTGATTCTTAAAAGTAATACAGTAAAATTCTTTGGATACTTTATCAAATAAGTTTCTTGGTATTTTCCTATTTCTAATAAAAACAGTTTAGAATTAATGATAAATGCATATTTACTATTTTACAGAAAATTAATTTTGGAATGTGTGTTCTATTTCCATTTTGTCAAATTAGGAGCACAGTGGCTCATGTGGTTAGGATGCTGGGTTGGAGGTTAGCAAGCCCATGTTCAGGACCTGAATGCTGCTGTATGGTGGGGTGAGCTCCTGTCATTCGCTCCAGCTCCTTGACAGGGATATGAAAGGAGCTCCCAAGGGTGTCCCTTGGGCAACATTGATGTCACTGGCTAATCCTTTCAACCCAGAAGCACCTTAAATGGTGCCTCTAACACAAATGGAACTTCGTCAAATTTCATAAAAGTATTAGGGTCTTGATTTTTTCCCAATTCTTATTAAATTAATATACTGTGTAATACTTGGTTTTTTACTTGTTTGTTATTTAACAGAGATAACTATTTTTGAGCTCTTTTATTTCAGTACACACACACACACACAAACTTGTCATATTTGCTTTATTGATGTAGATATCGATACATTATCAAATAAGTTCCCATTTATTAACATGTCCAAAGTTGGCTTTTTATTATTTAGTGTAGTTAATATTGCATATTGTCTGGCTAATTGCTTAATTGTCTGGATTGGTTTAGTTTGGTTTGGTAACATAAAATAAGTGAGATTTATAAGTACAAGCTGATCAAGTGAAATTCTATTGGTATTACTACATATATAGTAGTTTGTAAAATAAATGTATAGACAATTAATTTAGCAGTTGGAGCAATGCATATATGTTTATGATATATATCAGTAAAAAGTGTAAAGAAAAACTAATAAATGTCCATTCCTCTTCTCCTTTCCCATTTTCCAACCTTTAAGCCCTTCGTTTCTTTGAAGGAATTGGAGCAGTTTAACTTTGACATACAAAAATTGCTTGAATCACTGGAGGCTGAAATTCAGGAAGGAATGAATCTGAAAGAAGACGACTTCAATAAAGATAGGGTAAATTGGTTGTGATAGAAGTATGAATGAACTGGGAATGGAAAAGGAAAAAATATTGGAGCAGAAATTAGGAACTTCTGCATTTAACACTGGACAGTTCACAAACCTCAGCATTCTTAAATGTTATAAAACTGTATATGACATTTATAGATGGGCACAATTATGGTTTAGCAATAATGTTAATCTTACAATAAAAATAATATATGGTTGTTCTTTATAATTATCAGGAAAGAGGTTTGGATTAGTGAAATATCCTACTTGAAATTTCAGACAACACACCCACACATACACATAGACATGCATACACATATACATATACAGCTCTCAAACCCCTACAATGATGCCCATGTAATAGTAACTCAGGATTGCTTGCTGTTAGTAAAAATGTTCCAAGGGGTCCATAATATGGCAGACTAGTGTGCATCTCAGCCATTCAAATATAGATATACATATAGGTATACATATAGACTTTATTTTCTTACATGTTATACACACAGTTTGCTCCACCAATCTCTGCTTGCAGGATGCGTACAAGTATAAAATACCCCTTCATAATAATTCCTCTGTTGCTGTTTTTAATTTGATCTAGTAAAAGTGCCAGTCAGGTGAAGAGTGTGAATTTTACTTGGCTGAGGAGAAAAAAAAATTTCATTTATCCATGTTATGAACTCTTTTTCCTGGCAGACTATATTCTATTTTATTTTGTGCAGCATAAGTTGTTATTTATAGCTTTATCGTATAGGTATTATCAAACTGTCTGTTTGTAGTATTCCTACAAATTTAAACAACAGTATCCTGAAAGCCAAACTCAGCCTACCAGCATACCTTTTCCAGAGCTATCTTTCCAATGTAGCAACCTCTAAAATAGTTTGCATGAGGGGCAAAATGGATGCCTAATTTTTTTTCCATACAATTAAGGCACATTTTATAACTCTCCATGTCTCTTGTAATAGCACTGGAATTTGTATTATGAATGTTAAAAGCCTTGGAGATCTGCACATTATGAAAATTTATACAGTAAGTTCTAAGCTATAGTTTATTTATAATATGTTGATAATATTAAGTAATTTTTTAAAATTATTATTTTGTCATTATACCATTACTTTCACGATCCAGAAACAGTCTGAGATTGACCAACCCTCAGTTACATAAATGTCATTACCATTTTTTGTCTGGCTGTCTCTATCTCTGTCATCTCTATTTCTAACATCTCTATCTCTCTATCTGTAGAGTGACAGTCATGAGGGCACTATAAAAGAATTGCTTCAACGTGGAGATATGCTTTACCAAACAATCAAGGATGAACAAAAGAAAGAAGAAATAAAAAAGAAACAGCATTTGTTGCAAAACAGACATAATGCTCTCAAGGTAGATTTTACAACCTTTACAGCTCTGGATGAAGTTCTAAATGTTGCATATGTAATAAGTTAGAAGTTATGAAGACCCTGAATTTTTATAATTAATTATGTTACCTTAAGAACGGGCACATAAGACCATAAGTAGGACAGCAAATTGGTCTTTTCCTTTTATTTCTGCCTTCCCTTTTAATTTTCATGTCTTCAAATATATTTCTTAGCAAACTTTTAGATAAAGATCAATAGTATATAACATATGTGCTGCATACTATACTTGGAGTTATCGCAAAGTTAATTTATATGTTGGATAATCTTTAATTAATTACTGATATTATTATTATGATTTGCTAAGTGATTTTTAGGTTATACTTTATTAATTTTGATCAGTGACAAGGGGAAAGGGAAGGGAAGGGAAGAGTAGAAGAGGCCAAAAAGAAATAAATCAAATTAAAGCAAAGTAAATTGCAAATTTTAAATATGGAATTTTAGAAAATATTTTACTATTTATCAGAGGCAGTAAAATAAATATGTTAATTGTATGAATATGTATGAAAGAAATTATTAGCATGCATATAATATAATCTGAAATAGCAAACAGAAGTAGCCATAGTCAATAATTAAACTTGTAATTAGGAAATAAATTGTTTGGCTTGGAACTGAATTTCAAATAAATAAATAAAATTTCAGGGTATTTTATAAGTCATTCAAAACGCAGAGTAGCATTTAAATGAGGACAAGCAAAGTACCTCTTGCTTCACATAAATTTTCTTTTCTTTCTCTTTAGTAAACTTTGGAATGTCTAAAATTAAAAATTTTGAGGGCAATACGTGCACATTAAAGTATACTTTGGATTTCCATCTATTAGCAGGCTACAATTTAAAATAAAAACATTTTGCAGTTAAATTATATAAGTATCTTTTGCATAAAATGCTAGTATTTGGAAAATTCATTGTATCAGTCTGCTAATATTTCTGTTTCAAAATTTAGGCTGCTAATCCTAGCTTTTTAAATTTGTGAAGTGTATGTTCCATAATACACTTCTCTGTACATTATAAGTATAGAGAAGTAAAAAAATATTTGCTTTACTCAAAAATATAAATTTGTATTCATAATTATAATAATTATAATTCATAATATTTTTTTAAATAACTTATTCACAATTTTACTCCATTCCATAGTGCATACAGTATTTACTTATAAACCATTTAAATATTAGTTTTTATAACAAATATATGTACTGCAAACAGGATATGAGATCGCAAAGAAGGAAAAAAGCTTTGGAGATTTCACATCAGTGGTATCAATATAAGAAGCAGGCAGATGATTTAATGAAGTTTTTGGATGACATAGAAAAAAAATTGTCAATTCTGTCAGATCCCATAGATGAACATAAACTAAAGGTAACATTATTTCCTACATAGTTTTGCATTTTGTTTCTGGAAAGAAAATATGTCTCTCTGTTACCTAGCTACGGTAATTAATATAAATAATAGTAACTCATCACTTAATGTTATTTAAGTAACTGACATGATGTTTGTTAAAACCTTCTGTATCTAGATGAATATATATGTAGAATGTGCCATCTTCAAATACTTTCTAAGAAAAATATAATTGACTTTTTTATCTTTATTCCAGATGAACAAATGACTTTATCGGTACACGGCTGAACTCTTTTTTCATATTAGCAGCACATTCATTTTCATCAGAACATATTCATAAATCATGGTCAAAATTCTAAAGATTTGTTTATATGTTGTCAAAAACTGTCTTGTTTATTTTTCATTGTCTTTTTTTTTGCTTTATTCTTTGTTCTGTTCTCTCCAATAGTAATTAAAAATAAGCTCTAGCCATCTAATTGACAATCACTATGGATATTTAGTATATGGCTCCAACATTATGGTCATCTTTCCAGTTAGTTATCACACAGGGCTAGGGAAAATTAGACAGTTAATACTTTGGCCTATAGTGTCACCTTTCCAGCATATAGTCACTCAAATATCAATGAGCTGTATAATTCAGAGCTCTTCTGTATTTCTTTTGTTTACATGTTAACTCAGCTTTTAAAATAATATTCTTTCTTTTTCTTCTTTTTTAACAATATCTCTCAAAAGTATTTTGCTAATTCTTAGGAACTGATGATCTAGTTAGCTAATTGTCCTGGGCCCTGTATTGGTTTTGCTCAATAGGAAATTGATCGAGAACTGGAGAAGAAGAAGGAAGAGCTGAATGTGGTACAGAGGCAGGCTGATCGCTTGTCTAAGGATGGGGCTGCAAAAGCAGTGGAACCAACCCAGATACAGCTCAGCAAGCGCTGGCAAGATATTGAGAGCAAATTTGCTCAGTTTCGAAGACTCAACTATGCACAAATTGTGAGTTGTTCCTGGCAAACATTTATGTTTGCAAATACTACTACTAACAAAACTCTACTAATATTGAGAAATCCCAGTGATGTGTCTGAAATAGAATCTGGCCAGCGATTCAGGTCCCCTTTATTTACAGTGTAATACAGTTTTCATCTTATATGATTTTCTCTAGTAAATGCCCTTAAAATAAAACAGGAAGTGGTTCAATCAACAATATATTAGCATTAAAGGAAAAATAATTTTGGTTTTTTTTGCCTCATTTTATTCATAACATTATCAGTTTAAAGCTATCAGTTTGCCATATATTTATTTCATTCAACTAACATGTACAATTGAGAAATATTTATTTTTCAATCTATCATCCCATGCACAATCTAATTAGCCTTTATTTATTCTTGATGTTCAGATGTATTCAGAAAAAATGGAGGGGTTTTTATTGTATTATTTATATAACATAGGTTCTGTTCAACTTACTAGGAAGGAAACATAGATGTTATTCTCTGCTTTTTACAACAACCCACGCACTTCAAATATTATATTTAACAACAAATGAGTAAAGGAAGGTTATACTACAAAGAGTTGCTTAATCTGTATCTATACAAGTTTTTAATTTGTACCACTAATAAATACAAATTCCCCACCTCACAGGGATGTTGTGAGGAACTATTAATTATATATGGTTTTATGGAATTATGTTGTGCTCATTTTAAGGTGAATTTTATTTGGAACAGCTTTAGAAAATATGTCCACAGAATTTATGTAAAAGTCTTTGTGCTAGTCAATAATTAGAATGTATAAAATGTATAAAATACCAGTAATAAACAATAAAAATATAAAATATGTTTAAGGTTAATAAACTGATGAAATTCCTTTTCATTATTTTGAAAATAAACCAGAGGCAGGTGCTACTTTGTTTAACAAATTGGAGCATAGGGAAAGGGAAAAGGAAAGGATTTGGTTCATGTATTTTTTTTCCAAGTTTTTTTTTAATTCATTAACAGTTCACTGTTTCAGTCATTGTTATTTGGTAATATTCTTTCAAAAGTAGCCCATGTTGATATCTTGGGTAGTTGCAAGGAGAGACTGGAAGGTAATAGAGGAGTAGGAAGTATTTCTTCCACTACCAATAGATCTTTAAAATGGCAAAATGGCAAACAGTTTAGGAAATTAATGTGAAAGAGAATTTCTATGGCTTTATTTATAACCCAGGAGAAGCTGTGTCCATTAAACTACTGATAACCTAATAACAATAGTAAATCTATGGTAATCTGCTTGATTAACTGAAGTGTATTAATATTTACTATGTAAGTTTTTACAAGTGGACTGCATTCTTTTTCCCATTCAAGTTCTTTGTGACTTTTCTTATTCAGTTTCATGTTATTAATCGCTATATCTAAAAATTTGCAGAAACTTTTATTTTTACTGCAGATAAAATACATATGTGAAATCCCATAGTCTGGAATTACTTAAAGAATTGTTTTTATTATATAATCAAAATACATATACTGTAGCAATAATAATATAGCGTAGATAGCTCAAAGGAGAATTTAGATTTCAGCAGTCCTTCCTTTAAAATAAAACTTTTTGTAACAAAAATCTTTTCTCTGCAGAAATGTTTCTCCGCAGAAATTGTGCAAAATACTCCACCCATCATATTTGCTAGTTGTTGTTGTTTTAAAAGAAAAAAAAGGAAAGGAAAATAAATTTTTCTTTGGCCTATGGCATTCAGAATTAGATTATCTGATTTAGTGGCATAATTAACATATGATTTTATACATGTTTGCATGGGATGGCAGAGCCTCCAGCTCTTCAAGGAAGGGGCTTGGAAAGGGGGTACAGATCACCATGGGGACCATGAGGGAGGGCAAGGCATCTAAGTAGTGATGGGCATGGGACCTATAGTCAGAGGGTAGGCCATAGCCTCTAAGATTTAGTATCGGCGGTGTGTTCCTGCCCCCCCAAGCATATTCTCAGTTCCTGGGCAGCATTCCTTTGGGGGGGGTCAAAGCTTCAGCTGCTGCTGCTGCTGAATGCCAGCTCAGTTAATAATAAGGCTTCCCTCACTCAAGCTCTTATTATGGAAAAGCAAGTGAGACCTGGCTGACACCAGGAATGGGGGTTTCCCCTATCAGAGATATGACCAACTGGGTTGAGGGTTTGGCACCAGCCAAGACAGGGGAGGTGGGTGGCAGTGAACGTGGGTAGCAGTGATAATCAGAGAGTCTCTTTCACCTGCAGGGGCCTTGCTCCCCAGATCTCTGGATGTGAGTCTCTGTTCCTGAAGCTCACAGGATCAGTTGGCATTGTTGCTAGTATATCAACCTCCCTGCTACAA
Organism: Azemiops feae; assembly: GCA_023970755.1. NCBI lineage: Eukaryota > Metazoa > Chordata > Lepidosauria > Squamata > Viperidae > Azemiops > Azemiops feae. Next base: position 253,293 of record JALGBA010000038.1, read on the forward strand.
GCAAACTCCCTGTATGAGGAGTTCCCTGCTGTCCTGGGTGACTTCAATCTGCCTTCCTTGGGTTTGTCCTCAGAAGTGGCTCAAGAGTTCATGGCCACCATGATGGTCATGGACCTATCCCAGATAATCATGGGTCTGACTCTGGACAGTAGTCACATGCCAGATATGATATTCAGAGAAATGTCAATGTGATTGGATGAGGAATCTAACATTATACCCCCTGTCATGGTCAGATCACACCCTGGTGGCCCTGAGACTCTCTTATGTGGCCCTCTTCTGCAAGGAGGATGGATCCATTCGAACAGTCTGCCCCTGGAGACTGATGGAATGGGTTCCAAAGGGAACTTGGGAATATACTGGAGGATTTACTGCATGGTTCTACCAAAGCCTTCATAATGGACTAAAATCACGAAGCGGCCAAGGCTCTGGACAGAATTGTGCCTATGACTTTGACTGGACACAACATACAGCCATTATCAAGGCCTACCTTTGGTGATAAGAGTGGCAAACAATTATTTCTCTGCTGTTATTGCATCTGCAGAGTGTTGCACATCAGTCCTCTTCTGAATTACCCAGTCCCTCTTAGGCCTGGAGGGCTGTGCAGAGGAATTAATTGAACACTTTTTAGTAGATAAAATCACTTGGATTCATTCCCAATTGGAATCCAAGCATGGTGCAGGTCCTTGTGAGATGCATGAGGAAAGTTCTTGCTCTGTGATTTGAGAACAGTTTGATCCTGTTGGTCCTAAGGAAGTGTCCTTAATGGTCACTTAACAGGTCCTTAATGCTGTCAATACATCCACCTATCAATTAGATCCTTATTCCTCCTGGTTGGTAAAAGCCTCCAGGACAGTGACCATGAGGTGGGTACATGCAATGATAAATTCCTCACTGCAAGAGGGGACATTCCTGGACCCTTTAAAGGAGGCCCTGGTTCATCCTCTCCTAAAAAAAAGAAACCTTCACTAAATTCCACCGGCCTGAAGAATTTCTGTTCAGTTTCTCATCTCCCCTTTTAAGGGAAGGTGGCAGAAAAGATGGTTGCTTGGCAGCTTCAGAGGATCCTGGATATAACAGATTCCCTAGAACCCTTGTAATTAGGTTTCAGGCTGTGAGACAGAGACCACATTGGTTACACTTATGGATGACCTCTGCTGAGGGCAGGATGGTGGTAGTACAACTGTCCTGGCTCTCCTTGACCTCTTAGCAATCTTTGATGTCATCAACCATGGTATGTTTTTGGGTTGGCTACAGAGCTTAGGACTGGGCAGCACAGTTCTACAAGGTTTATCTCCCTTTTCCAAGGCTGCTCCCAATTGATATGGAGTGAGAGATCCAGTCCCGGCTGCTTTCTTACATGTACCACATAGTACTCTCACCACTTCTATTTAAAATCTACATGAAGCTGCTGGGTAAGATCATCCATCAATATGCTGATATTATTCAATGTTGCATCTTTACATATGGTGACCCGAGGATGCTGTTGCTACCTTCTGATGGTGCCTGGAGGCTGCAGGAGCCTGGATGGGGGATAGCAGGCAATAACTGAACCCTGGCAAAACTGAATGACTTTGGGTGCATGAAGTTTCAAGATCCAGGTTTGCAACTTGGGAGTTCTCGTGCACTCATGACTCCTGCTCGAACATCCAGGTGGCAATTGTAATAAGGAGAGTCTTTGCACAGCTTCAGTTTGGCCTTTTCTGGATCAGGAGTTCTTGTGCTCAGTCACTCAAGACGTAGTCATCTAGATAACTGCAATGAAGCTTTATATGGGGCTAACCTTGAAATGCATTTGGAAGCTTCAACTAGTACAAAGTGCAACAGCACAAGCAGCCTTTGGGACTCGTAGAATGACCCGTGTTACACTACAGCTTTGCGAGCTGCACTGGCTGCCAGTTTGCTTCTAGATGCAGTTCAAGGTGTTGGTTATGACCTTTAAAGCCCTCCATGTCATAGGTTCAGATTACTTGATGAACCATCTCATTCTGCTAAGACAAGGCCACCCTATTCGTGCCAGCAGAGGAGATCTGCTGAAGAATCCATTAGTCAAGGAATTCCAGCTGATGGGATCCAGGAGAAGAGACTTCTTTGCTGTAGCACCAGCCCTCTGGAAAATCCTGTCCCTTGGGGTGAGGTTTGCTCCCACTCTCCTATTCTTCAGCAAGGCCTGAAGACCTGGCTCCACTGGTTGGCCTGGGGACCAATAGGGGATTACATCACTGGAAGTGGCTGTTGGACTAATTAGCTGACACCCTTTCCCCCATTTTATTGTTGTAAGCTACCCAGAGTAGTGAGATGGGTGGCAAATATTTAACAAATATTAAATAAATGTTTTTCAAATTATTCTTATAAACATTTAGAGACAGGGTCAGATGATATACACTTTCACCCAATATATCAGAAGCTGTAATAAATGCTTCCTAGCAAGGCATATTTAGGATATTTCCTTGGAAGTTATTATTCCTAGTATGTACATATGGAAACAATATTGCTGCACCCAAATTTACACATAGCTGTACAGATTGTCAGTTTGGGGTGATTGAAAAACAATTTCATTATAAATATACCCCCTCATTTTTTATTAAATGATACATAGTATATTTTATTTATTTATTATTCCAGAGGTAATCTTGACAGTATGAAATTTACATGAAAGTAAATCTAAAAGCTGGAATTTGTGATTTGGCTTGATCATATTTGCCTATAGAAATAAAGCTCAGTACTGAATGTTCTGGATATGTATCATGACTTAATGGGAACTGAAAAAAAAAAAAGAAACACACTGTGATGATTACAATGCAGAAAATGTCCATAGAATATATTTACATATTTATACAGTGTATAACTGAATCTTCATATGATTTCTCTGTAGAACAGGTGTTCAGTGAATATATAGAAATTGAGCAGCCAAGCAGGTGTACTTGAGAAATCAAATCACCGCCTTGGAAAAACGTGCCATACTATTTATTTATCCTTTTTCAAATACAATGTGTTATTAAGCCACAGGAAAGAACTGAGTGAAATCTGCTCTTTTACAACCATTCCAATTATAAAAGATTATTCGGCATCAATCTGCCAAATGAAGAACTTTAATTATTTGATGGTAGATCTAAAATGTATTCATACAGGCAAAGAAGTGTTACGTGCTAGTAAGGATTATAATGACACATTGAATTCAAATTTGTAGGTTTTTTACATATGATTAAGCTTTTAAAGCTACATTTTCTCTGAAACTCCATTTATTAATTTAGCACAAGTCATAGTCCTTTTTATTTTTATTTATAAAATACCTATATTAGAACATTTCTCAAATATGCAAATTGGTGGCGAAAAAATGATTAAAAATGGCATGCACGATAGTTTGGGAAATATTAACTGTACCTTTCATGTTATACTTCTCAAATATCAAAAATTCCAAATGTTCTTAATGGAAACAGCTACATAATGCACTGGCTATCCTTCATCATATCCTTTTAAAACAGTTGTAATTCTGTTAGTTTATGGGCAATGTTAAAATCCTGCACAATATACTGTTAAAAGATTACACATACATACATATACATATATACATACATATATATGTGTGTGTGTTTGTGTCTGTGGGTACACACACACATGTGTGTGTATATCAGAAGTGAATATGATTTCCTTTAAAATTAAGAATATGTTCACATTGTCAGTAATTATAAACATTTTTATAGTTAGGTTTATTTTTTAAATATTAGATAAGTTAGGTAGAAAACTTATGCATGTGAATTAAATTGTATGCCAAATAAACTATATTGCTCAAATTTGCCTGCTTTAGGTTCTTAGAGTATGGAATTGCTATCAAGATCTGATGTGCGAAAGGCTAGAACTACAGTCCACGGCATGCACCTTCCGTGTAAAGAGAATGTTTGCGTTTTAATCAGCTACCGGTAGTGAAGGTCACAAAAGTTGCAGGGGAAAAAATATCAGCTTAGGTAATGGTCACTGAAGAAAGAAAAAACAAGGACTAAGACTTCACATAAGATTAGTGTTCTCTGTCTAAAATTCAGTGGAAATGAGGCGTGTGTCAGGTGACTTTATTTTGCTTTAGTGGGAGAGCACATGTGATAAGCCAACAGTCTGTTATCCAATCAGTAAATTGCTGAAACGAGACAGATGAAAACTGTCATTTCCACCCAAAGAGGGGACTCTAGTTTGTTACCTTATATAGGTTGGAGAATACACTATACACAATAAGTAGAACCTTTATTTCAGTATAGGTAGAAAAGTGGAATTCTTTCATGATAGCTTCATTAATATTATTATAATAAATCTACTTTTCAGTACTGGTTGTCAAAAGAATTATAAGTCTACTATGTAAGGACAGTGTGAATTTAAAAGCTTTTCAGGGTGTGATTTGACTGGAACTTCCTCTAAATTAAGTGCATGAACCAAAATCTTTGTAGAAAGCATAGGTTTCTATCAACTTTTAAATAGAAAACTCAGGTAGTAGAACATTTTTTTACTTGCTTCTCCTGCTTTCTACCCATCTATATGTACATAAATGATTGATGAACTTTAACAGAAAATATACCTTACAAAAATGTTTAAATAATGTTTAACATTTAAAAAAACTAAAAGGTAGCATGTAAAATAACTGCTAAAAGCCAAGAAACCCCCCCCGAAACAATAGCTATTTTAACTGAAGTATAGCCATGAAACTACATTTTTACAAAATGAAATTTTTGTATATTAATATTTTGACCAAAACTGGTTAAAAATCCTTAAAAGATTTGCATAATACTTTTCCTATTGTATTAACTGTAAATAGTAAAGTGTTTTTTTTATATTTCATGGATTTATTTTTTATTTTTATAGTTTATTATATGGATTCTAACAAGTAACATTTTGTTTATTTACCAGCAAATACAAAATATCTTAATTTGTTCCTAATTCACTATAATTCAGTATTGCTGTTTTTTTACACTCAACTTGTTATATAAGAATGATTATTCCAACCATTAGTGCAGGTTTCAGATTTATGATAACTACTTCTCATGAAATCAGTAAACCTTGAGAAGTAAATTTTTAATTATAAAAATCTAAATAAATCTACATTAAAATTGTTACTTAGTTTTGATACTGAAAATATTATTGCTATATGTAATATCTTTACACTAACAATTATTTTTTTAAAAAAAACTGAGAGGGTTTTTTTATATATACAATGCATACATTCTTTCCAAAGGATTCAGTAATATCAATGACATGGCTTAAACAGCTTCTGTAGTAGTCTTTTTTAGGAAACAGCTTGCTTCTGTAGTGATGTCTACTACTGAATTATATAAATTAGTTGTCTTTGGGGCAGTTATACAGATTTCAATCATTTATATTTAATCTTGGATACTGAATCACAGTTTTGAAATAGTTAACTTGATTATTTGACACTGTTTATGACAACGTTTTCTTCTCATGCATCAGCCAAGACTATCTTTGAACACTGAGTTCCCTGAATGAAACTCAAATGTTAGTATCTCTCCATAACTAATATTTTGAAGTAACATATGTAGTGTGTTATTTTAATATACTAGTTATAGAGAGGTGTTAACATTTGGGTTCCAACTGTGAAACCAGTATCTATCCTTGTCTGATCCCTTATTGTAGTATTTTGTAAAGTCAGCCAGTTGACTAAGCTGTATGGTTGAAATCACACCTATACTTGTTTCACTTCAATTAATAATTAGAATCAATATGAATCAGAATATGCTTCCAAACCAAAGACATGAATTTATATCTGAGATAGAAAATGTGGTATGGAAGCATATAATCCCATAGTTTTATTCGAAGCAATCTAGTGCATGCTGTTAAATAAATTAGTCCAATGTTAAAAGTACATATTCTTATTATTTACAATACAGTTCTTATATTTTTATATTTATTATGAATATTTAATTAATATGACTGAATTTCATTTATGCTGCTTTGTCCATAAAGCCCTGTAATACATTTTAGAAATTTATACTATATATAACAGAACCATGTCTTTTATTATTTTAAAAGTGTCATGTTAAAGAGCAATTAAGTATTTGGTGAAACTAATAAATAACCTTTTAAAACAACTTGATATAAAATAATGGTAATTATTTTGATGCAGAAAACCATCAAAAAGTTGATTAATAAAGGAACTGAAAACAGCTAATATCTTCAGTAGTTTTCTAAAGCCAAAAGATTATTGTGATGAGATGATAGCATATTCTGCATTATGGAGCACCTCAAGATCTTTGTTTGGGGAAAATGGTGCTCCAAATCATTTAAACAATCAGTTAAAGGGCTGTATAAATCTTTTAGGAATGGAGTGCTTACCATCTTCTAACTGGAGTGCTGGACTCTCAAAATATTATACAATTAATGCATGAGATCAGACAGAGGCTGTTGAGATAATAAGGCATTTTGCTTGTTCCAAAGTTTTTCCTTACATATCAAAAGTTGCATATAAGATATGAATTTCTGGGCATATTTTTAAGCAAGTAATACAATAGTAAATTCACCAAGTCTTTTTTTTTCAGAATTCCTGAAGATTAATGTAAATCTTGATACTTAATTCTTATAATTTTGACAGTTAATCAGGACATGCCATGTATTTTTCCTCCCCCCCAAAATAGGCAAAATTGGCGTATGGGCGAATCCATAAATGTAATATTGATTTCTACTATACCAAGTTACACCTGATAACCTCAGGTTAAATATGGTCATATAGTACTAGTATTATTCAGGGTTTCCGTTACTTAATTAATTTCTATATCTAGGAAATTGTAGCAAGGAACAACAGACAAGGAGGGCTCATCATTTTTCTCCTCTGTAGTGCAGCAATTTCTGACCTATCTAAAACTCTCAAATTTCCCCAGGGAAGTAATAATTTGTGTGAGAGGGCCATGCCTCTGGCATTTAGCAACGTATTTTCAAAAGGTGATAAACGTGTTTGTTCTGGCTGCTACAATCAGTTGTTGCCAGACCATTTTTTGATTGTGACTCTCTTTATTTTCTAGCAGAAAATTGATACTGTCTTTTATGCTGTGACAGTACCTGAGGGGCTTTTTATCTTTAAGCCTAGTTTTACTGCAGTGAGTCATTTCTTCACATTCACATAATCATGGTTCTTAAAAAATTTAGACTAGTCTTGACAGTAGTGAGGATTGCTTATATTTGGTGCAATGGTTCTTTGATAGAAGGCCTAAATAAGCTCTTCTCATACCATGTAAGAATAGAATCGTTTATTCTTGCTGATGCAATCAGTAAACATATCAGCTGAAATTGAACAGATTTGCTATTTCTCAGACAGATTTACCAACCTGGTCCATTTTACATGAGAAAACTAATATCCACAATAAATGGAACTGAAATAGAGACTTAAAAAGTAACTAAATATAGAAAGCTTCACCTATAGAACTATTAGGAAGTGGTAATGTTTTTACATTGTAACTTATCCTCCTACTCACTGTGGAGTTTACTAAGCAGTGGATTGCACTCAGTTTGGACCTTGCCCAAAAGGTGAATATCCTGGGGTGTCCTCTTGTAAGAATCAGCCATGGTTCTTTCTACAACAGAAAAATAATTTGTGATCTCTAAATAAGTCTTAGTATGCTCAGCCCACACATTAACAATACAAAAGAGATAATCTCATCAACATTCTTTTCAGTTCAGCAATTGGCATCTCTCCCAGCTTGGAGATAAATAAGTTACTCAGGCATGCAGAAATTGTAGTGTACATTCTTTACATTCCTATGAGATTTTTTTCCCCATGTGCTCAAAATTAAGCATATTTAACTTGCTTTTAGTCTATGAAGCCAGTCAGCACAGCTGACCATCTCACCTTCTTGGACAGTTAAAAAAATAATAATTTGTATGTGGCTTTGTTTTGTTTTCCTTTGCTGCCTGTTTGCCAAAGAAACAAAGCCTACGAGTTATGCAAAAAGTAAAGGTGTTGCTTTTTGATGACAGAGTGATGTTCCTTGCCGATAGTAGCTGCCAACTGTAAAAAAGGGGAAAAAGTTGGACCGAGTTCTTGGTACTGCTACATGAATGAAGAACAGCTTTTGCATGCATTGAAATGCAATGTTAGATAGAGAGTAAAACAATGCTCTACAAATCATCAAAATTGTCATAAAAGTTTTACATTCATAGATGCCCCCTGAAATCTCCAATTCACCAAAGCATCCAAAGAATATAGCCCAAATGTCAAGAAATCAATCCAAACTAATGTAGAAGCTATATATTTTTAAATGCCTTGTGAAGTTCAATAACTATGAGAAACAAAGATATGTACAGAGTACAAACACACAAAAACAAGTATCCAAAGCAACATTTTATAAGCAATATTTGTATTTATCGGAACTGAAACTTATATGCAATTACAATATGACTTATCCCAATGTAAGCACAATATTGTGAAGCACAATAATGCATGCCAACTCACATTTTTGCATCAGCTGCCTTAAAAATAATGACAACACATTGGCAGCTATTCAGCCTTATAAACTCTTAACATTTCCAGGACAAAGAATTAAGAAAACTTTGTAATATATTAGACATGATAGTATACATTCAACTTTTAGAGCTTTCATCTTCTGTCTAACCACATACTTAATTGCTACTTTGCAATTAATGCTGAACTCTTAGATGATCTTACTCAGACTGGGCCAAAGCTGAAAGGACGCTCAGCTGTGGATGCATCTGGTGGTGAAAGGAAAGTCCGATGCTGTAAAGATTTTTTCTCCATAGGAACCTGGAATGTAAGATCCATGAATCAAGGCAAACTGGACATGGTCAAACAAGAGATGACAAGACTGAACATCGACATCTTAGGAATCAGCGAACTAAAATGGACAGGAATGGGTGAATTTAATTCAGAGGACCATCAGGTATACTACTGCGGGCAAGAAACCCTCAGAAGAAACGGAGTAGCCTTCATAGTCAATAAAAGAGTAGGAAAAGCAATACTGGGATACCATCCCCAAAATGACAGAATGATCTCAGTGCGAATCCAAGGCATAGTCCAAGTCTATGCCCCAACCACTGGTGCTGAAGAGGATGAAATTGACCGGTTCTATGAAGCCCTACAGCACCTTATAGAATCAACACCAAAAAATGATGTCCTTATCATCATGGGGGATTGGAATGCTAAAGTAGGAAGCCAAAAGATAAACGGAATAACAGGCAAGTTTGGCCTTGGAGTACAAAATGAAGCAGGGCACAGGATGATAGATTTTGTCAAGAGAATACGAGGGTCATAGCAAACACTCTTTTCCAACAACCCAAGAGGGTTCTACACATGGACATCACCAGCACGTCCAACACAGAAATCAGATTGACTATGTGCTCTGCGCAAGATGGAGAGCTTATTACAGTCAGTAAAAACAAAGACAGCGGAGCGGACTGTGGCTCAGATCATGAGCTTCCGTTGCAAAAATTTAGGCTAAATTGAAGAAGTATTGGGAAAAAAACTAGGCCCCCCACTCAGGTATGAAACTAAATCATATCCCTGATGAATATACAGTAGAGGTGACAATAGATTTAAGGAATTCAGATCTGATAGACAGAGTGCCTGAAGAACTATGGACGGAGGTTCGCAACATTGTACAAGAGGTAGCAACTAAAACCATCCCAAAGAAAAAGAAATGCAAGAAAGCAAAATGGCTATCTGAGGAAGCTTTGCAAATAGCTGAGGAAAGAAGGGAAGCGAAAGGCAAGGGAGAAAGAGAAAGATACACCCAATTGAATGCAGAATTCCAGAGAATAGCCAGAAGAGATAAGAATGCCCTCTTAAATGAACGGTGCAAAGAAATAGAAGAGAACAATAGAATAGGGAGAACCAGAGATCTCTTCAAGAAAATTGGAGATACTGTATGAAGGGAACATTTCATGCAAAGATGGGCATGATAAAGGACCAAAATGGCAGGGACCTAACAGAGGCAGAAGAGATTAAGAAGAGGTGGCAAAATTACACAGAAGAACTATACAAGAACGAGCTTAGCATCCCTGATAACCACGATGGGGTGGTCACTGACCTTGAACCAGACATCCTAGAATGTGAAGTGAAATGGGCCTTAGGAAAGCTGAGCAACAACAAAGCTAGTGGAGGTGATAGTATTCCAGCTGAGCTATTCAAACTCTTAAAAGACGATGCAGTAAAAGTGCTACACTCAATTTGCCAGCAAATTTGGAAAACTCAACAGTGGCCACAGGATTGGAAAAGGTCAGTTTACATTCCAATTCCAAAGAAAGGCAATGCCAAAGAATGTTCAAACTATCGCACCATTGCACTCATTTCACATGCAAGTAAAGTTATGCTTAAAATATTACAAGCTAGACTCTAGCAGTATGTGGATCGAGAACTACCAGAAGTACAGGCAGGATTTCGAAGAGGCAGAGGAACTAGAGATCAAATTGCCAACATACACTGGATCATGGAGAAAGCTAGGGAGTTCCAGAAAACATCTACTTCTGCTTCATTGAATATGCTAAAGCCTTTGATTGTGTGGATCACAACAAATTGTGGCAAGTTCTTAAAGAGATGGGAGTACCAGACCATCTTATTTGTCTCTTGAGAAACCTATATGCGGGTCAAGAAGCAACAGTGAGAACTGGACATGGAACCACTGATTGGTTCAAAATTGGGAAAGGCGTCCGGCAAGGCTGAATTTTGTCGCCCTGCCTATTTAACTTATATGCAGAGCACATCATGAGAAAGGCATGGCTAGATGAATCAAAAGTTGGAATTAAGATTGCCGGGAGAAATATCAACAACCTAAGATATGCAGATGATACCACTCTAATGGCAGAAAGTGAAGAGGAACTAAAGAACCTCTTGATGCGGGTGAAGAAGGAGAGTGCAAAAGTTGGCTTGAAACTCAACATTAAGAAAACCAAGATCATGGCATCCAGCCCTCTCAATTCTTGGCAAATAGATGGGGAAGAAATGGAGGTAGTGACAGATTTTATCTTCCTGGGCTCCAAGATCACCACAGATGGGGACTGCAGCCAAGAAATTAAAAGATGCTTGCCTGAAGTTGAAACTCAAGTACTTTGGCCACCTAATGAGAAGGAAGGACTCACTGGAGAAGAGCCTAATGCTGGGAAAGATAGAGGGCAATAGAAGAAGGGGACGACAGAGAATGAGGTGGCTGGATGGAGTCACTGAAGCAGTAGGCATGAGCTTAAATGGACTCCAGAAGATGGTAGAGGACAGGAAAGCCTGTAGAAACATTGTCCATGGGGTCGCAATGGGTCGGACACAACTTCGCAACTAACAACAACAACTCAGTTTGACCCAACAATAATAGGAACATGACTTTTCCTGGCTGCTGTAGCAGCTAGGTGGAAAGGGATTTAGGAGAAAATCGAGAATTCATTTACAAGTACCCCTCGATCTGCAACCATTCAATCAGCAACCACTACAAGTTACAATGGCCCTATAGCTGGCCCTCGGAGTTCTCGCCATCCCAGCACCCCCATGGTCATGTGATGGCAATTTGGGTGCTTGGCAACCTGTTCACACTTATGACTGGTTGTCAAACATCCTGTGATCATGTGATTGCCAATTTCAATTCTTCTTTGCTTGGTTTCTGAAAAAGTCAGTTGGGAAGATGGCAGTCAAGGTTGCAAGACTCCCTTACCTATGCAGCATTCCCCAATCCCATTGCTTTCATACCATGCTGGTACGTGCACATCCGCACACATCCTCATTGATCCATGCTGTAGCTCTGCACACCTTTCCTGTTCTGTACCACACCCTTGCAAACCTTCCCCAACCAGCATGGCATCTCTTGTGCACCCCTCACACTCATATGAACCCTCCTTGATCTGCACCACACCTTTTGTGCATCCCCTCACATCCTTGTGCACCCCAACCCTTCCCAATCTGCACCACTCCTCTCATTTCTTGCACCTCATGCATCCTCCTCAACCCTCCCTGACCTGCACTGTGATTCTTGGCAATCCTCACAAAGCACCCTCCGAACCTTCCCTGACCCATGTCATTCTTCTCATGTACCCTCGCATATCCTCCCTATCAATCAATCAGAATAGAGCTAGAAAGGACCCTATATTATTTCAGACAGATGGTTGTCCAGTCTTTTCTTAAAAACCTCCAGTGATGAAGCACCTACAACTTCTGAAGGCAAGCTGTTCCACTGGTTAATTGTTCTCACTGTTAGGAAGTTTCTCCTTAATTCCAGGTTGCTTCATTCCTTGATTAGTTTCCATCCATTGTTTCTTGTCTTTCTTTCTGATATGATGCTTTGGAAAATAAGTTGACCCCCTCTTCTTTTTGGCAGCCCCTGAAATCCTGTAATACTGCTATCATGTCACCTTTAGTCCTTCTTTTCTCTAGACTAGCCATACCTAATTCCTGCAACCATTCTTCATATGTTTTTGTCTCCAGGCCTTTAATCATCTTAGTTCCTATTCTTTGCACTTTTCCCAAGGTCTCAACATATTTTTTTGAAATGTTGTGCTCAAAACTGGATGCAGTATTTCAGCTGTGGTCTTACTAAGGATTTATAAAGTGGTACTAATACTTCACATGATTGATTCTATGCCTATGTTTATACAGACAAGGATTGTATTAGCTGTTTTGGCTTTTGCCAGACACTGCTGACTCATGTTTAAGTAATTGTCCATCTCCAACCTGCACTGCACTTCTCTCATACACAACAAGTACATTTATTTGGTACTTTCTACTCTTTTTTCCATCTAACGTTTTTTTAATGGGAAGCCTTAAAACATATTTTTTCAGTTTCATGTTCATAATCCATGAGCAGTACTATTTTGCAATTGTTCTTTGTTCAGACACATATCCAAGATATGAATAAGTAACATAAAAACTTGAATTTAAATAAATTAATTTGGATGATTATATGTGAAATATTATATGTAGACTATTAAAAAGGACAGTAACACAAGTGTGCATTATATAAACCTTGATACAGATTTGCTTTGTAAAAATATGTTCTTATATAATAAATCTTAAGGAAGATTTATGTTGTATATCTGTACTAGCAAACTGTTCATGAGGAGACTACTGTACTGATGACTGAAGGTGTGCCAATGGAAACTTCTTATGTGCCTTCTGCCTACCTGACAGAGATCCAACAGCTTCTACAAGCTTTGTCCACCTTGGAAGACCTGCTTAATTCTCCCACTCTTCAGGGGAAGGACTATGAAAATCTTGTTAGAAAAGAAGATGATCTCAAGGTAAGAAATCAAGCAGATTAAATAAGGTGTTCAGCTACTTAGAGTGAAAGTTGGATATTTTCACTCTAAAAAAATTGGAAAGCACAGTTTTCAGTGGAGTAAATGAGTTCAATATTATTTTACAAAACTTGAATGTGTTTTACTTTTTTGCACCATTTCAAATCTCTTCAAAACTCAATGGGCATAAAATATGTTTCCCTATATAAATATTTAATTACATACAGTCATTTTCCAATGGATTTTTTATTCTTCTTCAATGAAATCTGATTCTCAGAAACTGCTTGGGCAAGTTCCTACAGTTTTCTTGGCAAGGTTTTTCAGAAGTGATATGGCACTGCCTGTTTCCTAGGGGTGAGAGAAAGTGACTAGCCCAAGGTCACCCAGCTGGCTTTGAGGGTAAGGCAGGACTAGAACTCACAATTTCCCAGTTTCTAGCCTGATGCCTTACCCACTAAACCAAACTGCTCCTCTCATATCCACACACATATACTGTACATCCTTTAAGTTTGCACATGTATGGACACATATCCATATCCAATTGTACCTAAAAGTATTCAAGTACTACAAAGATTAAATTACATCAAACAACCATATTTGCTTGCTACATCCTAACATTTCCTAGAAGATCCCTTTTCAAAGACCTATTTTTACAATCACATTCTGTATTCTTTTGAAATAACCATGTGGATTCCTACATTTCATGACTATTTTGTGCATAATAAATGAAATATTTTTTCTACAAAACAGTGAACAATTTTAACCTATGAAGAAATATTTTTGAGAAAAAATAAAATCACTCAGGGCATTCCCTTGACAGAGACAGCAGCAAATCAGAATGTTGGGAATCTCTCCATTCTAAACTCTCTGCTACCACCTCCTTTTTAACACACGACTTAAAGCAGGGGTGTCATCCGGAAGCCATGCCCACCCCATTGCCGGCAATGGCAAAACCGTCCCGATACGTTGCGCGACATCACGTGACATCGTGAGTTTGACATGTCTGACTTAAAGAGATGATCTGCAGCTTGTCCCAGTGCTGCACAGAGATACAGAACCCAATAGGAAAACAGTAAGACATATACACAGAGATTCAAATTTGACTCCTTTACACAGAAGAAAATATAAACATATTTAGATGAATTTAAAAGAATTCCAGAATCCCTGTTCTGCCTATTTTCTCTATCATGTTTATCTGCTGTTATTGTATTTTCTCCTTTTTTTGTTTTTTGTTTTATTCATCATCTACACACTAGGCCTCCTCAGTCAAAGCCTGTGTTGCTTTCCATGGATAACTAGCATAAAACACAAATTATAATTCAATGAATTCAAGAGAAGATTCCTTTGAAAATGAATCTGGGGAGAAAAGAATTACCTTTCATCTTTGCTCTTCTTCCATCTCTCTCACCCCATGGTATCTTCTCCCTCTCCCCTCCTCTTTCTTTTACCATGATAATTATATAAGTAATAAGATTTATGGTAGTTACTCATTAATCACTGTAGTCACTGCCTAGCAAGAATGCCTTTTTAATTTTAAATATGCTGGATTTATTAATGTTATAGGTGTGTTATAATGCATAGTTCTAGCATATATTCAAGGCTGTGATTTCACAGAGGATTTTTCTTTTTCATTTATGAATATTAGAAGCTCTGCTTCTTACATTTATGGTATCTGAATAAAAAGCTGAAAGATGATTACAAATTTGGTATTCATCCAGGACAATATTTTCCAAAATGCATTTGCATTTTTATCAAAGAAATACACATCTGGGTTCTACCAAATAAGGCAAAGAAACAACAAAGAAACCTTTTCATAAAGGAGAGCCAAATGGCTCTATTCCTTTTTTAGGAATAAGTGCAATCTGTTAACCTATGCAAATGAAATAACATTCCAATTTAATGCTTGAGGATAAAAATATTTGATAGATACTTGATACACAAAAGAATAGAAGAACTGAATGTGTAGAAAATGTTCTTAACTATGAAATAAAGCGAATACTATGTAGTGATGGAAAATTCTTGGTTTTTGAGGGATAATAAGGACTTTGATCCCAATGATTTCTCAATCTACTAATGGGCTTCCCTAATCTTTCATATCTTTATATTTACAATGAAAGTAGAATGCATTTCTTAAAATCAGATTATAAAATTGTTGATAACATCAAACCTCACCTCTCTCCATGTACTTGTGTTCCCCTCTTCCCCATCTTTTAACAGTGTTTTTTACAGTTATTTTTTGTTTTATTATTTTAACATGTAATAGTTTTAATATTTGTAAGCCACCAAGAGTCATCTCTGGATAAATAAATAAATAATAAATAAATAATAAAGACTGCTTCCAGTCACCAATCAGAATTTTAAAATACGTAGGAATACCAAAGAAATATCACTATATAGAAAATTCAATGTGAAGCTAACTCTTAAAGCCAGGCAAATCAAATTTATTTATTGACTCTGACACTTCTATAGGGCATTGCTTGTTTTCTTTGCTCAGCACATATATTGAACAAGACCTTTTTTTTGTTAAAACCTGGTTTCATTTGGGGATCTTTGGTGCGAAGAAACAGATGATTATCAAATGATGTTGGCTTCAATGGATATATTCCCTACAATTAGGAAAGAATGTGCAAGTGAAAGTGAGGGTAAAAATATATTGACCTAATTCTTGCTTTTGTAGTATTTTATATTACTTCAGTGCAATTTTGTTTCATAGGACAAAACATTCAGAATTTCCTGTTAATATTAAAATAACAATGCTAATTATTTATTAAATCAATAAAAATTGAAATAAAATTCAAAAGTTTAAATTATTCCACGAGTAATTACTCCACATGCAAACTTGAAATATTAGTCCTTCTGACTACACTGAAAAGAAAAGGAAAACAAATCCTTCGTTTCATTGCCAGATTTTTTTCTTTCTTAATGCAAGATTCTCCGAAATGCAAAACACAATTTAATTCTTATATATCTCTCTCCTCTTATAACATAATGGATTAATTGAAATATTTTATTGTTTTCCTTTTGGTCAAAATATAGAAGTATTATAGAAGGAGAAATTTATTTAATAATTCAACATCTGTATGCCTTCTTCTTTCTTGTTCCCCTTTACCTCTTGAATTGCAGAAAATTAAGGGCACCCTAAGGAGATATTCAGATCAAATTGAAATCATTCAGAACAAGAAGCCTGCAGTTCTGAAAAGTGCCACACCTGGTGAAGCTATGAAAATTGAAGAAAAGCTGACTCAGCTTACTTCCCAGTGGGAAAAAGTTAATAAGATATATTGGGATCGACAGGCGTAAGTAATTTCTTTATTTTAGTTTGGTACCCATGGTAAGCTTCATTACATCTGACTTACAATGTATGGTTGCATTTTATCTTTGTGAAATAGCTTGTTGATTCCAGATTGAATATGTCTTAATACTTGGACATCGATAGTGGAAGAGTTAATAGATTCAGATAATTTTCTGACAAAATAATTGTCAAAAAAATCCTCATATTTGTATTGCTGCATCTAAGATAAATACAGATATGTATACAGATAAAAAACAAGTAATTATTTCCCTGACTTTTAAGTAGAGTGTTTGGAATCAAGGTAGACTGATTTTACCCATGTAAATCATCTTTTTATTGGTATTCTCAGTAGGTATATATAAATATGATTAATTTCATATGAAAAATTATAAGGTTCTTCACTGTTAGCTTAGCCATTTCTGTGCTGAATCCATGTCCCTCCTATGTTGTGAAAGTGGCCAAAGAGATGTTCTATGGTTGGGTCCATGGTATGGTGTGAGGGAGAAATTGGGTCTCCAACCTTAAAGGAAGCAGTGGCACAGTCTCTCCTCAATAGGTCATGGACACAATAGCTTTAGACAACTATCACTCTGTCTCCAATCTTCCCTTTTAGAGAAGTAGTCAGATTGTAGAGAATTCTGGAGTTAGTGGATTATTTAGACTTGTTTCAGTCAAGTTTCAAGCCAGGATTTAGTATGGAGGCAGCCTATCCTTATAGATGACTTGCGTTCAACTAGGATGGAGATCATGCATCCCTCCTTATACTCTTGATCTTTCAATGGCTTTTGGTATCATTGACCATGGTATCCTTCTAAATTGGTTCAGGCAATGGGAACTTTACATTTTAATATTTCTTTACCTTTTTTGCATGCTTTATGTTTTAAACAATGCATTGATTTTTTTCTGGCTTTTGTTTAAGCAGTTTTGATTTTTATCATTGATTCTTCACTCTCCATCATATATATAAAATATACCATTGGTATTTGGTACTACATTGATATTGATATATACATCCTTTATATGTTTTTTTAAATAAAAACGTACACCAAGCACTGAAGCAGGAAACTGAACTATTTGTTAAAAGGAGTATAGTGATCAAAGTACTGATAATGGGAATTAGAAAACACTTTATTACTATTTACAGCATTCACAGAAGAGTAGTGGGTGCAAATAATGAAAGGTAGGTCTGCTTTTTAAAACAGCCCTACCTGCCAAAGCAGTCCTACCTTTCATTATTTGCACCCACTACTCTCCCAATGGTATGGTTGAAGTGCTATGCAGTCATTGGAACATGTGAGGAAGGGAGTTTTTAAAATGAGAGAGAGAGAGAGAGAGAGAGAGAGAGAGAGAGAGAGTTACATCTTTCACCTGATTTTAACTATAACTCCCATTTGGACTATAGCAATGTATTCTAGTAAGGACTGCCCTAGAAAACACCTGGAAAGGTAAATTTGTCCAGAATTCAACAGTGTGAATACTTATGGGTGTGCCTACGTACAATCATGTAATACCACTGCTTTGTAAGCAGCATTGCCTCCCAATAGATTTCTAGATGCAATTCAACTATAACACCTTTCATGGCACTGGGCTGGCTTATTTGCAGGCCTATCTGCCTCCAGTTATTTCTGCATGTCCCATGAGATCTAGCAAAGTGGCCATGCTTTCAATCATTTCTAGTAAAGTGTCATCTGGCAGGATATGTGTCTTCTATGTTATAAAGTACCTGCTTTATGGAACATTTCCTCCCATTATTTGAATAACCCCAATCCTGATTGCTTTCTCTAAGGCCCAGATATCCCCAGTGTTCTAATTGGGCCAGATTCTGAAGTAAATCTATCCAGAAACAAATGGTCTTATTTGGCTCTGGTTATACAACTCTTTTTTTTCTGAATGTTTTGGTTTTAGTACTGATGTTTTTATACTCACAACCAATTTTAAGTGACCTAGAGTCACTTTTGTGAGTTGGAGAGTTGTGGGAGTGCTATAAATCAAATAAATATAGTAGAAGAGGGAACAATTGACACCTTACATAAAGTTCTGCCTACGCTATGCATGAAATACTGTAATTCAACCAAATGAATGCCTTTTCCAGGTGGTCTCTAGTAATGTAAAAACTAATGCAATGATAATAATACATTGTAATCCTCAACTTACAACCATTTGTTTCATGACCATTCAAAGTTTTAATAGCACTGAAAAAAGTGACTTATGATTGGTTTTCACAGTTATGACTGTTGCAGCATCCCATAATCAAAATTGGAATGCTTAACAACTGGCATGTATTTATGACACTTGCAGTATCCCAGGGTCATGTGATCACATTTGTAACCTTCCCAACTGACTTCTGACAAGCAAAGGCAATGGGGAGAACCCAGATTCACTTAAGGATAGCAATAGCAATAGCACTTAGACTTATATACCGCTTCACAGTGCTTTACAACTCTCTCTAAGCAGTTTACAGTATCAGCTTATTGCCCCCAACAATCTGGGTCCTCATTTTACCAACCTTGGAAGGATGGAAGGCTGAGTCAACCTTGAGCCGGTGAGACTTGAACTGCCGGCAGCCAGCAGTCAGCAGAAGTAGCCTGCAGTACTGCATTCTAAACACTATGCCACCAGGCTCACATGATACACTTAACAACTTCAATGATTCACTTAACAACTGTGGAAAAAAAGGTCGTAAAATGTGGAGCAATTCACTTAACAACTGCCTCACTTAGCAACATAAATTTGGGCTCAGTTGTGATTGTTAGTCGAGGGCTACCTCTAAATGAATATGTATGATGGAATGTGCATGTGCCACAGCAGAAGGCAAGGATTTTGCCAACTCAGAATGTTGCCAGGAAGAGACCTGGGCCAAGGGACTGTGCAGTCCCAAGCTGAATGGGAGAAGACGTTCAGGGTAACCACACACTAGAATCTTTCAGCATACAGTATATCTAGAAGCTTAGAAAGTTTCAGCTTTAGTTTGACAAGACTCTGTCAATATATTAGGTGTAGGCAAATAAAGAACTGGACATGATTGGATTTCATGTCTTGTCAAGACTTGGGCCTGACAGCATGCTACTACAGATAGTCTTTGACTCATGACCAATTGCTTAGTGACTATTCAAAGTTATGACAGATCCCCAAAAGCTACTTATGACATAGTCATGTGATTACATTTTCAGTGCCTGGCAGCCAGCCTACACATATAGCCATATAGTGCCCCACTGTCATGTAACTGCAATTTATGACAGTTTTGCCAGAAACCAGTCTTTACTTGTGGTTTACAGTAAAACTTTGCTTAATGGCCATCATGATTGCTTAATGACCACTGATTTGCTTAACTACTATCATGGAAAAGGTCATAAAATCAGGTTCAGTCACATGATGACCCACTGTACAACCATCACAACTTATGACCAAGATTGTCAGGTATCATTAGTCATAACTTAAGGTCTTCCTGTGCACAATATTCTACCAGTAAGGTAAATTCAGCAATACTCCTACTCTTGTCTCATTTCATACAGTTTCAGCTCAATGAAATAATAGTCATCAGTAATTATAGCAATATGACAAGGCATCGTATCTAGAATTATATGAGAACAATATATAAAGAACAAAAACTTATAAAAATCATGTGTGTTTTGCAATTTAGTTTTTATTATAGAAAAAAGCAACTTGTCACATTCCTGCATAATATTCTTCTATATACATGATTTGTTTCTTCATTCTTACTTTTTCTTTAATCATTCTTACTAGCTCATTTGAAAATACATATGCAAATATTCACATTTTTATATGCAAATCTTCAAAGATTTTTTTAGACTTTTTATATTTTACCTGAACATTTACGGCAAATGCAATGAATTGTACCAGAAATAGTTCTACCTATCATGTGCACTGGTAGTTCTATATATCTTCCAGAAATGGAAGTATAATAGTTTTTTTTATATAAGGAAAAAAATCAATCTTATGTTAGGAGACAATGCTCAAATGTAAAAAAGTTCCACTCCATAACAACATTTTAGTCAATATTTTCTTTCCGGTGACGTAGCTGAAGAATAGACCCGGGGAAAAGATTCTCCTCTCCCTGGGTCCGATTTTCGCCTGCCGGTGGGTCCATTTGGACTGAAAGCTGCCCCAGAGAGGTGCAGGTCCATTAGGCTGCCGCTGCCACCTGGCCCACCCAGCACAAAGGAGGCGAAATGGCCAGCTAGCAAGCTCAAGTAGAGGTGGTAGAGCACACCCATGCCCAGCAAGCCAAAGGCCACCACAAGCAGGGAAAGACGGATCCCCATCGGTGCCATGGTCCCCCTGTCCCAGCTAGGATTACATGCCTCCCCCCATCTCTGGTGGGCCTGGGCAATCAACTACATTTCCCAATAGAATAGTTTGGTGGGCTTCCTAACACCCCGCCCAACCCCCTAGTATAACCGACAGAATGACCTTGGTTCCCACAGGACACAGAATTGTTTAGACTAGCAAAAATCCTCCACACCCCCTCCCATTCATGTGGCAACCTAGAATCAGCAAGATGGCTGCAGACAGGTTTATTGTAGAGTTGACAGTATAAAGGTATGAGGAGCTGTGGTGGCACAGTGGTTAGAATGCAGTACTGCAGGCTAACTCACTGCTGACTCCAGGAGTTTGATTCTGAGTGGTTCAAGGTTGATTCAGCCTTCCATCCTTCCGAGGTTGATAAAATGAGGACCCAGATTGTTGGGGGCAATATGCTGACTCTGTAAATCGCTTAGAGAGGGCTGTAAAGCACTGTGAAGCAGTATATAAGTCTAAGTGCCATTGCTATTGCTTGCTGTAATAATATATCATGCACACACAAAGCCATTATATAGTTAATTTTTGGTTTTTAATTATAGGAACTCATCACATTCTTCTAAACTCTAGTTTGATTTCAATTAATTACGTGAACTTTAAAAAAAAATTCTGGAGTCTGAAAATATTATTTACTTATAAAGAAAGTAAGATTCTCTGGAATCTTTCAGTTAATATACAGTATATATTAATTTCATAGAACATATGGTTCATTAGCATATATGCAACATTAGATGTTTTATTTATGTGTTAAAAGTTGAAATAGTCATATTTTGTTTGACTATCAACATTCAGAATGTTCTTGAGGAATAATCCTTCATATAAAAAGTTTAAATATTAGAAGGTTGGTTCTTCCCCTTAATTTTACATATAATATTTATTTAAATAAAAATATTTTGATTGCAAAGTGTATTCTTCCCTGTCACTTCTCTGTCCCCTGCTTGTATATTGCATGGAGAAAAGGTGAGGCAGGAAAAATAGATAGGTGATTATTCTCCAGCTTTTGCAGAGTGTCTTTTGCTCTCTAAGTATTCTCAAGACTTTTAGAACTTGGCCATTAACTCAGAGTCATTTTACCTCCAGTAATTCCCAAAGAAACTAAACTTGTCTTAGTCCTGGTTCAGTCTTTACCATGGAACAATTAACATTCTCTTTTGCTATTTAATTTGTTAGCTTGACTCATGGCATACTGAATGATTTATAGACAACTGCATGAAATATAAACAATGTTAGCTCTATGTATTGAACAGAGGTTTGCATACTAAACATTTTACCAATTATGCAATTATAGGCTGTTTAAAATTCCATTTATTATTCATGAAATGAAAACTTCTGGCTATGATAATCTATAATTAAGCCTGGCTGAGTTTTTTGTTACTCACTTCTCATGCATCTAGAGATTTCCTTTTTTTTTTTTTGGGTCATACAAATATTTAAACATCAATAGAAAGCACTAGTAATTTTGGCTCTTCAGTACTGAGATTTCAGTTAGAAAATGAGGTGGTAATCTTTTGTGTATAAGTGATAATTCTTTTTTTTAAAGGCATTAAGGGCTAATCTCTTGATATACAAAATATTTCTTTAAGATAGATAGAAGAATTTTAAATATTTTATAAGTCATCTAATAAGCCAATGAAAGATAGGCATGTTTTTCCTCAATGAGATATTATAGAAAGCAGGGTCAAATACTAACTGAAAATTAGACAGAAATTAAAGTTTAGATAAGAATGTTGTGGAGTAAAAGACATTATGTTGTCTGTATAAGTTGAATAAATAAAAGCAAAGAATTAAATAAAGTAGTAATTTAGGTACAACTATTGCTAAAGAAATATTTTAATTACATTTGGGAGTGGTTTCCCTGATGAGAGGGAGAATGTATCTCAGTAGATTACATTTCTTTAAATCTTAAAAGATCCACTACAATTTTTTTCATTATTAGTCCAAATGGGATTGGAGAAGAGGGAGGTAGGATATGGAGGCATAATACAGTGTGGAGCATTGGGTGAGGAGGAATAATTTAAATAATTAATATAATAATTAATATGTATTTACAATATAATTTATATATTGTAATAAATCATATTTGATTTTTTGACCTCCAAAAACTCAAAAGAAAATTTCCACAATTTTAGATTGATATAAATAGTATATATATTTTAAAAAATATTTAGATATTACTATTACTAAAAGTATTAACATTTTTACAAATAATTGGTGCCAACACTTATAGCTCTTCATTCACATTCTTCTACAATGGAGACAAATTCCTTATGTGTCTAATCACACTTGGCCAAATAAAGTATTCTATTCTATTCTATTCAATGGTGGGATTCAGCCGGTTCACACCACTTCGGCAGAATCGGTAGCTAATTTTTTGTTGCCCAGGCCCAGAATGGACTTCCAGAAGCGGCATCCACACAGAGAACCGGTTGTTCACATATTTGAATCCCACCACTGATTCTATTCTATTCTATTCTATTCTATTCTATTCTATTCTATTCTATTCTATTCTAATCAGTTTTTCTGTTCCTTTTCAGTAAAAGTCATTTACAAACTTCGCAATTCTATATAGTGCTTGCTCTAGGCTAATATTGGACACTAAAGAGGCTAAAAGTGATTATGGTAGACTAAAACTGTGGCCTCCATGCTATATTGAACATAAATCTCTACCACTATCAGGAGATAAGGAACTTCTATCTGGGAAAGTGAATGTTTTATCCAGCCTCAGTTATATGTATGTCTATTATTATGTTTTGTTAATTAGGTTTATATTTTGTTTAAATTGATTTTTAAAAATTATTTTTATTGATGTCCACTGTATTAAATTAAAAATTATGAGTTGGATAGCCTTATAAATTTCTTAAATACAAATAAATAAATATGCATATGCATATGCTTAAACTAGGTATTTGAAATAACAACAAAAACAGTTCTTAGGGAGATGCCTGGATTAATAATTACCATTCTCATTTATTCTAAATAATCTAATTGTGCTTTGTGTACCCTCTCCATTCAATCCTGCCCATTCATTAATGCAACCTAATAGATTTTTCTCCCATGGATTAATTCAACCCACCCAAGCAGTTTGCAAGTATCATATCTCCACCATAGTAGATTTCTCCATCTCACAGGAGAGGTTCTCAAGCAGTTGTAAAATTTCTTTTAGGTTAGAAATGTACTTATTGTCCTGGGTCTCTGGGAAGACCAGAGAACTCTGGGAACGGAGAAGATAGCAATCTCATTATTCTGCTATGAAGTGCCTTATCTTGGCAGTAAAAAAAATGAGTACCCTGCATCAGGGTTTTGACTGTTTGGGATAGTGCATAATGTTCACAAGGTTTGCCTTGTTTTATTGTTATGTTCACATTTTCACTTTTTTAATTTGTTTTGTGTATGAATCAAGGACGTTTGCTACAATGCTGTTTCTCTTACAGCTCTTGATATTTGGAATGACCTTGTTTCAACCAATTTACATTGGATGAGCCATATGTTGTTGTGACAATCTTCTTATTATTGTGGTTTCTTTAAAGTATTGCTTATAAACTGAAATTTTTTAGAAGAAACCACACCGCCTTTGTAGCATGTTTAGTATGGGTTTCATATAGACAGTCTTTCATACATATCTTTTGATGCCTTCACATCTAGAAACAATTACAAGTTAAAATATATGATGACTTCATAGCAGCACTGATCAGTATAATGACAATAAGAAAGCTACTGTTACTGCATTTTCAATAACACTTTTATTTGGGTATTTGTAATGGAAAAAAACCTAGAAACATAGAAAACTGATGTCAGAAAAAGACCTAGTTGCCTATCAAATCCTTCCTTTGTTTTCTTTTTAATTAATTTATTATTTTTAATTATTATTTTTATATTTTATATATTTTTGTTTTATTTTAGTTTATTTTAGATGATGGACATGTGTTTATCCCAAGCATGTTTAAACTCAATTAGTGATGATTAACCCACTACCTCTGCTGGAAGTTGGTTCCAAGCTTCCACTACTTTTTCTGTGAAGTAATATTTTCTAACATTACTTTTGAACTTTCCTCCTGTCAGTTTGAAGTTATGCCCCCATGTTCTTGATTTTTGCTTAACATTAAAAATACTGACTTTTAGAACCTTACTCACACCCTTAATATATTTAAAAGTGTCAGTCATGTGCCCCCCCCCTTTTCCCTTCTGTCCTCCAGGCTATACATATTCAGTTACCTCAATCTTTCCTAACCCTAACCCTAACCCTAACCCTCAGATCTTGCACCATTTTTGTTGCTTGTCTCTGGACTCACTCGATCTTATCAAAAAGCATGGTTGTATGAAATATGTTAACTGTATCATATAATTTGAATATTTCTATTTTATTTATGGTTGACTCATTATTTTCAAGTCATGTTTCTAAAACGATTTTCTGTTTATTAATGCTTCCTCCCCAAACCATATATATTATTAAATGCATGAATTAATCAAACAATAAACTCTAGAAACTAAATCTATCAAGAGCCAGTTGGAAATTCAGCACTCCTCTGCTTCCAAAATATGAAAAATCACTGATACAGATTTATGTATTTATAGCTCATATATTTTTGTATAGCTATAGGTGTTTTGGGATTAAACAATGTTGAAGAACTGACATTTTAATGATGTTGCATTTCTTATTTTATTTCCTGTTTAAAATTATCTCTTAAGTGCTTAATACTGCTTCCTTTGTCTTACACTTGTTTAGTGTATGTCTGGCTTATAAACAAAGGAAATACCAATAAAATAGCTACTATGATAAAATATCATAAAATATAATTTTCTAACATACTATTCCCAAAGTTCTAATATGTTGACAGAGATCTTTATTGGTTCTTTGATATGCTCACTATTGCCATAGCAACAAAAGTCTTTGATACCAAATTGTTCTTTGGGTGCAAGATAATGAAAAATAATTTTGTGATGAAGTGGATGTAGCTGAAAAAACCCTATAAGATGCAACTCTTCTTTTAAAAATTTAAAACAAATTATGGCAATATATGATGCACTCTTTAATTTTAAATAAAAAATACAACATTTTTTGCACTTAATGCTTTAAATTAAGAATGATGAATCAAAAATCAAAGCACACACTATAACAGGGGTGTCAAACTGCCGGCCCGTGGGCCGGATGCGTCACGTGGAAGCCGCGCCCACCCCATTGCCGGCAATGGCAAAACCGGCCCAATACGTTGCGCGATGTCACATGATGTCGCGAGTTTGACATGTCTGCACTATAATATTTGCCTTTTATTTCATTAAGTTAAAATTTTTGAATAAGAAATTTTGTTGACAATGAGTTATCAGCTGTGATGAAGCACCTAATGCTTCTATAAAAACCAATAGATTAAACACTTTCTGTATTTGTATCCTGGATTTAAAAAAAAAATCGTGGTACTAAACTTGGATATCTTGACAGCTAATATTTCAAATTTTCCCAAAAGCATATGATTTTTTTTCATTCTTTTTCTCAAAACTGACTCACACTTTGACCTAAGTACCTTCAGCGATCCCAATAAGAAATACAGCAGTAGTTGGTTTGTAAGTAATAATGTATGTATATGTTTATTATTGTTTCAGGTCTACCCTTCTCCCGGGGGGTCGGCAAGTCAAAACTGACTCTCACTTTCATCTACATTTTTCCTTCTCGCAGCTTGACAATAACAGGGAGGGGTGGATGGAATGCAGGGGTGGGAGAACGGTATTCAAGCATCCGTCAACTTCCATGAGACATTGTTGTCATCTCAAGGACACTGAGCAGATGTACCGGCATGGCTGGCTGTTTCCCATAACAAAATGAACAGAAGAGATTGGTGGACATTTTGGACTGTGGGGGAGGAAAAAGGGGGAATTGCTTGCTTTTGTGCAGGAAACCCAGAGCTGGTTTCCCTTCTTCTGTGCCAATGTGGTTTATTCAGTAAAGTTTTATACTCTTGGTAAAATAATGTCCCAGGAGTTCCTTTCTCTGGATTCGCCAACTGGACAGTTGACATTAAACCAGCTCTCCTTGTAGCCACCTACCTGGACTTCATCAGGAGGTTGGCAGCTTCAAGATGTTGGCAGCCAACAAAGAAATGGATGGGGGGAAGAAGCCAGGGGAAGCCCCCTCTTGAGAAGTCCTGGTGGTGGCTCAAGCCAAAGCCAGGATGCAAGTGGGTGGTGCATGCCACAAGCAGAGAGCTGAGAAACCGAAGCAACAGCCCATGCTCAATGGGGAGAGAGCAACAGAATGACACTATCCAGGCCCTAAGAGCCAATGGGCAAGCCAAGTGGGGAAGGCAGAAGAAGCGGATGTCAACTGATCCCCCCTGGAATCACGGTGACCCAGGGGAGCAGGTGGAAGGCCAGGTGAGCAGCCGAGTGGGATGACCCAATCAAGTGGAAGTTCCCAGCCACGGCTTGCAGTCTGTCAATGGAGCAGCTGACGGAGAAGTTCAGCAGCCTGGAAGTTCAGGGAACCACCTCATAGAGGGTAGCAATCATGGAAGTTGGGATGGGTACCATGAAACTGCTGCCTATCCCATCTCCCCCCGTCTTGCAGCTGATGGAGCCCCTTGCCAAGGGATGGCAACTCCCACCCCTGCCACCTCCCCAGGGGCCAGCACATGCATCCCCAATGGCAGCCAGGGTCCCTGCTCAGGCACCCCTGGCAGCAGTGAGGCTGCCACCTGGATACGTCTTGGTGCAAGAAGACCAACCACCATCTCCCCCAGTGGTTTATTTTGATGGGCAACCTGACAATTTAGCCTATTTCCTGACACATGTCTGGAATTATATGGAGTGCCATGGAGCAATGTACTTGGATGAGCACACCCAGGTCAATGAAGTTACATCTAACCTAAAAGTGATGCCGCGGGGTGGCTGGTGTCTCTCCATGAGGAGGGAGCTCCAGAGCTGCAGAACCTGAATGCCTTCATGCAGGCATTGTGAGATAGATTTGAAGACCCCCACAATAGCCTGGCCAGCAGAGATCTGCATCTGCTCCCTATGGCAGGGCAAGTGGCCAGTGGCACAGTACATCCAAGACTTTTGCAGTCTGGCGGCTGACCCTAGAGATTGGTCCAAGTGCATGCTGGTTTACCACTTCTGGGAGGGACCGAACAAGGAGCTGTATCACAACTGCCTACCCCACGGGGTGCCCCATGATCGACTGTGGTACCAGTTGGCCACGAAAGTGGAGCTCGACTTGATGGAGTATCAGGAACACATTGTGCATGAGAACTGGCCCCACCGAATGCCTGAGAGACAGTCAGAGTCCCATGGAGGAAAAAGGGGTGTACCACCTGCCCCAGAGAAGAGACTCCATGTGCTTCCAAAGTGGGAAGTGAAAGGGAGGGAACAAGCCTGGCTTGATCTTCTATGAGAGCGACAGCGAACGGGAAGATGACCCAATGGTAAGTGGCACCATCAATCCCTATGATGACCTAGGTGGAGATTTTTGTGCCCTCCTTGGGAGTAAGGGGGGCCCTCACAGCCTTATTGGACTCAGGGTGCACTCTGTGCTTAATTAGCCTTCAGACAGTGAAGAAACTAGAACTGAGACTGAGGAAATTAAAGCAGCCCATGGGGTCTCTCAGTTGGATCCCTTACAGGAGGGGAACCAGCAAATTGCCTAATGGAGCCAGTGAACCTCAAGGCTGGGATTCTCGTAGAGATTATTCATTTTATTGTGGCTCCTGGGATGACCAAAATCATGGTCCTAGGGCTAGCCTGGTTAAGGAAATTGAATCTGTCAATAGATTGGGACAGCAATAAGTGGAGAATGAGAAAGGAAGCAGCTAGCCAGCAGGAATCAGTGAAAGTGCCTAACACTAGCCTTGAGCCTGTAGTTAAAAAAGTGAAAGCTGAGTCAATGAAAACACTAAAGGGAAGTGAGGAATTAAAGCCCTCGTTCCGAATGAATACTGTGACCTAGCAGAGGTGTTCAGTGAGAGAGAATCAAACATGATCCCACCCCATCACCCCACAGACTGTCCTATTGAAATCTTATCAGGGGCTAAATTGTTCAAGCCGAAGATGTATTCCATGACACTGAAGGAGATGGAAGAACTTCAGGAGTTTATAAACAAGAACTTAGCCAGGGGATTTATCCAGCCGGTGAAGTCAAGAATGGCTGCTCCTGTGCTTTTCAAGGAGAAGAAAGATGGTCTCTCAGACTGTATATGGATTACCATGGAATGAACTATGTGTGGAAAATATATACCCCATCCCCTTCATGAGGAACATGCTGGGTTACCTATCCAAAGGGAAGATTTTCACCAAGCTGGATTTGAGGGAGGCATAATACCAAGTGAGAATTAAGGAGGGGGATGAATGGAAAACTGCATTCAACTGCTCTTTGGGTTGCTACTAAGTTTGGGTGATGCTGTTTGGGCTACAAGGGTCACCAGCAGTATTTATGCAGCTGATAAATGAAGTCCTGCATGAACGCCTGTATAAAGGGATGCTGGTGTACTTAGATGACATTCTAATTTATACTGAGCCCATAGAAGAGCACATGAGCACATGAGCTAGTGAGTACAGTGCTTGAGAAGTTGCGAAAAACCCAGTTGTATGCAAAGCTGTCTAATGTGACTTTCACAAGACCAGCCTAGATTACTTGGGGTATTGCATTTCTAAGGATGGGGTGGAGATGGACCAAGGTAAGGTGTAGGCAATTCTGGAGTGGGAGGCCCCTCAGACCAGGAGGCAGCAGCAGAGCTTCCTGGGGTTCGCAAACTTTTATTGGCAATTCATCCCCACTTTTGCCCAGATAGCCTTGCCCATCACCAACCTGCTTAAGACAGTGGGAGGGGTGAAACCCAAACTGAGTCAGCCACTAAATTGATCCATCAAATGCCAAGCGACTTTCGAAAAACTGAAGCGGCTTTTTGCTGCAGAGCCAGTTTTGAAACACCTAAACCCAGATGAGCCTTGAATGGAATGGAATGGAATGGAATGGAATGGAATGGAATGGAATGGAATGGAATGGAATGGAATGGAATAGAATAGAATAGAATAGAATAGAATAGAATAGAATAGAATAGAATAGAATAGAATAGAATAGAATAGAATAGAATAGAATAATAACTTTATTGTCGCTTTAAATGTACACTGCTCAGCATATATTAAAATGAGATTTCATTGCATACAGCTCTCAAAGGGTAACCACTTTCAATATACACTGCATAAACATGACAAAAAATAAATCAATAAAATAAATTATGCATATACCCATATACACACACTTATGTAGCCCAGAGAAACAATCCAGGCATATGCTAGCAATGTTGGAATGGGGGCAGTTTTACTCCAGAGGAACGAAAAGGGGGAGTTGCAGCCCTGTGCCTATATGTCTCGCAAGTTAACTGATACTGAGAGGCGTTGGGCCATCTGGGAGATGGAGGTTTATGCTGTCTGGTGGGCTATTCTGACATGAAGGCAATTGCTAGAGGATAATAAGATCCCTTTGGAAGTGTGGATGGACCACAAGAACCCAGAGATATCAAAGACCCCAAGGAAGCTATCCCCTAAGCAAGTCCGTTGGGCTCTGTATTTTAACCGCTTTAATTTCACCCTTCGCTACTTGCTGGGGAGAAGGATTTGCTAGTGGATGGCCTCTCTCATATGCCCCAGTGCAGAAATGCCCAAGAGGAAGTAGTTAACTCCATCATCCCATCCAGGCAGCCAGTGCTTACAAGGCCCAGTGCCAGTGCTTACAAGGCCCTCTTGAATATTCCTTTGAAGTGAGATTGGCCCCAGACCTGTTTTCCTTCTGGGAAGCCTCAGAATGGGCTTTTTGATCTACCCTGGTGTTCCCAGGGGGAGCCAGCAAAGTGGTTGTGTGATATCAAGGGATGGTTGTTCTGTATTCTCTTTGAGTTTTTATGTTTTTGTTTTTTATTTATGCTTGAACTTTTTATGCTTTAATTATTTTATATATTATATGCTACCCAAAGTCACATTTTGTGAGATGGGAGGCTATAGAAATTTGTTAAATATTCCATTCTTAATTAGGAATATTGTAACCAATCAAGATAATTAAAATGGTAGTACTGGATTCATTCAGAAGATAAGGATATCAACTGATATAGGATTTCTAAACTTTACAATGATTTTCATAACCTAAATAATAACTTTTGTGGCAAGATACCATGGATAGTAAAAGAAAATAGCAACTACAATTTACCACAAATTGTCCATCAGTCAAATATTAACACTATGCGGAGAGAAGCTGAAAAGCATAATGTCAAGTGATGAGAAGAAAAAGAAACCCTTTTCTCCCTGATCAGGCCAAATTTTACCATTTTTCATCCAAAATGGTTTTGTACATCACAGAAGACATACACCAGGCCTTCTATATCCAGATTATCATGTTGTTCTCTTTCTGAAATCCCCGTGGCAATAAAAAAAGGAACTCACTTTATTCATGGAGCACAGAAAGTAAATGCATTTTATGATCTATGGATTTGGGAATGCTGCAAAAGAACCTAATACATCATCTCAATTTAAAAGATGTTTGGACCTATTGACCTTTACATTCTTCATATATTAATTTGGTGTATCATAAACAATGTCAATAAAATCTTCATAATAATAATGATAATGAAATTATATTGAAGCCTTTTTATTAATTACCTATTGACAAGCTGAAAAATTTACAAGTGTATTGCCAATGATGTGTTTGCCTGGTTGAAAAAATAGAAGCATTTGTGTCGTTTTGCACTCCTTTATGTACGATAAGCACATCTTTTATTTATAACTCTGAAATTTGTGTCCGATACTGTAACTATTTGTAGGATATGATGTATCTTTAGTTAGAAAATAAATTGCAATTGATAAAATTACCCTTGCACATAAACCTCCATGCAATTTCATGAAAATACACAGAATTGAGGTTAAAAAACACTATATTTCTTTTGATTTCTTAATTAAAATACAGGATGTAGGATGTTAGCTGACTGTGAGAAGAATCCAGCTAGATCAGAAACATTAGACTAAGGATCTGCTTTACATCACATTTTTAACATGGCCTAGCTTTATGTCAGCGATGTGGTACTGTATGTGTTCTTGCCCAGTAGGTAATTGTTATGCTTTATTTGTGAATACATTTCTTTGAACAGAAATATATGTTAAAGTAATCTGGACTGGGATCTCTATTAAAAATGAGAAATTATATTTCTTTCCTTAATTTTTTTTTCATTTTATCACATAGACAAATGTTAAAACATCCAGTGTATGATTCTTGTAGAGAGAGATGGAGAATTATTCATATATTAATTTTATAAATGTAAATGTTAAATAAAAGATGTCCACAGAATAGCAGGAAAATGTGTACATTTGTATGTGTTGAAACATAGATATCCTCTATTTATATTGTGGTATTCATATATCTCTACATTTTGTGATGTCATTTTCCAACCCCAGCTTTAGCAAACCTTCTTTCCTTTTTTCAATTTTTAAGTAAAGACATCACTATATTGTTAAATATTTTTTCAATTTTTTTGGATTGCTGCTTGCAATATGCTAATGTCATAATATCATCTGTTTTTTTTTCTACAGAAAATTTGACAAATCACTGGAGAAATGGAGAAATTTCCATCATGATATGAAGAATTTTAACTTCTGGCTAACTGAAGCAGAACAAACTTTAGCTAAAATAAGAGTAGAACCTGATGATCCAAATGTTTCTAAAAGCAAGCAATACATCCAGGTATGCATTGCTTATATTTTTATTGTACGAATGCTGATATCTATATGTACTTTTAATGTATGTATGTTTGTATGTATGTATGTATGTATGTATGTATGTATATATGAGTGTGTGTCTGTAGATAGAGATAATATAGATACAAACATAGATATGTGGAAGGATTAGGTTGGGATAGATCATTCTGGTGAAAGTCTGCCTATATAGATAAGAGTCAACATTGAATTGATGGAGTGATTATGTGTGTGTTGCACGTTGCACATATTTTCAATTCAGCTTCATCATTAATTCAGAATTTGCAGTTCCAAAATGTTTTTGTTTATTTGTTATATTTTTCTTTGATTCTAACAAGAAAATGAGAATGTGAAAATCTTGAGTTCCTATGAAAAATCATATGGAGGAGTGGTAAAACTGGTTGTTTTTCACATTCCATAGTTTTATTATAAAATTCATAAAACATCAATTCACAAAATCATATTTTTAAATCATTTTGCCCATTGTTGTGTGGCTGCTGTAGATTGCCTTCTTGAAGCAATCAAACAGATCAAACATAAATCGTTTTCATTTTCATGGATTGGATCTTGACCACATATGGTTTCACAAATGGATAGACCTTTTGCATGAGCTGTCCTCCCTTGACTCACTCTCCCACTAGAGATACCCCTATGAGGTGAATCTACCAGAGGACCAAAGGAAAAAGAAGAGGAGAATAATATAACAATTGTATCTATATCCTGAGCACTTAAGCTATAAGGTGGCAGTCAATTCCTCCTAGTTAAAAAGAAAAATTTCACCATCAGTTAGCTTGAAAGAGTTAACTTAGAAGCTAAAACATCATATCAGAGGCTCATAAATGAACCTGTTAAAACTCGGAGGTGGGCAGGGGGGAGCCAGCTTTTCACAGTTGTGCTAGTTAACTTAATTTTTTAGAAGCCAACATTTTAGAGCCCAGGAAAAACGGGCTATGGAGAACAGTATGCTGTGACAAAAGGGAGGGGATATTCCTGCCATACCACTCAGTAGCCAATTGGAGTAAATGGGTTTGCTTCCAATGAAATGAAGTCAACATTACGTGAGCCATCACAAATGAGAAAGCTCTGCTTTTGATATGTATCAGGAAAAAAATAAGGCAGAGCTTACCTTCTCAGTGGACCAAATGCCAGTAAGGGACAATGGCACATATTTCAGCATTTAAAAAACAATACAAGCAAATACATAGATCATACAAACTTGGTCACAAGTTTCTTTTGTTTTACAGTTATTTATATTGTTATTTTAATATTAAATTTTGGTTGCCACCCAGAGTTTGATGAAAAGGGTACCATATAATTTTAAGTAACTTGGCTTTTGTTCTTAGTTTTGTTCTGAATTATTCTGCAGCATTAAAGCAGTAAAACTAATTTATTGAAAAAGCATGTGTTATTTGCATATAGGTAATCCATCACTATATTAATGTTAAATGTATCCTTATTTGATGAATCACATTTTAATGCAAAATGAAGGAACAAGCCTTCTGAGGGCAAGAGTGCAGTGTCTATAAGAATATATTGCAACTGTCTGATTTTGAATAATTAACCATAATACTCCCAGGCATTATATCCATAGTTGTTTTCATTACTTTCAGTGTCACAATACATAATAATTTCAGGGTGGTAGTGATGATGATTGTTGTTCATGATAGCAATTCTACTCCTGAAATCAAATGCAGGATAACTTTGGGCTGCACTGCACTGCTGGTTAACATAAGTAATATCTGGATATGCAGAGATATTGATATAAATACAAAAAGCAGGCTAGTTAGAGCAATAGTCTTCCCTATAATGATGTATGGGTGTAAGAGTTGGATGCTAAGAATGGCTGATTGAAAAAAAATTGATGGCTTTGAACTGTACTGCTGGTGTAAATTATTGTGCATACCATGGACAGCCAGAGTAACTAACAGAGAAATGTTAAATCGTATAAAACCAGACAGATCACTGGAAGTTAAAATCAGACTATGACTGATTTACTTTGGCCGTGTTATGCATGTGAATTCATTGGAGAAGGCAATGATACTAGGAATGGTTAGTGGACAAAGAAGAAAGGGCAAGCAAAGAACACAGTGGCTTGATAGCATCAAATTTTATGCAAAGTTGAACCTACCACAATTGAAAGAAGCTGTGCTTGACAGGGTAGCATGGGGAGTGCTTGGCTATAAAGTCACCAAGAGTCAGACATGACTAAATTGTTAAAAATAACAAACAACAACAGTGATGATGAAATATTTGATTAATTATAATAAAACTTATAATCACATTTTATTTAATCAAAATATATAGAATCTTTGTTGTTGTAGCTCATATCTGGCTATATTGGTTTAATGACACAGTATGTTAGGAAAAGGAAACTTATGTGAGTGATAATGCATGCTGGAGCATTCAAACTGAATTCATTAAAAAAAATTGTCCTTTACTTTCCAGTATATATTAAGCTAATTCAAACTGTTCCCTGCTCAGTTTCTATCATTGCATCGTTACACATATTTTATTTTGTACAGCTGTAAATGCATTAATTTCAAATGATGAAAAAAATCCTTAGCATTACTCGTAAACATTTTTTGGTTATATGATCAATAGATGAATTAGGCGAATGATAGATGCTTCATTTTATATGCTCTGACATTCAAACACACTGATGGCGCTTTAATCCTCTAAAGTGTTCTTCCATTGATGTCAGTAAAATAATATTTAATGGACATATTATAGATTGTTTGTTATATTTGAGCGGTAGCATTGTGTAATTTTATTATATAAATGCTTATTCTTCTGTAACCTTTAGAAAGAAATCATGTTTTAGAATACTTCTATTATCTTCTTTTAAACATTTATAGGACAATACCCTTCTGTTTTAAGTTTTATTTTCTTAGACAAATATATTTTAGATTTAATAATAATAATACTAATACTACTACTACTACTACTACTACTACTACTACTACTAATAATAATAATAATAATAATAATAATGTTGGAAGGGATCTTGGAGGTCATCTAGTCCAACCCCCTGCTCAGGCAGGAAACCGTATACCATTTCGGACAAATGGCTGTCCGGTCTCTTCTTAAAAACTTCCAGTGTTGGAGCATTCACTGCTTCTGGAGGCAGGTTGTTCCACTGGTTAATTGTTCTAACTATCAGGAAGTTTCTCCTTAGTTCTAGGTTGCTTCTCTCCCTGATTAGTTTCCATCCATTGCTTCTTGTCCTGCCTTCAGGCGCTTTGAAAAATAGCTTGACTCCCTCTTCTTTGTGGCAGCCCCTAAGATATTGGAACACTGCTATCATGTCCCCCCTCGTCCTTCTCTTCATTAAACTAGACATACCCAATTCCAGCAGCCGTTCCTTATATGCTTTAGCCTCCAGTCCCCTAATCATCTTTGCTGCTCTTCTCTGTACTCTTTCTAGAGTCTCGACATCTTTTTTACATCGCGGTGACCAAAACTGGATGCAGTATTCCAAGTGTGGCCTTACCAAGGCATTGTAAAGTGGTATTAACACTTCTCGTGATCTTGATTCTATCCCTCTGTTAATGCAGCCTAGCACTGTGTTGGCCTTTTTGGCAGCTGCAGCACACTGCTGGCTCATATTTAAGTGATTGTCCACTAGGACTCCGAGGTCCTTCTCACAGTTACTGCTATTGAGCAAGGTACTCCCCATACTATACCTGTACATTTGGTTTTTCTTGCCTAAATGTAGAACCTTTTTCCCTTTGTGTAAAGACAGATGCGAAAAACGAGTTAAATAGTTCTGCTTTCTCCCTGTTGCTTGTCACCTTCTTGCCACTTTCACCCACTAATGGACCAATCATTTCCTTGACTTTTTTCTTGTTTTTTACATGTTGAAAGAAGCTTTTTTTGTTATTTTTGACTTTGATTGCAAGCCTTAGTTCATTTTGAGCCTTAGCTTTCCTCACTTCATCTTTGCAGGCTTGGGCTATTTGCTGATATTCTGACTTAGTTATGTGCCCCTCTTTCCACTTTCTATACTTGTCCTTTTTATCTTTCAATTTGTCAGAGAGTTCTTTATGCAGCCATGCTGGTTTCTTTTGAGAGCTGTTATTTTTCCTCTTTGTTGGTATTGTGCTAGACTGGGCTTTTATTATCTCATTTTTCACAAATTTCTCAAGCTTGAGTTGTTTTCCCCTTGTTTCCCCCCCTCATCCATGGAATCCTTCCCAAGCCCTCTCTAAGTTTATTGAAATTAGCTCTCTTGAAGTCCAAGACTCTAGTTTGACTGTGTTCTATTGCTTGTGCTTCCATAATGTTGAATTCCAATATTGCATGATCACTTCCTCCCAAGGTTCCTATGGCTTCAACACCTTCTATCATTTCATCTCTGTTAGTGAGAATTAGATCCAAAATGGCTAATCCCCTAGTTCCCTTCTCTACTTTTTGGGAGACAAAGTTGTCTGCTAGGTTTGCCAGGAACCTGTTTGATCTTCCACTTGGTGCAGAGTTTGTCTCCCAGTTAATGTCAGGGTAATTTCATGGTGAAAGTTATAGAAATGTGGAGAACATAAATTTGGCATTTTAATGTTACAATAAAAAGACTTAAAATATATCAATATGCTTTGTCATAATGAACTAAAACCAACATTACGCAAATGGACTTCTGCTGACTCAATTTTCCTCCAAGTTCACTGCTTTGCAACCTGCTGTGCAATGTTGCTACTCACTGAAATATTCTTTATTTTTTATCACTTAACATATGAAAAATTAAGACCCATATGGAGGATATAGGGAAGAGAAAAAAGCTGAGTAAGTTCTGCTAAAGGAGAATTTCTTAACTCAGTTTTTTATCACCTTTTAGGCATATAAAGAAGCACTTCTAAAAATCATTATTATCTTTTTTCCTTTTAGGTAGAAAGAAGTACTAAAGTTGAATGATATATGCTCTCAGAATTCATCATTCAACTTTAGTGAATTAAAGCTGATTGAATAAAACATTTTAACTGATATCTTCTAATGTCTAAATTTTAAAAAATTGGAAATGTTGTCTATCTTGGTAGCCAAAATGAAGGGCTTGTAGACATTGCCTTCATGGGATACCTTATATCTTAACAGAATTGTGAAAGCTATAGGGTGAAATCCAGTTATTCCTCATCAATATATACATTATGTATTAATATGACTTTTATATATAAATTTTCTGACACAGTGGGAGCCTGAATCAAATTAACAGCATATTTTCAGATACTGATTAAGGATATGGATATTGCTTAGAATTAAAGCCAAGCATTTTTTTTTCTGAACAAAAATTGATTCAAAATATGTGATCTTCAGGTGATTTCTATTGATTGAATGAAATTTTTATACTAAAGAAATTTTCTCCTATTAAGAGGTGTTCCTTTGGATCTGATTTAAAGTTTGTGAAGTATAACACTATTTGTTTATTGTTACATTTATTTGCTGCCTATCTTGCCAAGGGGCTACTCTAAGTGGTTTACAACAATGAAAAAGAAATGAAAAGAGTGTAAACAAAACAGAAGTAAAATAATATAACAATAAGTAATGAAAACAACAAGAATTCACCAATATGGTAATATATTAGTAAATTCAGCCTGGTTACTACAGTTATTATATGTTTAACAAGTGAAATTATGATGTATATTCATAATACCAATATTCCAGTTGGAATACTGTATTTTAATGATTGAAAAATTATGATAGTGTAATATATTATAATATTTTGCTAACAGCCAACAGTCTTTGAAAAATATGAATCAGTAAGAAGTTAAATAATTGAATCAAATATCCAAACACGTTACAGAACTCTATACTATAAAACTACTGCATGAATAATATACTAAGAATATGAAAATTCTAAAAACTTGAAACCATTCTGGTCTATTTTCCATGGAATAAAAACATAAAAATCAGAAGAATGATTTCTTAATTTACAGAAAATTAGTATTGCATTAAGAAGAAGAATAAAAATATAAAACCTTTTTGTATTTACACAAGGAAATGGTATTAAAATTAAATTTCAGTTATAATTCAGAAACTACAAATTACAAAATGTCATAGATTATATTTAGTTAAGTTATAGTATTTAGTTAAGTTACAGTTTAGTTAAGTTATATTAACTAAAATAATACTTAATTTGAAAATAAGTTATTTTAAATAACCAAAGAAATATTCTTGAATTTATATCTACTAATTACTAAAAAAAAGGAAACAATTTAGCATAGTAATAGCCTATGAGCTTAAGAATGTTATATAATTCAACAAAACCAATTTCTCTTTCCTTTATCTTTTGGTGCAAAATAGTGCTATTTGTCCTAAGCTTTATTAAAATTTAAGAAACAATCTATAAGTTATTTCAGCCAAGAATATTATCTAATCATGAAAGATGTTCAAGCAATTGATTTTACTGTGAAAGTTAAGTGTATTTTTATTTTTTAGGTCGCCTCACTGAAATCGATAAGGTTAAAAACTTTGTTGTGATCATGCTTCTGAATTAATATTATTAATGGTGGTGATTGTGATGATGATTGCAGTAATGATTTTAATCATTCTCTTAACCAGGCTTAGAATAAATTCTAAATATTATTGATAATTAAGGATTATACCTTTAGAATAGCAATACAAGTTTTGTTTAGGAATATATTTCTATTAAAATGAAAGCTAACATCTGCCTCAGCATTCCACTGTGTAGCAGAAGCTTAAAATTGACTTCTATAAACAAGCTAATGTTGTTCTTCTAGTGATACATTATACAAAATTCCAAGACCATTTATGGCAATTAAATATTCCATTGATATTTGTATTTGTGTTATCATGGCAGAAATGATCCATGATCTGTTTGTGGCTTCTGATGCTTCAGAAGCCACAAACTTTATAATCCCTTCCAATTCCACACAGACATTTTAAATAACTTATTTTTAAACATATTTGACAAAGACATAATATTAAATGTTTTGAATAGGCTTTTACCTTAAATTTTCTTTTTGTAGAAATTCTTGTCACTTTTAAAAATAAATTATCTGGGAAAAACTGATGTCAAAACAAACTTCTAATCCCCAGTTTTCCACGTTTGTGACCTGTGCTCCAAGTAACATCTGATCTGTAGTAACAATAAAGTGGATTCATAAATCATTAGATTAGCATCAATACTCAAATTAAAAGTCTTTTTTATAATATATTCCAATTAAAAGAGTTAATTAGAATAGAGTTGATTAGAATTGACTAAGCAAATCAAAGCACTGAAAGGTGATAGTTGTAGCAACTGTGGGTTTTATTCTGTGATGCCGCTCATAGTTTTCTATCAGATTTTGGCAGGTCCTGTCTTCAAAGTTGGTGGAGGCTTCATGGTACACTTACCATTGGGCTTTGTCAGAAACTGTAGCTTCTAATTTCCTTGGCTGAATGTCATAATGACATAGGGTTCATTCACAGCCTCTTTGTAGCTCTTGCTTTTCAAACCCAAGATCTCTTTCCAGATTCCTGTACACTATAGAGGCATGGTTCATTGACAAAGCATACAGTGGTCATCCATTCTGATGATATATTCCACTCATCTCATCTGGGTCTGATATTCAGAGGCTCAATGCTGATAGACTTTATGAGATCTAAGACCTCCAAGTTGGAGAAACAGTTTTGCCAATGAGTGCTGAGGATGGAGCAAAAAATGCACATGTAAAATTTCTCCAGTTGTTTGACCTGCATTTGCTATGGAGCCCAGGACTCACTTTCATATAAGGAAGAAGGGTTAACCAATGTCCTGTTGACTTTTAGCTTTGTGAAGATATGGATGTTGTATTGATTGAGCACTCTGTAGGCACTGGTACCCAAAGAGTTGATTTCTTTGTCCAAAGACCCATTGTTTGAGATGATGCTTCCTAAATATTTAAAGGTATGTTTGTCAGATGGATGTCATCAACCATGATTTTTGTTCTATGGACTTGGTATTTGGCATGGGCTTGTAAAGTATTTCAGTCATATTCAGGCTTATAGAAAAGCCAAAGAGCATAACAGCATTTCAGAATTTGTTCAGCATCAACTGTAAATAATGTATTTACTCCCAAAGCACACAGTCATCAACAAAAAGGGTGACTGTATGGAAGCACTTTGTCCATGCTTTCAAGTGGTAAAGGTCAAAGAGACAGTCATTCAATTGGTACATGATGTACACTCCCTCCTTTAAATCTGGACAGCATGTGACAACATGCAAGTGAAAAACAGATTGAATAGGATTGGGACACACCCTGTTTTACCCCAGTGGAAATGGCAAATGCAACTGATGGATCTCTGTTGATACATACATACATACATACATACATACATACATACATGATACATACATAACAAGATTTTGTCTATGATGGACAGCCCTGATGGCACAATGGTTAGAATGCAATATTGCAGACAAGCTCTGCCCACAGCCTACAGTTCAATCCTGATGGAACTCAAGGTTGACTCAGCCTTCCATCCTTCTGAGGTCAGTAAAATGAGGACCCAGATTGTTGGGGGCAATATGCTGACATTGTAAACCGCACAGAGAGTGCTGAAAAGCACTATGGGGTGGTATGTAAGTCTAAATGCTATTGTTATTGCTATCTCTCTAGTTTTTGCAGTCTGATTTGCTTCCCTTATTTTATAAAGAGCCACAATGAGGGCATCATGGAAGTCACTGGGCATCTCCTTTGTGGAGGCCTAGCACTTTGTAGATTTCAGTAGGAATGCATCCTGCCCTGTTGCTCTATTTGAGCTCATCTGCAATATCACTTTCTTGATCTTATGAGTAGAGGGAGGCAGATTATGAATGGCAACCTAGAAATCTGCTGTAAGACATCATTTTCAGTCTTTCTTGGTCTTCAATCAGGGTTGATTCATCAGATGACAGCAAAGAGGAACATCCTAATTTAGAAGGACCATAAGTTGACTTTATGGCTCTGAAGAATACTCTGGTGGCATGCATGTCTGCATAGAATTCTACTTACTCAGCCTTCCTCTGCTATTACTCATCATGCATTTCCCACAGTTCTGTCTGTACTTTAGCGTGCTTAAATTTATCTTTCCTTGAGACAGATGATGGATCATTCTGCCAGTCTGTATAGGCCTTATTCTTGGCCTGGAGGCTGCTGAAATGGTCTTGGAGATTTCATAAAATAGTCTTGATGAAAACATCTGGGTTTTCAGACCAAATATTTGGAGCCACAGGTAAAAACTGAGCATCAGATGAGGATCACAGGAGAATGAGCAGCCATAAACAGCCCTACCCCTCCTTGAACATTCCATATGCCACATAGTTTATAGCAGGGGTGTCAAACTCAATTTCATTTAGGGCCGCATCAGCATGGTGGTTGCTCTCGGGGGGCCGGGCGGGTGTGGCCGGGATGGGCATGGCCTTCTGGGTGGGTGTGGCTGGGGTGGGTGTGGCCTACTGGGTGGGCATGGCCATCTTGACATCACTCGTTTCAGGGGTGCCTGGGCAGGACTGGGGCAGATGTGAGGATCTCCGACGGAGGAGGGTGGGACCGAGGCGAGCGCTGGGACATGGTCCCTCCCACCCTCCCTCCCTTCCTTCCTCTGTTCCTTCCTTCCTTCCTCCCACCCTCCCTTCCTTCCTCCCTTCCATCCTCTGTTCTTTCCTCCCTGTTTTTTCCTTCCTCCCTTCCTGTTCCTTCCTCCCTCCCACCCTCCATTCCTTCCTCCCTGTTCTTTCCTTTCTCTCTTCCTCCCTCCCTTCCTCTGTTCCTTCCTTCTTCCCTCCCACCCTCCGTTCCTTCCTTCCTGTTCCTTCCTCCCTCCCTCCCTTTTCCCTCCCACCCTCCCTCCCTTCCTCCCTCCTTCCCACCCTCCCTTCCTTCCTTCCACTGTTCCTTCCTTCCTCCCTCCCACCCTCCATTAATTCCTCCCTCTATTCCCCTCCCTTTTTCCCTCCCTCCCTCTGTTCCTTCTTTCCTCCCTCCCACCCTCCGTTCCTTCCTCCCTCTGTTCCTTCCTTCTTCCCTTCCTTCCTCCCTCCCTCCCTCCCACCCTCCATTCCTTCCTCCCTGTTCCTTCCTTCCTCTGTTCCTTCCTTCCTCTCCCTTTTTTCCCTCCATTCCTCCCACCCTCTGTTGCTCCATTCCTTCCTTCCTCCCTCCATTCCTTCTTTCCTCCCTCCCTTCTTTCCTTCCTTTGCGTTCTCATCTCTTTCCTTCCCCCATGCTCAGGAAGGGGTGATGGGAGGGGAAGAGATTGCCAGCACTAACATGCTGCTGCCGGCCATTCCTATACCATGTGGGCCTGCGGGGGCGGTCCTGTTGAAAGGGATGCCTTGTGGCTGAGAGGCTGGAAGTGCTGGTGAGGGGGTCGCGCTGATCTACAACCTGGTTGCATCCATTAAAGCCAGAACGTGCTCAGCCTAAGATCCACTGGAACCAGCAAGGAGCTGCCCCATCACCTCTGTCCTGCCCCCCGGGTTGCACACAGGAGACGGCCAGCGCTGGCGTCCTGGATGAAGTCAGCCTGCAGGGCAAGACAGCCAGCAGGGATGCCGGACTCCACCTGTGCGCACACCAGGGGGCAGGGCGGGGCTTCCCCGTGGATTTAAGGCTGAGCGCGTTCTGGCTTTGATGGACGCAACCAGGTTGTAGATCAGGGCCCGGTCGGCCTGGGCCGGGCCGAGGTGCGGTGGGCCGGTCCTTCGCTCTTTCCAGAGCAGGTCCCCGGGCCGTACAGAACCACATATCGGGCCAGATCCGGCCCGCGGGCCTTGTGTTTGACATGTCTGGTTTATAGTACTAATATAGAAACAGAGCTGTCCTTTGATCTATCAATCAATCAGAATAGAACTGGAAGGGGTCTTGGAGGTCTTCTAGTCCACCCCCCCCTGCTCAAGCAGGAGACGCTATACAATTTGAGACAAGTGGCTGCCCAGTCTCTTGTTAAAAACCTCCAGTGATGAAGCACCCACAACTACTGAAGGCAAGCTGTTCCACTGGTTAATTGTTCTCACTGTTAGGAAGTTTCTCCTTAATTCTAGGTTACTTCTCTCCTTGATTAGTTTCCATCCATTGTTTCTTTTCTTGCCTTCTGGTACTTTGGAAAATAAGTTCTTTGTGTCAGTCCCTCAAATATTGGAACACTGCTATCATCACCCCTAGTCCTTCTTTTTTCTAGACTAGCAATACCCAGTTCCTGTAACCATTCTTCGTATGTTTTAGTCTCCAGGCCTTTAATCATCCTAGTTGCTCTGCACTTTTTACAAAGTCTCAACATCTTTTTTGTAATGTGGTAACTAAAACTGGATCAGTATTCCAGGTGTGGTCTTACTAAGTTTTTATAAAGCGGTACTAATACTTCACATGATTTTGATTCTATGCCTCTGCCACATACTGCTGGCTCATATTTAAGTGATCATCCATTATCACCCCAAGGTCCCTGTCATAGTTACTATTTTTGAGCCAGGTTTTGCCTAATCTGTACTTGTACCTTTGGTTTTTCCTACCTAAATGTAAAACCTTGCTTTTCTCCACATTAAATTTCATTTTGTTGACTAGGGCTCATTGTTCAAGTCTGTCAAGATCTTTTTGGATCCTGAGCTTGTCTTCTGAGGCATTGGCTATTCCTGGTA
The DNA here is from genome assembly GCA_023970755.1 of Azemiops feae. NCBI lineage: Eukaryota > Metazoa > Chordata > Lepidosauria > Squamata > Viperidae > Azemiops > Azemiops feae. The sequence goes on from JALGBA010000038.1 coordinate 297,419, forward strand.
GCTTAGTGTCATCTGCAAATTTGATGACTTTCCCTTTTATTCCCTCATCTAAGTCATTTATGAAGATATTAAAGAGTACTGGGCCTAAGATGGAACCTTATGATATCCCACTGCTTCCTTCCTTCCTTCCTTCCTTCCTTCCTTCCTTCCTTCCTTCCTTCCTTCCTTCCTTCCTTCCTTCCTTCCTTCCTTCCTTCCTTCCATGTAGTTGTAATGCCATTAAGAACTACTCATTAAGTACAGTTTGTTAGCCAGTTACGAATCCATCTGGTGGTGATGCTGTCTATCCCACATTTTTCTACTTTGTGGAATGCCTTACTGAAATCTAAATATAGTATACCCACAGCATTTCTCTGGTCTACTAATTTAGTCATTTTGTCAAAGAATGAAATAAGATTGGTTTGGCATGATTTGTTTTTAACAAACCCATGCTGGCTTCTAGTTATAAGTATGTTTCCAAATGTTTGCAGATCTGTTTCTAGATGTTCGTAGATCTAAATATCCATCTTTCAGGTATTTCTTAGATATAGCTCAAAAGATGCATTTAATCTTTAAATGTATGTTTTTTGTATCTGTGAGAATGGCTGAAAAGATCATTGGCAGTTCCGTCCCTCCCATCCAGGACATAGCACAGAAGCGTTGCTTGAGCAGGGTCCGTAAGATTATCTGGGACACTACACATTCTCTTCATGACCTGTTTTCCTTGTTACCTTCTGGGAGGAGGCTTCATGGTATCCGTAGCAGAACATCCAGATTCAGCCATAGTTTCATTCCATACAGCATTAACCTTGCGAACTCTCAAGCTTCCTCCGTGTTTTATATATGCAAGATGGACAGTATTTAATATTTATTTGCTATGTATATGTAAGGGTGTGGGTCTATATATATGTTGTTCATAGTATGTTTAGGTGTGTGTCATGTATGTGTTTCACTTTGAGAGCGGGCAACTAAATTTCATTTTTGATGTGTGCCGTTGTGCCCACAATATAAAAATGACAATAAAGGTTATCTTATCTTCTTATCTTATTCTAACAATTCAATAAAATCTAAGCAAACATCAATACAAGGAGGCAAAATGGAGGTATGTATTTCAGCTCTATTACTGATCTCTTGTGTTTATGCAGAAATTCTAAAGATGGATTACAGTTTTGTATTTCCAAAATGAGTATTGTGTACCTTCATGAGTTTGCATATAAACAGGAAGTGATCAGGGTTGAGGAGGTGAATATAGACCATGTCTTCTTATATCCCTTCCATACTTAGAATACTTGAAAAGACTAAAGTTATTTTGCTAGATATAATGCAACATTTTTTGATAAAATGTGCCTTTCTCTCTCAGAAAGAAGACTATGGCAATAGAAAATTTTTATAAGATGTTAGACAAGAAAGGGCCAGCTCCAGGAAACTGTGTCATGTCTTCCTTAGATAAAGCTTCTGATTGCGTGAGACTTCAGCAGGGAAGGAAATGTAAATTTCATTGATGGTAGACAGAGGAATAAGGACCAAGCGAAGTATAAAAAAGAAAAATTGTCTAGACACTCTTATATAAAATTCCCTAATGGCAAATCATTCTTTCTTTTTGATATTGCCAAATAGAGATTTCCCATCTCATTTCTTCTGTTATTCTATTCTGTTGCTTGTCTTTTTAATTTATAAAATTAAAATTGATTCCTGTATTTCACTTGATATTAGTGTTATGCAAGTTTGGAATGCCAGTTTGATTCAACAAAATGTTTAATGAAATACATGTTACTTAATAAACATTCAAAAAGTATGATAGTATTTCATGCTCTCTCTATATATATATATTTCATGAGTTTTGGAAAAAATGAGCTGAGGCAGGTGTGACTTTATGAGCTATGACTTCTGAAACTTTTTATTGTTGGCATGCTTATTTTGCCTTAATTACTAGAAAAGTATAGATTTTGCTGCTTAGACTAATAAATCATATTGAATTTGTGGTGGGCTGGGATCTAGAGTAGGACAGGGTGCTATTATTTCTAAATAAATAAGAAATAAATATGCCTAAAAGTGCAAAAAAGAAATAAAATGAATAAACTCTACTAAAACAATAATTATTTAAAATACTGTCTTTCATTGTCAGCTAAATTTTAAAGCAGTAGAATTTTTTAAACTGCCAGTTGTGAAAGAATGGTTAAAGATGTAGTCAACCTTGTTTTTAGACTTCTTTATTTCTTATTAATTTGGAAATGGCTTTTAAATACTATCACATAACATGTTTTACTCTTTTTCACATTCAGGCACAATACAAGCAATTTAAAGTACATTTAAAGTCATGGTAACCAATAGATATATTTACATTAATTACAATTGATTGATTGATTTCAATTGTCACTCAACTCCAAAATACTTCTGGTGGCTTACACTTAAAACATACATACATACATACATACATACATACATACAGCACTTGCATAACCTAAAGCTCTGACCAAACTATCCAAGATTCAGCCAGTAAGGGCTCCAAAGGCCCTTTACTCCAAGGCATGATAGAACAGTCATAATTTAATGACATAGAACATTATCAGGTGAAAACTAAAAGGATGTCTAAAGAATTAATCAGTTTGCAGTTAGAGTTTCCATCAACTATTTAAATGGAAAGGCAATGGTGGTAAATATCAGCATCATTTATTAAATAATGTGCTTTTAAGAAAATGTGCTGTTGTAACTTTAAACCAGAATAATATTTTCATGGGTAGGGCTGTCCATGAAAAGCTTAACTGATGTGAAATATTGCCACTACATGACATGGTCAGTCAAGCTAATATTTAATCATTGTATCTTCTAATAGATAAGAAAGCTAATTTGGCTAACCAGGATATGTGTAGGCATCATCCCCAGCACTGCTTCTTGACTTTGAGGATATATGCATAAATCACACAAGCCATCTCTTTTTAAAACATATAGCAGTCTTTCTCCTTCTTACTTGATGATTCATGGGAAATAGATATACGAACGTATGCTAGCTTCTATGTTTGCTTTAGTTTCAAATAATGTGGTTTTTGATTCAGCAGGGACAAAATTTAAATAATTCACTACAGGTTTGTCTCAATATTACCAGATGAATTACTAACAGGATAAGCTAATACAATATTGTTGACTAATTCAGATGTTGATTCTGCTATACTATATATCATCTCTGAATAATAGCTGATAAAGTGATATATTTAATATATTTAATTTGTTTGTGAAGTATAATAGATCTTTTAGCTAACATTGTCATAGTAATCTGAGATAATATATGAATGATTAACTGCTTTTTCTTTATTTATATTTACCATTCATTAATTTATATGCTTATAATATAGTTGCTAGAATATAAAACATATTTCCTTTAGAATTGAATCAAAGTCAAGACAGATGAAGGATTCGGAGAACCAAGCCAGCTAGTTTTGCAAGCTTTTCACAGTAGTATGTTTGAGACACTTTAAGTATATTAAGCAGACATGAATATTTTTTTCCTTTGTACTTATTAGCAAAAAAGTGGCACAGATTTTATCTCTTCTAAATATACCAGAGCTCATATTTGCAAACTATGCATCTTAGAATGTTTACAAAAACAAACAAATTATTTGTATCAGTTTTTAGTTTGCACTATGAACTCTTTAAAAGATTTATTCTTGAAAATTACAGTTGTTTGATGAGGTCATATCAGGGCCAAAAGACTATACATGCATATATTAAAAATAACAAAATAAAAGGGAGTCACAAATAATAAAAGCATTGGCAGTTGATAATAGTGTCCCATCTAGTTAATAATCATTATAAATAAAATAATTTAAGAATGCCTTCAAGTCAGATTTTGACTCCTGGCAACTGCCTGGATTAGTACCTGTAGTTTTCTATCGCAAGGTTCTTTAAAAGTATTTTGCCGCGTCTTCCTTCCTAAGGCTGAGAGAAAGTATCTGGCCCAAGGATACCTAGCTGGCTTTGTACCTAAGGCAAGACTATAACTCATGGTCTCCTGGTTTCTAGTCTAATTCCTAATCACTCCACCAAGTTGGATCTCCTTTACAATCATATGGCCTTTTAAAAAATTACTTGTTGTTTCTACATTCTTTCAAAGCAGCCATACTTATAAATACATTGCAGGAATAATCGTTATATGGATAATGTATCATAAAATAATAAGATCCCAGTGTCCAAATCCTTTCTCACTGAAGGAATTCAGGTGAAATCATCATCTCAGACGGATTTTTTGTGCAGACAATTTTGTTTGTGTATCTTGTAATTTGAACCACACTGCAACATTCTAACAAGTGGGGACTTAGAATATCATTCTACTCTACTTTGCATGGAGAAATGCACATTCAGTAAATTACTATGAATATTCATTCTAGATAATAGCTAGGCTGTCTCTGCATATAATTAGAATTGGTCTGTCAAATTACTGAAAATCGTAAACCTAAACGTTCCTCCAAACTGTTAAGAAATTTTTTAAAAAGTATAATTTCCTTTAGACCATTAAGTAAAGAAATAAATCACTCACAAATAGAATTTCTAATTTGGATAGACTGAGTTTCAGTTTATAATATAAGGCATTTTATAATCTATTATGGTTCGTAACATCTACTACAAATGTCTCTACAAATATTTGTATCAAAACACCTGCTGTCCCATTTGATTTATATGGAAAGATTAAATAAATCTGGATGCTACACATATTGTGGTATCCACAGTCAAATGCTACATCTGCCATAGGAATAATATAATACGCTATGAAACTCTATAACATAACTAAGCAATTATTTCTCAGGGGCCAAGCTTCCAAAGGTATTGTAATTTCCCCTTGTACAATCTAGAATCAAGAACTCATTTTATTTCATAATGTGTCTCCCCCTCTACCACTTCTGGACCCGGCGGCTTCTTTGGAATAGGTCTTAAAGAGGATACAGACAAAGGTTTCAACAGACTACAATGAAACAGAGGGTTGACTTTTCCCAACAGTCGTGGAAGTTTCAATTCCACTGTAACAGGGTTTATGATTTTTGTGATGGGAAAAGGACCAAGGAATTTTGGCCCGAATTTTCTGCAGGGTAACTTTAACCTTAATAAAATAAAGCATTTGTGTGATGCTTTATTTTAAACAACTAACACTTTTCATCAGAATTATTGTTTCTATCTTTCAAAATTAGTTTTTTCCTCTTATCAAAAGTTTATTTCTTGGTTATTATTATACCAATCAATAGAGGTAAAGAAGAAAGATGAGTTGCATTCCATGTTAAAGAAATTACATTGACTGAATATTGCTTTATGAAAATATTTTGATTTTTCAACTTCCATGTTCATAAATCAGAACCATGGGTCATTTCACTTCAATATTTCTGAAATTCCTGTTGGTTTTTTTTAAAAAAGAGATACTCAGTGTGATTCTAGACAGTATTATAATGGTAGATATTTAAAAGAAAATTAAATAAATATTTAAATAAAAGGGATAATTAAAGCTCCAGGAATGCTTTAGTATAGCACTTTTCCTGATATCATGAAAATAAACATGGTATATCCATTTAATTTGTACAAAACTTGATTTATTAGCTTTCTTCTTAATAATTAAGTCATCTAGATGGAAATGCCATGACATGTTAGGTGAAATAATACATCATATCTGAATTCAATTAAAATATGAATATAAGGTGGTCTATGATGTGTAACATTTCTGTTGTTTCTAAGTTACAACTATAATATCTGGGGAAATAGCCTTTTAAAAATACAGACATAAAGATACAAAAAAATTGCAACTAAACATTGGTTATATCAAATTTAATTACATACAGATTAAGATAAATACCATATTTGTGACGTGCTTATTTTTCCTTTTATAATTTTATTCCCTTCATCTTTTTATTATTTGGTTTATATAAAATTCTAATTCTTCCTCTATTCAGGACTGTTTTCAGATAAGGAACTATCTTTAGAAGTTATTTTTTTATTACAAATATGAAGGTTTTTCTGCTGAGTCCTGTGACTCCATCTGTATTTTCAGTTGAATCCAATCCATACTTCAGAAGAGTTTCAGTCCAGCTCTTCCACAAAACCTTTGCAACACATACAAAGTTGGCTGATGTGCCATTCAGCATCCCAGCAGCTCTTTCTCTTCACACTAGCAATGGCAAAGCATTGTGCGGATGCTGTGCTGGATGCTCTGAAGTAAAATAATCCTGGACATTTAGCAGATATTATATATGTGATGCAAGGTAAGGGAGAGAGCATGTGTGTGGGAGAAAAGTCATTCAGAATGGCTGCCATTCAGCTGTATTTTACATTTCCCATTCTGATGCAGGAGCCCCGAGCAATAAGTGGGAGGGGATGCTTTTGCATTTGAAATCTGAAGGTCCAGATTAAAGGTTTTGATTATGATGAACAGTGCAGAGTTTATCAATAATTAGTAGGATGATCAAAGATCTGTTTGAAATCTATCTAATTGTAAATCTAAATGTAGCGGGGAGAGAAGGTGGGGAGGAACATACAAGCCAGCTATTCCAGCCTGCAAGGTGCTTTGAAGTCCCCTTGGATCCCCTTTGGTGGAATCCTCTTAGGGAAGGACATTTCATTTCACACTTCGTTCTCCTGTAGTCCCTTCCTTCTTTTGTAATGCATCAAGGAGACTCTTATTTTAGCAGCAATAGCCCATTTTCCAGTATTCACTCCCTCAGTGAACTGCAAGTTACTATGTTCAGAATATTTTTGAGGTTACAGCTTCTTATTAACTTTTGTATTTAGGTTTGCATGCAGTTTGTACTTTTTTCCCCAAATGAAATTTAGTTCTTAATTTTAATTTAATATGAATAGTGTTCTTGGGTTGTTTTTTTAAATAAACTTGTGGTGTTTGCTGATTCTTTTATATATCAGCCACTCTTTGCATTAATGTATTATCAGAAATTGGACCACAGGAAGTAGAAGTAATCTTAATGTTTAACACTTTTCAACTACTTATTTGAATTTTAAGGACAGTGAAGGATCAAATGTGCTACATCCTTAATAATTTAAACTCTCCTTTAATTCGTAATTTTTGTATGTAACCTGTAGCTATCATTATTTAATCATTTTGAATTATGTAAAATAGCATCAATTTTTGGTTTTGTATAAGTACCGAGAATAAAAAATTAATGGTATTATAATAAATATTCTGAAAAGTTTCCTAGGGAAGCAGCTTTTAATAAAGAACATGTTAAATCCTGTAGTTATCTGTGGCTGACATCATAATCATTGTTGCTTGTTTTCTTGATATTTTTGTTTCCAATTTCTTTTAAACATCATTACTAGCATAGTACATGTTGTGATAAATACCTTTTCCCAAGCTAGTCTCCTCGTTTGCTTTTTTGTTTAAAATCAAATGTATATGTGCATTTTCCTTACAGTAACTACAAATATCAAAATAAATAGCAACAGAATCTTTTGAGATATGCAATGTAAATGGATATTTACTGTAGCCATACCATAGTTTTTTTTTAATCATTAAAACAATATCAGACTCTTTAAAATATAATTAGAATAGAATAGAATTATTAGGTGTACTTATTCATTAATTATTCTCAGCCAGTAAAAGCTTCATATTCTTCTGTGGCACATTTATAAAACTATAAATATCTAAATTGTGTCAACCAAATAGTCCTACACTAATAGTTTCTCTTTTTGTTCAATTTCATGCACTGTTACCTTGGTTTCGTGAAGCAGTTATTTGTCTCTCATTTTCTATTACAAGCCTTGTATTATTTATTTTAGAAGTCCCAAATCTTATGTTATAAGCTCCAATATTCAATGGTTTAAATCTTATACAGTTGTAAAGTAGCCAGGAGGATATGACCCAAATTGTCACATTGGTGGAACATTTGTATTTCTATTGTAAGTAAAGTATCAGTGCATAATTTTGGAAGCTATTTTGGCAGATTATTTTTACATGTTGTTGTTTTTATTGTCTGGATGCAGTAAGGTAAAAATACTATAACTAAAAATGTTACATCTACGTTGTAGCTGAATGCTAAGGATACATTTCATATCTGTTTTTAGAATAATTGTTCCTTTCCATCTGTTTTAAGCCCTTATATTGTGACTTAAAGCTGATGTCATTCAAGAAACCTTTTGTGCTTGTTTTTATTCTATCTGTCATGGAAATCTATTGCATGATGCAATTCATTTCTAAAATATATTCTTGCTCTATGCCTCTCACTAAATGCATAGCTACTAATATGAATTGGAAGTTCAGTGAAATAGATCCTTTTACAGTTCTGTAAGGGGAGGAAATCCCTTTAAACACTAGAAAATGTCATGAAAGCTGGAATTGAGCAATGTGTACCATTAAATTTTCAGTCAAGAAAACGAAAGATCTTATGGAAAAAGAAATTATCAGAACTGACAATTTTTGTAATATCACATCAGTGGTGGACTTTTTCTGTTTTCTTTGTGTGGAAGTCCTGTTCTCCCCCCCCTCCCAAGAGTTAAAGAAAGATGTTGTTGCAACATCGACATCAAATGAGTTTCAGATTGCATCTGAAATACATAGATGCAATTTAGAGTCAGATGTATCTCTGCATAATACTATATAGTATCTCTTGAGCTGCATTCATACTACAGTATATCGCATATACATGTAGTCCTCAGCTTACAACTGCAATTGGGACTGGATTTCCAGTTGTAAATCATTATGATTGTAAGTCAAGGCAGCCACATGATTGGTCCTGAGGTTACACAAGTTTTTTGTAGCAGTCATTAAGCAAATCAGAGATTGTTAAGTGAATGCTACACTTTTTGAGTATGAACCCATTCTTCCAAATGAGTGTGATTTTCTGGAAAATAGCAAAAAGAAAAAAGTCACATGACTGTGGGCTGCTGCAACCAGTTGTAAAGATGAGCCAGTTGCCAAGTGCTTGAAAGGTAGTCACATGACCATGGGTATGTGTGGCATGACCTTTTATGATGGTTCGAAATGCTTTATGGGCTGTAAACCATCTGTCCCAGGCCTGTTGTGATTTTGAATGGTTGTTACTGACTGGTCACTGGTCATATGTCGAGGGCTATCTATATCAGTATTTCAACTGATATAGTTCCTGATATAGTTCCAAAGTAGCTTTGCAGAAATTTGAAAGCCTTTATCCATGTGCTGTATATTTAGTCTAGAATATGAATATAGATTTTTGTACTTAATGTAGGAGATAACCAGACTGAGGCTGAGGGAGGAGTCAAGTACATCGTCAGTCCTGAGTCCCTTCATGTTCACAAGAGATCTAAGTCCAGCCCACCTTGAGTTCCCTTGGCTCTTACAGTATCTACTGCCAATTTGCTTTGACCATTAGTAGTTAGTAGTTCAAATTCTTGTAGCAAGTGTTAGCATGCAATAAACCATTTGAACTGCCTTGATTTCTGATTTCCTGTCCTTGACACATACTTGAAAGCTTTTTGCTAATTAACAGTAATAAATATATAAAATTTCCTGTTAATGCTTCCATAATTATAACAAGCAGTTTAAAAAGTCTCACCTTAGATATGAAACCTGGCTGAGTGACTTTGAGCCACTCACTCCTCTCTCAGTCCAACCCACCTCACAGGGTTGTTCTTCTGGGGAAAATAGGAGAAGGAAGAGTATTACATATGTTTGCCACTTTGAGCTACTTATAAAAATAATGTGGATATAAATAAATAAAATATACTTTACTTGCTTGCTTTTTCTCATCTAACTGCTTAGTGATGTTCTGTTTAATATGATACCTAAGCCAGGGAAATATGTTTATTACTATATTCTATTGTGTTTATTACTATAGTCAAACTGGATTAGAGTTCTAGTTTGGGAATCACCTGCAAACTACATTTTGTTCATTTGATCATATTAGAAACTAAGTAAGTGGAATGTACAGTACAAGACAAGATAATGGAAGGAAGGGTTGCAAACCACTTTTTAAAATTTGATTATATTAGAAACTAAGTAAGTAGAAAGCACAAGACAAGATAATGGAAGGAAGGGTTCTGCACTATTACTTTGTGTACCACCAAATTATTATTATTGTTTTTATGAATCATCTATTTTTATGAATTGTTAGCAGTATGGTATGATAAATATTTAAGTGATCAAGAAGAAAGCACTTAATATAATGCAGTCAGAATGTGTCACTGGAACACTGCAGGTATGGATAATAATAGTGGTAATAATGATTTTAATCATTCCAAAGCCTTTTCCTCAAGTTCTGAAAAATATTGAATAATCAAGGCTTGCTAACATTCCTCTGGAAATCATATTTCTGAACTGACATATAAAAATGTATACAGTTGTATACTAACATTACATTTGTTTATTAATTATAACATGGTGAATCATCAGTGTATATGGTGCCTTCCAAATAATTATGTCTATATAGATATGTCTACAATATATATTTGATGGTGAAACTCTTCCTCTGCCTCGTAAACTACTGTAGTATAGACATCTTTCTCACAAAATACAATGCACAGTCTGAGAGTATGATGAAACCATATTTAAAAACTTTATTTGTAAAGAGCAAAAGTTCTTCTACAATCACTTTTTTTTTTAGTTTTAGAAACTATATAATCAACTTTGAGGAAAATATTTCCAATACTGTGATGGAGACAAAAACAATCTTAAAAAGGTTTCTAAACATTTAGAAAATGTGCAAACTTTAAATAAGAACTGAAATTTGAATAAAAATGTGACATTTGTGTTATGTTATCACTTTTAGCATGACAAATATTTATTATTGTTATCTCTTTTCTGAAATAAATGCAGTTGTTTCGGTGAGTTTGATGAATCTGTTCTGGTGACATTTCATTCAGATATTTACTAGAGGTAGTATATCAATTAAAATTCATGTAAGAGTGTCAAGTTAATGATAAACCAGTGTGAAAGGATATAAATTAGACCATTTCTTCTCTGATAAATGAGAAATCCAATGAACTTGTTTAAATCTATTAAGAAACAAATTAAACCTGTATAAATTTAGAACTAAAAGCATTTTTATAAAGATTTTATAAGCTTTAATTTGTTCTTTCTTGAGTATAGATACTTTAAAAGTTAATAATCATATTACTTGTAATTTTATTCTATGCTCTATTTATTTTTTGCATTTTGATGGCCAACAAAAGTCCAGTCTGATTTGAAAAGAGTGGTTTGTCTTTCCTCTATTCCCCATTTTTTTTTTGTTTTTATTTATTTAAAAAAATAAAAGAAATGTAGGGGAGATAGATATTCTATCTAGGCTTTAGGTCTTTAAAAATGTTAAAATCATATCTATGGATTTGAGGTTAAGGTTCATTCATAAAAATGTATTTAGGTGTATTGACTTTCCAAATATTCATTTGAAAGAATAGATATCAGGGGGTTTTTTATGCTGGGAGTTTAAGAAATTTGAGGGCTCATTCACCAATATGATTATAGTCATGTGATCATTTAGTACTGTAATAAAGTATATTAGTAGATTTATAGGAAAATCTTTAAATGTTAAAGATTTAAATGCAATAATTTATACAAAATATACGAAAGCTTCAGAATTTGACAGTTCATCAGGAACTATGGTTATATCAAGTATAGTAGGTAGCAAAAAGAATGATATTAAGTGAAAATATTTCAAATGTCAAGGGATTTTGTTTGAAAATGTGAGGTCTTTCTAATTTTTAAAAGGCAGTATTTCTACTAATCAAAGGATGCAGCAACATGTTATTATGGCAGTGATTCTGTTATAGCTTACAATAATGTATTGTTTATATTATGGTAATGAATTCATTGGTAAATTAGTGATTATCAATAGGCATAAAATAGTTACCTTCCTAGCTTGTATTTTTATTGTTTATAAGTTTCCTCTTTGTTTTTAGGTTGTTCTCCAGCATGAGGATGGAGAATCCACCAATGGGTTTAGACTGCCTTCCTGCCCAATTAGACTAAGTCTGTCAGAGTAGTTATGCCTCCTGCTGGGCTTGATGCTTCCCAGACATGACTTAGTCTTCAGCCCAGCAGGACGCATCGTGTTAGACAAGATAGGCAGGTTGTATAATCTATTCTCCTTTGTGGATTCTCATCTCAGCTCATTATCCAGAGAACTCTCTATTAAAAGGGGCCATAGACCACTGTAACAGTGCAGCTGAGCGTCGGAATTTTACCCTCTGCCGCTGATCAGCTGAGAGTCGGCCCTTGGGCCTGCCCACAGTTGTGCCTGAGCACGGCCACTAAACAGCTCGGCCAGCCCCTTACAGCCCCAGAGAGAAACGCTCTAGCAGCCAACTGCTGCGCGAATGGCCAGTCTCCCAGCCAAAGCCTCTCTCGCCGCCAAACCGCTGCGATAGCAAGCCGCAGCACAGCTGAGCGTCGGCACCGGGAGAGCTCGCTATTAATCATTCTCGGCCGCGTTGCAGCAGAATGGAAGGGACCAAACCCTTTGGCCTCGGAAAGTTTGCGAGCCGCCTTTTTGGCGTGACTGCTGCGGGAGACAGCCGGCCCCTCCGCAGGATCATTTTATCCCACAGCGTTTCAGGCATCAGCTAGCCGGCCATCTTGCCGGCCTATTAGCTTCACTGAGACCCGAATTTTGATGCGCAAATCGCGGCCACCATTTTGGGAGTCTGGAGGCCTGAAGGGACGGCCCAAATAATTTCACCCAGCGGCAGTCGTTATAAGGACGATCAGGAGCCCGATTACAGGAGCTACTAGCCTTCGGGGCCTCCAATTCGAACAAGCGCTCCAGGCCAATTAAGCAAGCGGGCCCGTCTCGCCTATTGCAAGCAGCAGCCATTTCGCGAGCCTTGGTAAAGCCGCCATTTTGCGGCATTGAGAAGCTGCCATTTGGCCCTGTAAACCCAGATTCTGGTCAGGTGCCAAATAACCTCAAGGGCATACTATTGAGCCCCGTTGAGGAAAACTCCTATTAGCGTGAGCTGGCATGCCCCTTGGCACCACCGCCACCACCTAGGCTCTGTGTGCAGGCACGAATCACTGAGGTGATTGCCGCCACTGATCGGTCTAAGTGTGTGCCGGCACTTACTGATTGCGGTTGAACCACCACTGAGAGGAACAAGGTGTGCAGGCACTCTCCCATTGGGTCTTGCCGCCACCAGAAGCCCGGTCATACGCCATTGTGCATCATAGGGCATTGTCAGCCACTTGGAGCCTTAAAGGGACGTAGGTGCGGTCAGGTGAATCGCAAGCCCCAGAGCTTTCGCTGGACATCAGCATCTGCTGCACCATCAGCCTGGTGCTCTGCTCCTGCTCCTGAGCTACACCAAGGCCACAGGCCACTGTGTGCAATGGCTGACAGCGCAGTTCCTCAGTCTGCGCAAGGCACCCCTGGCACTCCCATTTCAGGGAAGCACAAGTCCTCCAAGTTGGAGGCAGCAGGAAAGATTAAGGCTAAGGCCAAGGCCCTTTCTGGCAAGAGGAGTTCTAAGGCCGCTGAAAAGGAAGCCGGCAGGAGACATGTAGCTCTAGAAAAGCAGTTCTCCAGGGCGCAACGGCTAAATGCAGGGGACCAGACACAGGTTTACCTTGCTCCTCAAGAGAGCTTGCTCTTTAATCCCCAGATTGTCCCACCTGGCCCACCAGTCCAACGAGCCTGGTCCCCGGAATGCCCAACAGGGCAGGGTTCTTTGCTGTTTACTGATCGCGGGTCAAGCCGCAAATATTGGCTTCTCCGGCCAGGGTTCAATTAGCACCTGAGGCCACGTTCATGCCCACAGCGGCTGGACTTCATCCTCCTGAGCCTCGGGGTGGGACCCGAGCAGTTCCAGGCGTTACTCACCCAGGCATATGCCCAGGGCATGGCCTCCTCCTTTTAACAGAGCCCCAGGCCTGAATTCATCACGCCCACAGTTCCACCTCAATTACGGGTGGACATTCCGGAATATCCAGAATCTGCTTATTCAGATCACTCCTCTCAAGCACGGGACTCAGGTTCTGAGGAGTACGGGTCGGTTGGCCTCCAATTATCAGAAGATGAGGAGTCGGCTCCAGACCCCTCTCCCTTTATTGGTCTCTTTGACCCGGGCCTGTTTAAGTCGCTCCTGCTGAAGGTCACTACATCGGCCAATATTGACCCCGAGCAGGAACCACAGCTGGCTCCCTCCATCAGCCGAGACCCAAAGCCGCTCTTCTCCAAACCTACAGTTACGGAGAGATACATCCCTTGCCCCCCATTTTTCCTCGATACCATCCAAAAACAATGGGGGACTCCGGGCACCCTCTCAACACCAGGGGGAACAGACAGGAAACTATTTACTATCGCCCTGGCCTTGTCGGATCTCCTGGAGGTCCCAAAAGTGGACGAATCATTAACATCTATTCTTTCCTCCTCCACCATGTCAGGTGATATGGCTGAGGCCTTAAGAGCGGAGGATAAGAAATCAGAATTTTCCTTGCGCAGGTCTCACCTACCATTGGCATGGTCAGTGAAGGCATCCACATCCACCTCCTTCTTTGCCAGAACGTCCATCATCTGGCTCAGGGAGCTCCAAGCCATGATTCCCCCGGACCAGGTTCGTGCCCACCAGAATCTGGGTTAGGGGCCATGGCAGGATACATGGCGGACACATCACTCCACGCCGCCAGGTTTTCATCAAGATCCATTGCTGCGAATGTGGCGGCCCGCAGGCTCCTATGGCTCAAACAAAGGTGAGCAGACCTAAAATCAAAGTGGTGCTTGGCATCCGCTCCCTACAGGGACGAACACCTGTTTGGGGAGGCACTCGACCCTTATCTGGTCAAAAATGGGGACAAGCATAAGGTGTTGGCCCACCTCAACAGATGGACAGGCGACCCATCTCATACCCGCGGAGGCCGTCCTTCCGCACGGGGCCTGGAGCAGAATGGGCTCCCTCCTCTCATCCCTTCTTCCCCAGGCCTGGCCGCCAGCCGGAACGTCCAGCCCCCAGGCCTAGACAACAATTTCAGAACAAACGGCCATTTTGGGGCACGGGAAGCCGCCCTTTCAGAAAATACAAATGACTTAAGGATGGACCTCCCCATTGGTGGCAAACTCACCTCTTTCATAGGAGAGTGGGAGGCCACCACCACAGACACCTGGGTTCTCAACACCATCAGGTGTGGCCTCTTCCTAGAATTTTTGTCCCATCCATCGGATCGGTTTGTATCTTGCCCTACCCCAAGAAATCCGGTCAAAATAAATCTCATGAGCGAGGTCATTCACCACTTATTGGAAATCAGGGCCATCGAGCCGGTGCCAGCTGGCCAAACACATCGAGGTTTCTATTCCATCCTCTTCATGGTCCCAAAGGCTTCGGGAGGATGGAGAGCAATTCTCGATCTGAAGGGACTAAACTCTCATCTTGTCTATAAGAGATTCAAGATGCAGACGCTACAGTCCATTCTGGCCAGCATCAGAAAGCACGATTTCCTCACCTCCATCGACCTCACGGAGGCATACCTCCACGTCCCCATCTTCCCCGACCACCGGAGGTTCCTCAGATTCTGCTATGCATCTCACCACTACCAATACAGGGCCCTACCATTCGGACTATCGTCTGCCCTGAGGGTATTCACCAAGATTCTGGCAGCTCTGGTCGCCCACCTAAGACTGATCCCGGTACGGGTCCAATGTTACCTGGACGACATCCTTATTCTGTCCACCTCCCGGCAGAAGGCCCAGTCGGACCTGGACTTGACCATCCGGACCCTTCAGGCCCACGGCTTTTTGGTCAATTTCCGGAAGAGCCAAACAGAACCCTCTACTCGCATCCTTCACTTAGGGGCGATTATAGATACCAACCTCTGCATGGTCTACCTATCCCCGGAATGTCGGGACAGCATTCAATCTCTGATCAGACAGGTACGAAGGGAGTGTACAGTCAAACTGGCCTCCCTTTCCCAACTACTAGGCAAGATGGTCTCTTGCATGGGGATTGTGCCATGGTCCAGATTACATTTCAGAACCCTCCAATGGTTCTTACTCCCATATCAGAGGCAGGGCACCAGCACATCCAACCAGAGGGTCAGGATTACGTCCCGAATCCTGGAATCCTTTCGATGGTGGACGGCCCCAGCTGTAGCCGGGGGCTCCCTATTCAAGGAGCCAGACAGACTAACCTTAACAACGGACGCCAGCCTGTTTGGCTGGGGAGCACACCTAAATTCTCATTTAGCACAGGGCCGATGGTCACATGCAGACCTCATCCACAATATAAATTGGCTGGAGCTCAGAGCCATACATCTGGCACTGCTATGCTTCAGCGACAAGGTGGCAGGACAACATGTCCTAGTGCTCATGGACAACGTGGCAGCGAAGGCCCATGTGAACAGACAGGGGGGCACTCGGTCCAGGGCACTAATGGCCGAGGCCCAGTCACTGAGTACTTGGGCAGAGGCCAATCTCTCCTCCTTAAAGGCAGAGCACATTTCGGGAGAGGCAAACCGACAGGCGGACTCGCTGAGCCGGTCAACAATGGACCATTCCGAGTGGCGCCTGCACCCCGACCTATTCAGGGAAATCTCGGAGAGGTTCGGACTTCCGGTGTTAGACTTGTTCGCCTCACCGGCAAATGCCCAGCTCCCGAGGTTCTTCTCCAGGTTCCCGCCCCAGGGGCGGAGCGGACAGATGCGCTCCGCAGCCCATGGCTCCAGGGCCTGCTCTATGCCTTTCCCCCTCTTCCCCTGCTCCCGGCTCTGATCCGGAAGATACTACAAGAAGGGGCAGAGGTGATAGTGGTTGCACCACATTGGCCGAGACGGCCGTGGTTTGCCGACCTCGTGGGTCTCTCCATCTCCCCACAGTGGAAGATTCCCCCAGAGCAAGTGATTCTCAGCCAGGGGGCTCTACAGCACTCAGAACCCCAGCGCCTCCAATTAGCCGTCTGGCATTTGAGCGGCGGCTCCTAGCCCGAGAGTCGTATTCTGCGGGCGTAATCTCCCTGATTCAGGCCTCCAGATGCCCCTCAACTAATAGAATCTATGACTCTTCGTGGAGGAACTTTTGCAGTTGATGCTCAAGGCAACACCTTGACCTCTCGGCTGTCACGATCCCGAGAATCCTTGAATATTTACTGGAGGGGCTCAACAAGGGCCTGTCACCTAATACCATACGCAGGCAGGTCGCGGCTCTGTCCACAGTACTCACGTGCGATAATTTGACACAATTGGCTCAGCACCCAATGGTGCGGTCCTTTATCAAGGGCACGACTAACACCAAACCACCCGTGGTTCATCGTTACCCCTCTTGGGATCTCCCACGGGTCTTACAAGCCCTCACTTTGTCACCGTTTGAGCCCATTAAGACCTGTTCACTGCAGTTCTTATCCATGAAGGTGGCCTTTCTCATCGCCATCACTTCAGCTAGACGCATCTTGGAACTGGCTGCTCTCTCGGTAAGAGAGGACCTATGCGATAGAGTGGTCCTCCGACTGGACCCGGCCTTTATACCCAAAGTGAACTCCTTGTTCCACAGGTCACAGGAGGTAGTCTTCCCAAATTTCTGACCCCAGCCTTCTCAAAACTTAGAACGTCAGTGGCGCACCTTAGACATTAGGAGGGCATTGCACCACTATCTCAAAAGGACTTCAGCCTTTTGCAAATCGGAAGCGCTTTTTATCTCATTCCAGTCTTCTTCCATGGGGCAGAAGGTCTCATCTTCTACCATAGGCAGGTGGATCAGGGCTTGCATTGCCAGAGCATACCAATCACAGTCCCTGCCACTGCCAGGACATATCACCACTCACTCTACCCGCAACGCCGCTACATCGGCAGCGTGGGCAACGCAAGCACCCATTGGGTATATTTGCAGGGCGGCGACCTGGTCCTCGCTTTCCCCGTTTGTGAGACATTACAGGCTGGACAAATTCGCCTCTGCAGAGGCATCATTTGGTCGGAGAGTACTCCAGCAAGTGGCATCATCAAGTGGGACACAGGTCCTGACTAATTCCCTCCCATAGGGACAGGACAGCTTTGGTATGTCCCATTGGTGGATTCTCCATCCTCATGCTGGAGAAGGGGCATTGTCTTACCTGAACGCCTTTTCTCAGCATGACGATGGA
Organism: Azemiops feae; assembly: GCA_023970755.1. Taxonomy (NCBI): domain Eukaryota; kingdom Metazoa; phylum Chordata; class Lepidosauria; order Squamata; family Viperidae; genus Azemiops; species Azemiops feae. The sequence continues at coordinate 315,410 of JALGBA010000038.1, forward strand.
GAATCCATGCCCGTCCCCGTTGGACCTGTCAGGTCCTGTGTCAGGGGCAAAGAGAGCCAACACATCGGACTATCATCAGCAGCTTCACCTTCATCGTGTCTGGGAAGCATCAAGCCCAGCAGGAGGCGTAACAACTCTGACAGACTTAGTCTAATTGGGCAGGAAGGCAGTCTAAACCCATTGGTGGATTCTCCATCGTCATGCTGAGAAAAGGCGTTCAGGTAAGACAATGCCCCTTTTGTTACTCTTCCTGTGGTCTCTTTGGTGCAATTTCCATAGAGCCTATAAAAGAACACTGAAACTTTAGAAAATCAAATTGGAAATTGAGCTTCCAGGAGACGCAGAACTAAGAGAGAGTGGCTTCAGACCTGTGTAAATCAATTATAATCTAAAGTATTTCATTTACAAAGTCCTTTGCAAAGTTACTTCCAAGTAACTAGCACAAAAAAATAAGAGGAAAGAATAAAATGTAAAGTCATAATACTAATATAGCGTGGCAGGACAATTGTATCTTGAATATGTCATAGTACATGGGAATAAAAGGGAATACTTCAACCAAAATCCTTTTCTTTATAGTAATAAATATATGCAAAATAAAAAGACCAATTTTAAAACCAGTGCATTTTAAAAAAAAAAAATCTTGCACTGATTATTTTTTGCTTACATTTCTACTATTGTTCCCAATTTATAAACAGTGTAATTTAGTAAGAGTTGTAATCTTTTCTAGTTGTAAAATGAATAAAACAAATGTACTTATGGCCTTTTCTCCATTCTTTCTTAATATTTTATTTGTTTTCTCCTTTTAACTAAATAAAACAAGTACAATTCTTGAAAGTAGAATTAAGGAATTAATTTCATTTCTGAAGGATTAACTATGCATGACAATGCTGTTAACCAGATTTTTCTTGTATGGTTATGAAACTTAACTCAGTGGGATACATATTATCTGCCTTGGTTTTTTTAGAAGCAAACTGGTAAGGCAATTCTGCTAATCGCAGCATAACTTTAATGAAGATTAATGGAACTAAAGTGTATTTAGCTGTCTCCATCCTTGTCCAATGCTTAGTGGTTTGAAGGAAGAACTTCCCATTATATAAATACAATGCAGGTTTATATAGTATCATATCAACTTGCACCATAATACTGTCAATGATGTGCTTGATTTGCTGCCTTCAATATTCATTTTGCATATTTTTTTCTAAACACCATATTTTCATAGAAGTCATAATCTGACTTTAGGATGATTTTAATATATTCAACCACTCATTAAAAAGGTCTTTAGGTGTACAGTTTTCAATAAGTTTATACATATCAAGTTTCTTAAAAATAGCTATAGGTAGTCCTCAACCTATAACCACAATTGAGCCCAAAATTTCTGTTGCTAAGCAGTATGGTTGTTAAGTGAGTTGTGCCCTATTTTATGACCTTTTTCGCCAAAGTTAAGTGAATCACTCCAGTTAAGTGAATCTTGTGGTTGTTAAGTGAAAATGGCTTCCCCCATTGATTTTGCTTGTTGGAAGTCAGCTGGGAAGGTTACAAATGGTAATCACATGGCTCTGCAACTATCATAAATACATGCCAGTTGCCAAGCACCTGAATTTTGATCACGTGACCATGGGGGTGCTACAACAGTTGTAAGTATGAAAATGGTCATAAGAAACTTTTTTTAGTGATATTGTAACTTCAGACCATCACTAAAGGAATAGTTGTAAATCGAGGACTACCTGTATGTAATTTTGTTTTTAGTGCATATTCATAGGACCAGTTATATATAGACATTGTATGTAACAGTGTAATAGAGATAAGAGACCTCGCAAGGAATAGCAGAAAAGATCAGTATACAATACTCTATTTTGAATCAGGCCAGTGGTCAGTAGAGCTTGGTACTGTTAATCTTGCCAAGCAACGTCTTTCCAAACTGTCAGATTTTTTCCCCCTAAGTATTAATCATTGTAAATTGTTTTAATTGGAGCTAGCCTATATAGCACTTAGCCATGACCAAGAGAGACCTTGTGTGTGAAATTGCTCTTTTCAGACACTTTAGAATAGAAAATAGTGGAACCTTTGCATATATTTGTTGGTTTATGTCCCAATCTTAGAAAGAAATCTTACCAGATTTGTTTCCAAGCCAGGAACAAATAATGCAGGCAATTGCCTGAATCAGAGTGAGGTTTATTCCAAGAGCACAATACAACTAGTCCTTGACTTACAACTACAACTGGGACCAGAATTTCTGTTGCTAAGACAAGTGGTTGTTAAGTAGGTTGTGCCCAATTTTATGACCTTTTGCCACAGTTGTAAAATGAATCCAGCTGTCCCCATTGATTTTGCTTGTTGAAAGCTAGCTACCATAAGAGGATTGCAAATGGCAATCACATGACCCTGGGACCTGCAATGGTAAATGCATACTGGTTACAAGCACCCAAAGTTTGATCATGTGACGATGGGAATGCTGAAACAATTGTAAGTGTGATGACCAGTTATTGCAAATTGAGGTCTATCTGTATACAAAAATCAGCTGTGGGTAGTGACCACACTGTCTTTTCCAGGAATCCTTTATTTAGGAAAACCTTGCCCTTGTTCCTTGAAAGCACATGAAAGTACTGTCTCCAGGAATTCTCAGAAAGCGGCCTGCTGAGAGGCAGCACTTTTGCAGTCAGGCACTCTCCTGAGTTATGGAATTCTTGTTTAGCATTTGTTGATTGAAAATAGTAATCTCTTTGGGAAAGGGAAGATATTTTTTTTCTTATTTGATCAAAGAGATCTTAGCTAAGTTTTCAGTCAGAGAGGTAATCACACACCTGATTACATTGCTGTGTTCAGCTGTCTTTTGGTCTTTGATAGAGCTTATTCTAATATCTAAATTTGAATCTTTTGTCCTGCTTACAACAGGAAGAATGTGTGATGGGAAACATTTTATTTCCTTCCCACACCATGTTTTATTCAGGAGCTGAAGGTGATATATCAAGAACTGTCTCCTTCCATTTTTCTTCACAACAGAAACTCTGTGAGATATTTGGGCCAAAAATGAATGACCAGCCCAAACTCACTCAGTGGGTTTCCCTTGTATTAATGCAATGCATTAACCACTATATCACACTCACTAATACTCAACTTTAGGTCACTATGTCTTGATTAAGTAGTATTCATCTTTGAGAACTCTCTTTGGATTTCAGTTAATTTAGAATTTGGCAGACACATCTACCCTATGAAAAACTCAATAAATTACTACAAACTAGTCACATTTTTAAGAAAAGTTGACACAATTTGGAAAGTCTTCTCTTTGAGATGCTAGGCTTATCCTCACTATCTGATTGCCTTATTGCCAGAACATGCAGACAACAATTTCTGAAGGACAGAAATGAGGACACCATCCTCTGTTAAGCCTCACTCACCTTCAAAGCAATGTCAGAGCATGTTTCTCTGTTCCACGTCCAAATAATTCTTTTCCCTGTTATGTCACCACAAGTGTTCTTTTTCATTTGGATTAGAGCTCTTTAGATGTTGCAGGCTAATCTCAACAGTTCATTAGCTACTATTTAGAGAATGTTTGTCATGCATTAGACTGTTTCTATACTTCCCCTTACCAGCTGTCCTGAAATACTATATTAGTTATGTATTTGCCTAGCACAGCATACAAGTCTTTCCCTTCTGTAAGATTAAATGTTAATGTAAATCATATTGCCTTCTGCACATTTAAGTTATTCAGCAAACATCGACTATGACTTTCTTATAGCATTTTTGAGTTATGCATTTATTCCTATGCCCAAAGCAGCCTGAATAGTTGACTAATAGTTTAATTAATTTAATATATCTATTAGCTGAGGCATGTCAAACTCGTGATGTCACGTGACATCGCATGACATATTGGGACTTTCCCCCCATTGCTGGCAATGGGGTGGGCGCAGTTTCGGCGTGACGCATCCGGCCCGCGGGCTGGCAGTTTGACATGCCTGTACTAGCTCATACCTTAAATTCTATTCTTACAGAGTTGGAAGCACAAGCTTATTTAGGCAGGTCAAACTAACTGCAAAATAGTAAACATAGTATAGTGGACCATTAAGCTGGACTATTAAATCTAATGAATTATGGTAGATTAAAACATGAACTACTTGAATTAAAATTATTTTTATTCATCTGAATATTATTAACAAGTAAAGCTACTGTGAAATTTTAAGTGTTCTCTTTTATTAAATGGATCGTTCAGTTGTCTTAATGTTACTACTTGCCTAATAAGCATGACACCCATTTTCTTCTTAAACTCTTCCCATCATATTCTAATATAAAACACATTTCTTTATAAATGATCTCAGTTGATCTGTTGTGGCTTACTTTTAAGGAAGCATGCTTAGGATCATAGTACTAATCATGCACATTTGTGTAATTAGAATTGCAAACTATAATAGTTTAGCATTTTTATGGCTAAAGCTCTCTGGCAGTGTGTCATAACAATCATTACTGACTGCTATTAAATATTCAGGTGTCAGATTTGAATGGATGAGATGGTAATCCTCTGGCTATTTTCAGAGCCTATAGATCAGGGGTGTCAAACTGCCGGCCCGCGGGCCGGATGCATTATGGTGAAACCGCACCCACCCCATTGCCGGCAATGGAAAAAAGTTGCTATACGTTGCGACACGTCACGTGACATTGCAAGTTTGACACCCCTGCTATAGATGCTCAGTAGTCAATGCAGTAAATAATAGCTGATGTTAGTTCACTTTGTACAACTGACATTGAATAGTCTTGTTGCCCTTTTACTAAAAGTGCAGACAAATAAATAAAAATTGTTATTATAGGTGGTGGTATTTTTCTCTTTTAGGATATACAATCTTCAATTGTAACTACTACCTTTGGCCGTATGATACAGAAAATTCATATCACGCTTTACACCATTTAATTTCTTCAAGGCTTTTTTCTCCCGAAAGAGTATCTAATCCCACTGGTTAAAACTATTTTCCCCCAACCGTTTGTCTCTTTGTCTATCTTTTCTCTCACTTTCATTTCTGGAACAACCTTTATTTCTGTTTATGTATTTCAGTGTGTGAAAATTATTATCTCTTTACTTCTAAAGGCCATTTGACAAATGTGAATGTGGATTGCCAACAATTATATCTCAATAGCAGCAAGAATCAGGACCAAGAATATCCTCCCAGGTTTTTTAGTCCTCTTCTCACACACACATTATCAAGACATTCACACCATTTGCACATCATTGTAAAGCTCCTGACAAATAACCTGGTAACACAGCCAATCAAATTACCACTGTTACCTAGGTAACCATCACAGTCACAGAGGAATGCTGGAGAAAGGCCACATTACTTTTATTTTCTAATTATTTGGATGTATCACATACAGCTAAAAAAAACCTGGAAAATTATAGGGCCAACATCATGACAAACAAGCCTTTAATCATTCTTCCAATAACCAACTTCAGGTGACATAATACGATACTCTAGATATTTTTTTCTGACATTTGAATATGTAACACTAGTAATTTCTTACATATGTGTTATCTGTGCCAAGCTTTTAATTCTCTTTCTTGTCCTAATTTAGATATCCATTTCCATATTTCTGAAACACATATAGTTTTCTTTTGTTAATATTCACAAAAGAAAGGGACATGTCACTTTGAAATATTTAACTTAGTATATATGAGTTTCATTATAGGACATACATAAAAATGGTGTTTAAGCCCAGTGATCATAATAGAATAGTATAGAATAGAATAGAATAGAGTAGGGTAGGGTAGGGTAGGGTAGGGTAGGGTAGGGTAGAGTAGAGTAGAGTAGAGTAGAATAACTTTATTGTCACTTTGAATGTACACTAATTAGCATACATTAAAATGAAGTTTCGTTGCATTCAGCTCTCAAAGGGTCACCAGTCTGATATACACTACATAAAAATGACAAAAATAAATAAATACAGAATTATGCATATACCCATATATATTATACGACACAGAAAAACAACTTCTAGTTCAGGTTATGTATACACGTGCATGGCGAGAAAAACGAATCTTGAGAGTTTACCAGACGGATGGCATAGGGAACAACAACATATTTCCCTGTGTAAGTTTTATTTTAACTTTTGTACGCTGCTTTTCAAAATCAGGTTTTCTAAGGGTAATTTACAATAAGACTACCAGATATTTTTTAAAAATAATTAAATAAAATAAAAATTATTTAATTTTTAAATAATAAAAACTTTCTTGGAAGTTAAATAGCTTCCAAGGAAGTAATCAAATATATTGATTAAAATTAAAGAAGACAACCAAAAGCTAAAATAAAACTAGTGTCAGTTATACTTCACTGGGAGAGACATTAAATAAAATTGTTGTATAGGTTAATACCAACACCTTTGAGTTCAACCAGAAACAAAGGGCCACTAAAAATCATAAAATTAGTATAACTCCAAAAAGCACTTTTGCTACTATATTTTATATTTCTTAAAGCTTCTGGACTGTTTTCATAAGAAATACTATAAATGATAACTGTCACAGTGTGGATTACTGAAGCAATACAGTCTCTATTCCAAGTAAGGCTATAATTGATTCAGCATTTGTAATTTGGAAAAAGAAGCTTCAAGTCAGTTATGCGTCAAATAACAAAAATGGCTAGTGTTATGTCCTGGGCCTTGCTGAGTCATTCAGCAAGGCTCAGGAAGGCTGCAGGAAGGTTGCAGAGACCCGGACAGACCACGTGTCTGCCCGGGACCCAGACAGGCTGTCTCCGGCCTTGCGCGCATGCGCAAGGCGGGAGAATGGCCTCCAATGATTGGATGTGCATCCCCTTGCAAGGGAATATAAAAGGCAAGTGGCCATTGTGTTCTTGCTTCAGTTCTGTGACTGTGTTCAATAAAGAGATCCTTGTTGTGAACCAGCCTCGTCTCGATGTCTTCTTTGCAAGAACAGAACATTGGCGACGAAGGTGGGGTTCGCCACAAAGGAAGACGAAGAAGAAGAAGCTAGGGCTGACTCACCTGAAGGCCTGAAGCGAAGAGAAGCGCAGCATCCAGAAGAAGCAACCGCCTGCCAGTACGAAGACGCTGGAGGTGGGCTTGGCTTCGTGGGACCCCTTCTCCTTCCTTATGGCAAGAGACATCGAAGAGGCTATCAGTCACAACGATGTCCAAGCTGGGCCGTCTTGTCGAGTTCGATACATCGCACCCAGAACATTGGAGCTCTTATGCAGCTCACGTCGAGAATTACTTCAGGGTGAACAAGATCCAAGAAGATGAATTGAAAGCTGCTACTTTGCTGTGTGTCTGTGGGCAAGAGACTTTTGACATTGCTGAGAACCTTGTAGCCCCAGCACCACTGGAATCGATCGCTTATTCAGATTTAAAGAAAATGCTGCACGAGCATTTTGAGCCCAAGCTTTCTGTAATAGCTTGGAGGCACCAATTCGAGCAGCAGGATCAGCGGCCGGGAGAATCAGCTGCGGAATTCGTTGCGGCTCTGAGGCAGGCTGCTAGGCCATGTGCATTCCAAGACTTGGAAGAAAGGCTCCGAGATCGACTCGTTTGCGGATTGCGAAGCCGTGAGATGCAACAAAAGTTATTTGCTAGAGCTAATGTTTCCTTCCAAGATGCCCTGAGAGAAGTTGTAGCTGAAGAAGCAGCCGGCGGTGCAGTGAAGGCTTTGCGGTCGACCAAGAACCCTCCAGCAGCAGTCCCCGTCCATCAGGAAGTAATGAGAGAGGCCTCCGGAGAAGAATCCGAGGAAGAAGAGGTGGACAAACTTCAACAGTCAGCGGAGAGAAGACTGCAAGAATGCAGAGGGCAGACACCTGCATCCCTTCGGTGTTTTGGCTGTGGGGGTCGCCACAGGAGAGCCGACTGCCGTTTTTGTTCTGCTGTTTGCCGGGCATGTGGCAGGCAAGGCCACATCGCATCAGCCTGCTTGGGTTGCCAGAAAAACAGGTCCCCCGAAGAGTTGCCTCTGAAAGGTACCAAGGTCCCCAGCCAACACAGGGTGGGCTTCTGCGCGTCCCGTAGGGGGGTATTCAAAACTGCGGTTCACCGGCCCCTTAAGAAAAAGTTCCACATTGATGTAAAGTTGCAGGGAGTTCCCCTGGCCATGGAGCTGGACACAAGATTGGCTCTTTCTATTATTTCTGCTGACACTTTTAAGAAGGTTTGTTCCAGGAGTGGCTCACGAGTCAAACTCAGGCCCTCCAATCTCATCCTCACTGACTTCCAGAATTCACGAGTCAGTGTGAAGGGGGAGGCCATGCTTAGAGTACAGTGTAAGGAATTTGATGGGTTGTTAGATGTGGTGATAGTTGGGGGTGATCGCACGAGTCTTATTGGACTCGATTGGTTCGAGGCACTTGGGATCCAAGTGACTCTTAACCATCTACAAACTGCCAGCCTTGCAGGAGTCTGTAAGGAGTTTGCTGATGTGTTCAGCCCAGAGTTTGGCTCATACAAGGGGCCTCCTATTGCTTTAAAGTTAGATCCAGCCATCACGCCCATCAGGGTTAAACCAAGGAGGGTGTCTTTTGCCCTCAAAAGTAAAATAGATGCTGAGTTGGACAAACTGCTCCAACGAGGCATTCTTGAAACTGTGGATTCTAGTCCATGGGAAACCCCCAGAGCCATCTGGAATCTACTGTAATCAGGAGTGATTGATAGGATCCCTGGTCCTGTAGAGAAAATGCTTCAAGCTCCAGTGGCAGGCTTTTCTACAGCAGGGCTTTTCAACCTTCTCACAGATTGTAATACTTTTAGGATATGGCAAAGTTTGAATACCACCAGTGCTTAGCAAGGTGTCAAAAACCTGACTAAAAAAGGGGGGGGATTTGGGGTTTTACTGATTAGATTGATTTGCTGTTATAGAAAAGTCTAGTTTACACTCTTATGGAAAAGTAAAAAGTTGAGGTTCGATGTTAATGCTTCATTCTACTGCAACAGAGGAAGTCAATGCCTTTTTTTCCTTTTCCCTTCTCCCCCTCACTTTTCTTTCCCTTTTTCCTCCCCACTGTGCCCTACTATTTGCTTTTGTATTTATGTATTTTATTCTATAATCTAATAAATAAAATATTACAAACCATTTTAAAAAAGAAAAAAGTACCGGTTTTACTCCTCCTTTTATATCCTCTCCTCTCTCCCTCCTCTTCCTTTTATATCCTCTCTTCTCCCTCTCCTCCTCCTTTTATATCTTCTCCTCTCTCCCCCTCCTCCTTTTATATCTTCTCCTCTTCTCTCCCCCCTCCTCCTCCTCTTATATCATCTCCTCCGTCCCTCCTCCTCCTCTTCTCTTTTGGGTGCGCTATAAGCGCCAATCAGCTGGAGCCGCGCACACCAATCCTGGGCTCTCAGCAGAGCTCCAGCAACACTGCAGCTCACAGCCTCCCCCAGGCCTCTCTGACACTGCCGCCGCTTCAGCTCATCCACTTTTACACTTTTTTTTACACTTTTTTTTCTTTACAATGCTTTTCAACCCATCGTACGCATACCATCTGCCAGGTGTCGAAGTACCAACAGTGCTACATGTATCACAGATTGTAAAGCCCTGTTCTAGAGGATCGAGATGGCCACTAAGAAGTCAGTCCTCCAAGGGCCCATCAGATGGCAACATTTAAGGGAAGGAACCCGGAATGCACCCGTCCTATTAACCTAGTAGGACAGGCAGATACCCTTAGGGAAAGGCAGTCCTGCAAGTAACCTGGCCCTGTGTCATGTAGAGCTTTAAGGGTAATAAATAGCATCTTGAATTGTACCCAGAAGTGACTTTAAGCCAGTGTGTTATTGACTGTTTTGCTACTTTCCACAGCGATACCATATACCATGAAGTAGCCTTACCTCAGGTAGCAGTTATCTCAGGCATATATGCTAGCTAGATACATACATGAACATTAATTCATACATGTATCCTGTACTTTAGCAATTTGCCCACCCAAATGCTGTAATTAAATGTATTACAGTAACGGTTTAAAATTTGTCCCCTCTGTCTGAATGTCCCAATATTTCATATCTTTCATTCCTTTGTTTTCAAGAGGACAGTGTGTATTCTTCATTATCTGTAACTTCAGATGTTTAAGACTTAAACATTTAAGTTTAATTTGCAAGTTAAATTTGCAAAAAGCTCTAATGACTTCAATCACTCAAATATGCTTGGTCACTTATACATATTTGCAGCATTCAAACAGGATTGAAGAGGGAAAAAACATTGTTACAGCAATAATTGTTCAACACCTCCTCTCTAAAGACCTGAGAGAGCTGGGTTTTCTACAGAATCTATTTTAATTTACTTTAGGTACCTGAAATACATGAAGGTCTTGAATAGATATCTATATTTATCTGCCCTATTTCTGCACCGCTAATGTACTTACAATGAAGTGCATCATTAACAGACAGCAATAAGGAAAAAATGCAATGAACAGTTACTTATCATAAAATAGTGTGGTTTGCTTTCTCGATGAAACAGTAGAGACTGTGAACTTTCTGACTATTTTCCTAAATATATGACTGTCGGTGCTTTTTTATTATTATTATTATTGCTAAGTATCTGTTCCAGTAAGAAAATTGTTTTGAAGGATTATGTCATTTTGCTTCTATTAAAATATTTATCAAATTTACAGTATATAGAGCCTACAGAGTGACTGTATTGCAGGTAAATAAGTGAACTCTCCAATGTTTTATGCTTTTATGGTTTGCAATGATTTTTTTAATGTTTGTTAATGAATTTAGCTTTTCAATGAAGGGGTATTGTATTGTTTTTTTTGTGTTTTTTTGTTTTTATCTGGTACACCACCCAAAGTCATGTACATGAGACATACAGCTATATAAATTCACCAAAAAATAAATATTTATCTTTATAACACTTTTAATCTCTTTTATGAGATATAATATAGGATTCAGATAATTTATAACATTTTTAAGCAACTAACATTCATCTGTAAATGAAATATTTTAACACTCATAAAGACCAACCTAGAGATCTGTTTACACTCTTCAGTCCTGAACTAGGGCTATAATCTGGACACTTCCAGTAGAGGACTTTTTTCTGAGCAAGTCTATTTGTCTTATTTATGTGTGTTGTTTTTATACCTTCATTATATTTTACATGCACTACCTAAATATTAAGATAGAAGTTATAAAAAGCATTTAACTATTTTTTGTTCAATTAGCCTATTACTTTCAGGAATTCCTTTGGAGTCCTTTGGAATATATATAGTATATTAGTAATTTATATATCTAAATTTATTATGTAAATCTTGTTAGGCCTGGGTGCTTTAATCATTAGAATTAAAGTAAAACATGTAAGGGCTATGCTGAAACACTGTACAATAGAAATGTCAAAATCCAACCTACCGTAGAAGATAAGAACTGATAAGAACACTAGTAATGAAATTAGATCAGACCTCAGGCCAGAAAGCTACAAGAATATCCTTGAAAAATGGCAAGCAGCAGAACAAGCAGCAGAAGATTCTAACCAAATTATGCCAATAAATCTGGAGAATGATTTAGTGTCCATTCCAATGCCAAAAAAAGAACACTTAACAGAATTTGCAAAGTATTGTACAATATCCTTAATTTCATGTGCTAGCCAAGTAATGCTTAGGATCATCCAATGCAGAATAGAGCCCACACAGAAAAAGATATTCAAGATGGCTTTAGAGAACGCCAATGACTGGGGACAATATTAATATAATGTAACGTAATTTAATTTAATGTATTAAATTTGTTATAGCCACCCATCATATTAGACTTTGGGCAACTTTAAAAAAAAAAAACATGCACAAACAGGTATAACCTAGTCTGGAACAACCAGAATGATAAACCATACAGATATGAAAGGGACCCCACAAATATAAACACATTAATTCCAGGCCTGAGAACAGAGCCAAGTTTTAAAGGCTTTCCTAAAAAATAGGATCCATTTGTATCTCAGTCAAGGAAAGTACAAAAGTCAAGTACAAAATGAAGCTGCGCAAAGGTCTCCTGGCCGCAGTTGCTACCTGACCTTTCAGCAGTAGATATGAGTGTAGGACAACCCCCGAATCATATATTTTACACTATGTTATGTATGAAAAAGAGGACATATTTTATGGTTAACTCAAACAGAATTTAATTTTTTTGATTCTGGATTGGCTCTAATCTAATAGAACGACATTTTAAATGGCTCAAATGATTCTTTTTCTGAAGGAACAAAAATCAAAGTAAGTTGGGTGAACCAGCATTAGAACAAACTCATTTCTTTCTTTCTTACCAAGGGTCACTAGAATAGATCAGGTGACTATGTTCCAGCCAAGCTGCAAGAAAAAAAAATGGGAAAAGAAATTATTTATTTTAAAAAATAGTTTAAAACCATTAAAAAAGAGACCCATTGAGTATGATGTTGCTTTTGCTTGACCTATATACTGGGCTTCTACTGGAAAATAACTAAATAAAATTTTGTTTTATTGTTGCACAAATAATGATATAAATGTATAAACAGTCAAAACAAAACTCTATTACTTAAACTCTACAACCATCAAAATCTGTATTTAAATGTACTATGAAACTATGCATCAAGAAAACAAATAGGCATAGGTAGAGTGCCTATATACTAAAGCTTAAGCCAGTGCAGAGGTATTTGCAGTGTTAAAGGGATTATGAAGCTTGTCTTCAACAGAACATAAAACCATTCATAGACTTCAAACATTCCCCATGGCTCACCATACCTACCCAGTTATGAACATAATACTAGCATTATATTATATAGTACACATTATTTTATTGATTGATTGATTGATTGATTGATTGATTGATTGATTGGTTTCTACACTGGCTAGAATTTGTTTGGACTGAGATGTAGATCAGTCAAATCAACAACTCTGCTTTTGTGATCATTTTCAGCAATACATTTTCCCCCTAGGCTGCAGAAGTATCTGTTGCAGAATGAAATTTAGCTACTATAATAGGAAGTTATTGTTGCATTATGTGTTACATTAATTTATGTTCTCTTATTATGATAAGAGTGAGCTGGAATCCCTATCAGTGCTTAAATCTGAACATACATTGCTAAGTGCAGTATCAGTAGTGCCTTTACTTTTATTTCTCCCATTTTTCTTGTTTCAATGAAGGCTCAGCTTAACTGGATGCTTGAATAAAATTTTGCAGTTCAGCTAAAAATAATTTTGAATACTAATATTCTTTAGGCATTCTTCTCAAGAAATATCAGATCTAGGAATGTTTTGTGCTAGTGGAAAATACTATTCTGCAATATTTACAGATAAATCTTATAAATATTTTTTTTATTAAGCCATTTCTGTAATTTAAATCTTTTAAAATGGAGATTTTTAAGAAGAGATTAGACATTCACCTGTCTGAGACAGTATAGGTTCTCCTGCTTGAGCAGTGGGTTGGACTAGAAGACCTACAAGGTCCCTTCCAGCTCTATTCTATTCTAAAACAATTGACAATAGTGCCTTTCTGTAAAATTTATACCTGGCTATTCATTCAGACTAAAAAATTATAACAGTATAAATTGTACCCAATTTTATTTCAACAATTAGATTATTTACTTATTTATATTTACCTTTTCCCCTTTGCAGGTAGCAAAGCTATGTTTATTGTCCAAGTAAAACTACAAATAACATATTTTATTCATACTATTTTCAGAGATTATTCCCAGAAATTATAAAACAAGGTTAAATTAAATTGGTGGGCATCACAAGTGATTCAGCAGTTGGAGTGCTTAACCAAGCTTTCTTGAAATACTGAATTTTATATTTACTAACTATATTTAAATATAAAATTCAGTAGAATTTCAGAATGAGAAATGTTTTGAATTTCAAATCAGTGAGTTGGAGGACTTGGTGCTTTGAAACATTGTTTTTCTGTTTGACTCCCCCCCCCTGAAACTTTTACATGTAGTATTAATCAAATACACACAGAGACAGATGCACACAGATGCACACAGACATACCTACCCATCCACACAAATGGAAAATTCCAAATGTTTAACTAATTTGTTTAATATTTCATTTTATCAAAATACTTAAGTTCAATCTGGACCCAGGATACAGTATGTTTCTCAAATGGTTTAAACATCTTAATTACTGCTTAGAATGATAAGAAACTTGAGTTGATCAAGTTTCTTATCAAGATCAGATAAGATAATCTTTTTTGTCACTTTTTTCTGTGAATACACAGGCACACATTAAAAAATGAAATTCCGATGGCCGTTCTCAAAAGAATATGTGGTGAAGGCAGAAAGATGTCATCCTTTTTTCAAAAAAAAACTTATTCATGAGCTGTTCAACACGTAATGAGTGGGTAGAGTATAAACAAAATTCTGTACAATAAAACAGGTAAAAGATGCTGGAGCAGGAGACCAACACCATTTCTACATCACAGTCAACTCATATACTCCATCCAACCCAGACATGTGTGAAAAACTAGGATTTCAATGCCCATTTAAAGACTAGTGGGCTCGGAACTACTCCAAACATGCAGGACGATACCCACTTTACATGATGGGTAACTATAACAGAGGCAGCATGCCACCTGGGTCCCATCAGATAGAAATAGGTCTGGAGCACATACATCTATGATCTTACTGCGTGGGAGGAACAATGGAAGAAAATCAATCTTTTAGCTGCAGCTTCCAAGCAGTCTTAAAGAGCTGTTCCATACAGTAATTCATGTACAATGTGATAAAAACATATGTAATTAAGAGAAGAGGCTCCTGATCAAGGACATGGTGAAACTGGCAGACCAGATGTATCCCAATAAAGTCTTTTTTATTTGCTCTATAAACAGAATTTCAAACCAGAAGGACTCCTAAATTCAATTCTAGTTCTGCTTGGGATACTTCTATTCAGCACTAAGGGTGGAAAATCCATGATACTCAAATAACCAGGAAGACGTAGTCTTAGTAAGATGCAGTTTAAGTCTGTTTTTTCCATCCAGATCCCATCACCCTCCGAACCTTGGCACTAAACTTGGACAGTATCAATATATATTGGACTTGGGTCCAATATATATAATTAGATACTGTCAGAATGCTGATGATGCCTGGCCCTGTGTCAACCACTATCTTCACAAAATGGTTTTATGTACAGTAGATATTAAACAGAAATGAAAGCATTGAGCTCTATGGCACCCCACAAGTCAGTGGTCTGAATCTCCAGCTGCTGTCAACACTGACTGAAACTGGCTGCAGAGGAGGGAGGATACCACCACAATATAATGCATCCTTCTTCTAATCCCCCCCACTTAGTCCAGAAAGGTATAATGACTGATGTAATTGAAGGCTGGTGAGAGACCAAGAAGAACTAGAACAGCTAAAAGATATTATTTTTTGTAATTAATGCTATGTTCATATCATGTCTGTTTCCGTAGCTCAGTTGAAAAAGGTCCAGTTAATTCTCTTCTTCTAGGGCCATCTGAAGCTGTAGTCTGACCAAATTCTTAACAATCTTATCAAAAAAGGAATTTTGGAGATTTGATTCAGAAATTTTGTGTCTAGCAATGGGCTCTTGAAGAGGAGCTCACCATCATCTCCTTGAGGGTAGGTAGAGCCAATCTCTCGGGCAAGGAAGAATTCACTATCACCTGGCAAGACTTGACTATTCAGTGGAGCATGGTTCAGATGAACAGTTGAGCAGGTAAACATTCAAGAGTTAAGGGTGAAATACTTCCAGTGTAACAGCAGTAAGAATGCCCAGTAAGATTCTAACTCAGAATTAATCTGAATGATGGTCTATCAGATAACTATCCATCAGACAACTCCCTATCAGTATATTTCTCAAAGCAGTTCCTATGATTCTCTCCCAGCTCATTAGAAAACGGGCCACCTTAAACATAATAAGAAAGAAAATGAAGTTCCTAAAAAAGGAAGAAAATGATTCCTTATCAATAGCTGGATGATAATAGGGCTGGATTGGTCCATTATTGTCTTTAACTTCCTGATGCCATGGCTCTGTTAAGGTTGGAGACCCAGGCCCACTAGGCATACTGCTTCTTGTTAGATTATATTCAATCTGATAAGACCACCTGGCTCTTTCAGGCTGTGAACCAATTCACTGGGGACTTCTTCAGGAACCCAGAAAGGTTGTTCTTTTGACATCTAAGACAATACAGGAGAGGCTGCCTCCAGCTCTTGGGGCAACATTTGAAAAGAAGTTCGCCAAATATAATTTTCTTTATTGTATTTTCTAAGCAAAAGCCTAGAAACAAGGTTTGAGTTTGCAAATGTGCATGATTTTAGAAAGATTTCCTGGAATTATGAATTCATTGGTTAAATATAATATTTTTCATTCCAGATATCTAGGACAGACATGCCAACTCATAGCATACTGTGCTCAAAAATGAATCCTATTCAAAGCATTGAGAGAGCTTCATAAGAATTACACATTTCCCAGAAGAGGGAGTTACTTCTCTTGACCTCAGAGAATGCATAAAGTACTACAAAGCAGAGCTAGTTTTTTATATTCTTCTGCCTACCAATATGTAACTAAGTAACAGGCTTATCAGTACATAACACTCCTGCTACTTCCTTAATTCTGCAGCTGTTCATTTCAAAAGCATTCCCTTTTCACAGTACATTCATTGTGGCTTTTGCTGGTCTTCAGAAACAGAACAAACTTAGAAATTCAAAAATGAGTTTCATTAATTTTTTTAAATAGTGAGCAAGCAAAGAATTTCAAGAGCAAAATAAAAAATGAATTTTAATTTTTAATAGGCAAAAATTGAGTTTATGATATACTTCTGAATGCAAAGGTCTTTACTCAGTGTTGTGGTTCTGGCTAGATGGCAGTCTCGCTAGAAAGTTGCGATCACAGAATCAGATAAGACAGATAGAAGGAAGAACCCAAGGTTTCAGTGTTGGTTTCTCAAAACTTTTACTTGCATCTTGGGCAATCTTTTTAAATATATTTTCAAGGTGGTGGTGAGAAAATCCACTGAATTCCTAATTGGTGGGATGGGTAGGTTACATAAACCATCATCCAAGATTAAGCTTGATAATTGCTCATTTCTGTTTAAGTCACCTTAAGTTCTATTAGAATTTTCAGGACCAATGTTTGGTGCCTCCTGGTAAGTTTTTGGATCATCTTTCAATAAGGACCATTCTCAATCCTCATTCTGTTTCATCACTGAGCCCATACACAGGAGATAGATGCTCTTGTTATTTCTATACATCTTCCAATGCAAATTGTTTATTGAATAAACTGTGATTACGTTCATACTCCATTGTTTAATAGTCCATGCCATAAAGTGATAAGAAAAGCTTATAAAGAGATAAGAAAAAAACCTTATTGCTGGGTTTCCCATTTTTTTCTTTACTGAATTTAAACACTTGCTTTCTTGCTTTCTTGTTACTAAATTTTATAAACATTGCAAATCAATCTGATTTCAGGGCATGTTTAACTTCAATATATGCTTTTCAGAGCAATTGGGTGATTTTTAGGAAGATTTCAAGTGTGTTTGAATTGTCTGTGTATCTGTGCATGTGTGATAAATACATACACACACGGACACAGTCTAGTGACAGAGTGATGTGCATATGTTAAAAAGAATAAAGTAATCTTTTGTATTTTTTTTTTATTCGAGTATGCTGCGGGGATTAGGTCCAAAAACTCAGCTGTGGCCACAGTGTTTATGGAGCAGCTGCAGACAGATTAGAGCCAAATTCCAAATCTTTCTTTATACAGACATGCAAGAGAATGAAAAAAATTCTGCCAACTAGAATAGCTACAAGTTTATACATCATTAAAATGCAGTAGAATTAACTCCCAAATGAAAGAGAAGAGGAAAAAAACCCCCAGCTTTAAAGGAAATCTAATACATTGTTTCTTTAGATTTTGAACTGTTCATCAGATGCCACAGTAGTATAATTTTAAAACCTTATAACCATCTTATATATTTATAGCAAACAGCTAAATAGTTTTTACAAATCCAGTTTATTCTTTCAATACAGGATTATCAAATGCTTACATAGAAAGATTCTAAGAATAAAAAGTCCTTTGACAAACCTATCAGAAAACAGTCTTAATGTAACAATAAAAAGGATGTGACAGAATTGAACTTTAGCCATCTAAAAATTATGTTTGATCTCTATGTTAAAAAGGTTAATGGTATAAAACATGTTACAGTTAATTTTTTAGGAAAGATCACTGGCTAGCTGGATGATATTTATTTCCACAAAATAAAACAGAATGTATATAAACTGAATAAAGTAGAGAGAGAGGAGAAAACAAGCAAACAATCAACTTAGCCATAAGATAAGTGAATCAGGTACAGTATAAGACTGTCAATTATATACAGTAGTCAGTTGTTTGTGCAAATTGAGAGCAGCTATACAAAACTTTGCTACCTTTTGGGTGATAACACTCTTCTTATCTGATAAGAGGAAGTTGACATGAACTCTTCGGTTAATTTGGTACATATAGCAGGTGAGGGAAACACCCATCTTCTTCAAGTGTCATTGTAAAAGAAGTATTGCAGCACCATGTGAAATACAGATTCAACTGAATCATCACTACAGGGGCAAGTTCAGTTAATCACAAAGCTTTTATTCAATCCCCCTTATAAAAGTACTAAGGATAGACTGTTATATCTAGCTCTGAAGAACCTTTGTTGGTCTGAAAAGATGAGTGAATTGATGTAGTCGACTGGTCTCCATCTAACATGTTTAAACTGAATTTGGAGAAAATCTGGGATGAGTCCTTTTCATTTTGTATTGCAATGTCTGAAAGTATTATTTAATAACTCCTAGCCTAAGTGAAGTGAAATCAAGAGAATATAGGTAAGGGAGAGGTCACATGATAATAGCTTTTTATGTCCCTTTACTCCAGGGACTCCGTTCATTTGAATAAAGGGAATAGCATCAGCCCAGTTTAAAATAATGACATTTAAGCCCGTAATTAAAATTGAAATTAATATCCATGCTATAACTTCAATCCTCATCTGAGCAGTTTCTCTTTTCAGAATTGCATTAGATATATTTGGGGGATTGGAAAACTCATATAAACTTGGTTTGTACAATTTCCATCTGCATGTAATTTTGATAGGAGTTAGCTAGACGCCGTAGAGCACTTGGACCAGGGATTTTTCTGTGAACAGTTTGAGAGTTGCAGGGATAGAAGCTGTTAAAAATGGTCCTTTTTCAGAGACTTATTGCTATGTACAGATTGACATCAGTCACAGTTTTTGTTCATGTTATTTATTTATTCATGTTGATGTTATTTCATTTATTTTTTTGTTTGTTGTATTTAATTATCCTGTGGGCAAATACTGCAATTGTTTAAACATTTTGCATGAACTTTTGGAAAGAGAGAAACAGACAGGCAGACAAATAACCATAAACATACACACACATACACACACACACATCCTGGACATCAAACAAAAGTCTATTGATTGAATATGTTCTACCTTTTTTCTTTTGAAAAAAAAGTTGCACCATTTTGCCTTAGATAATTGTTTTGATAATGTAAAAGAAAGGCAGTCAATCAAAGCCTTGGGAAACATCCATATCAAGATGCCAGGAGCAACTTCAATTGTCATCTTGCCAGTGAGATGGCTTCCCTGATTGTTGGCATGCCAGGGATTCCCCACTTTTGGTCTATTGTTTAACAGTCTATAAAAATGCCTATGGAAAAGACAGAAGTATTGCTGCTGCTGTTAACATTAAGGACTGTTTTAAATTAATGTTGCTGTAAATGCAGGTCAGATCCTATAGATCTGTTAAAACAACAATAATTTCGTTTTCAGTTGTGATTAGGAAAAGCGGTAACAAATGTGTTCATATAGTCTGAAATCTATTATTGTTCATCACACAATCAGCTGGATGTCTAGACTGAATTTGGCATTTTTATCTACCCATCAAGTCCTTCCTAAGAACCTTGGGTAGGCAGATACAGGTAGTCCTCAAGATACAATAGTTCATTTAGTGACCGTTCAAAGTTACAACAGCACTGGAAAAAGTGAACACAGCTAGGGTGCAGTAAAGAATTGTCAGTATTCTCCTCTTAATCAGTGGGAATGTAAGTAATTGTATGTTAGCTGGCCAGGTGCTGTTTAGGTTTGAGAAACTGGCTTGCATAAAATAACATGATACTTAAGATAAATCTACACTTTGTGTTTTGGCATATTGGAAATTTGCCAAGTCTGACTGGTACTATCCTTACTATTTGTAAGAAAATTGTATGTAGTGTACAGAGGTACAACTCAGGAGGGCCTCTTATTAACTCTTTTCCACGATATTAAAAAGCACTATATGAAAACTTCAATTGGCTGAAACATAATGGTGCCTATGTTTCAAACTAAGGTAGTGCAATGCAAACTTAATTGAAATTTACTTCTAATTTAAATATAATTTATTAATTTGCTTTAAAATATTTTTGCATGCTCCTTTTGGTCTGTATAACTAGTTAAATTTTTGTAGGTGTTGCTATGTATATGTCTTATTAGAAATAAGCGTCTTGAGTTTACTGAGAATTATTTATAGGGAAATGTAATCAACGCTGAGGCTTTACTTGTCTAAATGCAGAGGTTCTGCAAGTAGACAATAGCTTCATTCTTTTCTGATATCTTAAAAGATTAACATAAAGACAGCATTCCATCTGTTACTATAGAAACAGTAAGGAACTATCATTTTATAACTTAGCAATTTTCTACTGAACCTTGAGAAAAATATAATACTATAACATTAACACTTATCTTTATGCTAAATACGTTTGCTCGTTTCTCTATAATGTATTGTGGCTCAAAATTACAATTATATGGCTTCTTACATACTTGATTATAAAAAAAGATAACTTCCTGGAGAATGTATAATTAACCTAAGACTCTCTGACACAAATGTACATAAATTGGTTAAATTCAGTAGTGATAAAATTGATCTTTTATGTAGATCCTTTGATTTGTGCATAATTGAATAACCTAATAAATGTTGACCAGTTTAAAAAATGTTCATATGTAAAATGTACTAGAGCAGGGGTGTCAAACTGCCAGCCCGTGGGCCAGATGCGTCATGGCCGAAACCGCGCCCACCCCAGCTCTGGCAATGGGGAAAAAGTCACGATACATTGCAACACATCACGTGACGTGGCAAGTTTGACACCCCTGTACTAGAGTAAAAGCAGAAAATTAGTAGACCAGCAAAATGCTGTGGACATAGTATATTTAGACTTTAGCAAGGCATTTGACAAAGTAGACCACAACCTACTTCTTGGTAAGATAGAAAAATGTGAGATAGACAGCATCACCACTAGATGGATTGTAACTGGCTGACAAACCATACTCAATGAGTAGTCCTTAATAATACTACATCTACATGGAGGGAAGTAAGCAGTGGGGTGCCACAAATTTCCGTCTTTGGCCCAGTGCTCTTCAACATCTTCATAAATTACCTAGATGAGGGAATATAAGGGTATCTCATCAAATTTGCAGATGACATTAAGCTGGCAGGAATAGCCAACACCCCAGAAGACAAGCTTAGTATCCAAAAACATCTTGACAGACTTGAACAATAGGCCCTATCCAACAACATGAACAGTTTTGGTGATCACATTACAAGAAAGATGTTGAGCCTTTGGAAAACATGCAAAGAAGAGCAACTAAGACGATTAAAGGCCTGGAGACAAAAACATATGAAGAACAGTTGCAGGATTTGGATTTGGCTAGTCTAGAGAAAAGAAAGACTAGGGGTGACATGATAGCAGTATTCTAGTATTTGAAAGGTTGCCACAAAGAGGAGGGGGATCAACCTATTTGCCAAAGCAGCTGTAGGCAGGACAAGAAACAATGGATGGAAACTAATCAAGAAGAGAAGCAACCTGGAACTAAGGAGAAACTTCCTAAGAGTTAATTAACCAGTGGAACAACTCAGAAGTTGTAGGTGCTTCATCACTGGAGGTTTTTAAAAAGAGACTGGACAGTCACTTGTCTGAAATGGTATAGGGTCTTCTGCTTTAGCAGGGGGTTGGATTAGAAGACCTCCAAGATCCCTTCCAACTCTATTCTGATTGATTGATTGAAAAATTCCATTTCAGTTGTAGTTCATATACACCATTGAAATGCATAACAGATGTGGTTAGTCTTTGGAAATTCACTGATACATTCTGGTAATTTTTAGCATGTTTTGATTAATTTTGTGAGAGAACCAAGGGCTTCGTCGTTCTGATAAAAATCTCAAAACCTTCATATTTTATACAGAAAAAAATGACATCAAAAGTTACTTCCAGAATGACTGTATAAATTGAGTTTCAATTCAGATTAATTTTTATCTGGTTTCACCATATTTTAGTATAACTTAATAAGAGAAGTAGCTGTCATTAAAATGTAAAGTAAAAAAAAATCCTTCCTATAAATGTTGAACTTTGGTCTCATAATCATATGTTTTATTATATGATACAGCATATAACTGGATTGTAGTCGAAAAATAGTAACATGATTAACATAGTTTAAAATACACTCGTATTTATTTATTTTCTGATATTTTGTTTCTCTTCCATATGTCAGCTACACAGTGACATATTGAAAATGTTTCCTTAATATTTTGAAAACCAGAAACTTTATCATTTCATGTTTAATCATATTACTTCTATGAGATCATAGTACGATTATATAATCACATTTCTATGCCCTTGTTCTACAAGGTTAAGACACAGTATTCTTTTCTTGTACTTACTGCATTGCATTTATTGGTAATTGCCAGAGTATGTGATGGAATTACAGAACAAATCAGAACAAAATTTGTTCATTATATCAATTAGCATAAATTTTCATGTCCAGTGAATCATATTCAATCAGTAAATTATTCAAACATTCTTTCTCCCTGATTAATATCCTTTATCACACTTTTGGCAATTGTGTACCATAATTAAAAGTGTATTATAAGTTTAAGTTTATAAAAATCAGAAGAGTCAAAATAACAACAACAATATCCATGATATTATTCTTATATAGTGTTAGTGATACATTTCTTTTTTACAGTGTTTCTTGACTAATTTCTTAGGAATTCATATCTTATAGACATAATTTATAATGTACTTTAGCATGCTCCTCAGAATCACAATTATAAAAAATGTATGATTTTATGCAATTGTATGCATTATGAAATATTTGTCATGTATTTTTTCATATTATATTTCTACTTTTGCAGATATAGTACTTTATAATGTTAAATGTTTAAAATTTACAATAATTTACAGTGTATAGTAGAGTGTGTATTTTGTATGCTGTATAATGATGCTTAAGTTCAAAGGAAAAAAATATTGTATGGAGAAGTGCTGCCAATTGCAATTAAAAATGTAGTATTATACAATAGAATACAACAAACATACTTGTTTATACAAGTATGCTCCCAACAAGGCTATGACTAACAATCTTTCAATTTTATAAATCAGAAATTGGTCAACCATAGTAGTTTATTTTAAATATTGCGCAAATCCATCATATGGTGTATTTATGGTTTAGTGTTTTCTAAAATTGCTGACTGATAGATCAATAAATGTAAATTTTGAAGGAGAGAAAACCATAAAGAGTAAAGGTTACTGAGTGATGATCCTCTTACTGTACATAATAATATTAGAATTATTGAATAGAAGGGACCTTGGGGGTCTTCTAGGCCAACCCCCTGTCTTTACATAATCACTTTTTACTTTACCTACTTTCCACTTATAAATTAAACAAAGCAAACCATGTGAAGCTCAATATGCTTTTGTTCAGAAATATAGCCATCTTCTTAGAATAGGTATGGGCATATTTCCATCCAGTATTGCTTTGACTCTAGGAATCTAATTTCCAGAAGGAAAAATTACTCTCTTTGGAAAGACTTTAAATTTACTGAATCTAAAATACTTTACCAATTTTAGTCAACAATTTAGTGTAAAAGTTACATTTCACTCTGAAAGAATAGTTTATTTATTTATTATTGAAAGCATTTTAGCAGTTATATATATTTTTAAAGGGAGAAATGAATAACTTCTTCTTCTTATCATCATCATCATCATTAATTAGAATTAAATCTGAATTAGCAAATTTAGTATATTAGTATGTATTTAAGTGGCAGATACAGCAGTATAAAAATATTACTTTTTCATGAAAATTTGTATTTATATTACAACATTAATTATTGTAATAGAAATGTGAAACTTTATTTTTAAGATAAATTTAGAAAACTTGATGACAATCATTATGTTTTTCCCATTAATACAGCTACAAAATGATAAATCTGTTATTTCCTTGAAATGAAGGAAAAAACAGATGTGATCGGTAAGGGGTAAGATTTACAAACAACAAATAATCCACTTAGTCTTGAGCTGACAGAATCATTACGAATGTTAATCTAATAATACTGAACTTTTAATTTGTTGATGCAGGTAATTAAAGCAACATTGCCTGTTCTAAATCTTTTCAACAGATGCAGAATTTAGAATAGCAGCAAACAAGTTTTAAATGATGTTTTATAATATCTGTGAGCATCATAACAGAAAAGATGTCTCCCCAATAGAGGTTTCTCAGTAGCTTGGATTTTAAAAGCTAATTTGACAAATCAAAATAAGATGAAAGCAACTGCATACAGTAACACTACTTGGCTAAAATATTGGTTCAAGACATCCTATCAATTTAATTGACTTTTATTTTTAAATAGTTAAGAGACTCTTAAAATCAATTTCTAATTTATCTCTAAGTCTTCAGTATTTTTCTTTGTTTGTGCCAGTCTGTAGTTTCCTTCTTTTATATCCTCTGTCTTTGGATCACTTTCTTCTAGTCTATCTTCTATTTTCTGAGTTCCTTGTTCATTCTTCATTTTCTGGGGATTCCCTAGTTTTGATTTTAAATTAAAAACTTGCTCATTTATCTTATTCAGATTCTCTTTAGTCTCTTCATGGTTTCTTCTTGTGTCTTCTTTATGTTCCTCAATTGCCTCTTGAATTGATTGCAATACAAATCGCATTTCCTTCTCAAAGTTGTTAGTTCTTTGTCTCTGGTGTACCAAATTGGGGGCTTCAAAAGTGGGTATTTGGGGTGGGTTTTTTTATCACTTTTAGCTAAATGTGGAACAGTCATTTTTGTTCCCTCCTTCTATTTGTATTTCCCAAGTGCTAATCTTGTTTGACAGGACTAATCTTATAATCAATAAAATAATATACAATTTAAATATACATTTCAGTTTAAAATCATCTCATGTAATTCTTATAGTCTTTGTGTGTGGTCTTTGTAATCCAATAAATTCCAAGATATGGATCCACCATCAACAAGGGGTATTTTGTCACAGCTCTTTTGTCCAGGAATCCAAAAATTTCAGTCAACCAGTATTTGTAATCCACAATATCCAACTGCCTTGCAGTCAATCCCTTAGTCTCCCCCCAGTAGAAAATAACCAAGAGGCAGAGAGTCAAAAGTTAAAGTTTAGTCAATGTTTATAATCGAAAATAGTCAGCAAATTTCAAAAACAGTTATATCTTCCACCAGGCAGAGAATAGCCCAAGATATTTTTCTCCATTGACAGTTGTTCTCTGTTGAACTAAAAGCTTGACTGGAGATCAAAGAAGCTGGGTGTTTATCTGTGTCTGGGCATTGTACCAAGTCCCTTCTAGCTACAACATGTTTAATATTGTACCTCTATGCCACCACTAGATGTCCTCAGTTGTCCATTTTCCAACACTCTTAAAACAAACAATTATTTCCTTTTTAATGTTTCTTGAATTTCACCCCAATATTCTTTCCAAAGAAAAAATCCTTAACAGTTTTCTCAATTCTAGTGTTTGTCAGTGCACTGTCTTTGTAGTAGTTCCACTTTGGTATGATACTTCTTTGTTTTTGTCCCCAAGAAAAATTTACCCACTGCTTTTTACTGGAAGAGTGGAGCAAAAGTCCCCCTTCCTTCTCACACTTAGGGATTTCTTGCTTTATGGGAGTTTGTCTTATCCAGGGAGTCTCGTATCAAAATAGTAGATAAAGGATTGATATTCTCACCCAGTTCCACACACATTGTTTAAAATGCTGGTAATGCTGGTGCTTTCTTTGTTCGGTTGTCGATGACTGGGGCTAACCACTGAGATTGCAGCTAGCCTTTCCCCTGCCAGTTTGGAGGGCTTTCCTCAGATCAAACAGGTTGACCGCCATCTCTCCATGATAAACGAGGGTCCCCTCTTTCTTCATTTCCTCTCTGGAGTGACTTTAGGCTCATTTAGAGCCCCCTGGCAGGGCGAAATCAGCCATGGGAAGCAGAGCCCCACTTCTCTTCGTTTGCAACGCCATGACTCAAATCGGAAGTCCCCCACTTAATCCGATCTTTCTAAAGTACTGTAGTACATTCTTTTAGGTGAAAGATCAAGGTGAAATTGAAAAATGTCTTGTTATGGTTCTAGGTTTCATGTGTACATATGAAATTTGCTTAATAATATTCCAATATTCCATAATGACTTCTTAGTTCATTTCAATGTTAACATTTAGTTGCAAAATTATGTTTGAAGTAATCTATAAGACTTAAATGCTAAATACTACTATTATAAGATATTAGAAATTATTAAATTACCCCATGCAACTAAACTGTTACAAAGTGTTTACTTCATTTTTTTTCTTTTAACAACCCTGTAAATCCTTGCTTTAATGTGAGGTCAGGACGACTTGATTAGAGCTGAGAGTTTACTGGCCAGATGCCCTTCCTGACCTCTATGTGGAGTTCACAGCACTCATTGCACACACACAGAGAAATATCTCCTGCTACCTAGGATCTAATTCACAATCTCCTGATTGTGAGACGAGCCCTCCACCTCTAGGCCACCATGTTGCTCATAAGTGTTTACTGCATATTATTAGAATATTATTATTAGATTATTATGGTTCATTGCATAGTCCAGGGGTAGGAAACCTTGGCTCTTTTATGACTTGTGGACTTTAACTCCCAGAATTCCTGAATCAGCATGGCTGGTTCAGGAATTCTGAGTATTGAAGTACACAAGTCATAAAAGAGCCAAGGTTCCCTATCCCTGGCATAGTCAGCCAGATGTTCAGACTGGATTTGGCATTTTTGTCCACCTATCAAGTCCTATGAAGTCCAAGAACCTAGGATAGGCAGATGTGGATTTGATGGCCTTAAAGGTATCATTGCAAGATGTAAGCTGTTCCAAGTAAAGCTGCCTTTTACAATTGACTGACAATGATGTTGTCAAAACTGATGGTGTTTAAGTGGTGCTTAAGATGTTTTGGGATTGCACTCAAGGTGGCTATTACTATTGGTACTATCTCTCCATTCTTTTGCCACAGTCATTCTACTTCTATTTTTCTAGTTTTTATATTTTGTTATCTTCTCCAATTCTTTCTCTTCTGTTCTGCTGTCTCCAGGCACTGCCACATCCACTGTCCAGACTTTTTTGTCTTTCTTATTGAAAATTGTGAAGTCTGGGGTCTTATGTGGCAGATGCCTGTCTGAATTCTAAAGTCATAGATCATGCTAGCTTCTTCACTTTTTATTACTTTCTCTAATTTATGATCCCAGCAGTTCTTGCTTGCAGACAAATGGTATTTCTTGCAGATCTTCCAATGCACCATTGTTGCTACTTTGTCATTCTATTGTTTGTAGTCAGTCTGTGTATCTTCTTGTTTATTATTATTACAGTGCTACGGCATCCTTAGAAGATATCAGAAGGCAAGCACCCTGATTATTCTAATTTCATTTTACCAATAAGCATGATCCTATGTTACCATTTTTTTCAAATAGTTCAGTTACAATATAAATGCTATTGTTTGGATAAAGTTCAACACCAGATGCTCTATTTATCAAACTGCTTTTAATTAGAAAATTTACAAAAGAAGCAAGTAAAAATGGATTTCACACCAATTGCTCCTTTTGGCAGTCTTGACCTGATTCAGTGGTGCCATAATTGTTGAAAAATAGTGCTTTTCAAGCACACAACTTTATGCCACATATTTTCTATTGCCTTGCTCATTAAAAAGAGAATTCTGCCACAGTTAGGAACAGCAGTGACCAGTCTTGACATTTTGAGAGCTATCTTGCCATCAATTATCTCCTCAGAGTGAGATACCATGAGCATGGTGACCCAAGTAATGCATGTGCCTATGACTCTTGATTGAAAATGTTGTTTAACACATAATTCAGTAGCTCTAAGGGGCTGATTCACAATGTGTTGTGATTGCTTCCAGCCATTAAAAAAAAACAAACGCTAATTTATAAAATATGCTATAGCCATGCAGTTGTCAATAGTGCTCCAAAGCTCTTGAATAGACAGCATATGCTGCAGCAAGTAATGGTAGCAATACCTGGGTGGTAGATGGGCATTAAACCCATTTCTTTTAATTTACCCTTTGGTGATCTTCTTGATATAGTGATGATATTAAACAGGCAGTCATTTGTCTACTTAATGTTGTCATAAAGAGCAGGTAAACTTAATTTAGAAGGAAGCCAGCTGTAGAAAATATGCTATTTATCCAGTATGACACCATTTATGATTAAACAAATATGACAAAACAAACATTTCTGAATGAAAGTTTGGTGAGATTTTAAAATTCCTCCTGATTATCCATTTGCAATTATTTTTTAATTTAGCATTGAAATATTGATAAATATTTGTAATTATTGTAGCAAACTCAGACCCCAAAAAAGAAGTGATCATTCTTATAAATTTGGCTGATAAGATTTTTACAAATGCTTCAGTCATATAATTCTAGGTATATAAT
The DNA here is from genome assembly GCA_023970755.1 of Azemiops feae. Taxonomy (NCBI): domain Eukaryota; kingdom Metazoa; phylum Chordata; class Lepidosauria; order Squamata; family Viperidae; genus Azemiops; species Azemiops feae. Next base: position 344,057 of record JALGBA010000038.1, read on the forward strand.
TCAATTAATACTAAATAATAAAATAATTTATGACACACATCAGTAACAATAATTGATGTAAATGCAACATTATAATACTATCACTCATAAAACTATAATGCAATACTAAGCATAATAATAATATCAATTTTCATGTCATTGAGCCAAATTATTTGTTTCAATATCTTATGTAAAGGTAACAGGGACATATCTCAAATGAAAGAGCAATGTGATTTGTTTTATTCTTTTCTGCTTATAAGAATATTATGGCATGAAAATTTAAGAAGAAAATCACAATTTTTCTATTTTGTTGTAGAATAATGTTTGTTTTTTAAAAAAAATAAATTGAAAATATAATGAATAGTGGAGGGCATAAAGTTCTCAATATGAAGTTTAACTGAAACATTTGGGATAAATGCATGACATATATGAAAACAGCTTTTAGTGCCGAAAACTGTGCTTGATAAATAAGAGGGAAGATTCTGATCTCTTTGTTTTTTCATTCATAATTGTTCTTAATTGAATTTTCACTTTTTTGTCACATTCACTAAAAAAAATAATTTTGATTCTCTGGGGAATCTCACTGCTGAATAGATACAGCAGAGGTCTGGACAGTTTACAATGTCAGCATATTTTCCCTGGGTCCTCATTTTACTAACCTCAGAAGGATGGAAGACTGAGTCAACCTTGAATCTGTCAGGATCAAACTCCAGGCAGTGGGCAATGGGCAGAACTAGCCTACAATACTGCAATCCAACCACTGCACCAACATATTAAGGCAGAATCAAAATAAAAATTAGGTGAAAAGAAAAGAAAAAGAAAGAAAAGAAAAGAAAAAGGTTATAGGATAGAACAATTCAGCGCACAGTGATTCTATTGCTGAGTATTATTGGAAGCTTTAGAACTTAGGCAAAATGTTTGTGTCTGTAAATAAGTGATTGTTTAACTGTGAATAGCAATAGCAATACACTTAGACTTATATATCACTTCATAGTGGTTTACAGCATTCTCTAACCAGATTACAGAGTCAGCATATCTGGGTCTTCCATCCTCGGGAGGATGGAAAGCTGAGCCAACCTTGAGCTGGTTAGGATCAAACTCCTGGTTGTGGGCAGTGTCAGTCTGCAATATTGCCTTCTAACCACTGTGCCACCACAGCTCCTGAATCCTGAAGAAATGCAAGAGCTGACAGTATATGAGCATGGAGGGAAGAGATCAGAGGCTCTGTACATGCTCAAGATACAATTAGAAGTGGCAACATACTCAGCACAGTAATCAGGGCTATCATATGAAGAATATTTCACCTACTATGTTTAATATTTTTCTTCAATTAATTTAGCAAAATAATTGTTGTGGTACTGAAATAATTTAAGAATATCATGTGTCCATATGCTCTTGGATTTTTAGTATGAAACCCTTGATGGAACTGTATTTTCTCATTGCATGCATACTTTTAATTCATGATAATTAAATTTAAAAGATAAGATATATATTTTCCTCCTTGGGATTAAGAAAACAGCAAAATGCAGTTAGTAGCTTACAAACAATGTGTTATTATTCACAGTCATTAATTTCTAAAATATGTAGCGAACTGAAAGCAGTTTTGCCAAACAATGAAGAAAAGGATGAAGTCATATGGCTATTGTGCAACTTATTTTGATATTCAAGGACTACTTGCAAACCTATTCCTATTGGATTCTAGGGTAACTTCAGTAATGTACAGACATTAAAAAGCACTGAATGCTTCCAGACAAAAGTGATTACTTTGCTAGAAAAACCCCAAAGTGGAAAAACAAAACCCACCAGGAACATTCTTATTTAAATAACTTTGATTTATTATTTTTTCTTCTCTCTTTCTCCTCTCTCTGTATCTCGTCCACTAACTAGGTTGTAATTTGGCTTCTGGATATGTCACTTCAAGTACAGAATAATTAGATAAACTTTTATGCAGCAGGGATTCCTGAAGTATTGCCACATTATGGAATTGCTTTAGCTCTGTTGGGGCCATCTGCTTTAAAACACAGCTTTAGTGCAGAAGAACTAGATAGCCTGCCAGAATCCCCCTACCTGAAAATGGGCTACTTCACTTATCCCAGCAACTTGCTTTGGCATACATGTCTTGAATATTGTGAGACTGTGAAGTGGAACAAAAGAAAAGTAGAATAAATAGTCTGTAGTTATACTAGATGGTGGAGTTGATGAATTTCTCTCAAATAGAGCAGATATTTTGATGAATGTTCTGTCTATTTCAACTAAATATTTATTTATTTAAATTAAATAAAACAATGCATTATGTATTACATGAAATATTTCAGATTTCATGTCACAACAATTCAGAGCTGGGATGACCCATATGAGACTATAGTTTGCATTTCTATAGCACTTCCTATTTCTCTCATCTTCACAGTGATGGGTAAAGTTACATAAATCAATCAGATTTTTATTTTTACATACCAGTAACCTCATTAGTAACTAAAACATGAAAACTTCTATAAAATCTGAATGCAGAAGGAATACCTTTTTACAAGTATCATAAAATCAGGAAAGGAATATTTTGATGGAATATTTAAGAACTGTCATATCATTTTATATACTTCAGGGCCAGTAAACGTGTCAGGTAATGGTTACTGTTTCACAATATTGTGAGCATTAATTGATCCATCTGCTCAATGTCTAAGGGTACATATTACAAATGTAATTTTCATGCCCTGAATTTTATTTGTGAATCAATGCACTTATAACTGTTTTGTATATTACATTTTGAAAATTATTGCATTAAAAATAATTTGAATATATCTGCAAGATTTCCATACATTTAAAATGAAGGGGAAAATGAGAAGGATACTGTTTACACATTCTTATCTTCCCCATCACAGCAACTCTGTTTGAAATAATGACAAACCTCGTACAGGTTTAAGTTTGTCTTCCAGATTTGAAGGATTTTTTAAAGTAAATTGTAATGCAAGAATTTGAAAAATAATAATAAATTCAAGTAAATTCTAAACCAGAGGTCTCTAACCTTTTGGGCACCAGGGACCAGTTCCACGGAGAAAGGTTTTTCCGTGGACCGGAGAGTGTGTGGTTTTGTGTACTGCCTGCATCCCATGGATGGGGCTTTGCTTATTTGTGCGGACTGGTTACTGGCATGCTATGGGCCTGGTATCGGTCCACGGACCGTGGGTTGGGGACCCCTGTTCTAAATTAATTACTTGTTTTTCTAAACTTCCTTGGTACTTCTAATGGCATCAAAATCTGATATTTTTCACTAACATTGATTACAGTTCTTACCTGCCATATCTTTGCAATCTGGTACACTTTATTTTTAGAGTGTTTGAATACATAGTTTGAATACACTTTTCTGACTTCCTAAACTGTGAGAAGCTTCATTTTTCCAAGTTACTTTATAGTTATCTATTATATGTTGCAATCAAAACAAAAGTACATTGTATTATAATTACAATTTTAAACACAACAAATCATCACTGATGTAGTTCTATGTTAGAACAATATATTGAAAAGGTAACCACTCTGTTCCTTATATCTTATTAGAATATTATCCTTTATGCAGTAGGTGAATTTCATAGTCTGTATAATTATTCAGTGAATGTGACTTGTTAAGAGGTTTTAGGGCATGATGATAATCAGTGATCACAATAAAAAATAGCAGTGGTTTCAATTATCTGGTAAGTTTTCAGGAATAGAAATAAGATATGACCCCCCTACTTATCTAGCTCAACATAATATTTCATAATTAAGATACTTTGATTAAAACTATTCATTTTTAGTATGGTGTCTATTTCTAATTTTGAAATATGTAGGCAACATGAATAAAAAGTTTTCCGTTCTTAAAAAAGAAGTAGAAATTAGGTCTCTTCAATGAATGAATAATTTAGAAGAAATGCATTTTCACATAGTCTTATTCTGTTACAATTCTGAGTGTAATGTGTAATGGTGGATGATTGGTATCAAAGAGATTACATGTCTATCCCTGGACAAACTACAGGACAGGCAAGGAGTTCTAAGAATAAACTGAGAATATATGTACTTGTTAAAATAATATGGGAAAGCAACCTCAATCTGTTTCTTTCTTAGTAGTCAGTCCCTTTTTTTTCAGTCCACTTTTACTTAACACTTACAGTTCTTGATTGTCATTCTTTTCCACATATACTGTATAAGTAAGCTTTTCCTAACACGTTCAACCTTTGACATCTCAGACTCATATGTACAACCATTTTCCCTTCTTTTATAAAATATTCATCTTTGCAATAAATTATACTATCCACTATTTGAATTTTATCTTATGCAATTTAACCCTTATTATTTTGCTACTGGTGCGCGCACATGCGTGCGTGCATACACACACATATATTATATATATAAAGTTTGCACAGTGCTGTGAAATTTGATTGTATATGAAAACTTACTATTGTGAATTATGATTGAAGGAGTGTCAGGCACAAGCAACCAAAGCAACTTGTGAATAGTCAGTAATTTTATTGCTTATCACCTACATTACCAGAATCTCACCAGACTGCTTGTCTTCTCCTGGGAACAACGAAATAAGATTTCATGGATTTTGGAGTGAGAAAGGTCAAGCTTATCCCATTTGCAGCTGCACAGTGACCCTCTCCCTGCAGCCTCGCTAGCAATTCTGCAACAAAAAGTGATTCTATACTTCATTTATTCAAAAGGGAAAAACAGCAAGAGAGAATGCAAAATAATACAAGAGAATTTTATTTCAAAGGGCACAATAATGTGAAAATGAGCACAATTAGTGCAAAATTAGTACATCTTTAATGGTGACAGGTGTGTACAGACTAGACTATTGGGGTTTTTTAGCAACATTTAGAAATATATGAAAATAAGAAATAAAGAAAATTTAATGCAAATTTATAGATTTAACACATAGATATGATAAGTTAAAAGATTTATTGAATTTTGACAGAAATATGAAGGCTGTTCTCTGAATGGAATGTGATAAAAGTAAAATCCTTGGAAATAAATGGACTGATGTGCCTTGGTTGCATAACTGTATTATTTTATGAAATCAGAAATGTATTATTTGGAGACATGAATATGTGTACTTCTTTTAATGCAAACAATGTTATGCTGTTCTCCAATATGCTAAGTGATTTGTGGCATAATAAGGATACATCTTGAAACTGAGGAAAATTGAGCAATGATTTATAACAGTGATGGCGAACCTTTTAGAGACCGAGTGCCCAAACCGCAACCCAAAACCCACTTATTTATCGCAAAGTGCCAGGGCCACATCACCATTGTGGTGCCCTCGGGGGGGGGCAGGGAGGCACCTCTGAGTGCCACCTCTGGCACGCAAAAACCAGGGGCGCAAAAATGGGCCACCGTGCTGCAATGCACAAAAATGGCCGCCACCGCGCTGCAGTGTGCAGATAGAAGGCGCTGCACCACACAAGAATGGGGCAGGGCTAGTGAGTATCATGCAGGCACTAGCCCCGCTCCATTTGCAGCGCGTGCCTGCTCACAGTCCCGTGCGCGCATGCACGCATGTAAAATGCTTCCCCCTCCCTTTTCTTCCAGTCCACCAATCGACAATGGTTGGTGACCTCTGCTCTACCACTTCTACTCGAGTTTCCTAGTCGGCCGCTTTGCCTCCTTTGTGCTGGGCGGGGCTCCTGCTCCAGTGGCGGCCTGATGGACTTGCTGCTGGCGAAGGTGGCGCGCGTGCCAACAGAGAGGGCTCTGAGTGCCACCTCTGGCACGCGTGCTATAGGTTTGCCACCACTGATTTATAAGATACACATACATGGAAAAGGAGGAGGAGGAGGAGGAGGGGTTAATAAAATCATGGATGGTGATGAGTTTAAAAAACAAAGCATTAAATAAACCAGTGTATAGATGTGGTCAGTTTAAGGATGTCTTCCAAGCCTGGAACATTCCAAAAAGGTACTTACATAATGAATAGTGTTTATATAAATTATTTATATAAATAGTGAATAGTGTTTATATAACTTATATATAAGTTATATATAAACACTATATAAATAGTGTTTATATAAATAGTGTTTATATAAATTATATAAATTAGACTTCCCTTTTTTCCTCTCTTATCTCCTGCTTTTAATTTCCTTAGGTCAGTACTTATTGCTCTTTTTCTATTCTTTGCATAATTATGTTTAGTTAGTTGCATTAACAAAAGTTCCAAAAGGACAGTTTTGATATCATGCCATTTTATATAAGGTTTTTTATTTGTTTAATGAGGTTTTCTTAAAAAAATGAATTTAAGATTTTTTTTTGCTGCCTATGTAGGGTTTATTCCATATATTTTCTAAGTAATTATATAGTTACACAGAAGACAGGGATTTCTTATAAACATGTAATGCTTGTTGAGTTTTTATGGCAACAGTACATCTGAAAAAAATTAGGTTGCTTTATAATAGAATTTCCAAAAAATGCCATCAGCAACTTTACATATTCCTGTTATATATAGATACTTGCCTTTCTTAGGTATCATACATAAATGAATAGTTTTATTACTGTGGTAATACCAAATTGAAATGTTGTGCTGTTCAATATAGGTTCATCTGTTATCACTGTCAGATAACTAGCAGAGAAATTAACAGGGAAAATGCCCTTTGACATTTTTCTCTAAATATGAATTTTATCTAAAATCAAAAGGGCACATTATTGTTTAGCTATTTTGTAAATAAATTAAATGTATACATAATTAAAATTAATTATCTTCTTTCAGTAACAGCCTGCTAGTAGTGATTTGCTGTGCATTTATATTTGCCTGAGGAATCTGCTTTTATCAGAGGAAAGCTTTGTGGGGGAGGGGGAAAGTTCCCTCTTAGCACAGGAAGGAAACGTTTCTCCTGAGAATGCTGCAGGAAAGAAAGGCTGAACACTCATCCTTGCTTTTCTCCTATCCTTGTAAATGGAAAAAAATACATCAATCTCAAAACTGCTTCCTTCACAGGGTTTGGAGATTTGTTGCCCTTACACTAGGCCACTAAGGTGTTCACTGCTGCTGCTTCCTGGAGCATTTCTTTCTATGCAGCTCTTCATAGCTTGACAAAACATATTGGTGGATTCTAAGCTGAAAGTCTCAGAATTTGCCCTTGCCCATATGACCCACCACATGAAGAATCTTAAGTTGAAAATTGGTATTGGGTAAAGTTCTATCAAATCAGGATAGTAGGTGTAATGTACTCAGTTGTTTATGGCAGCAGGTGCAGGGCAACGGCCACGTGGCTGCTACCGAGACAGAATGTCTGGGGCCCGAGCAGACTCGTTAATTAAAGCGGGAGAAATACTCTGCAACTATTGGTTGAGATTGACCAGAGCTCCGTGTATAAAAGGTTGGAGCCAGTTTCGTTTTCTGTTCTGTTTGTGTCTGATTGTAATGAATAAACCTTGTTGTTTAACTTCGTCTCTTCAATGTCTGCCACGCTAAGACAGAACAGTAGGGAAGGTTGTCCTAGTTTACTCACAAATCTTCCTTATTTTCAGCCAATTCTTGGAGGTTTGTATAGCATGGTGATAAGCAGGAAGTAAGTGTAGCACAGCTTTTCTAATGCATTTTTGCTGCCAGCCAAAGAGCTGCTAGATGAGAAAATAGAGAAAAAGGCTGGCAATGTGGGAACTATAGCAGGTAGACCGCTGGCAGAAATGCTACCGATATATGCCTGGGACCTGGGACTCTTTCTCTTAATTTTCTGTTCAGTGTTCCCCTAACTAAAAAGAAAATAAATGCTTAGTATAGTTTTGTCTTTGCAGCACACTAAGCAAAAATTAGTCACTGAGTCCCACAGCCAGATGAGAGGGAGAGATCCTATAGTAGGCACTTGTGGTCCAGAAGGCTGCCTTGCCTCCAAATGTTCCTTCATGTGACATAGAGGTTTTGCTTTGTTTTCTGATGAAAAGCATCATTTTCCTGAAGATCACTGATTTTGGAATACAATGAATCCATTAATGAGCCCAGAGGATCTATGGCACCACAGTTTGATCCAAATTTGTCAGAATATCTAAAACCATTTCTTGTTATAGTTAAAGTGATGAAAAGTACAGAAGTGTGAGATTGTAAGGAAAACTTCTCTGGGAATAATAGTCTAATCCAGTAGTGCTAGCCCCTGCATTTTGAGTTGCCACCTGAGTTAAGTGGTTTGAAGTCTTTTGCCTAAGTTCTTCTTTTGGGAATAGGCTAGTCCTGAAAAGCACTCTTGGACTGACTCCTAGTACTCAGATTGTACATTGACATTCTTTTTTTTTATTGGTCATCTGGAATAGAATTCTAACTGACTAGCCTTTAGCTGGCTTCCAGCTAAATTGTTTTCTGCACAAATTTCTAGATGTACCTCTTTTCTAAACTGAAGTTTTTAATGGAATTACATACTTGTGGAGTTCTTGATGTTCTCTGAGGTTGGTTGTTTGCTTGCAGAAGTTTCATTACCCGACTAGCACTAGTAACATCATTAGTGTTTCTAGTAAACAACCAAGCATAGAGAGTATCAAGGAATCCACAATTCAACCCTAAGCTATAAATGTGCCCTTCTACTAAAGTACATATACATACATGCATGGATACATTACAGCTTTGTCAATCAAAGCTATTATGATTAAGTGTAAGTTGTTAAAATATAAAACTTGTATACAATTTGAGATGCATCCAGCTGTTATTTTATAAAGGTTTATTGGTGAATTATTATTCACATTTTTTTTCATTTTGGGGGGAGGTTGTCTTGGTAGGCTACTAGTTTTGCTTTGTTTTAGCCAGATGAGTGTGACAGTCAATATCCTTGATAAAAAGCAAGTCCTTCAGGGCAATGCCCTTGCTCATTGTTTTAATTTAATAGAGTTTTGAAGGGCAAAAAGCAGGAATGATATAAGGTTTCTATATCAAATAAAATTCATAACTTTGTGAAATGTGTAAGATTATGTTGTGTAGACTTGACATTTTTTAAAGGGCTATTGGTTCACTGCTAGCAGAGTTGATAAATAGTCATTTACAAAAGGCTAAGCATCTGCTGGTAAATTATTAAACAAAGAATATTCAATAGCAAAAAAATTCTACATACATAAAAGTCTAGAAGCCATTTTTATTATTATTTTGATATATCGTATGTGATTATGTATATCTAGGTAGAGACAATGTGTATTACTATTATTTTCCATTCAGACTAGTATGCATGCAGCTGGAGCATTGCATTCTTCATTGGCTTGCAAAAGATAAGAATGAATGATGATGCCCTACATTTTAATGGGAATTTGAAAGGCCATGCAGGAGTAGGGCACAGTGTTCAGCAAATAAAAATGAGCTGACTTGGAGACAATGGGGTCATTAGGAAAGATAAGGAATAGGACATGTATTATAGGCAGGGTGAGACTTTTTAAAGGATCTTATGACAATGAGTAGGAAGCAGTTTAATTTTTATAATGCTACTACATTTAAAACAAAGTTAGGATAGAGAGTTTTTCATAAGGACTGAATATTTGAATGATTATTTCATTTGAATCCTCATGTCTAGATATGGCAAAGAACCATATCTAGCTGAAGCTAGAACCTTCTAAACACAGAAGGAAATTTTTTCTTGATATAAGGATTTATTTTATTTAAAAGTCATCCATTCAAAATTAGCTTGATCTTCAGCAGTAATATATAAAAGCTATATTTATCATAGTGTATATCGAACTCCTATACATGTTGCGTTTACAATAATTTCTTTTGTTTAATCATCAGTTCTAAACTAAATAGATGTGAACATGAAAAAAAAACATACAGTATCTTTAAGAAACTGTAAAATGAAATTTTCTGCAACAGAAAGTTCTGTGCTATACAGTATAAAGTAAGTATAGTAGATTACTTATTTCTGTATAGATAAATCTTTTTTTCTGTTTTCCATCATACTTTCTAAAGTTCTAAAACTGTGAAAGCCATGTGCTGTTTTTCTGAAGCAGGAAGCCCATGAGGTAATAGTAATTGTCTCATTGCACATAGAATGATGTACAAAGATAATTTGTGATTCTAGAGATTTTATTGTTATTTTATATCTAAAGATATGCTCAAATTTGCTGTCAAACACTGTCGCTGCACCTTACAGGTACAATAGTTTGACTCCATTATCTTTTTCTATGATTTTGGGAGATATAAATTAAGATGATCATTTCAGAATTCTGCCTAAAAGAGCCAAACATGAAATTCATACAGGCTGTAAATTAAACAGAATTAGGGATATTCTGAGTAATCAAAAAAAGTAGGTTCAGATGTTCATGTATAAAGACCATACTTTATTGAAAATATATGAACCGGAAGAAAAAATAGAAAAAATAGAAATAAGCAAGATATTTACAAATATTACATAGTATATTTTTCAAATATATCATTAATTTATTATAAATAACTGTTATAATTTTAGAAGTCTGAAAATTGCTAAATAGCTTTAAACTAAAAAACATAAGGAACCATGGTCAGCATAGTTTAAATCAGAAAATTAGGTTGTGATTTGTGGTAAATTCTATGTTGACTACTAATAGTCTACCTGATTAAGAAAATATATTTATTTATTCATTAAATTTGCATATCCATATTACTATCATGTAATCATATAAAAATAATATATAAACTTTACAAAAAGCCAAATTTTGGATATGGTATGTATATTGAATTGCAATCTATGTATTGAATTGCAATTTAGGAATGGAAATTTGAATTAAATATTGTATCAGATTGACTTTTGCAATATTAAGTTATTCTAGAAATCAAAGCATTTATAATTTCACAGAAAAAATTAGATATCTCATCCAATAAACACTATAGTGTCCTTGCAGCAGCATATACAAAACTACTAAAGATACTTTGTGGACATTTTTGGAGGAACTATGGCAGTTTGAAGACAGCTCTGTGAAAAGCAGAGCTGACAACTGCGGCAAAGAACCAAGAGGTGACAAGTAAAACAATTCTTCAAACCTCTTCTTATGAAAAAAAGGACCAGAGATCTAACACAAGTGCTCCAGACAGTTGTTCCATATGGGAGATTGTAAGACAGTAGTCTGTAGTGGGTTTTGAGTTTCTTGCGTGGGAGGCAAGGAAATAGACATCTTGCTCAAATCATGGGGGTTACTTTTAAAAGGGCACTAAGTTCACATGCTTCCCTTTCTAATCACATTAAGAAATTGTTTATTGAGAAGGACTTCCGGTTTTGCTTCGCAGTAAGACAGACACAGGAAGGCAGGGCTCTGCCTTCTATGCATGATTTCGCCCTGCTGAGGGCCCTGAAAAGGGCCTAAGGTCACCCCGAAGAGGTGATGAAGAAGGAGGGGTGTCTTGTTGATCACGGAGAGATGATGGTCTTTTCGTTTGATTCAAGGAAAGCCCTCTAAACCAGCAGGGGAAAGACCAGCCACACCTCTGTGGCCGGCCATTAGCTGCTGACAACCAAAGAACAAAAGCTTCAATTAGCACATCGTAAACAGCATGTTTGGAACTGGGTGAGAATATTGATCCTTTCTTTACTATTTTACAACTGAATTTCCTGGGAAAGGCTTCCAAGAAGCTAAAAACCTCTGGATGTGAACGGAAGTGGCGTTTTAAATTTTTTATGGGGAACAGAAATACACAATACTGAAGTGAAAGTTACACAAAGCTACAGTTTTGATAAATTTGAGAACTGAGATAATTGTTAAGATTTTCTCTTTGGGAAAAAATCATTGAGGTGAAATATAAAAAATAAGAAATCAACCCTTTGTTTTAAGAGTGGAAAATGGATTTTGAGTGACATCTAGTGGTGAATGTGAATATAGCACTATAACTAGCCCCTTGGCTGTTTGGTAACTTTCAGCTGAAGGGAGAACAGTTGGCAATAAAGGAAAATATTTTGGCATATTTATCATCCTGACCTTCTTGGACTATAAATATCTACTGAGCTTGGACTTTTAATCTCAAGAGTTAGTGGGAGAGAAAGAAAAAAAATGACTTTTGAATACGTCTGGCTGCAGGGAGGTTGAACATTTTGAACACTTGAAATTTTGGGGATTACAACCTTGCCTGACTGATAATTTTAAGGATACTTGAGACAAAGATTACTATAAAATACTGCCATTAGGACTGGATTATAAAGGCTACATATAAAGACTAGAAAACTAGAGGAAACTTTGTTCCACTCTTACTGAGACTCGTGACATCAGAGGATTTCTAGGAATGATGCCTCAAGAAAAAACAAATACCTTTCAGAAGGAAATATTCTCCATGCTACAGCTAATTCATCAAACAATTGTTTGCACACAGAGGACATAAAAAGAAACCATAATGAGACTAAAAATAACCTAGATGATATAAATGACCAAATCTCCAAATTGAAGCTACAAGTGGAAAGTTCCCAGATAATGACTACAAAGTATGAACAAATAAACCAGAAACCAGAGGATGAAGCAGAAGAAATGGACCTAGAGATGGAGGAGATAGGAGAAGGGAAATATGGACTGCCATATACAAATAAAATACTGCAAGACCTACCTATAACAATGAAAATACAAAAGACCCCTTACTCCTTTCTCCAAAATACACCTGATGACAAGGAAGAAGATTCTAGAAAATGGAACATAGAGTGGGCAGGGGAAATGTTTAGGGAATGTGGATGAGCAGAGTTCCTTCCCAAAAATACTCTACCTAAATTGTCTTCCTCATGCCAAGCTTTCACAAAAATAGAAAGAATTTTTTTGGGCGATTTAATTGCCTTGGCCTGGAAAGCTACTTGGCAAAGAAAGAAAGAAAGAAAGAAAGAAAGAAAGAAAGAAAGAAAGAAAGAAAGAAAGAAAGAAAGAAAGAAAGAAAGAAAGAAAGAAAGAAAGAAAGAAAGAAAGAAAGAAAGAAAGAAAGAGTTAGATTTAAAAAACAGAGGATTTGATTTATCAGAGGGGGTTCTATCTGTTTAATATACCTGTTTGAATATGATTAAAAAATGGATGACCCTTAGATATAACTAGATTTTTATAATGGAAGATATGATTTAGAATTAAAATAGCCTTTTTTGTTCTTCTTTTGATATGGGAAATTTAAAAATAAGAGAAGGATTGGTATGAATAATTTTTTTAGCTATATAAATGTAAATAATATCGAGAAAATCATAAATGACAAAGATACTTTAAATATTAATGGGAAATCAAACTTTAATAAGAGCACAAAAACAGGATATTGACATGAATTGATATTATTGTTATTTGTATAATATTAGTAAAATATGATGAAGATGTCTATATCTAATTTTGTATACATCAATAGTACCAAGAACTGTAATTGTCTAATGAGGGGAAAATGGAAAAAATATGGGGAAGAAAGGAGGATCAAGTAAATAATACTGGATTGTGCAGTACTGAATAGATTTATATTGAAGAAGTTAATGTTAAATATATAAACTCAGACAACATGTTGTTTACTAAGCTCTAAAGATTGTAATTTTAAAAAATGTAATAAAACTTATTTTAAAAAGAAATTGCTTATTGACTACTTTTCAGCAATTAGAAATATTTTTTTGACAAGTCTGAAAACTTGTTTTTAATCCTTGATGAAATAAAATTTTAGCTGCAAATTTAATTTGAAAAAATATAAACTGCAAAAGGTTGATTAAAACTTTGATTTTTTTACAAATAGACTAAGGGTCCGGATAAAGTTGAAATAAGATTTTGAAATTAATTACAAATAATTCTTCCCATGGGAAAATGCATTTGTTTTTGTTTTTATTTTTTTAAAGGTTAAATTTTAAAAATTGGAAAGTAGAAAGAAAGAAATATTTTAAAGGACAACACATAAACTTGACAAACAGTTGCAGAATGATACAAAGTATTCTAACATTGGAAATTTTGATGGATTGCTTTAGAAATATTATTTTACTATTAACAATATCAGCAATTATAACTGCCTCTATTCATAGACTGTATCTAAAGATGTTATGGAATAGGGTGTCTATGGAGATTCTCAATCATCCAGATCATGGTTGTCCCAAAGGTGCTTTTTTCAAAAGGCAACCGGACTTTCTTATCGAAGAGGACAAGTTTTACTTGACAAGAATTGAAAGTGGATCTACACACGACAAACTACAAGATTTACATGGAAAAAGATATTACACTGGACCTGCTAATTTTTTAATAGTTAAAATAAACATACAAACAATAAACCAAGACAGGGAGCTGAATAATTTTTCTATATTGTATTTGTAAAAGAGACTTATTAAAGCTGTGAAGTATTTTGTATAAGGGACTAAGAAGAAATGAAAAGTAATCAAGTTCTCTGACATTCTTTGAATGGACTAAAAATTAAAATAGTTAGAAATAAAATGAAGGAATGTAAAGTTGTTTTATTGGGTCAAGACTGAAATAGACATATTGTTATTTCTTTGTTGATGCCAGGACTGAAATAACAATGCTTATAAATTTGTTTATAAATAAGGGGTAGGATATGGGAAGAATAGCTCATTTGTTGTATTTTAAGAGAAAGTGATAATTTACTGAAATTCTTTGTATGGATCATGAAGGTGAGAAGTAATTTCTTTATATGTTTCTTTTTTTCTTTACTATATTATATAAATTTTACATCTCATATATATTTTATAAATTTTATAAAAAGTTTAATGAATTTTATTATAATTTTAATACAGAATAAATACTAACAAGAACTAATATTTAGAATGGAAAAAGAAGGAAAGAAAGAAGGAAAAACAGAAAAAGGTGCAAAACGAACAAAGAAAAGAAAAAAAGAATTAGAAGTTATTTCCATTTTTCTTTCACGGCAGTTATAACTATGAACATAAAATAACCACTTACTCTGTGGTTATAGCATTCTTTACATTTTCTCTATAATCTATTATTTTATTGTAATCTTCAAAACCATATGTCATAAATTCATTTTTTCTGCTTCCCACAAAAAAGGCAATAAGCGGTTTTTCAATCATTAAGTTTAGATAATGTCTCTCTAAATAAAGCAGTCAATTTGACTATCTCTACATAACCACCCTCTAAGGTAAGCTGGGCCGAGAGAGAGCGACTGGAACAAAGTCATGTAGCCAATTTGCATGTCTAAGGAGGGATTAGAACTCACAGTCTCCTGATTTCTAGCCTGATAACCACTAGATCAAACTAATTCGTTCTCTCTGGTTCTCTCAAATGTTCCCATTCATCTACCATGATTGTTTCTTTGAAATTTTGCATCCATTTCATCATGCAATTTTTTGTTTGTCTGTTCCATATCATATTTTCGGTAACTATTTATACATATAAACTAATGAATGAACTTAGTATTATATGAGTGTTTCAGATTTAATCATCTCAAAATAGACATCTTCCTTTTTTAAGATTGGCTTTTTTAATCTTTCCAGTTATTAGCAAATACTTTAACCATGATAAATTCTTTCCTTCATGAAACAATTGTGTCTTTATTTTCTTTCCCAAATCTGAAGCTATTTTGTTAGCATATATGTCTATATCTTTCTTACTATAATAGTTGTTAGAGTAAAAAAAAAACATTTAACAGTGATGCTAATGGTGACATTGTAATCTTCATCCTTGCTTTTAAAATATTGCAGATTTTTAATAAAATTTGTCTTGTAACATTTCCCTTCACATTCTTTTCTTCTTTTGTTTTATATGTCATAGGCATTCATGAAGTTCATTAGTTGGGCCTTCTCCTTCTATAATTGATGTTATACTATATAGAGCTTTTATTCATTCTGTTATCAATAATAGAGAAATTGCTCTATAATACTGCACTTTATTTTTCAGGCAGGAGTCCAAGATGTTAGTGTATTAAACAGACTGAGGAGGTCCAAATTACATAATAAAGTAATCAGGGTTCAGAACATGTCATCCAAATAAAGTTAAATACTTAGAGGGCCTGGAGGCTAGCTATAATAATCTCTGCCTAAACTGTTCCAAATGATAAATGAAACAAATGATTAATATATACATAATGTTTTATCTCATTTAATGCTTAACATTTATTGTTGCAAAGGATAGTTTATTATCCGCCTCATTTCAAAAGGAATACATTTTCTTGCACATATGATTTGTTTTAGAATTACTTTTTTCTTTTAGTCTTCATTTTATGCAATAAAAATACTAATCTCTTTACTTTAGCCAAATTGTATTTCTGAACTTGACTGACCTTTTAACTTTCCCAACTATAGTTTTCTTATCTTTAACAATTGGCTGGATTGAGTCTCCTTTTGAAAAGTTGCTGTCAATATTTTGAATTATGCTCAACATTTTTCTTCAGAATTACCTTGCAAATTTTAGTTCAGGAAATATTGACAGTATAACATTATTTTGTGCTATAAGCAACATATATTATAAAATGCCTACTTGATATTAGAATTAAAATATTGTATAATTAACATTAGCAATTATTTGAACCAAGAACTATTAAAAGGGAGCCATAATTTGTTTTAAATTGCTTTCTTTATCATTAAGAAACAAAAAGAAAAAGAAATGGATTCATTTGAATCTGAAAATAAAAGATTAGGATATTTAATTATGTGTGAGATTAATAGGTTAGGACAAGTGTTGATGTAAAAAGGACAATGTAATAAAACATGGTTAGAGTTTCAATGACTACTTCACTACATAGATTTAATGGGTTGTCTTTCTAATTCCCCTCTAAAACTGCTGATGTAAGTACATTGAACCATGCCAAGGTTTAAGGCCCTCCTTAATTCGTGAACAAGGTACCTGACTGGTCTAAGTACTGCTTAGAAATAACATCTTTGAGGGGAGACAAAGTCTATTAGTATATCAAAGTAGTTGAAATATTGATTGATTAGTGTATATTTCTGCCTTAGAGCACACTTGAGTTAGGGAAAAGCCACAAATTCCATTTTTTAAATGGAATCTTGGTTCAAAATATGAAACAAATGTATTAGAAAAGTCCTAGAGAGATTTTAGATAGGTATTGTCATTTGTTTTGTGTTTGTGTGTGTGAGTGTGTGTGTGTGTGTGTCTGTCTGTATAAAGAATTTTTACATAGATAAAAAAACCAAACAAAAAAACAAATGCACAAATATATAAAAAAGGGAAAAAGAAAAAACTGCAGAAACTATACAGCTAAAGAAAGAAAAGGATAATTTAAAAAATGACTTCCATCCTTCCTAACTACAATTACAGGCAAACTCATTATCCCTCTTCTATTTTTAATAGTAGCTATTGTCACTTTGGATTAAAAAAGTCAGTGATACTGTAAATATAAAACAATCTTTTAAAAAAGCATTAACCAAAATTTCACATAAACTTTCATTTGAAATAAGTGTGAAAATGATTATGATTCAAAGTATACATTCATACATCATGTGAATTTACTATAATGCAAACATTTAATAACATTTAATAACGTTGAAAACATTTTTAAAAAATAAATTGTTCTTGGTACTATGAGAATGAGCTTTCAATTCTAAAGTCTCTCTTTCCCAAAAAAAAATTTTTATATGAACTCACAGCCTGAGTTTAGACAAGCAATTACTTTTTTTTACAGTGAAGATTACTACCAACTAAAGTGCATTAATTTATTTTGCTTGCTCCCTCCCTTCCTCTATGACTTGGTAATAAGTAGTTTATGTCCAGTTCAGGTTGGAAAAAAAATGTCTCAGTTCCTTTCTTAAACGTGAGCAGAAAATAAATCTACTCCCAAAAGAATGCATTCCAGACATTGGGAGAAACATAGGATCCTGCATCTCAAACTTGCATGAGAATGCATGAGTATCTAATATTATATATTATGAATGTTGTGATTAGTTCCACTTTACATAAATTGATACAGTAGAATATAGAATAAGATCACTCTCTCCACACATACATACACACACACAGAGCCTCCTCTTGAGGCTCATTAACCTCTGTGACTCCTCTTATAATTGCCTTATAATACTTACAATTTGCATTGTTTACTAATCTAAATTGCATCATACAACACATAGAAATACAACACAATCTCACAGTTGCATCTTATCAGGTGAGCATATTTTTTTCTCATTTTGGCAGCCTCCCACATAGAACAGATAGGAAACATTACAAGAAGAACTAATTCTACTTTATTGTAATGCTATGTTAATTTTGCAGATCTGAAAGTACAAATCTCTCACTGTTCTGTTCTTGCAAAGAAGACATCGAGACGAGGCTGGTTCACAACAAGGATCTCTTTATTGAACACGATCACAAAACAGAAGCAAGAACACTATGGCCATTGGCCTTTTATATTCCCCTGCAAGGGGATGCACATCCAATCATTGCAATGATGCGCGCAAGGCCGGAGACAGCCTGTCTGGGTCCCGGGCAGACACGTGGTCTGTCCGGGTCTCTGCAGCCTTCCTGCAGCCTTCCTGAGCCTTGCTGAATGACTCAGCAAGGCCCAGGACATAACACCCCTCCCCCCTTGGATTAAACAATTATTAAGCATATTGTTTAACACTGTACACACAAACACATCATGGCAGGCCGGTAGGCACGTTATACAGTCAACCTTTACTCCTTGCAACCCATTACCTTCAGGTCCCTGTTATGTCCACAGACTTTCACTATTTGACAATATTATCACCGCAGCACTACAATTGTTTTTTTTCCCCTCAGATGGTGAGGACTAATAAATCTCCTGTATAGTAAACAGGGACCTTACATATTCCTTTAAATGCTTAGGAGGACCCTTAACCCGCTCTGATCTCCGTGGAGCCAGATTAGGTGCAGGTGTAGTTGTAGGTGTAGGATTAGGAATAGGTGCCTGGAGTGCCCGCTCCCGGTTTGCGCAAAACAAACCAGGACTTTGTCGCCCAGAAAACTCAGGGGTTCCTCCTGACTGCTGACTGGCTGGATCCACCAAACCCAAACCAGAGTTCCTTGGTGGGGTTGAGTTCCCCGAGTCCCTTGGTGGGGTGGAGTTCCCCAAAATTCCATTGGACTCCTCTTGGGAGCACTGTCCCTCGAGCCCAAGACCAGCAGCAGGAGTACCCTGAGTAGCCAATTTACGGCCATTTGCCCCTAGCCAGGGACCTCTGCCAGAGTCAGGAGCCGCCTCCATGGCAAGACCCCCACCTGGAACATGTGTAGGAACATTTGGATAAGTGCCCTCGTGGAGAGACTGTGGTCCACAATCATAATTGAGGTCCCCCTCCTACCCGAGAGCAGAACCCGGAGCGGAAACATGGCCAGGAAGCCTCCAGCGCAATTGGTCAATGTGGCGTCTAAGCACACGACCATCCTCCAAGGCCACTTTGTAGGACAGTGGCCCAGAGACCTTGCATACCACAGCAGTCACCCAAAGATGTCCATGCCCATAGTTTCTGGCCCATACCGGATCACCCACTTGGAGTCTCCTAGGTGCCCTCGGTTGTGACACCTGTGAAGGCACCCAGTCTGGGTGCAACCTGTCCAGTTTTGTGATGAGTCTGCGACCCCAGCGTAGTTCAGCTGGGCTCTTTCCTGTAGCAGTGCAAGGTGTGGTGCGGTGTGCAAGGAGAAAATCGGCTAACCTGTGATGCCAGGGTCCTCGAGTGATTCTCTTTAATGCCTCCTTGGTGGTACGCACCATGCATTCAGCCTGACCGTTGGTGGCAGGGTGAAAAGGAGCAGACGTGGCATGCTGGATCATGTTGGCTTGAAGAAACGCCTGAAACTCAGAAGAGGTAAATTGGGGACCATTGTCTGAGACAATGACATCAGGAAGACCATGGGAAGCGAAGATTCCTCTTAGCACCTGGATGGTCCTGGCAGTAGTAGTGGAAGATACAGGAACGACCTCTAGCCACTTGGAATGGCTATCCACGAGGAGAAGGAAGAATTGCCCCTGAAAGGGCCCAGCATAGTCAATGTGTATGCGTGACCATGGAGTGAGTGTCTCCTCCCACCTATGTACAGGGGCCTGGGGCATCTCAGGCCGTGACTGTTGGCACACTTGGCACCCCTGAACCTGGGCCTCGATGTCCTTATCGAGTCCAGGCCACCAAAGATGGCTACGCGCAAGCGCCTTCATCCTCACAATTCCCGGATGTCCCTCATGCAGAGAGAGCAAGACTCTAGTCCTCAATGAGGCCGGGATGACTACCCTGCTACCCCACAGGATACACCCTTTGAACGTGGAAAACTCATGTTTCCTACGCCAGAAACTTTGGAAATCTGTACCAGGACACGTGTCAGGCCATCCTGACAACACCCATGTCAGTAAGCATGTGATCAGTGGCAGTTTCAGCAGCCACATCCCTAGCATTTAGGGGAGATTCCTGAATGGAAAGAATGTGTACAGCAGGAGCAGGGTCTGCCTCTATTTGTTTTAGAGGTAACCTACTAAGGCCATCAGTGTGGCCCATCTCTGTCCCTGGTTTGTGAACCAGGGTGTAGTTATAAGCTGACAAGAAAATTGACCATCTCAGCATTCTGGGGGAGATGATGTGTGGGGTTTGTTTGTTTGTTGTAAACAAACCCAGCAAAGGCTTGTGGTCAGTGTAGACCGTAAAATGGTGGCCATACAAGAAATCATGAAATTTCTTGATGCCTGAGACCATTGCCAAGGCTTCTCTGTCAATCTGCGCGTAATTACGCTCTGCAGATGAGAGAGTTCTGGAGTAATAGGCCACAGGGACCTGAGTCCCATCAGCCTTGAGATGACTTAACACTGCTCCTACCCCATAAAGGGATGCCTCACCTGCGATGCACACAGGCAAGTGCTCATTGAAATGCGCCAGTACCGCATTAGAAGATAGCAAGGCCTTGGCTTCTTTCAAAGCCCTTTCATGGACCTTTGTCCATTTCCATGGAGTCTGCTTGTCCAAAAGCCGGTGTAACGGCTCAGCCACTGCAGCCTTGTGGGGGAGAAATGAATGATAAAAATTAAGTAGGCCCAGAAAAGCCTGGAGTTCAGCTTTTGACTGGGGACTGGGGGCCATTTGAATGGCCTGAAATTTAGACTCTGCAGGGTGGATGCCGTCAGCATTAATACGAAAGCCTAGAAATTCAGTGGATGTTACACCAATCTTACATTTGTCTTCTGTAACTTCAGCCCAGCTTGGCAGAAATGCAGCAAGACAGCTCTCAGCCTTTCAGCCAAGTTCCCAGATGACTCTCCTGCAATAAGGACATCATTGAAATAGGGGCAGACCCCAGGAATACCGCGGAGCATTCGCTCCATCACCCCTTGGAAAATGCCAGGGGCTACATTGACCCCAAACTGCAGCCTTTTTACTTTAAAAGCCCCTCTGTGAGTAACTATAGTTTGGGCCTCAGCTGTTGCCTCATCAACAGGTAACTGTTGGTAGGCCTGAGCTAAATCAAGCTTAGCAAATACTTTTTCCCCCTTCAGTGAGGCCAGAATGTGGCTCACCACCGGCACTAGATATGCATGCTGCTGCAAGGCTTTGTTTAGAGTGCATTTATAGTCCGCACAAATTCGGACTTCACCATTAGCTGACACCATTAGTGTCACTATGGGGGTTTCCCATGGACTAGAATCCACAGGTTCAAGAATGCCTTGTTGGAGCAGTTTGTCCAACTCAGCATCTATTTTACTTTTGAGGGCAAAAGGCACCCTCCTTGGTTTAACCCTGATGGGCGTGATGACTGGATCTAACTTTAAAGCAATAGGAGGCCCCTTGTATGAGCCAAGCTCTGGGCTGAACACATCAGCAAACTCCTTACAGACTCCTGCAAGGCTGGCAGTTTGTAGATGGTTAAGCCCAGTCACTTGGATCCCAAGTGCCTCGAACCAATCGAGTCCCATAAGACTCGTGCGATCACCCCCAACTACCACCACATCTAACAACTCATCAAATTCCTTACGCTGTACTCTAAGCGTGGCCTCCCCCTTCACACTAACTCGTGAATTCTGGAAGTCAGTGAGGATGAGATTGGAGGGCCTGAGTTTGACTCGTGAGTCACTCCTGGAACAAACCTTCTTAAAAGTGTCAGCAGAAATAATAGAAAGAGCGGACCCTGTGTCCAGCTCCATGGCCAGGGGAACTCCCTGCAACTTTACATCAATGCGAAAATTTTTCTTAAGGGACCGGTGAACCCCAGTTTTGAATACCCCCCTACGGGATGCGCAGAAGCCCACCCTGTGTTGGCGGGGGACCTTGGTACCTTTCAGAGGCAATTCTTCGGGGGACCTGTTTTTCTGGCGACCCAAGCAGGCTGATGCAATGTGGCCTTGCAAACAGCAGAACGAAAATGGCAGTCGGCTCTCCTGTGGCGACCCCCACAGCCAAAACACTGAAGGGATGCAGGCGTCTGCCCTCTGCATTCTTGCAGTCTTCTCTCCGCTGACTGTTGAAGTTTGTCCACCTCTTCTTCCTCGGATTCTTCTCCGGAGGCCTCTCTCACGACTTCCTGATGGACAGGGAATGCTGCTGGAGGGTTCTTGGTCGACCACAAAGCCTTCACCGCGCCGCCGGCTGCTTCTTCAGCTGCAACTTCTCTCAGGGCATCTTGGAAGGAAACATTAGCTCTAGCAAATAACTTTCGTTGCATCTCACGGCTTCGCAATCCGCAAACGAGTCGATCTCGAAGCCTTTCTTCCAAGTCTTGGAACGCACATGGCCTAGCAGTCTGCCTCAGAGCCGCGACGAAGTCTGCAGCTGATTCTCCCGGCCGCTGATCCCGCTGCTTGAATTGGTGCCTCCCAGCTATTACAGAAAGCTTGGGCTCAAAATGCTTGCACAGCATTTTCTTTAAATCTGAATAAGCGATCGATTCCAGTGGTGCTGGGGCTACAAGGTTCTCAGCAATGTCAAAAGTCTCTTGCCCACAGACACACAGCAAAGTAGCAGCTTTCAATTCACCTTCTTGGATCTTGTTCACCCTGAAGTAATTCTCGACGCGAGCTGCGTAAGAGCTCCAACGTTCTGGGTGCGACGTATCGAACTCGACAAGACGGCCCAGCTTGGACATCGTTGTGACCGATAGCCTCTTCGACATCTCTCGCCGCAAGGAAGGAGAAGGGGTCCCACGAAGCCAAGCCCACCTCCAGCGTCTTCGTACTGGCAGGTGGTTGCTTCTTCTGGACGCCGCACTTCTCTTCACTTCAGTCCTTCAGGTGAGTCAGCCCTAGCTTCTTCTTCTTTGTCTTCCTTTGCGGCGAATCCCACCTTCGTCACCAATGTTCTGTTCTTGCAAAGAAGACATCGAGACGAGGCTGGTTCACAACAAGGATCTCTTTATTGAACACAATCACAGAACAGAAGCAAGAACACAAGGGCCATTGGCCTTTTATATTCCCCTGCAAGGGGATGCACATGACTCAGCAAGGCCCAGGACATAACACTCACTGTCTCGTTTTACCATCTAATAAGTTAAGGCAGGCATTTCTAACTTTATTTCTCCATAAATTGCTCAGTAGCAGGATCTTCCCACTTTTATCTGCTCATTCCCTAGGCAGCATCTATAACTTCTCCTTCCAAGATTATTCTGACATTCATTACATTTTTAATTTGAATCTCTTAAGTTATTTTTTACTTAGTTTGCACAGGATGCTGGATGATGCTCTATCATGTGTGAATATTTTATATCTCACTTCTATTCCTGGAAAAAATTGCTTCCCACTTCTTAAACCTGCTTTACCCTGCTTTAACATTTTCAGAACTCTCCATTGCCTTCTTCCTAAAACTCAGAGAGAGTGACTTACCCAAACCCATCCAGCTGGCTTCAAGCCTAAGGCAGGATAAGAACTCAATAGCTTGATATCTTTAACCACTCACCAAATTGTTTCTTGATTTTGTTATTAGTTTGATTTTGTATCACCCAAGGGTTAGAATCACTATCACTGGACCACTGGGTTATTGTTGAGCTTAAGCGTTAAAAAATTTGTTTGTTCTTTAATTAAGTAAAGAGAAGTTATACAAATAATTATATTCAAAAACTGTATCTTATCTGGACTGTAGATTTTCAGAATTTCTACATGTTAATTTTTAAGCTACTTTATTATCTTAATTAGGTATAATGACATTTAGAAAATGCAAAGCAAGGGTTTCAAAATTAATTTTCTGCAAACAAGTACATCTGACAGTCATTAAATGTTTATTTTCATTATCACTCATATGGTAACAGCAATTTTCAATATAAGTACATTACAATTAAGCATGCCTGACTATTACCATAACAAGATAATGATAAAGTTGATTGATAATAAAACTGTTTTTCATTATACTTAACCATAAAATATTGTAACATTCTGTGATAATGGAAAATGAGTTTCATGAAACTATATAAAACTCTACATGGTATTAACTATAAAGCAAAAAACAAAACAAAAAACCACTCTTAAGGGATTATCTATTACTGTGAATATTCTTGAATTTTGTTGACATGCTTTATAACAATTTTTTTACATAATATCTATTGTAATATTTTTAAGAATAAATCTGACAGAAATATTCATAGTTTGATATGAAAATAAAACTCTTGGTATGTCAACAAAATATAAACATGTCAAATTAAAAATTGAATAATTTGATTATATAATGGTTTTAATCAAATAGTGTGTTAATTTTAGTTGAAAAAAAAATAGACTAAAAATTAGTTATATTGGACAACTCAATGTTCCCAAATTATTTTAAAGCAATTTTCTAAAATGTGTGTGTGTGTGTGTGTGCATGCGTGCACACGTGCATTTATATCATACATAAAAATACTGTATTAAACTATACTGTGGCCATAGTTCATTTCTTTTGAGTTTTTAATGTTGGTTAAATAATGATGACTTCATGAGCTGAACTTAATTACAATAAAGACATTTCAACCAATAAGCTTAGTTCAACCAATGGCTAAACTACAGTTTTCCTGCTTTAATGAACAGATAGACATTGTTATTAAAAATATTGTTAGATACGGGGCTTTTTTTCTCATAGAACGCTCAGAACGGAGTTCCGGCACCTTTTTTGGATGGAACCTTGTAGGGTAGGCAAGGTGGGTTGTATGACATGTGTGAGTTCCGGCACCTTTTTTTTTTTTACAAAAAAAGTACTGGTTAGATATATCAGACTTCTGATGACTTTTAGTTGTATTGGGACTGCAGCTTCCTGTATGTGGGCTGGAATTTCTGAATTGCACTTCTATCTGGATTGCAAAAACACATGGAGAACACCAGGTCAGAGTAGAAAGAAAAAACAAAATAATAATAATTCATTATTTATATGCTTTTATAGATTTAGATATGATACAGCAGCAGTCCCCAGGTTTTTCAGCTTTGCGACTGGCGCAGGCAGTGGCGGGGGAGAGAGAGGATGGTTCTATGCAAGCAGAGAGCAAGCCTACTCACGTGCACAGCTCCATTTACGCCCACCACTCCCGCCTCTTGCATGGCCCACTACCGGGCTGTGGCCCGGGGTTGGGGACCCTGTGATACAGAATCTATAAAGTTCTGTAAGTCACTTCAGCATGTTCTACATTGGTGAATATATCTGTCAATTAATAGTGAAATACTTCTTCAGTATATTAAGCATTACTCACAACAGAGAATGCTATCATCCCTGTAAATTTAAATCCCAATGGTCAGAATCCACAATAAAAATTCTACAACTCATAGAAGTCATAAAAATCACATAATAGTTTAGTAGTACAATTTTCCATATCTGAAAAACTTCCTCATTTATGGTTTTCATTGCAATTGTTATTATAATGACAAAAGTTTAATTAATGTTACCATGATTTTTGGAAAGAACTATCTACAATTGTTGGCAGGTAAAAATCAGTGCACGCAGAAGTTATATATATTTCTATCAACTGCCTTTTTTTTGTACAAATAAAAAATGCTCGGAGTAATCACTTCAAAACTCTAGAATTTCATTAATGAATTCTATATTTATAAGAATAAGAATATGATCTACAATTACAATATACTTTTTAAAATAAAGTAAGGACTATCGATCTTGTTCCTACTATGATCTGATTTCCCTGAGATTCAGAAAAAAGCTTTCCTCACTACTTCTACCAATCATTTATATATAATTAAGTGGCTTAAGGAAGATTTATGTCCCTATAAATCAAAAAGTCATATTTATTTTCACTATCTACTAACATTGATGAATATTCTTTTTTGAATTTTGTTAATTTTTTCCATTCAAAGTTGCAGTTGTGACTATTTTAAGTTTTAAGTAATTTAAAAATAAAAATGTGCAATCCTGTGGACAGCTCAGTTCAAGAAATTGACCACTGTGTATTTGATTACCTAAATGTATTTTAAAGCTATATTTTGTACTCAAATATAACAGTAACTAATGCTTACTATCAATTGAGTTACATAGCAGCACTTTTCCTCTGTATTTTATCCAACAGATTGGTAATTATTCTCTTTCTGATATACTTATGTCACCATATCGTCAATATTATTGTATTATTCTTCTGTTGGAGTTTTTTGAACTGAGATACTCTTCCAAACTTGAGATTTTTTGTGGCAGCTAGAATCTAACAGTGTTGTCTAAATATAATATTTATTTACTATCAATTAATTAAATATGAAATAACATTAATTATTATTGACCTAGTGTTGATATTGAGGGGTATGCTGTTTTTCAGGCATTTATATTTTATTTAATTTATGAATTTTATTAGCTGCCCATCTCATTTCAAAGCAACTATGAGCAGCTTACAGCATTAAAAACATTAAAACCATAAAAGATAAGGCCTGATTTCACAGTGGTTAGAATGCAGTATTGCAGGCTAATTCTGCCCATAGCCAGGAGTTTGATCCTGATCGGCTCAAGGTTGACTCAGCCTTCCATCCTTCCAAGGTCAGTAAAATGAGAACCCAGATTGTTGAGGACAATATGCTGATGTTGTAAATTGCTCAGAGAGTGCTGTAAAGCACTATGGGGTGGTATATAAGTCTAACTGCTGTTGCTATTGCTATAAATATTTTTAAAACAATAAAATGGAAATTACAATGAAAAACAGTATTATAATTTAAAAAATGGGGAGGGGAAGAGGTGGATTGCCTCATTAGCACCTCTAGTGTGATGCTTCCCCATTGGAGCCCCAAGCCATCTGACAAAGCCAGGTCTTCAGTCTTATATGGAAAGTAAGAAGGGTGGGAGCCAATTTCACCACAGGGGATAAGATGTTCCAAAAGACAGATACCATGGCAGAGAAGGCCCTTCTCCTGGACCCTGCATGTAATGCAGGCTTTCAGATGAGGATAAGGTTTCCAGGAACTACCCATCTTTAGACTACAGCACTATCAATACCTAGTTGTCATTGCATTCCTAATTGGAGTTAGCTCTACTTGGAAGCTATACCACGGACATTACGTCTCTCTTCAAAATTAGTTAAATATTTATTTCCATTTCTCTCATAGTAATTATGTCTTCTGTAGAGATCAAAGGTTTTGTTTTCCCATTTCTGTTTCAATATAGTTGCTATTATTTTCGTAGTCTAAGATTCCTCATGCTTTAGTGAATTAGGTCTTTTAGAGACAGCATTTATTTCTCTTTTTTGGGCAGGACAGTGTGCTTTCAGAAGTGTCAGTTCAGCAAGGCAAAGGACTAATGAACTAGCATCAGCAAAGATTAAACTGCAGTGAAGATATTTTGAAAACTGCAAACTCTTTTGTAGACATAATATAACAAAGGCATTCAAGCAATTACAGGACTTTTGCTCTTGCCCCATGCTGATATAAGTGAAAAGAAGGACATTATTTCCATGCACAAGAGAGCTATTGCTTAATGTACTCTGCAGCATTCTGCAAGCTGATATACCACAGTGATAAAGAGGCTAAGCTAAAAATTATAAGCCTCCTAGTTTGAGTCTTATTTCTATGATGAATTCAATAGGTGACTGTAAGTAATTTATTCTCTCTTGCCACTAGTGCTCTACAAAAGCAACTTATTACTGTCTGTAGGTAAAGAGATATAAAAAGCAAAAAGAATCTGTCTGTTTGTCTGTCTGTCTGTCTATCTATCTATCTAATATATATTAAAAGTATTACATTCTAAAAATCTTTTTTATGAAAAAAATATGTCTAAATCATTAAGTATTGCAAAGAAATAAAATAAAAGAATAACACTTTTTTAAAAAAATATACTAAGAAATTTATATCTTCACAACCTCAAAAACTGAAATTAATAATATGCTAATAAAATGTAATAATATAATAATGTCATAGCACAATAAAATTTTATAGTATCCTTATTTTAGCAGATTATTCCCAACAATAACATAAAGACAATTTCTAATCATAATAAAACATTATATTAATTCTAATCGTCATGCTAATGTTTAGCATGACTAATCCCATCCATAATTCTAACTTCAACCTAACACCCCTTAAAGTATTTTAAATAAATGTTGCTAAGCAATTCAGTCATAAACATAAAATGAGGAAATATTGAGATGGCTCCTGGGTAATTAACACCTCCTTTTTTTCTAATCTTTTTTTAATCTGTTTTTGTGCCTTTTATAATTTTAAAGTTTTTAGTATTAATAATATTTGTATATTTTGTTTTTAATCTTGTTGTATGCTGTTGTATGATTGTGAGATGAGCAGCTATATAAATATAATTTATATACTTAATTTGTCATAAATACAAAACCTGAGAGAGAGGGAGGGAGGGAGGGAGACAGAGTGAGAGAGAGAGAGTTGGGAGATCTATAATGAAGAACTTCTCTTTCTTGATGTAGAGCTGTTCTGTTTGCAGTATATTTAGAATCTAGGTGAATGTTCACGGAATGTGATAGTGTTCAATTATTGCTAGGAGTTTGTGATTGGGCATTGGTTATAAATAGACTTTTTTCAGAAATAGAATCAAGTTAGTTAAAAAATTAGGTCAAAATTCCTTAAGGTCTAAATTAAAAATCAGCATAAGGATTACAATCTGGATTAATTTTCATAGATAGTAATAGCATTATGCTTTGCCACTGAGTGTTGAGTAAGAGTATTGTGCTATATTTTTATGTATATCAGCTTGGGTAAAATTAGCTTTCAGCTTTGTTGAACTCTAGGCTAAGGGTTAGTTTGGAAATCTTATGGTTTCACACCAGCATGACTGAAAACCTACCACTTTTGTATATGGATCAGTACTGTGTATATGAACAAAGAAGTGTGGCTTCAATTACATTGCTGCTACCACCATCTTGTATTTTTATCACCCATGAATGCTATTATCCCCTTCAAAATATTTTTTATCACAAGTAAATAATTTTATATTATTGATCAGTATAATGATTGGTAAGATAATTTATAACTATTACCAGAGGAGAGTATGGTATCTCAGTGCAGGTTACAGTTAGAGCTGATCTTATAATCAATAAAATTTAGCAACTTGTGTTGAAATTAAATTAGTTTTAGCTGTTCAAAAATCACTATATGTGAAAGAGCAATATGTGGGCTTATAAGGTCATAAAGCAGCAGAGGAACAAAAAACAGTTGCATGTGCAAATGATCTATAGTTACAGTTTAAAAATACTGATTGCTATACTGACCAATAAGTGTGTTCTATCAGCATGTCAGAAGAAGGTACGTATGTGCCATCTGGTGGAATATAAATCACTTTCAAATTCCCAACAGATTAAGTGATGATTTATATTTGGTACATATTTTTAAATCTTTTCTATGTACTCTTCTATAGTGTACTAAAAATCATAAGCGAAACATATCTGAAAATAATTCATACTTGTAAAAATTTAAAAAAAACCATCACCATTGATAAATTTGGTATTTAAAGATCAAAAAAAGATTATATCATGTATATTTTCTGTGCCTACATCTGTCACAGCATTCTTGATCTGTATAATAAAGCAGAAGGGGGTTGCTTTCTAATTTAATTAGATTATTTGGTACCTTGCAGGATCTTCAGGATGACATTGGGAGGCAGCAAGCTGTTGTCAGAACTTTGAACATAGATGGGGATGAGATTATTGAGCAATCATCAGCAACAGATGCCAGCATTTTAAGAGAAAAATTGGACAGCTTGAATTTCCGATGGAAGGAAGTCTGCAGGCAGTTGGCAGAGAGAAAAAAGAGGTAGGATAATAACAGTTTTATTTTATTTTTGGTATTTCATAATGTATTCCAATAATGGTTACTGTAAAGGAGGTCTAATTTTATGTGTGTAGATGGATGACACACTCCTAAGGAGACAATTGAAAGTATTAAGAAGTGGCTTTAGGACTTGGGATTATATTATATTAGAGTTTTTGTTTTTAGTAGCATACATTAAGTTGATTCCTGTCTGAATTCATTTTCTGGAGAAGGGACACCCCTAGTCTCTCTTCCACAAGTAAAAGGAGTTCAAAGTAAACAGTTTTAGCAGACATTTTGGCAGACATTTAATGCTTGAATAAATTTAATGCTTGAATAAAGTTTCTGTCATGGTTCTGATAGATGAGACCAACTAAAACAGAACTCCGAGACTTGAGTTTTTCTCTAAGAACATGTTTATTGGCTGCAAAGTATTGGCATGGTCAAAAGGTTGTTTTACATATATGATAACTGCTGCAGGATTATTATATGCACGAAAATGGAAAGAGACTGAAATTCCCACAATGCAGGAAAGGTTGGTTAAAATGACAGCATTAGCAGAGCTAACATAATTGACTTAGAAAAGGAGCATTTATTACTGTGATTAGAAACCCTTATGGAGTTTTTTCTGAAAAAGAAGAAAATGTGCTTATGGATTTTATTATTAGAAAGGGTAGACTATAGAAATAATGAAATTATGTTGTATCATTAGACAGAGAGGACGAAATATAAGTGTACTCAATGTACTTAACTTCTGTTAAGAAGACCAGAAACTGTTTATAACTTTCCTTCCTCTCCTCTCCCCTCCCCTTCCTCCTCCCCCTTCCCATCCTCTTCCTCCTTCCCCTCCCTTTCCACCTCTCCTTTTTTCTCTTTTCTAATTATGTTGTATCATTAGACAGAGAGGATGAAATATAAGTGGGCTTGGCATGTCAAAAATTCAGAAAATACCTAACTTGACTCTGCTGATGTGTCACCTTCCAAACAAAAGAGAAACAATTTTTACATATTCATTTATTTTTTAAAAAATACAGTACAGTCTAATCATGTGATCCCCAGCACCTGCTGATCACCTTCAGACAATGTTCTCTTTCTGTTGACAGGCCCTGTGGCCTACTTAAGGAATTTCAATGCCTCATGAAGCTTTTGTTCTTGAAATGGCTTCAGAGAATGGTCTTTTACACCCTCTGCAACTTTCAAAAGCCACAAAAAGCATGCCCCATTCTCACATGATTTTTGAAGGGTTCAGATGCCCTATGAGGGCACAGCCCTCTTGTGCAACTTCCAGAGGATCTGGAGGTCACATGACAATACACCCATTCTCACACGGCCTTCATAGCCTCTGAAAATCATAGAAGAAGGGGTGTGCTTTCGAGAATAGTTATTGTCAGTTGTTGGTGAACGATAGGTGTCATTCAAAACCTCATGGTTTGTCACCTTTGACACATCTCAAGGTTAACATCATTGTGATAGAGCATGCAGTATGCTTCTAGAGGACTAATAGGGGCAATATTCTTGAAGTAATAATACAATAATACAAAGGCTTTTGTATTACCATGTACATAATACAAAGGCTTTTGTATTACCATGTACATTACATAAGAAATCTAAGGATATATCATTAATACCATAAGCCAGAAAAATCAGATAATTTCTATAAAAATGTCAGTAACAGATTGTCTCATATGTCTATGGAGATTCTGAGTCATCCAAGTCATGGTTGTCCCAAAGGTGCTTTTTTCACGAGGCAACTGGACTTTCTTGTTTTTCTTTGAAGATGTTTCTCTTCCCATCCAAGAAGCTTCTTCAGCTCTGACTGGATGGTGGGGAATGGCAGCATTTATACTCCTTGCAGACAGCTGTTCATTTGCATTCTTTTAGTGAGTCATTGAAGCCCCTGGATGCTTATCTGTGTCGTCAGAGTCACTGAGTAGTACAAATGGGTATGGAGCCTTCTTGGAACTGTTGAAAGGACTGTGTTGTAGATTGCAGATAGATGATGTTGTATCCTTCCACCTCTGTTGAGAAAAAACTGTTCAATTTTGACATAGATGGCCTCTTTGAACTGTCTTTCAAACCAGTGGTCCTCTCTGTCCAGAATGTGGACTTCGCTGTCTTCAAAAGGGTGGCCTTTGTCTTTTAAATGCAGATGGACTGCTGAATCTTGTCCTGATGAGTTTGTTCTCCTGTGTTGTGCCATGCATTTATGAAATGGTTGTTTTGTTTCCCCAATGTACAGATCTGCACATGGTTCACTGCATTATACTGCATATACCACGTTGCTCAGTTTGTGTCTGGGTATTTTATCCTTGAGGTGGACAAGCTTCTGCCTTAGTGTATTCTTCGGTTTGAAGTGTGCAAATAATGAAATTGTCTCATAGTTTAAGCAAGAACAAGACTTGCCTTTGCTGACTTCATTCCACTTTACTCTTGATGTTGTCTAACTATTCCTTATCCTCGAAACACTGAAGCTAGATCTATATCTTCTTTCAGTTGTAGAGAGCTCTTTTATTTTTAAGTACACAAACATTATTAAAATCTGACTATTTAATGCACATAACTGTTCTTCTTTGCACTTACTTTTAAATTATATGTCAATTCTTCACTAGGCTCTCTTTATTATTCCATTTACTAAAAATATTAGAAGTATTTATAATGCAAGCAGATTCTCATCCAATATTTCAAACAGACCACAGCTTTTTTTTGGTCTTCAGTAAATGCATTTAAATTACTCTTGTAATAAAATATTTAGCACTTAATTGCAGATGGAGAGTTTTAAATGCACCATTTATAACTGTTACTACCACATACTGAAATAAATCCTAGCAATCGTTACACTTGTAGGTAAACAAAGAAATAACAGTTGAGATATTGAATGCCTGAAAAAAAGCATTTTTAAACATTGCTATTAAGATAGGAATCCTTTAAAAAAAATGAAGGATTACTTTAATGTTCCAATAAAAGAGAATATCTGTAGTTCAGGGTTGAACTATAGAGTTCTTGCGGGTTTCTGAGCTTGGTTGTTTGCTTGCAGATGTTTCATTACTCAATTAGGCAACATCATCAATGCAAGTATAGGATTGGCTTCCTGTTTATTTGCTGTAGCTTGATTTTGGTGGGGGGATGATTTCCTCCTTGGTGGTTCTTTGATTATTGTTTTCTGTCTGAATGTATGACTAGTGTTGATCCCTGCTTATCTGTTGATTGCTGGAGAACTGTGTTCTAGTCTTTTTGTTTCCTTCCTAGGTTTTTTTAAAATTGTCTCTTTCAAATGACATGGAAATATAATCTATCTCTATGTGTCTATTGATGTCTGATTTGCCCAAATGTCAAGCTTCCAGGACTTCCCTGGCATTTTGGGATTTGGTTTGGTCTATGATGACAACAGTTTCTGTTTGGAAAAGTGGTTGATTCTGTCTTGCTGTTCTGAATTTAAGGAGGTTTCACCATGTCTTTAGATTTGTATTTTTGGATGTGCTTGACTAGTCTTCTGCCTACTGTATCTGTTTTCCATAGTGGCTCTTGTAGTCCTTGCACTATATATAGTAGGTGTTTCTTCTCAAGCAGTTGTCTTTTGGTTTGCTTAAGATGTTCTGGAGTTGGTTTGTGTGCTACAGTGATGACGTGTGGTTGTAGCAATCTGTTTGTTGAAAGAAATGTACCAGGAAAGCATAAAAATGAAATCTGCTGTTTCATTTTCTTTTTTAGCAAAATAAGATGAAATTGCCAAGAATGATAGACCCATCGCAAGTTATTGCTAGATATTGCTGCATAAGTCTAAATACACAGCTCCTAAAATTCATTGGATACATAGACCAAAAAACAGGAACAGCTTATGAAGCCTGGATAAATGTGTAGTTGTTTTAATTATTTGAAAGTGGTATTTTATACATGATCTGTCTTTTACAAACCACTTTTTCAAATATTTTCACACTTTTATTATTGTTATACAATGGAGCGACATGGAGGCCTAGAGGTGAAACTCTCGCCAGACAATCAGGAAGCTGTGAGTTCGATCCTAGGTAGCAGCAGATATTTCTCTCTCTGGGTGAAACAATAAAATATCTGCTGTGAGCTCCACATAGCCATTAGGAAGGGCATCCAGCCAGTAAACACTCAGCATCATTCAGTCACCGCGATTCCACCAAATGCAAGGGATTACAGGATCATTTAAAAAAATTATTGTTATACAATACATTATGATATCATGAATATATATTAGCTCAGAGTCACAAATGAATAAGAGAAGACAAAGACAGACAGGTAACATAAAAAAAGAACGATATTCAAAATATGTTTTGGAAGTTGTCTAAGAATGAGCAGCTGGGCAAGAAAGTCAAGGAGTTAGGTATACAAGTAGTTTTTTTCATCTGTACTGCCAAGGTCAACATCCAGTAAGAGAACAAAGGATTCTAGAAGTGAACCACTGGCTAAAAGGTTGGTGTCGCCAAAAGAACTTTGGATTCCTGGGCCATGGTCTGCACTACCTCCATGATGGACTTTTGGCAAGGGATGGACAGCACCTCACAAAAACTGGGAAGAATGTTTTTGGAAAACCACTGGCCCAACTTAACAGTAGGGCTTTAAACTAAAATTGAGGGGGGAGGGTGACAAACCTTTAGGATCTCCAGGATCCTAATACCTAATACCAAGCAAAAACCTGTAGAAAACAAGTCAAATAATGAGGTAAGGAGGGATGGGAAGGAAGACAAACTCAAACACCAAATAGGATACATAGGAAGCATTCCCAGAGCCAGACATAAACATCTCAAAAGTTCAGAGTTTGGCAGTTATGAGCTAACGATGGCATTTAGAACTGCCATAATTGCCATCATAAGTCATCATGATCATTTGAGGTTGCACACAACTTAGCAATGGAGCTGTCAGTCCCAATTAGCATTATTAAGTGAGGACTACCTGTAGTAAATATGCAGCTTTCTGGGGACTATTTTAAAAAACAAGAAACAATACAAGGTCTCATTGCACTTTTCTCCATGAGTTTATTTAAGTATAGGCAGT
Organism: Azemiops feae; assembly: GCA_023970755.1. Lineage (NCBI taxonomy): Eukaryota > Metazoa > Chordata > Lepidosauria > Squamata > Viperidae > Azemiops > Azemiops feae. The sequence goes on from JALGBA010000038.1 coordinate 378,996, forward strand.
TATTTAAACTTTGATGTTTTTTCTAGAAGTTATAATTCTGTAACGGGTCAGGGGAACTTAAATTATGTCAGTAGTTTTTATTTGGTCACTTTATTTGTCTTCTGGAACCATTTCTAATTCAGTCGAAAGAAAGGTATTTTGTTCTATACTTACGGATTTTTCACCAGTCTCTTTTCTAATCAGACTGATATTCAAAGCTTTGTTAGACAAAGCCAACTAGTACAATATGATCATATTAATATCACATTAGTCCTTCAATTAACATTTACAAATACATGGCAAATTGGCCATTATTTGCATATTGCAAGGTATTGTTTTATTTTCCACTGCTTTAACATTACCCTCTTGTGATTCTGGAGCTATATACACACATATTTTGATCAGAAGTCCAGAGTCACATTTGGTAAGATGGGTGGCTACATCAATATGATTATTAAATAATATGTATCACTTTAAATTTGTATTTTATTGCTCAGAAATGCAACCATATTCAATATATAGAGAGGCATTACAGCATTACTATTTAGAAGGTTTCAAATATAGTCTTAAAATCATACTAGAATAATTGAAAAAGATGATTTTATATTAAAGTTTGTCTTTCAATATACACATGTGTCATCTTTGTCTAAATTTTAATTAAGCTTTTTTATTCTAATTCAGTTTAAAAATAACAGTGAAGAAACAGTGCAGTAAACTTGCCATATGCTAACAATTATTTGTCTAAGTAAATAAATACATAAATACTAATTCTGAAAATAATGGCTTGTATTGTTCAACATCATATTAATACTTCAGCAAATCACCAGAACATGAAAATAAGTTGCTTGGATAAATTGTATCAAAATTATTATAAATGATTTATTTTAAATGATCTAATTAACATAATCTGTTTTTATTTTGCTCAATGAGCAGGAAATATATCAAATTATACCATGCTCAGAAAAAGAGTAGACAAGCAGATTTCTTGTTTCAATACTCTGTAAAACAATTCTATCATCCCTTAATTAGAGATTAGAATATAGCTGGGAAATATTAAAGTCTAAGCTTTGTATAGAATATGTCCTATAGGTTTCAAAGGAAATTCATTTAGGATTAATGTTTTAAAAATGGATCCCTTCAGGCAAGGGATAATCATTTCATAATATTTTCATTTTAGACCTCTGGAAGTATATTGTTAGAAATTATTACAGTTAGAATGGCCTTATCAGGAAGTTGCTGGACTGGGTTCCTATATTTTATACAGGCATCTCAGCCAGCATCTCTAATTCACACAGAAGTGAATTAACTAACAAATAACAGCCATGGAAATCTGCAATCTCTTTTGAATTGGTTTGATTTTATGTGTAGACAGTTTAAAAGGCACTGAATTAATTGATGGATTATTTTAAAAAATGCCACTTAAATTTTGAACACTTTATTTGAATTAAGAAATATATGTTGCTGGGCATCTGTTAAAATATTTTGCAGCTATAGTTATGTTAGCCACTATAGTGAAATTAATAAATATTTTTAATACGAATATACAATCTATTCAGTCTTAATTATATTTTTCTTTTGTCACTACAGATTTGATGAGGAGCAGCATCTTCTGGCAGAATTACAGCATAACTTCAATAAATTTATTTTATGGTTAAACGAAGCCAGCAATGTTGTCACCATTCCAGTTGAGCCAGGAAATGAATATCAGTTAAAAGACACCCTTCGAAAAGTAAAGGTAATATAATTAGGAAACAGTTGTTTCCATTTTTTTTTCTTTTTCCTTTCCTTTCCCCTGTCCCCTGTGAAATTTAAACACTATAAACATCTTGAGAAGCTTTCCCCAGTATGATGAATTACTGATGTGTTAGATTATAACTTACCTTTATAACATTTCTAAGGTTTTCAAATAGGAAAACTTCAGTAATATTTTTTGGAATCATGTGAAATATAGCAATAGCAATAGCACTCAGATTTTACAGGACTCTCTAAGCAGTTTACAGAGTCACATATTGCCCCCAACAATCTGGGTCCTCATTTTACCAACCTTAGAAGGATGGAAGGCTGAGTCAACCTTGAGCTGGTCAGGATCAAACTCCTGCTATACTGCATTCTAACCACTGTGCCACCAGTGATTATGTGAGACAATGAAGTCTTGCTATTTATGATAGAAATGGATTGAATATATGACATTAAGTTGTCATCAAATCTTAGCAACCAAAATATTTTTAGTATTTACTTTTTGAAAAAGAGTTTTGAAATGACAGATGGTTTTTAGTCAAAGTACAGTTCTGAAAGAACTATTGTCTGCAGACAGTTTCAAAGAAAAATATTAGGTTGTGTTTAACATTACTGTTTTTGATTCAAACTCTAGGAAAAAAAATAAGATAAAGACTCACTTGAGTTGAACCTAACTGCTGGTGATTTCATGTATCTATGCAATCTTTGCTGTTCTGCTGTCATCTCTACTCATTAGGTGCATGGACAGGGAGGTCTTACATCCTCTGACTTTTCTAGCTACTCAGGTGTTGCCTGTGATTGAAAAGCCTTGTGTGGTTTCTGACTTGTCCATCCTGAGGCTGATATTCCACAGGTTCAGCTAGAGCAGTTTCTTCAGCATCAGATTCAGACTCTGAATGTGGGCTATGAGCCCAGGCCATGACAATTATAATCTATATGAAAATTATAATCTGATGTATGTATGTATGTATGTATGTATGTATGTATGTATGTATGTATGTATGTATGTATTATGCTTATATACATTTAAATTGATTTTGTGATTGTTCATCACTCAGAGTCACTTTTCTGAGATGGGCAACTGTAGAAATTGAATTAAATAAATAAATAAATTTCTGACTTGCAATGCTTCTATCACTTCTAGAATGCCCATCCACAGCTTGTAGCTTCTGTAAAGTCCAAATCTCTCCCACCAGTCCAGGATCTAATCATAATTAGATCCAGTTACACTGTCTTGTTCTCTAGTGATCTCTCCTTTGGAAAATAAGGTATCAAGATGTTTTTTAAAAAAAATTGAAGAAATAATAATATTTCACTCTACTAGTATGAAAATACTTTTGAAGTATTCCAAACCCTCTGCAAATGTTTCATCCCTTTGAAGCAACCATGTTTTTTTCTGTTTTCCAGATGAGATTGAAAAATACCCAGATACCTTAATAAGTCAACTCAATACAACAATTATGTGCCATCAAGTTATTTTCAACTCCTAGGGACCACATAGATGTTTTTCTATAGTGATATCTCCTTAACCTAGTTTTCAAGTGTCCCAGTGGCGCACTCATCACCAATGTAACTGGGTCCTCATCCTCTTATTCCCTTTCCTTTCACCGTTCTCAACTTTAGAGAGATCTGGTTCTTCACATAGTGTGTCCAAAATAGGATAATTTAAGCCTGGTCAATTGTGCCTCAAGTAGGAATTTTGGTTAATTTGTTTAATAAACCATTTGTTGTTTTCTTGTCTGTCCATGGTATTCTCAGGAATCTTGTCCAACATCAGTGTTCAAAAGCATCAATATTTTTCCTATCTTGCTTCTTTAAACTCCAAATTATACTTCCTTGAACTACCACAAGAAATACCATGGCTTGTACAATTCTGATCTTTGTGGATATAAATATATCATAGCATTTGAATATCTTTTCCAAGACCATCATGGGTGCTCTACCAAGTGCAGAAGTTATTCACCACTTTGATATCTCCATTGCTAAATCTAAGACTGGTTGTTCTACCTGTTGTCCTTAATTTGATCTTCTTTATATCTAATTATAGTACCATTTTTTCATTGTGTACTTTGACTTTTCATTTTTGCAGATCCTTTGCCCTTCTTGCTGAGAGTAGTGTCATTAGGATAGCACAGGTTATTGGGGTTCCTTCCTTCAGTTTTGAAACTACATACATCTTCCAATTCATCTGCCCTTAATGTACTATATATTCAGCGTATAGATTGAATAAATAAAGGATATGTTCCTTGCCAACCTGGAGTTTTGTCTGTACTATGGCTTCCTAAGTATATATAAGTTTCTCATGAGGACAGTAAGATGTTCTGGGATTCTCATTTATCTGAGCACTTTATACAGCTTGATATGATCAACACAATAAAGACCTTTCTATAGCTGATCAAGCACATACTTACTTCTTTTTGGTATTCTTTGTCCTTAATTATTTAGAGTGCATCAGCAATAAATGCTCATGTTCCTCAGCCTTCTCTAAAGCTAGCTTGAATATGTGGTATCTCTTTTTACACATAGGGCTGTAATGTGCTTTGGATGATCCTAAACATTCTTTTGCTAGCATGTGAAATTAAGTACATGTGTGGTAGTTTGTACGCTCTGTTAAAATTTTATTTTTTGGCATTGGAATGTAGATTGATTTCTTCCAATCGATTTGCCACCTATGATTTCCAGATTTGTGAGCACAGCTTGGTTAAGACTACAGCAATACTACAATTTTTCCCCAGTGTGTCAAGTGAAAAAAAAATCCTGTCATTCCAAAGCATTTTTTAAAATAATTTTCAACCATGCACATTTCTACTATTTAACAAGTATCTAAATTCTGGAGCTCATTAGAAATTAGAGATCTTCTTTTTTTTGGCCCAGGCCAAAATATTAGTCTCTAAATATTCTGTCAAATTATTTTATTTCATAGAAGCTTTTAGAATAGTTGGGAATATTTATTTTGAAGAAAAAAGAACCCTACATGCAGAAGTCGGATTATTCTTGAACCTGAAGCATATGAACCTTGAATAAAAGTTGTGGATATTTTGTTCTGAATAGAGCTCTTGAGTCTATTTGCTTCAGCTGATAAATCAATAGAAATGAAGATAAGGAACTTGAAAATTCTGCTATTCATTTTAAATGTTGCATTTGTCTTTTCCAGTTAAAAGTGGAAGAATTGCCTCCACACAAGGGAATACTGAACCAATTAAATGAAGCTGGAGGAAAAGCACTCAGTAGTGCATCACTGAGCTCTGAAGTAAAACATAAGCTTGACAGTAGACTCAAAGAGGCTAACCATCGCTGGATCAAGGTTAGACAGTAATAAAGTTGTAGTTTATATTTGTAATTGGGAACATGTGCTTACAATATGCTTCAGTCTCCTCCTCTGCCCTCGGCACACATGCTTAAATGTAATGATATTGAGAAATCTTCTTTACAGACAAGCTCCCATTTCTTGGACAATATTATTAAAGTGAGATAAAAGAAGTCATGATGGAATTAGCCAGTGAATGAGGATCTATTGTCTTTCCCTGGATGCAGGAAATAATTTTCAAAAAGGCCTATTATCATCAATCGCCCTATTGTTTATTGTTGTAATTAAAGTTACAACTTTAAAATTAAAGATAGATTAAGTTAGTGTCCTGAGGCAAAATAGTTTAACAAAAACAATGTATAATAAAGTTTTGCTTTGCTTTTCAAGTCCTTAAGGATAAATACTCAGTTTTCTTATAGAGACCAGATACTTAATAATAGTTTTCTCTAGTAGTAAAGGAATAAAAGGACTTTCTCAAGCTAAATATAAAAATGTTTACCTATGCAATACATTCCTATTTTTTCTTAATCAAGATTTCTAAGATAACTATTTACCTTGCTAGAAATTATTAAAATGTTTTACATTAATAAAATATTTTTAAAGATCCCCCAAACTGTATACATTTATTTAATGACAATTGTAAATTAGAAATTGAATCTTTTTTCCATTTTAGAAATGTAAATTGGCATGTCCCATTACAATTAAACTCAAGTTTTCAAATTACCCATCTAAGAGACATCAATATTTCTTTGCAAGAAATGGCAAAATTATGTATAAGAATTTAAGAATATAAGTGCCATAGTGAGTGAGACCAGAAGTTTATTTCAGTGTTTTCCAAACTTGTCAACTTCAATTTCTGTGGAGTTCTTATCAAATTATATTTCTCCAGTCAGCATGGCTATTGGTAAGAATTCCAGGAGCGGAAGCCCATTTGTCTGGAAGCTGACAAGATTTAGAAATACTGGTCTACCTGGCATAGTATATTTTCTTTACTATGGCCAACCAGATGCCTCTAGTGTGAGATTAAGGAAGACATGATTGCAATTGCAATTTTATTAATTGGTACTAAAGAGGTACATTTCCTCTGAAGCTTGTGTTATAGAGCTGTCATATTTAGTAGTCTTTGATAATATTTATTATGAAATTATATAACCAAGCTATAACATTCCTCATTCATCTATCTACAGTTGAAGGAATATGATTGTTCTTTTTCTAATATTGAAATGTGAACGGTCAATTAAAATTCAACTTGGAGATTTAAAAAGTGTCTGCTTACATAAGAATTGTGCTTTGTGACTGTAGAAAAATTTTACTCTGAAATAAAATTTTGTCTCATATTTTCAATATTTCCCATATTTGTACACTATCACTTATTTTTTAAAAAACCCTTTTTAAAGTAGAAATGCTTTATATATCAAAATAATATGTTTACCTTTGATTTCTATGAATGTTGCTTTGAGGGCTGGGAACAATATTTACAGCACTATCTTAAGGCGCATACAAAACGCATTGGCAATTCAAAACATTAGTGTTTATATGAAACAGTGCACATAAATCCCTGTTTGTAACACTTGAAAAAGTAATAATGAAAATCTGTACTCATATGTAGTTTGTTTGTTTTCCTTCAAAGTAGACTACTTTGAGCAGTAAGTATACTGGGGGAGGGGGGGTAAATTAAACACTTTCCTCCCAAAGTATTGCCCAGGTGAAATCCCCTCGATATTATTTCCATAAGGATAGACGCAAGACTTAAGTCAGAATGTGTAGAGTTTCAGCTTTAGAAAATAAAGGGCAATGGAGCTCTTACAAAATAGATTTTGTTGTACAGCAATTATTAAAGGATCAAGTCAGTAGCCTTCAAATTGCATTTAACTTGATTAAAGTAACTTAGGCAGGCATAACCATTTTTTACTGGTGAAGCCTAGAAAAAAGCATACCTATAAAGAGGAGAGTAGTCTGTTCTCTCAATATGACTTTACACACCTTTCTGATATTACAATCCCAGATACAAGCTGTATATAGTTTCACCATAACTGTTTCATATTCTAGCAAGAACAATAAATACTAGCTAAATTGGGAAAGCAGACTTTAATTAATTGCTCCAGCAGCATTTGTTTTAAGTCTATGCTGGTTATGTGTGATTGAGAATAAATAGTTTTAGAAGGGGGGTTGTTTAAGGAAATGGCATACTAAGAAAGTCTTGTATCCGCTGTCAGACTTCCATCACATAGGGTTATTAGTTGTTAATGTGGTTGTTATTTTTTAACAGCATAATTTTGTTCAGAAAAAAATAACACTCATAATTTTATAATTATAAAATAATGCACTTTTTAATGTTTTGCTTGTTTTGAATTTTCTTTTGTTTTCTATTTATTTTTTTACAGTTTTGTATTTTAATCTTTACTGAATAAAAGTTGGTAAATTTGGGGGGGAAAGAAAAATTCTGCTTGAGAAAATATTAATCATTCTGAGGATTGCCTAGTTCAGCTGCTATTACTGTTTTTCCCCCATCAACCCAGTAAATGTGATGAATAACCTATCTGAAATTTGGTTGTATGCCATGGACATGCACCATATGCCAGGATATCTCAGGAGAAAAAGTGACTTCTGTTTAGGAAATGTTCTAATTAACTTGAAAACAAAAATCTTCCCGCTTGCAAAGTAGTAATTTTATGTACCATACTGTATTTGTCATTATATCTTACGCAGTTAGACAGAATCCTATTTTTATCATGTTATATAACTGAGCTTTCAGAATGTTTAAATTGGAGTTCATTGAGGTGCTACATTCATGACTGTGGGACAAACTTTCAAGGACCTAAAATACTGAGTCTTATTGGATTGTTAAGAAAAAAGAATATTATATCTACATTAGATATTTAATGAATTGTTAGCAATAATGTACGCTGAAGGGAACATTCTTTCATCTTGATGGAAAAGTAATAAAGTTTCATGTTCTATTAAAAAAAGGTAGAAATATTTGATAGAACAAAAAAATGCAAAATAAATTGTATCAGATTTCTATGTTTAGCATCTACATTCATTATTGCTAAGCAATGGATATGTTTTAAAAATATATCAGTATATGATAGGGTCTGTCTATATCATTGCTGAAGAAAGTTTTGCCAAAATCCATTACTTGACAATAAAAATAAAAAGTTAAAATGTATCAACTTAAGTAAATTTTAATTTTATTTATGTTTTTAAATGGCTAAGACATTTAAATGAAAGGCATTATGCGAATAAAATTGAATTATGCTTCCACTTTAAAAAATATGAGAGGCATATACATTCACATTGTCTGACATTAGTGATCTGTAACATGATTTGTATTAAGTCTATAACATGATTTATAATAAAACCTATATTGGAAACTATGGGTTTATGGCCGAAAGCTCAATGACAATCCCTTGAATTATCAGGGAAATTGATGTTGATTGAAGAGATAAAGTCTGATACTAGCTGTTATTCTTCATGGAAATTCTTGCTGCAGGCAAGCTTGGACATTTGTAAAGCCAAAAAGCAGCATTTTTCTGTACTGTTGTCAATAGTAATGATAGATAAATTCATATTTACCTGACTTAATCATAAGAGTTACTTCTAGGTAGAAATGTGCATGTACAGTACGTACACAAACATGTACTGTATGTATGCCTACATGTACAAGTACATATGTTTAGGTTAGATATTCTAAAGTGGTTTTTTTTTCCAATGGAACAAAACGTAAAATACTTTTAAGTCTTCCAATCATACAAAACAATGGGAACTCAAACCAAGCAGTAACTTTCTGCTTTTCAGCCTAAGAGCCACAAGATTGCTTCAAATATCTGTAATAAGAGTAACAACGGAATTGTTTATTATTTAAAATTTCATTATAAATCTTCATTTAACATGGAATGTTTCTATGTTAGGGAAGTTTTAATGAAATTTAACAGCCTCCCTGTCGCACAGGAGCAAACCCAGCAATAGCTAATTAGTAAGTTATGTGCCTGTGGGTGTGGTAATGAAATAAAAAGATGCTACTTTAGTCTGATCTAAATAATATCATCATTAAAGCAGCAAGAAAATAAACATATCACTATACAGCAGCACCAATACATATTTTCATTTCTCTTCTGTCTTTTATCTTTATTTACCTGGCATATCTCCCATGAACTCTAAAGCCATGACTTATCTACCAGACAGGAAGGCAAATATATGATTCCAACCAACACTCTTCTCTTTGTTCCAAAGAAACAGCAAAAATATTTAGATTTTTTTTAAAGACCTAGCCAAGTGTTTAATAATTTCTATGCCCAACCCCTCTCCCCATCAATATCCAATATCTATATACTACTTAAAACCTTGTGATCATGTCCCTCAACTGGGCATCCCAAGGCAACAATTTTTGAACCAAAGTACTTTAAATGGGCTAATGTGTTCAATGGGACTTATGACTTCTGGGGGGATGAAATTTGGGAAGGTTGTGCTTCTTCAGTGCTATTGACTGCTGCTTCGCTTCTGGGCAGCAACATGGTCTTCATTTACAACATTCTAGAACAGTTTCCCAGACAGTCTTGCAATCCCCCCACTCCCTCCACTACTAGGAAGGAAGGAAGGAAGGAAAGATTCCAATGCTCCCTGCCAGATTCCAACAATGAAATTCAATAGGAATGTCAACAGGAAACCAGAAGTTGCTCCTGCTCCCATTGCTTTTTTGCCCACCCTTGGTCATTCTGTTTTAAGGAAACCTAAATCTCTCTTTTTAATATCTATTTGTTATTTTATTCAAAAGGAAGTTAAAATACAAAACTCTAAAAAATTTTGAAAAAAATCCACAAAATAATCAAGACTTTAAAAAGTGCATAGAAAAGAGAAAAAACAACAACATATATACACGTTACTCCCCTACTTTTGAATTTTTCTTTTAATCTTGGATCAAAATATCCAGAAAATATCTTTCCTGTTCCTCCTGTTTCAGCGTTCTTTGTCCTCTGAACATGTTACACAGTGCAACAATGTATCACATTACAGACAATATACAGACAACCACAATGGTAGCTGAAATCTGAGAAAAGGCTTTCTGGTAACATGCAATTTTTAGTTGAAAGTTTTTTTAAAAAACTTCAAAACTCCCCTTCCCAGGTGAGTCCACAGCCATCCAAAAGTTGTCTTGGTCATTCCTAAGTGCTCCCATTCAAATCCAGGGAGCAACACTGCCAGTGAACCAGCTTTGACAGCAAAACAGTGGATCATCCACAAGAGAGAAAGAAGGCTCTTAGCATAGAGCAGCCTTCTTGGGGAGGACAGGAAATATATCTAAAATAATGACTCATTTTACTGGGTGAACAATCAGAGAGGGGTAGTCTCCACTTTTTTTTTTCTCATACCTAATGTCTGGACTGAATTACCTCATACGCCTCTGGAATGCCCCTCAATTCAGAGCCCATTTGGTACAGAATGGTACAGTTAAGGTACAGAAACCAGGATACCATAAATTTTGGTCTTACCTTAGATATGAAACTAGCTGGGTGAACTTGGCCCAGTCACTTTCTATCAGCTCTAGGAAGCAGGATAGAGCAAGCCGTTTTTGAAATCTTGCCAAGAAAACTGTAGAGATGAGTCCAAGCAGTTGTCAGGAGTCAACACAGACTTGAAGACATTCTCCTCCCCTCAAAAGGAAAATCTTCATAAAGGCATTTTTTTTTTTACTTAAGAACCCTTCATGAAGACTTACAAACAAGAGCCAGTTTTGGAAAAGAAGATGGAAATGAGATCAGTTAGCTAATTTTCAGATAGATAATGGAGATACATTATAGGGATTTAATCTTTGCATTCATAATTACAATAACACATTTGATTGTGTAGGTCATGCTAAATATACTAAGCCTAATGGGTATCTCAAAATACCTGATTATTCTTCTGCTGTATTGGAAGAGGTGGCACTTTGCATGATGGTTGCAGGCTGAAACATTAGTAATATGAGATATGCAAATAATGTAATTATATTTGCTCAAAGTAATGAAAAATTAAAAGACCAGAATAATTTAAGCAATTGTTAGTAGAATTGTATGGTAGTGAGAATTGTATGGTAATATTGGAAGGAATAAGAGAGATTAGACTTGTCTTTAGAAATACTCTACAATATTAGTACTCAAAATGTCAAAATGTTCACCATTTGTTCATCCAGAAGTTAAACACAATGCAATGACACCTTAACTAATGTACCAAAGCAGACACTTGTGCATATAATAAGAAATATTTATAATAAAATTATAGTCATTAATTAACCTATTGTCTGCTTATGTACTTATGTATATTTTTGTATTTGTTGTTTAATTTGCTGTTAAATGGTATTCATTCTGCCTATATGTAACAATAATTACCATTATTGTTACATATAGGCAGAATGAATACCTTTACCTTTGCCATTACTAAAAGGACTTACAGCAAGGAAGTTTTCTTTCACATTTTCCATTTAGACTCATTATCAGAAGACATTCACTGGCATACTTTCAATATGAATCCATTTCCATTATATTGTATAACGTGGTGTGATTTCCCATTTTTTGTTGTTGTTTTCATCATCTGAAAAGACTGAAAACTGCAACTAAAATAATAAACCTTTAGGCTTTTTTCTCTGTGTTGATTGGAGAGATATATGAACACTAATAATAAATAAATAATGATGACTTGTCCAAGCACAGCTGCACTTGTCATATCTAGTATCCTGCATTTTAGAAAGATAACATTTTCAAAATCCTTTTGAAATTATTTATGTAAATACATTGGCTTTGTATCTTCTTCATTTAATGAGTATTATGAACTGAAAAATTAATAAATTTATACAGTAAAGAAAGTGATTAAATAAGTAATTAAATGAGAAATTTAAAAAAACGAATCTGTAAAAACTATGTGAAATGTTTATCTTGTAAAACCTAAAAAATAAAAGACAAAAGATAAAAAACAATATTAGTCCAGTCTCCCATTTTTCTGTTTTAGGGTAGGTGATAGAAAAGGTGGTTGTTTGACAGCTTCAGAGGGTTCTAGATGAAACGGATTATCTGGACCCCTTTCAGTTAGGAGTCAAGCTCAGTTATGGGACAAAAACAGAATTTCTCAGCAGCCTTCAATATAATTGGCTATGGTTTCCTTTTGGACCAGCTGTGAGGTTCAACTTCAAGAACTGGCCATAAGTGCCCATATTCAATGCTATCATAATTTCAAATGGTCACTGAATGAATGGTCATTAACCAAGGATTACCTGTAAACCTTTCCTCCCAGTCGCTTATGGTATCTCAGTTATTACATCATCTAAAATAGATGGATTAGAATCTATGTGTTTATGTAAATAATAATAATAAAGTGCATACTCCTAATTAAAATAGAATAGAACAGAACAGAACAGAACAGAACAGAATAGAATAGAATAGAATAGAATAGAATAGAATAGAATAGAATAGAATAGAATAGAATAGAATAGAATAGAATAGAATAGAATAGAATATGTAGTGTAGTATAATATAATTACAAAAATATAATGTTGTAATAGTAAATATATATAGCAATTTTTTTTTACAATGTTGTTATATTGTATGGCTGAGTTACAATTTTATCTTACAAATGAATTTCTGATATTTTAAAGGTATCCAAAGATCTGCCTGAGAAAGAGAAAGAAATTGAATGTATGTTAAATAACTTGAATCAGTTTGAACAACAGTTAAGTCAGCTAAGATTGTGGCTTACTCCCATCAAGGACCAATTGGTACTATACAATCAAGTGGATCAATCTGGAACTTTTGACATTAAGGTAATGTTTAATTTGGATGCTTTTCTAAATGTCTATAGATTGTGAAATCCATTTAAAAATCCATTATTTTCTTTATAGAAAAGTAGTCCAAGGCACAATGATGCAGTCATAAAACAGTTGTTCAGTTATTTAAATGTTTTGTAATTATCCATTTGTATTATTTTGTTATTTCATTTTGAAATATACATTTTAACCATATTCCACTTCTATTAAGTATAACTAAATACTTTGGGCAGGTGAGTATTTGGAAGAAAAAACTGCCTTTGCGACATACATAAACTTATTGTGGTACGTTGATAGGTTAATAGAGTACCATTTTGATGCTGTTGACTCTCTGGAACCAGGACCTTTCAGAGTGTTTTTATATGGAAAATAACATGAATACTATATATAGCATAGATTAGCCAAAACTTTTAGGAGCTAAAATTGGATTCACCTTTTCCAGTTAGGCTAACCCACAAGTATATATGGTAATACTTTTTAAAAGTATTAAAAATATCCATAAATCCAATATGAGCTTCGAATTTTTAAGCTAAATATCATGAAAAATGGATAATCTGTGAATTAGCCACAGATAAACCAATTGTGAAACTTAAAACATATGAAAATGTAGAGGGTGAACTAATCTTCAGGTGGCTCATTTCACATGATATTTTGATTACAAAATTGACAATTGGCTTATTCATGGATGGGTTTATAAGTGAGTATATATGGTATATACACAAAGGTTTTCTTGGCATATACAAACATACTGAAAGCACAGAATGGTCATATTATTCAGAAGGCCAAACTTTTTTTATTTTTATTTTTCCCATAAAACTTTAATTATTTAACTCTTCTCAAATTTATTTCCCTTGTTGTTTGCCATTATATTTTTGTCTCTTTTTTGAGCCTTAAGGGCTCATTTTTGAAATTCCAAAATAAAAAGTCAAATTTCCTCAAAATTTTTTAAACTTTATCTTTCTGGTCATGTAAAGCATCTTGCAGTAGAGTCTTGTAAGGACTTTCAGGCACTTAGCAAACAAGCTTACTGAGCTGATTGCCTTGTTTGCATGTGTCATTTGAAAGGGAATCTGTAATGTATTGGGTTAATTCATTAATGGTTGTTATGATCCGTTGTTGTGTATGTTTGAAAAGAGTCTCCAACTGTCTTGGAGCAAACTGCTAGCCTGCAAATTAAGCAGGAAATTGTTCTTTAAAATGATTGACTGCCGCCTAGTGGCGGCACTGTATAAATAGATGTCAAGCGGTTGTCAGAGCCACTTCTCTGTATTCAAGCAATAAAGTGCAGTTGTATTATATCGGTTTCGTCAATGCCTCAACTCAATACACAATAGTGGCGATGAAGGTGGGATGCTGCTAAGGAGAGAGAGAGCTGAAGCACTTAGCCAGAAGTCACTAGGATGTGAGACCAGGCACCAGAGCCCTGGTAGGGACCACATCCCCACCCTGCCTGCCAGTAAAGTCACACTGGAGGCACAGTCTTCCTGAGGGATCCATCCCCAGGATTCACCTCGCGGCTCCTAGCAGCAGAAGGCATTGACCAAGACCTTGTGAGCATCAACTATGGCCAAAGTGGGCAAGCTGAACGAATTTGATGTTTCTCACCCTGAACAATGGAGCTCCTATGTCTCCAGGGTGGAGAACTATCTGCGGGCCAACCAGGTGAGAGACGATGGGCTGAAGGCAGCAACCCTGCTCTGCTTGTGCGGGCAGGCGACCTTCGACATCGCGGAGAACCTGATTGCCCCAGCCAGCTTAGAATCAGTCACATACACTGATCTGAAGAGGAAGCTAAAGGAACATTTTGAACCCAGGCTGTCCGTTATTGCTTGGCGGCATGCATTTGAGCAAAGAGAGCAAAAGGCAGGGGAGTCAGCAGCCGAATTCGTGGCCGCACTAAGACAAGCATCAAGACTCTGTGAGTTTCCGGACTTAGAGGATTGACTCTGAGATAGACTCATGTGTGGCCTGAGGAACCGAGATTTACAGCAGAGGCTTTTCACAAAAGAAACGCTGACGTTCCAGGATGTGTTAAAGGAGGTCATGGCAGACGAGGCCACTGGTGGAGCAATGAAGGCTCTCCGACCTCAGAAGACTCCCCTCAACCAGACAGCTGTGCACTACAAAACTACAGAAATACTGGAAGACCCAGACGAGGGTGATGAGATCGACCAGTTACAGAAGCAACCCATCAGATGGCAATGTCCCTTTGACAAGGCAGTTCTATTCGTTAGCTGTGCCAGTTGCGGCGAACAGCACAGGAGGTCTGAATGCAGATTCCGCACTGCAGTGTGTCATGCTTGTGGCAAGCAAGGGCACATCGCCAGAGTCTGTAAGGGTCGCCAGAGAGAAGTTCTGCCCGAAGACACCCCATGGAGAGGTAAATGGGCCCCGGGACAGAACAGGGTCGGTTACTGCTCTGGAAGGAGAAACATATTAAGGACAGGAGCCCAACGCCCTCTCAAAGAGAAGCTGAGACTTAAAGTCAGGCTACAAGGGGTCCCTTGTTCTATGGAACTAGACTCCAGGTCAGCCCTGTCCATAATCTCTCACAAAACGTTTAGCTACATCTACAGACAAGGCAGGAAACGAGTCCAACTCAAACCGTCAAGCCTTGTTCTGACAGACTTTCAAAATTGCCGCGTAGTGGTAAAAGGTGAAGTCACAGTAAAAGTCAGCTTCAAAGCGTTTGAGGGTCCCCTCAACGTCATGGTCGTTGAAGGCCAGCACACCAGTTTGATTGGGCTGGACTGGTTTGATGCCCTGGGCATCCAAGTAACCGGCATCAACCACACACAAACAGCTGACCTTGCGGCTGTGTTCAGCCCTAATTTAGGTCAATACAAGGGAGCACCAATCTCCCTTAACCTCGATCCAACAGTAACTCCTATCAGGATCAAACCTCGCAGAGTGCCTTTTGCACTAAAGCCTAAAATAGATGCAGAGCTAGACAAGTTAGTACAGCAGGGAGTGCTTTAACCTGTAGATAGCAGCGTGTGGGAAACCCCCATAGTAACCCCGGTGAAGCCCAATGGGGACATCCGTATTTGTGCTGATTACAAATGTACAATTAACAAAGCTTTGCAGCAACATGCTTACCCAGTTCCAGTGGTAAGCCACATCCTGGCATCACTGCAGGGAGGTCGTGTATTTGCTAAACTGGACCTCGCACAGGCATATCAGCAACTGCCTGTGGATGATGCCACAGCAGAGGCTCAGACAATAGTCACACATAGAGGGCCATTCAGGGTTTGTCACCTGCAGTTTGGGGTAAGTGTTGCCCCAGGATTGTTCCAAGTGTAATGGAACGTATACTTAAGAATATTCCAGGTGTGTGCCCTTATTTTGATGATGTTCTGATTGCTGGAGAATCCACAGCAGTCTTAGCAGAACATCTCAGAGCAGTTCCGCGAAGCGGGGTTGAAGTTAAAAAGAGACAAGTGCCAAATAGGTGTGAACTCTACTGAGTTCCTGGGATTCAGGATAGATGCTGCCGGAATCCACCCCTCTGACTCTAAGCTTAAAGCTATACAACAGGCTCCCAGACCTAAGTCAAGGGGGGAGCTGCAGGCATTTTTAGTGCTACTTAATTTCTACCATTCATTCCTGCCACACAAGGCAGCATTGGCAGAGCCGCTTCATCGGCTTCTGGAAAAAAAGGCACCGTGGGAGTGGACAAACACCCACGAAAAAGCTTTTAAAGCAGTCGAATCACTGCTGTCATCAAGCTCAGTACTAGCTCACTTCAATGAGAAATTGCCTGTCAGTTTAGCATGTGATGCTTCACCGTATGGCATAGGAGCAGTTTTAAGCCATCTAATGGCAGATGGGCGCCAAGCACCCATCGCTTACTATTCCAGAATGTTATCCCCTGCAGAGAGGAATTACGTGCAGATAGACAAAGAGGCTTTAGCCATTGTAGCTGTAATTAAAAAATTCCATGACTTACTATATGGGCGCTCCTTCACCGTTTTCACGGATCGTATGCCTCTCTTAGGTCTCTTCACAGCAGACAAGCAGACCCCACAGATCCTTTCTCCTAGGATGCTGCGATGGTCAATATTCATGGCTGCCTATTCTTACAGGCTAGTCCAGGGGTAGGCAACCCAAAACATTCAAAGAGCCACTTGGACCCGTTTCCCACCAAAAACAAAACACTGGGAGCCGCAAAACTCTTTTGATATCTAAAATGAAGATAACACTGCATATATCCTTTTTTACCTTTATTATAAGTATATATATATGTGTGTGTGTGTGTATATGTGTTTGTGTGTATATGTGTGTGTGTGTATGTATATATATGTGTGTGTGTATATATATATACACACACACATATATATAAATATATATATATATATATATATATATTTGTTTTCGTAGATTTTCACGGGTACAGGTATGCAGGTCTTGGTGTATTCGGGTCTTTTCCCATGTAAGATTGAGAGTGTCTTGGCGACGTTTCGACGAGGTCCCACTCGCCATCTTCAGGCTGGTGTCTTCGGCTTCATGCTTGTGCGAGCAAAGCGTGATCGGAGCTGCCGTCCTTCTATAAATACTGGAGGGAGGGTGTGGCGTGTTGGCTTTGTAGCTGTAAGCGGGTTGGTTGGCTGTGTTGTTACATCTTGATTGGAAGATGGAATTGATGTAAGCAAATTAGCTGATGTAGCTGTAAGCAGGTTGGTTGGCTGTGTTGTTGCATCTTGATTGGAAGATGGAATTGATGTAAGCAAATTAGCTGATGTAGCTGTAAGCGGGTTGGTTGGCTGTGTTGTTACATCTTGATTGGAAGATGGAATTGATGTAAGCAAATTAGTCAGTTGTTTGGTAACATCCTGTGTGGCTGAGGTGCTGGCTGTGTGCCCATTGTTCTTTTGTACCTGGGTAATGGGCTGTGTGGTAACATTCTGAGCTCTATTGTAGTGATATCCTGAGTCCTGTGCTGCCACATCATGGGAGGTAGGCTGCATTGTAACATACTGAGCCTTTGCGATGTAACCTCCTGAGTTCTGTGATGTAATGTCCTGAGTAGATGGCTGTGATGTAGCATCACGGGCTTTGGTTTGGCTCTGAGTTTGCGGTTTGGCCATGTGTTTATGGCGTGGGTCAGTTTGCTTTGTGTGGGGGTCGGCGGGGGGTGCAGCAGTTGGTGATGTCGCCGTGGTGTGGATTCTGGATGATAGTTGCATTTCATTTATGGGATGGGTTTGGGTTTGAGTCTGGTGAGGGTGATTGGTGGTGGTGTCTTGTGTTGTTCTGGGTCCGGTGTAGAGAAACACCCCCACAACATGAATAAACGTGACGATACCTCCCATCTACCATACATCTGGAAACTAGCCCTAGTCAACAAACGAGTCCCAACCACAAAAACCGACACTGGACCCAGTGCAGTTGTATTACATCGGTTTCATCAATGCCTCAAAGAACTCAATACACAATAGAATCCTTAGGTCAGTGGACTCCAAATCTATTGTAACTCCTTTATTTTCCTCCAAAGTAGCTACTGTGCTAAAATATACTATTAACAACCATGTTGCATCTTCCTGGATGTTTTTTTTCTTCCTTCTTTTTTTTTTAATACTGTCGAACCACTTAATGGAGTTTGTCAATGATTATGATATGGTCCCTCTCAGTAATTTTTTCTCCTCTTTTTATATCATTGCCCAGTAATCAGATTGGGAATGCTTCAACCTGTTCTCTTTCTGAGGATCTCATTTCTATAACAAACAGGTCATGTGATAGTGGATTCTCGGGGCCTGAAAATTCAACATCATTTTCAAATTGTAAATGACCCAGTTTACCTTCTGATACAAAATGCCAGTCCTCCTATTTTCATTATTGCTTCTAGGCCAAACTATTATGCTTTAATCTCTCTTTGTGAACTGAAAGAAGAGAAATGTCATTTCTTATTTCAGTAGCTATCTCTTGATTATCTTATAGCTGAGATGTCCTAATAATGACCCTGTTGTCCATAATTTTAGATATCTACAGGTAAGGAAGGCAAAAAAATAGATAAGTCTTGGCTGCAAACTAGGCCCTCCTCCATCAAGGATTTATAGCAGAACAATGCTGTCATTTTTTGTGTGAAGAGGTGTCCTTATTCTTACTTTAGTTTAGTGCTTGATTGATAACTATTTTAGCCACTTTTTGTGATATTCACTTGTAAATATAAAATTAAATTTACATTGGTGAGTTACAGAAATAAGTATGGGGACGCTTCTGTCTTGTTAATGTACTTATCTCTATGTACACAATATTTATCAGAATACACTTAATTATAATAAGATTGATTTTATAGAAAAGGTGTTAACTGAATGAAAATAAATTAAAACAAATCTTCAAATGAACACAAATAATGACAAACTAAGTGATTAAATTACTGCCTGTAATTTGAGTTACCAACAGGGGAGAAGTTCTTTTTCCTTTCTCAAACATAATAATGACAAATAAAAAAAAGATCTTTTTCTTTATAGGGAAATACACTTGTAAAGATCATGACAGGTACAATTGAACACAATACACAATTAATTTTGTTTATTTTGTTTAATATCTGAAAAACAATTATCTTTTTGTTTAGTTCAACATAAGTCTAAATTCTGAATAAATAGAAGAGATACCGGATAGTATATATTCCAGCTAAGACAGAGTCACAGATGATAAAATTCTACTTGCCCCAACTATTTAAGTCCAAATGCATGGGGGAGGAAGAGAGGATGCCTGTGTGCAGCTGGGCCTAGCCAACTGAGGCCTTCTAGGTATGGTGGTGATGGGAGAAGACTGGGCTTCTTGGGAGTAGGGGGGAAGGGAAGATGCCTGGTCCATGGCAGGTTTCCACATGCTGGAGGGCATCAGGCCTCCTAAGCCCTCCACATCCTTTGAGGTACCTTTGATCACTTAATGACTATAATGAGAAGAGCTGGGATTGTGGTCATTGAGTAAGGCAGTCTCTGAAAATTGGACATAATTGAATGGAATAAGAAAATATATTTTTCATAGTTTAAGAATAAAGTTTTCAGTCTCTGTGAAAATGAAAGAAAATGAAAACTGTTTTGTTTAATATCTTGGGTTTGTGGCTCTTTAGGAATTACTTACATTTTCTAATCCTATAAAAACCAGAAGGCTTTCACACATCCATGTAGCTTCAACCATGAGGGTGTTCTGGAAGTCTTTAAAAATCTGTTATGGTAGTGTGTGCATGTTAGAGCCCGTGGATGATTGTTTGATATATAGTTTGTCTGGATATTTAGGGTTGTTTTTTTTTATTCTTTTTCACTGTAACAGAACTCTAGAACAGGATTGTTCTAGAGGTGAACAGCCTATAAATATATTTTTTAAAAAATAGAACATATTTCTGTTTCCAATCACTTAAGATGTCTGGCCGTACCACCTTCTAACAACTAGCTTTGAAACCTTATTAAGATGACTGTTCTTTATTTGCATGTTTAATAGATGGGAGTTGGTGGTTTGATATATGGCAGTTGTTAGATTATTTAACTAACTGTACTCTGGAGAACTATTAAACTGTCATTTAAAAAAAAAGAATAGAAGGAAAAATAAATTAAGAACAAGATCGGAAACTTCCCCAGAAAATTTACACTGTCATTTCAACATGAAAATTTACACTGTCATTTCAACATGACACAGTATAGAACTAAAACTTGAAATGACAGAACAATATAAATGTGAAAGATTATTTTACTGTTCTTTAATAATCTCATTTTTTGGGGAAAAAATGCTAAAAAAATAAATGTTCTGCAAATAATCAAATAAATTATTGAAATAACTTTAAAAAATAATTGCTTTTCATATCCCTACCAATGGTAATATCCTTAAAGTCTGTAAAATAAACACTTGCTGAACTACTATCAACTAAGAATCACCGAGACTGATCTAAAACATATTTATGCATTAGCTAGTGAACAAATCTTTGAAAAAACAGAAATTGAACTAAGAAAACAGAAAATGTAAACTTTGTTAAGATAAAGTGATTAATACCATTGTTATACCTTGCAGATAAGCTCAGTCTTTTAAAGTATGAAAATTTGAATCCAAATAGAGAAACATTGAATGTTCTGATAAATTCAGGAACCTTGCTAGCATATGCCAAGGTGAATGACTATAGTCATTGCTACTGCAGCCTTCATGATATCATTCTGAGGACAGATCATCTAGAAGCCTTCTATAATAAAACTGAACTGGATGCTGATGGAAATCTAGATAGGAAGTTGCTTCCCAGCTATAGCTTCAGTAGCAAAGAGACAGCGGATTACCAGATAGCAAAACCTGAGCAACTGCCCATGGATTCCAGATGATGCTTTTGATATTATATACTGCAGCAATAAAACATTAGCTGCTTAAAAAGGCTGCCAAACACTCTTAAGTGTCTGTTAACATTTATTATCAGCCTAAGTTGCTAAAACCTGGCTGGGATCTTATGCTATGTGCAATCTAGTCACCAAAATATCCCAATTTCCTGAATTAATTTAAGCATAATTAACCAAAACCCAAGACTTGCTTCCCCTCCACACCCAAATTTACTTAAGTTTAAAGTAACCTAGCTTATCCAGTTTTAACTAAACAGTTTTAACTAAAACTGGTCAAGATACAATGCAAATCCAGTTGTTGTTTATCTCATTCATGCAAAGCCTTTTTTCCCCTGCAAATATTAGGATTTTTTTTCCTTTTTTTGGCAGTCAGAAAGAAGTTGCTGTGGAGATACTGAGATACTTTCTAAGGGAATGGGAGTAGAGATAATACAATACTTCAGAGATGAAGAAAACACAGTTAAAAAAAAACCTCCTAAAGAAAACAGTGAAGAGGCAACAACCAGGTGGTCTACCACCTGGGAATAGCAGGCTCTAAGGCCAGCCAATGAATCCTAGCTCAAGACTGAAGTTTATCTAAGGGTTTCTGCTCAAACTAATTTATTGAATTCCATTCCCTCTTTGTTTTGGATAGCAATGGAGCAACTCAGATGCTCTATTTCTTAGTCATCAAAGTCAGCTGGGTGACTTTGAGCCAGTCCATCTCTCTCAGCCCTATTCTGGGAAATCAAAACAAAATATATTGACCAGCGTGGTAAATTATAATGTATAAGCTTAAGTAAAGAGGCTTTTATCCTGCAGTGGAATGATTTGTGCTGAGTAGGAGTAGGAGGATAAGGAGCTTTAATGCTTCTCTGTAATTGTTTAACTGAAAATCTAATCAAAACTTGTTTCTGAATAGTTTATTATGAAAAAGAGAGGAAGAAAACTGATGCTTATCTTATAATATAGAGGTTTCATACCTATTTTAAAGTAAGTTTTATAATGTGTTTGGACCTTAAACATCTGTGTCTCAGTTGACTGATATAATGAAGAATATACCATAATTCTACACTGAGCACATTTTAGATAAGCTTAGCCACAGCAGGCTTATCTTCTCTTCCACCAAAGCATTGATAGGACTCAAAGTGCTTGTCCTGATCACAGAAAAGCAGTTTTATACTTTTGAGCTTAACGATAGCATTCCAGGCTCTGTTTATATTGCTTAACTCTTGTAATTATCTTGGCAGAACTATTCTGTTCTTAGTATGATTTTAAGGTCATTGTTTGATGACATGGAACAATTGTACTGTTTTGCTCCATCCTATTTTTGTGAGCTTTGTTCATTCCATTCGGCTTTCTAAAAGGATCTTGCAGTTAAGCCATATCCTAAATAGGTGACCCTTACTATGGATTCATTCATTCATTTCTGTTTCTTATTTTATTTACGATGCGATGAGATAAGATAAGATAAGATAATCTGCATTATTACTTTTTCTGTGTACATATTAAAAATGAAATTCTGATGCCTGCTCTCAAAAGAAAATATGTGTGTGTGTGTTTTTATGTGTATATATATATATATATATGTATTTTTGAATACATAGCAAAAAAAGTCTTGAGAGTTAACATGATTAATACTATATGGTATATTACAGAATCTAGTTGTTCTGCTTCAGATATCATGAAGCCTCCTCCCATAAGCAGTAGTGGGATTCAGCCAGTTCGCACCACTTCGGCAGAACGGTAGCTAATTTTCTGTTGCTCAGGCCCAGAATGGACTTCCGAAAGCGGCATCCACACAGAGAACCGGTTATTCACATATTTCAATCCCACCACTGCCCACAAGGTAACAAAGAAAACTGGTCATGGAGAGGATGTGTAGCGTCCCAGACAATACTGCAGACCCTGGTCAAGCAGCGCTTATATATAATGTCTTGGATAGAAGGAAGTGAACTTCCAATAATCTTTTCTGCTGTCCTCATCACTCTGCACAGCCTTCCTTAGTAAGCTAGAAAAAGGTGGGATAGACAACATCACCACCAGATGGATTTCTAACTGGCTGACAAACTGTATTCAACAAGTAGTCCTCAATGGTACTACATCCACATGGAGAGAAGTAAGCAGTGGGGTACCACAGGGCTCCGTCTTAGGCCCAGTACTCTTTAATATCTTCATAAATGACTTAGATGAGAGAATAGAAGGGGAACTCATCAAATTTGCAGATGACACTAAACTGGCAGGAATAACCAACACCCCAGAAAACAAGCTCAGAATCCAAAAAGATATTGGCAAACTTGAACAATGGGCCCTTTCCAACAAAATGAATTTTAATGTGGAGAAAAGCAAAGTTTTACATTTAGGCAGGAAAAATCAAAGGTATAAGTACAGATTAGGCGAGACCTGGCTCAAAAACAGTAACTGTGAGAGGGACCTTGGAGTCCTAGTGGATGATCACTTGACTATAAGTCAGCAGTGTACAGCAGCAGCCAAAAAAGCTAATACAATCCTCGGTTGTATAAACAGGCATAGAATCAAAATCACATGCAGTATTATTACTGCTTTATAAAACCCTAGTGAGACCACACCTGGAATATTGCAACCAATTTTGGTCACTATATTACAAAAAAGATGTTGAGACTTTGGAAAAAATTCAGAGAAAAGCAACTAAAATGATCAAAGGCCTGGAGACTAAAATATATGAAGAACAGCTGCATGACTTGGGCTTGACTAGTCCAAAGAAAAGAAGAAACAGGGGTGACATGTTAGCAGTATTCCAATGTTTGAGGGGCTGCCACAAAGAAGAGGGCATCAAACTATTCTCCAAAGTACCAGAGGGCAGGACAAGAAACAATGGTTGGAAACTGATCAAAAAGAGAAGCAACCTGGAAATAAGGAGAAACTTCCTGACAGTGAGGACAATTAACCAATGGAACAGTTTGCCCTCAGAAATTGTGGGCGCTTCATCACTGGAGGTTTTTAAAAAGAGACTGGACAGTCACTTGTCTGAAATGGTATAGGTTCTCCTGCTTAAGCAGGGGGCTGGACTAGAAGACCTCCAAGGTCCTTTCCAGCTCTATTCTTTTCTATTTTTCCTGTCCAAAACAGTAATAGAAACAAATGTTGTTCTTCCAATACTGACAAATATAGTAAGGAATATTAATAACAATAATGAAACTGATTTTCCCCTTGGAGGGATCACATACTTAGAATTAAAAACAATATGTTTTTAGCTAAGAAAATATTAGTGATAGTAGTGGCTGGTGTAAAAGTCTCTCTTAGACCAAATAATCCAGGACCAGATGGATCATACCCCAAGGTTCTGTCGGAACTGACAGGTGTGATCTCAGAACCACTGAATTATATCTTTCAAAAATCTTGGAGCACCGACAAACTACCAGAGGACCAGAAAAGAGCTGATGTAATTCCCATCTTCAAAAAAGGAAAAAAAATAGATCCAGGAAACTACAGACCTATCAGCCTGACCTCAATACCTGGGAAGATTCTGGAAAAGATAATCAAGCAACGAATCAGTGAACAAAGTCATAACCAAAAGCCAACATTGGTTTGTCAAAACAGATCATGCCAGACAAGTTGTATTGCATTCTTTGACCAGGTGACAAAATTAGTGGACCAGAGAAATGCTGTGGATATAATTTACTTGGACTTCAGTAAGGCAATTGATAAAGTAGAACCTAATCTACTACTTGATAAGATAGAAAAATGTGGGTTAGGCAGCATCACCCCCAGATGGATTCGTAGCTGGCTGACTGGCCGTACCCAGCATGTGGTCCTCAGTGGAACTGCATTTACATGGAGGGAAGTGTGCAGTGGGTTGCCCCAAGGCTCTGTTTTGGGCCCAGTGCTTTTCAACATCTTCATTAATAATTTGGATGAGGGGATAGATAGGGATCTCATCAAATTTGCAGACGATACCAAGCTGGCAGGAATAGTCAACACTCCAGAAGATAGGCTTAAGATACAGAAGGATCTTGACAGACTTGAACATTGGGTGCTATCTAACAAAATGAAATTCAATGGTGAAAAAAGTAAGGTTCTACATTTAGGCAAGAAAAACCAAATGCACAGGTAGTGTATAGATGGTACCTTGCTCAATAGTAGTAACTGTGGGAGGGATCTCAGAGTCCTAGTGGACAATCACTTAAATTTGAGCCAGCAGTGTGCTGCAGCTGCCAAAAAACCCAAAACACTGCTAGGCTGCATTAACAGAGGGATAGAATCAGGAACATGTGAAGTGTTAATACCGCTTTATAAAGCCTTAGTAAGGCCACACTTGGAATACTGCATCCAGTTTTGGTCACCACGATGTAAAAAAAGATGTTGAGACTCTAGAAAGAGTACAGAGAAGAGCAACAAAGATGATCAGTCCTTACCAAGGACATGGGATAGGCAGATGTGGATGTTTGATGGTATTATAGATATCGTCGCAGGGTGGAAGCTGTTCCTAGTAAGGCCACGTTTTGCAATTGACTGATGGTGAATTTGTCAATACCAATGGTGTTCAAGTGGTGCTCCAGTTGTTTTGGGATTGCACCCAAGACACCTATTAATATTGGTACCAACCTTGCTTGCCTTTGCCACAGTTGTTCTATTTCTATTTGTAGGTCTTTGTATTTTGTTACCTTCTCCAGTTCCTTCTCTTCTGCTGTCTCCAGGCACTGGCATGTCCACTATCCAGACTTTATTGTCTTTTTTCTTCTTCTTCTTCTTCTTCTTCTTCTTCTTCTTCTTCTTCTTCTTCTTCTTCTTCTTCTTCTTCTTCTTCTTCTTCTTCTTCTTCTTCTTCTTCTTCCCCTTCTTCTTCTTCTTCTTCTTCTTCTTCTTCTTCTTCTTCCCTTCTTCTTCTCTTCTTCTTCTTTCTTCTTTTCTTCTTCTTCTTCTTCTTCTTCTCTTCTTCTTCCCTTCTTCTTCTTCTTCTTCTTCTTCTTTTTCTTCTTCTTCTTCTTCTTCTTCTTCTTCTTCTTCTTCTTCTTCTTCTTCTTCTTCTTCTTCTTCTTCTTCTTCTTCTTCTTCTTCTTCTTCTTCTCCTTCTCCTTCTCCTTCTCCTTCTCCTTCTCCTTCTCCTTCTCCTTCTCCTTCTCCTTCTCCTTCTCCTTCTCCTTCTCCTTCTCCTTCTCCTTCTCCTTCTCCATCATCATCATCATCATCATCATCATCATCATCATCATCATCATCATCATCATCATCTCTGAAAAGTCAGATCTATGCAATATTCTTTTAAATATATATTATTTTCTGTATGAATTTTATTTTGATTTAGTTCTGTAATGTTCAGTCACTAAGACATAGGGACTGTTGTTGCTTCAGTTTTTTTAAAAAAAATGTTTTTTGCTAAACATTTTCGATTATTACTTATAATAAGAAACTAATCTATCCAGAATACAACATCCTGTGGAATTTCAAACTATGATTTTTTTATTGTTCAGAATAGACCTAATCTACACTCAACCTTTGGTTTTTGTTTTTTCAGGAAATTGAAGCAACTGTAAAATCTAAACAGCCAGATGTGGAAGGAATTTTGTCTAAAGGGCGTCATTTATATAAAGAAAAACCAGCTACTCAACCAGTAACGGTATTGAAGCAACCTTAGTAATACTCATTACTGTATAATAGATTATACTTCCCCTGTTGCAAACTCGTCCTTGATGTGATCTATTTGAAATTATTAAAAATGCAGAGCCTGAGGCAGTACAGAGAAATAAAAGTTATCTTTTCAGTTAAAATTATTTATTAATTTCTTAAATTAACAACTTGTTTGACTTTGGTGGGTCAAAAGTAGTTTTATCTAAAATTCTATAACATGATCACAGAAGAAAAAAGTGATATTAATACTCTGTGTATATTATGTGAGAGAAATAGGAAAAAATTCTATTTACTGACATATTAGGGAATTTAGGAAGGAAAAGAGATATCCTTCCTATTTAGAGATATCTTTTCCTTTCTAAATTTCTTCATATGCCAATAAACAGAAACAGTTAGTGGACTTGATACAAAAAGGGGAAAAAGTAAAGGTCATATTTTTATATCACGATTGCCAAATTTATTTCCTTTTGTGGCCCTTCTGTTCCATTAATATTATCAAACTTGACAAAATGATGCATGCAGTCTTTGCTCTGGATGTACAAAGATCATGCATGCAAACAAGATTTAATATTTTACTTCATTTTTTGATGAATGAAAGATTAAAAACACATTCAGTATAGAGCAGTATTGTATTATGTAATCCTACTATTCAGTCAGTAATACATATATTATTCCACTATTATCTTTACTTTACTTGGTGCACAAAATTTATACTCCTGGATACAGAGTCCTGTGAAAACTAATTGCAGATGTAGTATAAATGGTTTTGAAACTGAATAGATTGGCTTGTAATGTCACTAGAGACTTGCATAAGCATGTTGGATTGCCTTCTATTGATACTGTAGCATTGAAGTTTGTACCTCAGCATGAGATTCCATTAGATCAGGGATGTCAAACTCGCAATGTCACATGACGTGTCGCAACGTATTGTGACTTTTTTCCCATTGCCGGCAATGGGGTGGGTGTGGTTTTGCCATGACACATCCGGCCCATGGGCCGGCAGTTTGACACCCCTGCATTAGATGATCAACTATTTCAACTCAGTGATTCTACCTGAACAATGAACTACTAATTACAAGTGAGTTTTGAATGCTATCTTAACAGAATAGAAATTAAAAGCAATAAATATATAGGTGAAATATTTATTTTAAAATGCTAGATCTTTATGAAACTTTTAATAATAGGCTTAAATATTTTTCTTTCTTTTAGAAAAAATTGGAGGACTTAAACACTGACTGGAAAATAGTAAATCATTTAATCCAAGCACTAAAAGAAAAGCCAGGATCTGCAGTTCCAGTTGTAACTTTTGGGGTTGGTAAGTACCTAATAATTGTAAACCTTTAAGTAAGTATTAGGTAAATACCTAATAACTTTTAACCTTTACAGGTAAAAGTTAACCCAGAGTATTAAAGTTAATGCTGCTGTAACTGTAATAATAATAACTCTGACATCTTAATATGCTCTATAGCATTAATATTACAACTGCATTTTTATTAAAACAGTTGAAATTAAAGCAGTACTTGAATAGCTTCCCTAATATAATGTTAAGAACTGTAATTCCATTACAATAGTAACATTACAATACTGTATTACAAAAAACTATAGGGTAGATATTAGATACCTTATCTGATAGTTATTGATAATGAAAAACAGAATAATAAGCTATTATTAGTTGTTCTGCTGTACAGGTATGCCTTTAGAAAAATAATGGGCTATTAGTATATTTGTACAACTGATACCAATTCAGTTTAAGAGTAGATTTAGCTGAATATTGATTAAAAAGGTAAACAAACTGGAAAATTATCTGTAAATTACATAGAATTTAATATGATTCTATGGCAAAATCACAACTTAATTATATTCCATTTTATAATTTATTTAAGCTATAGTAAACAATCAGAATATAGCTGGAAGGGACCTTAGAGATCTAGTCCAACTCCCTGCTCAAGCAGGAGAGACCCTATACCATTTCAGACAAGTGGCTGTCCAGTCTTTTCTTAAAAACCTCCAGTGATGAAACACCTACAACTTCTGAAGGCAAGCAGTTCCACTGGTCAATTGTTCTCACTGTTAGGAAGTTTCTCCTTAATTCCAGATTGCTTCTCCCCTTAATTAGTTTCCATTCATTGTTTCTTGTCTCGCCTTCTGGTGCTTTGGAAAATAAGTTGACCCCCTCTTTTTTGTGGCAGCCCCTCAAATACTGGCATACTGCTATCATGTCACCCCTAGTCCTTCTTTTCTCTAGATAAGCCATGGCCAAATCCTGCAACTGTTCTTCATATATTTTTGTCTCCAGGCCTTTAATCATTTTAGTTGTTCTTTGCAACTTTTTCCAAAATCTCAAAATGTTTTTGGAATGTGGTGACCAAAACTGGATGGAGTATTCCAAATGTGGTCTTACTAAGTATTCAAATTTATAAATTTATAAATACTTCATGTTACTAATACTTCAGATGATTTTAATACTATGCCTCTGTTTTTACAACCAACGATTGTATTAGCTTTTTTGGCAGCTGCCATACATTGCTGCCTCATGTTTAAGTGATCGTCCACTAGCACTCCAAGATCCCTCTCACGCTTACTGTTTTTGAGCCAGATTTTAGCTAATGTATATTTGTACCTTTGGTTTTTCCTGCCTAGGTATAAAACCTTGCTTTTCTCCACATTAAATTTCATGTTGTTGGATAGGGCCCATTGTTCAAGTCTGTCAAGATCTTTTTGGATCCTGACCTTTGTCTTCTAGGGTGTTGGCAATTCCTGCCAGCTTAGTGTCATCCCTTGTCTAAGTCATTTATGAAGATATTGAAGGGCTTAAGAGGGAACTTTGTGGTACCCCACTGCTTACTTCCCTCCATGTAGATGTAGTACCATTAAGGACTACTCATTGAGTACGGTTTGTTAGCCAGTTGCAATCCATCTTGTGGTAATGGCGTCTATCCCACATTTTTCTAGTTTACCAGGAAGTAAATTATGTTCTAATTTGTCAAATGCCTTACTGAAGTCTAAGTATACTATGTCCACACCATTTCGCTGATCTACTAATTTAGTTACTTTGTCAAAGAATGAAATAAGATTGGTTTGGCATGATCTGTTTTTAACAAACCTGTGCTGGCCTTTAGTTATAACTTTATTTGTTTCTAGATGTTCACAGATCTGGTTTTTGATTATTTTTTCCAGTATCTTCCCAGGTATTGATGTTAGGCTGATTAGTCTGTAGTTTCCTGGGTCTGTTCTTTTTTCCTTTTCTAAAGATGGAAATCACATCAGCTCTTTTCCAATCCTCCAGTAGTTTCCCGGTGCTCCAGGGTTTTTGAAAGATATGGTATAATGGTTCTGAGATAATATCTGCCAACTCCTTCAGTACTCTGGGATGTAATCCATCAGGTCCTGGTGATTTATATTTATCAAGATCAGACAGGTGTTCTCTTACCATTTTCTTGCTTAATGATTTGGCTTTTTTTCTGGTGTTAAAAATGCATTTAAGCACTACATCCCTATGTAGTAAAATATATTAAGTATTACATTCCAATGTGATAAAATATTTTGCAAGTTCATTGAGATATTATTTCTGTCATATAATCCTTAATTTATAAATGAGTATCTTCACTTTGCTATGCATATTTGGAAACACTGTCAAAGAATTTGGACTTAAATGTCTAAGAATGTAATATATTTGCTTACTGATTTCTTGAACACAAATAGACCTCTGCCAGCTTTTCTAAATCTCAGACCACTGATATTTCCTTTGTTGTTGTTGTTGTTAGTTGCGAAGTCGTGTCCGACCCATCGCGACCCCATGGACAATGTTCCTCCAGGCCTTCCTGTCCTCTACCATCTTCTGGAGTCCATTTAAGCTCACGCCTACTGCTTCAGTGACTCCATCCAGCCACCTCATTCTCTGTCGTCCCCTTCTTCTACTGCCCTCAATCTTTCCCAGCATTAGGCTCTTCTCCAGTGAGTCCTTCCTTCGCATTAGGTGGCCAAAGTACTTGAGTTTCAACTTCAGTATCTGGCCTTCTAAGGAGCAGTCAGGGTTGATCTCCTCTAGGACTGACCGGTTTGATCGCCTTGCAGTCCAAGGGACTCGCAGGAGTCTTCTCCAGCACCATAGTTCAAAGGCCTCAATTCTTTTGCGTTCAGCCTTTCTTATGGTCCAACTTTCACAGCCAGAGATATTTCCTTACGTGGACTAAATTTGCAACTTTTTTCATCTGATTTAGACAACTTATTATTGCTATCTCAAAAATAAAAGTACATGCCTTGCACTAATCACAAATATTTTGTATGCAAATCTACTCCTTAATTGCTATCAGTTTCTAATAAAATAAAAATATGGTTCTTAAAATAAATCAAGTGAGAAAAAGTTCGGTAAGAGGGTGTGAATAAATTTTATACAGTCTTCACCTGAGTTATGCTTGTATTCGCTTTGGTCACATATAATTTCCTTACTACCCTCAATCATATGCAAATTTTCAAAATCTGTGATGGTCAGGGCTTAGCAATATTTCTGAGATAATTTATTCAGAGCAGAAAAATGAATATGCAAATGGTAAAAGTGTACCAGAGCACAGTGTATCCAATCATCATAGATATTATCCTCAAACAGTTTATCATAACCTATTTGTAATAACAGTATCAGGCTTAAGGAAAAAAATACTTGACAGTTTATATTCACCTGAGCCTGAGCATTTTTTTCCTGCATAAATATCAGAAAGCTCTCTGTGTAGTCTGCAATATCTCCTGGGATTCCACAAAGTTCTATATGATCATTTGTTGTCATCAGTTTGTTGTCATCAATAATTTGTTTGTCAGAATCCTACAATAAGGATTTATGACAACCCTCCTTTCAAAACTCTTTAAATCTTGCAAGAGTGAACAAATTACCTTATGTTTATTTAGTATTTCAGAGACAGTTAATATAGGAAATTACCAGCAACTAAGTACTTATAAAATATTATTTATAAATGTATATGCTTGTGTATATTTTATGATCTGTATAAAACAACAATGATACTAGAATGTCCAGTTTTATTAATGTTTAAATATATGTCCAGCATTCAAATTTCAGCTAATGTTGATAGTGCTTCCTAATGGCCCTAGTCCTAGAAAGTTTATTCTATATTTAACAGTCCTGATAATGGTTTAATTTAACTCCATCTGAGTAAATGAAAATACTAGGAGAAAGCTTTTTAGGTTGTTCCATTGAAAGACTGGTTTCTTATGTAATGAAATTTGTTCAATAAATAAATAAATGTCATTTTTGAAGGTCAAAATCACATTGCAGGGAACATTTTCAACTCAATCTCTCATCCAATAAAAAGAAAAATAATTCAGATTAATACAGCTACTCTTTTGGAATTCAGATCAGAAAATTTCAGATTTAATATACTCTACATAAGAAAGCTTAGTCTCTATATGAGGATGCTCCGGAGGTCATTCAGAGTATGTACACCAACACTAATATTGAAAAATAATGAATAGAGCCTGGCTAAAAACTGACAATATGTTTTAAAAGCTAGGTGAATACTAGCTTAATAAATCAGTTCAGTGATTCAATTTTCCATGATAGATTTTTGGTGTCCTGTCTACCCAGGTGGCCACAATGCTAATAGTTTGGCTGCCAATTAACCAGCTGTGTTGTAGGACACCCTTGTGTGCTTCCCAAGGTACACCACAGGAGGGCAAGCTGGCTTTGCACCAGAAAGAAAAATGAGTGGCTCTTCTTGCACCATCATCCTAGGCCCCTTCTCTTTCCCAGAGCCACAAATTGGAGGGTTCAGAAGCCGACAGGAATCTGACTGCCTGCATGGAGTGCCAACTTGTCTCCC
The DNA here is from genome assembly GCA_023970755.1 of Azemiops feae. Classification (NCBI taxonomy): domain Eukaryota; kingdom Metazoa; phylum Chordata; class Lepidosauria; order Squamata; family Viperidae; genus Azemiops; species Azemiops feae. The sequence goes on from JALGBA010000038.1 coordinate 411,543, forward strand.
AACTGAAATGATACCTATTTATCTACTCACATAGAACATACTTTTGAACTGTTAAGTTGACAGAAGCTTAGCTGAGTGACAGGAGCTCACCCTGTCAAGCAGTGCTAGGACTCGAACTGCTAGAGCAGGAACCATCTCCAGCGTTATTAGGCCACCTTGTCTCCCATCCTGTCTGATGGTAGAATATTTTAATGCATCAGTGAAGTGAATAGAATCGTAAGATCTAAAAAAATTGAAAAGAAATTTAAGCCATTAAGGCCAACCCACCCTGTTGAGTGCTTGAATCCAAAGGTTCCCTAATGTATGACAGTCTAACTGCTGTTAGGAAGCTTTTATTTAACACCCATGGTGCTTCCTTATGATTGCATCAACATATATCTTTACACTCTGAGTCAAGAGGGAAATTTACATGATTTGTTTACTGATACAAATTATGCTACCCCAGCAGCTGAGCTTTAATTAGTCTGAGTAAGAATGCTGATCAATTAAAGGAAAATGATTGATAAATCCTCTGGCTTTATTTCCCTACCATCAAGTATCATCTATCAGGAAAAGCAATAACTAGTTTCATCATTAATGTGTTATGGAAAAGATGCCTGGAAAAGAGGATTTAGCCATATTCCCAACTGAGAGTTACTAGTGACATTTCCCTTCATCTGTTTCTGAATATATCTCTAGAGGTGTTCTATTTAAAAAACAGAGTTGTTTTTTAAATGCATGTCTTGTGTTCTTCTGGCAAAGCTCTAGTCTCACGTACTAAAAGTTACTGAAAATATTGCGTATGGTTGACAAAAATGAGCTGAAGTAGGAAGATATGTTCATACAATGCATTAATAGAACTCTCTTCCTGTTTACCCAGCACCTTGCTCCTAAATATACAATCTATCAGCTGTACAAGGGACCAATCGAAAAGCTTTGTTAGGGAATGGCACTGCTAGCAAATGGCTGTATGGAGCAGCATTCTAAAGTAGTCAGAGAAATATGAAGTAAAAGTCCTATATGTGTATATAAAAAGTCCATATAAAGCCTGAATGGCACTTTGTAAAAGATGAGTTGGACATTTTTCAGGAATATGCATCTCTAGAAATCAGAAAGTGCTTCTGGATAGAACTGGAAAGTCTATTTGCAGCTCTAAATCAATGACAATCAATTGTTCATACAGTGTAACTGGATTTGTGCTGGAAAAACACAGGTTTAAAACTGGAACTAAAGAAAAAGTAAACTGTCTCCATAATGGACTGGGGATGAAACAAGAATAGTTATTGAGGCATCTCCTATACTCAGTTGGAATCTGCCTTTCTGTAACTTAAATCCATTGTTCCATTTCTTGCACTGTGGAATATAGAGTATAGTCCTTATCCTTTAGTAAATCTGAAAAAATGCTGTCATGTTCTCCCTCAGTCTGCTCTTTTCAAGTAAAACTTTTATCAGTTTCTTCAGTCATAGAATTTTATTTCTAATCCCCATATCATCTTAGTTGTCCTTCTTAAAAGTGTGATTCTTAGAATGGGAATAGCACTCAAGATGGAGGTTAATAGAATTGTTATTACATATGATTAGAAAAATGTAAATATAGAGCCATTTACCATTTTTGCAGCCACTTCATTCTTCAAACTCATTTTGAGATTTCAGTCCACTACTATCTCAAAATTACTGTACAGGATCTTTGTTACAAATACTATTATCAAGACACATACTTCTGATATAAATTTTTAACATTTTAAACTGACCAGCATCCTTATGTGAGGAAAGGGGCAATTCTAAATGTGAGATGACAGAGATAGATAGATAGATAGATAGATAGATAGATAGATAGATAGATAGATAGATAGATAGATAGATAGATAGATAGATAGATAGATAGATAGATAGATAGATAGATAGATAGATAGATAGATAAAATTTAAATGTCATTGATAAAGTTAACTCAGCCTAAACATACTTCATCAGTCAGTATCAGTCACATCCAATGGCAGTTCATTGCCCTCCAAGCAAGACGAGGCCAAAGAAGCCAAAATCAAAAACCAAGGAAAGAACTGAAGTGGCTCAACATGTCATTGAGGCCTTTCCAACCTCTGGTGAAGGGGAGAGAACTCCGACCTCTGAGAAACTTAGACTGATCTTCTATGAGAGTGATAGTGAAGGGGAGGATGACCCTATGGTAAGTAGTCCTATTTCTCAGATGACTACCAAAGTAGAACTGTTTGTACCTTCTTCAGGAGTAAAGGAGACCCTTACCTACTGGACTCAGGCTGCACTAGGTGTGCGATCAGCTTGCCCACAGTAAAAAAAGTTGGACTGCAGCTTAGAAAGTTAAGGCAAGCCATGGGGTTCAGCAATTAGATGGATCTCTCATGGTGGGGGGGAGAGAACCTGCAAATTACCTCACCGAATCAATGACTATGAAGTTGGGCAAGCATACTGAAATCATTTGTTTTATTGTAGCCCCTGGAATGACTGAAGGGATGATTTTAGGGTTAGCCTGGCTAAAGAAAAGAAATCCCCTTAGAGATTGGAATAACAATAAGTAGCAATTAAGGAACAGAGCAGTCAATCAACAAAAGCCACAGGAGGCACCAGCTAGTCGCTGCTTGCCAATGGTTAAGAAAGCAAAAGTGAGAGAAGGGAATACACAAAAATCAACACAGCAGCTAGAGCACACAGTACCTGCTGAATACAGAGATTTAATGGAAGTATTTAGTGAAAAGGAATTGGATATTCTCCCCCCTCTTCGGCCATTGGACTGTGCCATTGAGATAATTCCAGGGGACAAATTTCATAAATCAAAAATGTATGCTATGAGCCCAAACGAAATGGAAGAGCATAGAGGATTTTTAGATAAAACCCTGGCTCGAGGTTTCATCCATAAACCAGTAAGTTTTTCAGAAATGAAAGTAACTCTGGACTTTATTCAGATACTCGAGCTGGAGACAAGGACCAAATATCTAGCCTATTGTCAGGCTAGAGCTACTGTATTTAAATAGTTTGTCAGTACAAAAAGTCAGGAAAGAAAAATGGTTGTGATCCCAGGCAATGGTTAAAAGTCGGTACCAGAGACTTGTATGAGATGATAAAGCAGGCTAAAAGGACCTTATTTCCAGCAATTGTCTTTACCTCTGTCACTTCCTTTTAAATGTCAAGCTCTCTTTGGCAGGTTCTAACTTGGCCAAACTTCCCCAAAATTCGGTACCACCATGTCAGTTATTCCAACTTTTAAAGTCTTGGATATAATTTTATTTTTCCTCCCATCTTATTCATGGCTTTTAAGAAGCACTGTTTTATGCTTCTCACAGTTTTTGATAAGAGCCAGTTGTTTCTTGATTTTATCCAAATTCTTGCCTGATCAACTGTTACTCCCAATTATCTCTTAAAATAAAGCTCCCAGAATCTGCCTCTTCTTCTAAGCTGATGCTCATGTTTCTAATGCCCAAGGAAATGCTCATATTCAGAAACTCAGCCCTATAGTCTGACACCTTCATACAGCTCATCTTTTGCAGCACTGGAATTGTTTAGGGCACAAGGCTGTAGTCTAGTGATTTTACCAAAGCCGTCTCATGAGCTGATTGTATTTTTTTGACACATTCCTTCTATAGCAAATAACACTGTACAAAGGGAATACAAAACACAAGTCTGCTTGAACATCTGCCAGCATGACAAATACCATATATAAAAGGCAGGTTAAAAATTAAATGAATGAAAGCAATCTGCCTTGCTTCATTGTTTCTTTAGACAATCCCATATTTCTGAGTAACGTAATATTTTGTTATTATATGATATTTGAATATTCTAAACTCCTACCTACCTCAGACTTCAGCCCACAGTTTGGTATTAATGTTATTTTCTAAATTAAATACTTTTATTGAATAGCATCAGATACAGAATGCCTCTCCAGGCACAATTCAAATGTGCAAGTTACACTGCACACCCTATGGGAAGAGAAGAAATGTCTGTCTTTTCTTTCCTCCCTATCACCATCTTTATATATAGAATGGTGCCTGCAGTCAATGACATAAATCAATGGAAACTGTCCAAATTATTGAAATGCTTGATTTTTCATGGTCCCAAAATTGCAAAGCAAGTTATTAGTGGAGAATTTATCTTGCAGCAGTCAACTTTTGTAGGTGATGAGTGACACAAGATCAGAGCTACCATGTATATACCCTACAGAAGGGGTCCTCAACTTTGACAACTTTAAGACTGTTGGACTTCAACTCCCAGAATTCCTCAGCCAGCTTTGGAGTCCACCAGTCTTAAAGTTGCCTAGGTTGGAGACCCCTGCCCTAAAGTACAAATGTTCACAATAATTAGACTGAGTTTTAAAAGCAACCAGAGCACAGCAGATTAATGGTGCTATTCCAAACAGACTCCCATGTATGCAATATATATATTTTCTCCACTGTCCATCCTCATACTGTTTATAATTGTATTGGTTGTCTAGCAACTTCTAAAGGTACAAAAAGACTAGCAAGTCTTCCAAGAACGTAGCTAAAAGTTATATGGCCACTGATTCTTTTTCTTTAAAAAAAATATCTTATTAAATTCCAGCAAAGTATAAAGTACAAGAATGCAAAAAAAAAGAGGGTTGGGAAAAAGAAATGTTAAGAAAAAAAGTCAAGAGTGCAAAGAAAATAGAAAAAGAGGAAAAAGGGGGGAAAGAATAATTTCCAACATTCTTCAGTAAAGATACAAATATAAAATACATTAGCATCTTACTCTAAAATCAAGAATAATACACAGTACTTCTATCATCATAATCTAATTGTCAAATTCCAAAATTAAATGTTTTTTTCTTTCAGTTCCTAGCAAGAAGTCCAACAGTGGTTTCCAAGTCTCCCTTATTTAATACGTTTCAGTGACAGATTACAGACTTTTTGGTTTTCTTTTGTTTAGTTGGCACCTCTTGTTTGAAAGGTACTATACCAGCAAACAAGCATATATATTGTTATTTGCTGGATCTATATGTCCCTTTTGTTTGTAGAATGAATGCATAAAAAAGGATTGCAATTCTTACATGAATCGTATTAATATTAAAACAGCAGCCTTCCTCCAAGTACATTATTTTGCTTTAAAAACAAAATCAACATTTAAATGTTATTGAAAAGTCAATAACAGCAATATACAAGAGCATGCTCTGAATGTACTAATACAAGATCAGTGCAATAAGCAATAATAATGTAGGTCTTTGCATTTCTAAATGTTCATTAAAGCTAACATCAACAAAACAAAAAAAACATGCATAGAGTCCATGCACACGTACTCAAACATTCATCATCAGTTCATCAAATCAGTGCAATCAACCAAGACTATGGAGGTTGGTTTGGCACTTTGAATTTTGGTGTAAATATGTAGAGTAAGTATGTAAATACAAAATATATTTGTTCTGTGTATGTTTGTTATTTTAAAATGCATCCCAAGTCTCAACACTAACTAGATACAAAAACAGGCAGTGTCCCTCCCTCCCTACACATATTTTCACGTCAGAGCGTGCACAGTCTTATTGCGTGAGATAACCCAGCAGTAAACACAGTAAACAATGGTCTGTAGTAAATGGTGGTTTATCTTACACTATCTACAATATCATACACCAGGAACAATATACATTCATGTGCTAATACAGCAGGATCCAACAAACCACACTTACAGCAGGAAACGGAAGAGAGAGAATACATCAGCAGAGCCTTCCCTTTATACAAAGGCTCTTAAAGAGACACAGACCCTGCTGAGTCATTCCCATTATTATATCTTACATCTTACATTACATAAGCTGGTTAGCTAAATCAATACCTTGACACTCCTCCCATTTAAAGCTAAACAGCTGTTAACCCAAAACCCAAATGCTTTTACATACTCTTGATGCTTGCCTGCATTTAAAGGCTTATATCGGCTATATTTTCCTTGTTTGGCTTAACACATATCCTCCCTGTTTTGGTTTGCTTATCTCCACACCTAGATAATTCTTTATTTTCCCTAGGCTTTTTAATTGGAACTTCCTTTCAAGTTGCTTGACAAAGGAGTCAACCTGGGAGTGATTCTTAGTAATAAAACACAAGTCATCAACATAAGCTAACAGGAAACACTCTGCACCCTTATACTGTGCAGTGTACAAACATGGATCTGCCTTGCTGCTTCTAAAACCTAATTCTTTGAGAGCAGCATCTAAACAGTGATTCCAGTTTCTTGCTGACTGTTTTAACCCATATATGGCTTTATTCAGTTTATATACATATCCAGGGTGCTTAGTTTCATAATCTGGAGCTTGTGCCATATATATGTCTTCCTCTAATTCAGCGTTTAAATATGCAGTGGTAATATCAAAATGATATATGGTATAACTGCGTGCAGCTGCTAAAGCCAATGCTATCCTTATGGTCTCACCTTACTGTTGGTGCAAACACTTCATCATAATGAACATTTTTTCTCTGTGTAAATCCTTGCGCAACTAACCGTGCCTTATACTGCAATTCATTATTGTGTAAAACCTTCTTTTTATATACCCATTTACACCCCATAGCCTTTTGTCCTTCTGTTAATCTCATAAGGGTAAACACTTGATGCACATTCATAGACTCCATTTCTCTGTCCATAGCGTCCTTCCATTTATTCTGTTCTACTTTAGGCAATGATAACATCTCTTGGTAATTACAAGGTTCATACCTTACACTATACGCTCTAACCCCAGTTGCTGAGAACCGATCAGGAGGTACGCCTTTATTGCTACATTCAGACCTTCTCGGTATCATCTGTTCCTGTGTTGCTGCCACTTCTCTCTTTACCTCAGGTCTATCCTCTTCTATTCCTATTATTTCTGACCTGCTATTCTGTTCTTCCTTCATTGGGCTTTGTCTAGCGCTACCTGTTGGCATGAATACCTCGGTGTTAACATGCACCCTGTCCCAATTGTTTTGTTCTGCAAAACTAGCAGACCTTGAAATCACAACCTTCTTTGTTCCATCTGTGAATCTATACCCTTTGGTATATCTAACAAACCTAAGTTTCCTGGCCTTTTTCTGTCCCTTCTGGTGCTTTTGGGAATATGCACCCAGGTAATACTCCAAATGTCTTTAGGTGAGCCAATGAAGGTTTCCTTCCATATAACAGGTAATATGGAGTTTCATTGATAGCAACACTCCATACCCTGTTTACTAGATAGTTGGTTGTTTTCATGGCTTCCCCCCAGTACATTTTACTCATTCCTGCATCTGCCAGCAGTGAGTCTTTCATGGTTTGCAATATGCCATTCCTCCATTCAGCCATTCCATTTTCTGCTGGTGAGTATGGATTTGTACGTCTATGCCTTATGCCTAAGTTCCTCAGCCACTTTTGGAACTTGTCAGACATGAACTCTTTTCTCCTGTCTGTTTACAGCTGGGATACTTTATGGCCATATCTTCACTCTACACAGTTCACCCATTGCTTGAACTGTTGTAGAACTTCTGTTTTGCTCTTTAATAAATAGCAAAACCCATATCTGGTATAGTCATCTACTAAGACTAGTACGTACCTAGCCCCTCCTAGAGAGGGCGCCATAGGACCAATTAAATCAACGTGGACTAACTGCAAAACTCTGTTTGTTTGCCTTGAGTTTTTCTTACTTACAGAATACATTCTGGACTTTGATTCCTTACAAATAGCGCAATCTAAATATGCGTTGCATTGCTTAATGTGTAGTCCTTCAGCTAGGTCTGGCATCCTTTGCAGTACTCTAAAACTTGCATGACCTAACCTTCTGTGTAATAAATGTATGCAATTATCATGCATGGGAGTGTTTGTAAGTGTTCGTGCACAACCATCTTGCTGCTTTCCTAACACATATAAATTATCCAGTTTAATACTTTGTGCACAAATCCTCCCACCTTTCCTGATGGTGTATTGACCCTTTGCAAAAAGTACTTCATACCCCATATTATCCAAGCTCGAAATACTGAGTAAATTATGGTCTAACTTTGGTACATATAATACATTATCCAATGTTTCTCCAATACCAGGTACATAAACTTTACCTTCCCCTTTAACAGCAGACTATTGTCCATTACCGAAGCTAACAAATGTTTGTTTAGCTGGTCTTGGGTTTGAAAACATTTGTGGGTCATTTGCAATATGCTGACTCGTCCCACTGTCAAACAGCCAAGTGTTTTTTTTTTCAGTTAATGTTGCTGCCAGGGAAAATGGCATACCTCTACGACCTTGTTTCGCTGCTCCTCTGTTTCTCCTCTCAGGGCAGCATCTCTGGAGATGCTCTGTAGAACCACACATGAAGCAGCATTTCACCATACAAACATTCATGGCTGTTCTACTGGCATCTTTGGATGTTGCAGTTTTAGGCCTGGTCTGTGTGTTGTCACGCCCTCTCTGCTGCCTTTCCGGCCATTTCTGTTCCTCCTCCAGCAACTGGCCAGTCAAATAACTCATGGTTAAGTCCTTCTCCTGCATGGACTCTAAACTGGTCACTAGGACATCCTATGAAGTGTCCAATGAACTGAGCACCACATACACCTTGTGTACCTCAGTAAAAGTCATTCCTCTTTCTTCTAACTCTAGGAATGTCTTTCTCATGGACTGCAAATGAGTAGACATGCTATCTCCCGGTTTTAGCTGGGCCTTATATAGCTTTCTTGTCAACATTACTTTTCTGCTCACAGTCTCTTTCACATACACACTGCACAAAGCTTCCCAGCACTCTTTAGCAGACTGGAGAGCCCTCACATGTATAAGCTGGCTATCCTCCAAAGTCAAGATTATGCTGGCCAATACTTTCTCATTCTTTCTCCAGTCCCCATCATCCAGGGCTGCAGGTGGATCAACAACTATTCTCCACAACTCCTCCCTTCGCAGGTACATCTCCATTTTCAGACACCAGGAGAGGTAGTTTGTCTCATTCAGATGAGATACTATGAAACCTCCTCCCATTACGCTGATGGAGCCCATGTTGCCTGCTACCATCACAAAGCACAACAAACCACAAGCCTTAACTACTCAGGCTCTGGCTCAAGCTCTCACTGGGTTTCTCCTTTCTCTGGGCCCATAACCTGTCAGAGCATGCACAGTCTTATTGTGCGAGATAACCCAGGAGTAAACACAGTAAACAGTGGTCTATAGTAAATGGTGGTTTATCTTACACTATCTACAATATCATACACCAGGAACAATATAAATACACGTGCTAATACAGCAGGATCCAACAAACCACAGTTACAGCAGGAAATGGAAGAGAAAGAACATATCAGTAGAACCTTCCCTTTATACAATGGCTCTTAAAGAGACATAGACCCTGCTGAGTCATTCCCATCATTACATCTTACATCTTACATTACATCAGCTGGTTAGCTGTTAAATCAATACCTTGACATTTCACTTATGTAATAATAAACTACTTTTCTTCTGTAGAAAGCATAAAACAATGTACATGCAATATGCAACCAATGTACAGTCTACTTTACATGTTGTGATAATTGTGTGGCAATTACACAAATCAAGCATGTTAATGGGGTAATTATTTGCTTTTTGTCTGTTCCCAGCACTTATCTCAGAAATTTGGAAGCATTTTCTTCCCTGGCCATTTGCTTTACAAGCTTGCCAGGAGAGATGTAGGAAGCTCTGTGGTCTGAATCTCCAGTACCCATGGCTCTGCATCTGTTCAATTAATTTGCAACTGGATGTTCCAGATGCAGTAAGAGTTCCTTTTGTTTTATACAAGACCAAACCATGTAGTTAGTTGTTTAAAACAAACCACCCTCTCTTAGTTTGTAACAAAGCTTGTACTTAGCTAGATGAACATAGATATTTCCTAAGTAAACTGAAATAATTTAGATTACCATAATCTGCATTATGTGGTTCAGAATATGGCTGTCTGTCCAATATTATTTGTGGGACTATCTGTCATTTCTCCTGGTTCAGTTGCACTGACTTGTCACTGAATTATGAATCATATTTACACTGTTTATTCAAACATATACATTTGTTATTTAACTTTAGGAATATTTTGTCCATTATGTTAGAAGGGACTTTGTGTTAATTTTCTGTGGGCTTTTTGGAGTGCTGCCTAGAAGACATATCTAGGCCCAATTAGGATCTGGATTTTTCAGTGGTTGCACCAACTGTATCCTCTACCAACCTACCCCCAAGTGTATGATTATCATCGTCATTTACTCACTGTAAGATAATCTAAGGTCCATTTGAATAAACAAGCATTTTCTCCTAATTTTGCACTTTACTTGCATATTACTGCCTGATGGTGAATTCAGATTTTATTTGCATTATATGTTTTATTTACTGTTTAATGAAGTTGAATTGAATAATTATTTCTGTCTGACATGTTTATTGAATTGTAAACAAATATTGGCTGGTTCACCAGGACCAGGCAATATTTTTAAAAATGGAAATAACTCTATATTGTTTCTGTATTCTCGTTCTCCCTGTAGCCTTAAGGGCAGTACAATAGTGCATTGGTACTCAATTGCTTTGAAAGTCATCAAATTAGGTACTCAATGCATTTTGATGCAAATTTTTGTTCCGGTATTCATTATTTGTTTGGTACTGAAGATAGAACTTGTCAGTGTTGGCTGCATTGTAACTCTGTCAGGGCCCACTTCAATACCTCATCCTAAGAAAGCAGAATTTGTGGAAGTAATTTCTTCCAAAAGGAACTTTTATTAGGAGAAGCTGATAGCAGGCATAATAGACAGGATTTGAGGGTTTCCCACTCAGATCAATAGGTTAAAAGAGTCCCCAGCAAACCCACCCCAATAGTTCATCCAGTCATTTCGAATGGGCCAGTCCTCAGGTGTTGTCTGTTATGGGAAAGAGCTGATAACACCGGTCTTTCCCAGGCTCATAGTGATATTGTTGGGGCTTCGCACCTTCCCTTCCGAAACGGGAGATAAGCCAGATGGCTGGAGGCACATTCCTTTCTCACCCCAAGATAACTTCAAGGGAGAGACAGTCCAAAGAGCAAGTATGCAGAGACAGCGAAAGGGATACAGTGTAGCGATAGAGAAAAACAAAGAGACAGCCCACAGCGTCTTTCCCCCTCCCCTCTAGGAGTATGACAGAACCCAGAGTAATAGAAGAAATAGAATTAGAAAGAGTCCCCCTTAATAATATATGGGTTCTGACAGACTCACTACATTATTCCGTATGGGAAAAAATGGTACTCATTGTTTTTGTTACTCATTGCGCCTCCCAAAACAATTAATGATGAGTACTGAGGTACCACTGTACTTCCAAATCTTTAAAACTCTGTATTTATTTTGTATGATTAATTGAGGGCCTTTTTAATTTTTACATGGGGAAGCAGTATTTATCAATTATACTTCTACACAATTTGCAGCATCTGAATGAAAATCTGGTAAGGATTTTGAATTTCATAGATTTGAGTGCTGAAAGAGTATAATCTATATGTCCTTTGAATGAATTAATTAATGAATAAATCGTAAGGAATGCTGTGTTTTGAGTTTTCATTTGATTTGATTAGGAATTTTAATGTGGTTTTATTTTACTTGAATATTTTGAGATTTTGTTCTCTCAGGAACAATTTAGATGTTCATTAACTGCAGTTTATAAAGTTGAGCCCTTTATAGGCTCAAGTCATCTTCTGATGAATTTTGAGTGCTGCTACCTGGCAACACTACAGTAACCGGGCAATAGGGTTATTTCCGTTTACCCTGGATGTGTATGTAGTAATGATAAGATGAAACTAGTGCAATCTCTGTGTCTCCCCATCACAAGATCCATCACCAGCCTCTCACTGATGACTCACATCTGACCCACTGATGATTCACACCCTCCAATGACCCTGTCCTGAAGTAACCTCCCCATCACAAAGTCCATCACAAGCCTCTCTCTGATGACTCACACATGACCCATCACAAGACCCTCATTTGACACGCCCACACCTGAAGCCCTTAAACAGAAGAGCACTGACACAGACATCCCCTAAACTCTACTGAAGATGTTACCTAACCTGGTAATGAAACATTTAGAAACCAACCCACAAGCTTGGAGAATGAACATTCATAGGAATATTGTCTCTCAGTAAGGAATCTTTGTATCAGCCTTCAAAGACAGCTGAATGGCAGGAATAATATGCCAGAGTAAAGGTCCTATGTTTAAATACAAGTTATTTAGGTATGCCCTAGGGAAGGCAGATGCTGTAGTACAAGGGGCACTGATCAAAGGTAGATCAGCCTTCTCTAAAGCCTGGCCCTTTATAACTATGTTTTCATGTTCCAGCCAGTCCTGGAATTAATATTTAAAAAGACTAGTCAGTCTACAATTAACAAAATCATCCTCCCCTCTTTATTACTATACAAGGTCAATTATCACAAGCTCATTTCTTGGGCACTCAGTCATAAGTATCTATACAAATAAAGAGTGAGGCCAGGTGGTGGTTTTTTTTAAAGAATTTTATTGGATTTTTATAGGGTTAGGAATAAATTGGGGTCGGGAATGGGGTTAGGGTTAAAGCTGGGGTTGGGGTAGGGTTTGGGATTAGGACAGGGTTAGGGTCAACATTGGGGTTATCCCCCAGTAACATTTTCAATATTTAGCAAACAGAATATTGTCTGGGTACACATGCATAGTTAACAATAATTAATATAGTAATAGATAACAGTAGTGAGTATAATTGGTTATAATAAACAGTATTAATTAATCAATCCATAACATTCTTCTTACTAGTATGTATTCAAAATAACATACCACATTCCTTTCTCCCTAATTTGTTTTCCTAGCCATTGATAGAAATTATCCCATGTTCTAAAGTAAACTGAAGTGAGGAAAGCGAAGGCTCATAATGAACTAAGGCTTGCGACCAAAGTCAAAAATAACAAAAAAAAGCTTCTTTCAACATGTAAAAAACAAGAAAAAAGTGAAGGAAATGATTGGTCCATTAGTGGGTGAAAGTGGCAAGAAGGTGACAAGCAACAGGGAGAAAGCAGAACTATTTAACTCATTTTTTGCATCTGTCTTTACACAAAGGGAAAAAACAGACCAACCTACCAAAAATAGTGCCATAAAAAACAGAATAGAAACGCAAGTTAAGATAGGCAAGAAAACGGTAAGGGAGCACCTGTCCAGCCTAGACGAGTTCAAATCACCAGGACCGGATGGATTACACCCCAGGGTTCTCAAGGAACTGGCAGATGTGATCTCAGAAACATTGAACTATATTTTTCAAAGATCCTGGAGCACTGGGGAATTACCGGAGGACTGGAAAAGAGCTGATGTAGTTCCTATCTTCAAAAAAGGGAAAAGAAATGGACCCAGGAAATTACAGACCTATCAGCCTGACCTCAATACCTGGGAAAATTCTGGAAAAGATAATCAAACAACGAATCAGCGAACACCTAGAGGCAAACAAAGTCATTACTAAAAGCCAACATGGGTTTGTCAAAAACAGATCATGCCAGACAAATCTTATTGCATTCTTTGACCAAGTGACAAAATTAGTGGATCAGAGGAATGCTGTGGATATAATTTACTTGGACTTCAGTAAGGCATTTGATAAAGTAGATCACAACCTACTACTTGATAAGATAGAAAAATGTGGGTTAGACAGCATCACCACCAGATGGATTCGTAGCTGGCTGACCGGCCATACTCAGCGTGTGGTCCTCAATGGAACCGCATCTGCATGGAGGGAAGTGTGTAGTGGGGTGCCCCAGGGCTCTGTTCTGGGCCCAGTGCTCTTCAACATCTTCATCAATGATTTGGATGAGGGGATAGATGGGGAAATCATCAAATTTGCAGACGACACCAAGCTGGCAGGAATAGCCAACACTCCAGAAGACAGGCTTAAGATATAGGAGGATCTGGACAGACTTGAACACTGGGCGCTATCTAACAAAATGAAATTCAATGGTGAAAAAAGTAAGGTTCTACATTTAGGCAAGAAAAACCAAATGTACAGGTATAGTATAGGGGGTACCTTGCTCAATAGTAGTAACTGTGAGAGGGATCGGAGTCCTAGTGGACAATCACTTAAATATGAGCCAGCAGTGTGCTGCAGCTGCCAAAAAGCCAACACAGTGCTAGGCTGCATTAACAGAGGGATAGAATCAAGATCACGTGAAGTATTAATACCACTTTACAATGCCTTGGTAAGGCCACACTTGGAATACTGCATCCAGTTTTGGTCACCACGATGTAAAAAAGATGTTGAGACTCTAGAAAGAGTACAGAGAAGAGCAACAAAGATGATTAGGGGACTGGAGGCTAAAGCATATAAGGAACGGCTGCTGGAATTGGGTATGTCTAGTTTAATGAAGAGAAGGACGAGGGGGGACATGATAGCAGTGTTCCAATATCTCAGGGGCTGCCACAAAGAAGAGGGAGTCAAGCTATTTTCCAAGGCGCCTGAAGGCAGGACAAGAAGCAACGGAGGGAAATTGACCAAGGAGAGAAGCAACCTAGAACTAAGGAGAAACTTCCTGACAGTTAGAACAATTAACCAGTGGAACAACCTGCCTCCAGAAGCGGTGAATGCTCCAACACTGGAAGTTTTTAAGAAGAGACTGGACAGCCATTTGTCTGAAATGGTATAGGGTTTCCTGCCTGAGCAGGGGGTTGGACTCGATGACCTCCAAGGTCCCTTCCAACTTTATTATTATTATTATTATTATTATTATTATTATTATTATTATTATTATTATTATTATTATTATTATTATTATTATTATTATTATTATTATTATTATTATTATTATTATTATTATTATTATTATTATTATTATTATTATTATTATTAATCTCTAAAGTCAATCTATCCATTTCTGCACATTCTAAAATTTTCTTGATTAATACTTCTTCAGTTGGTAAATTTTCATTTTTCCAATATTGGGCAAATGCAATTCTCGCTGCTGTTAATACATGTAATATTAAATATTCGCTCTCCTTCTCATAATTAGCTCCTAATATTCCTAACAAAAACAGTTCTGGTTTAAAATCTATCTGTTTTTTAGTCATCTTTTCCAACCATACATGTATCTTAACCCAAAACCTTTTTGCTTTAGGGGATGTCCACCAGATATGATAATAAGTACCTGGCCTTTGTTTACATTTCCAACAGTTACTTGAAGTATTTTAAAACATTTTCGCTAATCTCACTGGTGTCATATGCCATCTATAAAACATTTTGTACAGGTTTTCTTTATATGACACTGCTTTAGTTAATTTAATATTTCTATCCCATAGTTTTTGCCAGTCTTCCAAGTCTATAGAATATCCAAAGTTCTTTGCCCATGTTATCATTGTTTCTTTTATTTGTTCTTCTTCCATCTTTAAATTTAGCAGAAATTTATAAAGTTTCTTAATCATTTTTTCATCTGTTTTTAGCAATATTTGATCAAATTCTGTCACTTCTTTATAGAATCCTGTTGTTTTCTCATCTTTTTCATATCTCGTTTGAATTTGCAAATATGGCCACCATGCTAAATCAATACCTTGTCATTGTAAATCTTGTCTATCTTTCAGTTTTCCTTCATTATCCAAGATATCTTTATAAGTCACGACTTTGTCATAGTTAATTAAATTTGGGTAAGCAAAAGCTTCCATTGTTGAAAGCCATTCAGGTATCTTAATATAAATTTTCTCTTTTATTCTTTCCCATTCTAAAAGAAGTGCATTCCTTATAAAATGGTTTTGAAAATATCTGTGTATTTTATTCTTCCTGTACCACAGAAAGGCATGCCAACCAATCTGGAGGTCATGCCCCTCTGGGTACAGTAGTCTTTTATTCCTAACTGTTATCCATTCTTTAAGCCATGTTAAAATAGCTGCTTGATAATATAGTCTCCAGTCCGGGAATCCAAATCCTCCACTATCTCTAGCTTCTTGTAGCATTTTCACTTTAATTTGTGCTTTTTTCGCTTGCCAGATAAATCTCAATATTGTTGCATTCAGGTCATCAAAACAAAACTTTCCCCAATTTTACAGGAATCATTTGAAATAAGAAGAGTATTTTTGGTAGGATATTCATTTTCACTGTAGCTATTCTTCCTAACATTGACAGTTGGAGATTTTTCCAATTTTCCAAGTCCAATTTTATTTGTTTTAACAATCTTTCATAGTTATCTTCTTTTAGTGTTACACATCTTGCTGTTAAATAGATTCCCAAGTACTTAACTTTTTTAACTATTTGCAGATTTGTCTTTTTTGTAAGTTGAGTTTTCTGTTTATCTGTTAAGTTCTTTGTCAATACTTTAGTCTTTTCTCTGTTTATTTTCAGACCTGCCACTTCTCCAAACTTTTCTATTTTCTCCAACAATTTAGTGCATGTTTCAAGTGGCTCCTCCAATATAAAAACCAAGTCGTCCGCGAAAGCTTGTAATTTATATTTTTCATCTTTTATCTCCAATCCTTTAATTTCTATATCTTGTCTAATGTTTCTATTCAATACTTCCAATGTTAATATAAATAACAATGGGGATAATGGACATCCCTGTCTTGTACCTTTTTTTAATGTTAAAGTTCTCTGTACAGTCTCCATTTAGAATTATTCTAGCAGTTTGTTTATGGTAAATTGTTTGGATTGCATTTATGAAATTTTCCCCAAAATCCATTTCCACCAACTGCTGGAACATAAATTGCCAATTTAGATTATCAAATGCTTTTTGTGCATCAAAGAATATTAATGCCATCTGTTTCCCTGGATGGATTTCATAGTACTCTAGCACATCAAGGGTCATTCTTAAATTATTTTTTATCTGTCTTTTAGGTAAAAAGCCGTTTTGATCTGTGTGTATAAATTCAGTCAAGAATTTCTTAATTCTTTCTGCCATTATCGAGGCAAAAATTTTATAATCTACATTTAACAGCGATATTGGTCTATAATTTTTTTATTTGTGTAAGATCAGTGTCTTCTTTAGGTATTAAGGTAATGTTAGCTTCAGTCCACGACTTTGGTATTTTAGCCTCCAAAAGGATTTCATTACACAGTTCTTTCAAAGTCAGACTTAATACATCTTGTAATGATGTATAAAATTCTGCGGGAAGTCCATCTGGGCCCGGAGTCTTATCCTTCTTTTGCCTTTTTATAGCTTCTATGATCTCCATCATTGATATTTTCCCATTTAATATGTTTTGAATATTCTCCGGAATTTTTGGCAAGCCTGCTTCTTTTAAGTACAGCTGTATTTTTTCTTTAGGAGTTTCCTCTGCCTTGTAGAATGTCTCGTAGTAATCTTTAATGATTTTTTTCATTGCATCATTTTGGAAGTGTAATTCTCCTTTTGAATCTTGTAGCTTATTTATCATTCTTTTTTATTTTTATTTTTTCAATCTATATGCTAACCATCTCCCTGGCTTATTAGCGTTTTCAAAGAAATTCTGTTTGGTCCGTTTAATCTATTGAGCCATTATTTCCATCTTAGCCAGGTTTAATTTATGCTTTATTATCTCCATTTGTTTCCTAAGCACTTTCTTTTGTGCATCTGTTTGTAATTCTAATTCCAACTTTCTAAGTTCTTCTCTCAGCTTTAACTGTAGTTGTTTCTTTTCTTTATTCTTTTTAGCAGCATAAGTTATAGCCAACCCTCTAAAATATGCTTTGGCCGTGTCCCATACATTTTGAAGCGATGTTTCTTCCTTTTTGTTTATTTTAAAGAAAAAATCCATTTCCTTTGTCGCTAGTTGCAGAAATTCTTTTTCTTTCAATATAGATTTATTCAGGGACCATCTTGGTTTTTTCTTGATCCCTTTCCAAGCCATTAGTTTCTATCTCCACATCTTGTATTATCGCTTTCAAGTCCAAAGATGTCCATATCATATCAATTCTAGACCATGATTTATCTCTATTTAAATAAAATGTGTATTGTAGTTTCTCTGGATTTTTCTCTCTCCATATGTCTTGGATACAGAATTCTTCTATCATTTTTGAAAATGCTTTAGGTAGTATATTTCCTCCTTTTCTCCCTTGTTTAGGGCTTTTGTAATCCAAAGTCGCATCTGCTATTGCATTAAAATCTCCCATTATACAAAGATTTTGGTAATTTAAGTCTACTATTTTCTTATATAGTTTTTGATAAAATTGCTCTTGTTTATCATTAGGTGCATATATTGCTACCATCAGTATCTGTTTTTGATCCATCGTAATTTCCACCATTAGTATTCTCCCCTCTTCATCTGCATAAATTTGTTTAGGCTTCATCTTTTCTTTAATATAAAGGGCTATTCCTCTTTTCTTTTGAGATGCAAGTGCGAAATAGAGTTTGCCAATTTTCGGTTGTTCTAAGATTTTGAAGTGTTGTCTCTTAAAGTGTGTCTCTTGAAGACAGATTATATCCATTTTTAATTTTTGTAATCGTGTAAAAGTTTTTTTTTCCTTTTTGAAGGAGAGTTTATTCCATTTATATTTATTGATAAAATCCCAGTCTCCTCCATCTCTTTCAATTATATCTAGGTCTCAGTCTTCTAGTTGATCTTATCTGTCTCTGGTCTCTTGGTCTTGCTCTTTCTTCTGAATATGTATTTTTGACTTCTTCCTCCTCTGTTTGTTTAGCCGCTCCTTCCTACAGTTTCTTCTTGTTTCTTGGGTTCAGGATCGCCTCTTTCCAGAAATGCTCTGTGGTTGTCAAAGAACTCCGATGCTTTAAGTGGTGTGTCCAATCTGTATCTTTTCGTGTCCCAATAGATTAAGATCCCTTCTGGAATCAACCATCTAAAATTCACTCCTTTTTCAGCCAGTTTCCTAGTTAAGAACTGGTATTCTCTTCAAGCCTCTCTTATCCTTCTAGGGATTTGTTTGAGAACTACAATTTCTTTTTCTTTATATTTTAATGGCTCATCTCTTACTTTTCTCAGAATCTCATCTCTTATGGATCTTTTAAGAAATCTAACGTGCACTTCCCTAGGCACTTTATTTCTTCTAGCATAATTTGAATTGACTCTATAGATCTGATCCAATTTTCCTTCCATTTGTACTTTCCCAATTCCTAAAGCGCCTGCCAGTAACTCAGTTATCAAGTCTAAAAGATCCTCTTCCTTGTCTTCTATTATATTTTGGAATCTTAGAAAATATGAGGCCTTTTCCATTTCTATAACCGCTAACGAGTCTTTTAGTTCTCCATTTATTTGCACCAATTTTTCATTTTCATCTTTTAAGGCTTCTAGTTTCTGGTCAACTTCAACTAATTTATCTTCCATTTTTTGAATTCTTTGTTGATTATCTGTAATCATCTGTTCAAAATTTTCAATTTGGGAATCTATATTGTTAATTTTTTTATTCATTTTATCAAGGTCATTTTTCAACTCTTCATGGTTTTTCATCGAAGTTGCCGTCTGAGCTGCAATAGCTTGCAAAATTGCTTGAGTGTCTTTCTGGAGAATATCCGTCTTTTCTTGCTGAAGCATTGTCGTAATTGATCTCTGATATACTGGACTTGCAGAAATCGAGGCAGGAGCGGAGGATCCTTTTTTTCCAAGTTTGGATAAATTTGAAACGCTCATCTTTGTCTTTACTTCATATATTGTAATCCACTAGGTAGCCAAATGGTCAGATTTTATAATCCAATAGGCTCCTATTAGTTAGGAGAGGCAATCCATAAAAATAGTTGAAGATAAAAAAGGAAGGAGGAAAAATAAAAATAGCAGCAGGGAAAAAGAAGGAAAAGGGAAAAAAATGCTCCAAAAGGAAAAAAGGAAAAAGAAAAAAGAAAAGAAAAAAGGACAAAAATGCCAAAATTATAATCCACCAAATTCTGTTCTAGGGAATTTCTTAGTATTCAATTCTTCTGAGGCAGTTTATAATAGTTCCAAAACATGCTGTGTTTGTAATCCAGGGAAGTCAGATGGCTCCGAATACTATTTTATTTATAGTTATAGTCTATCTTGTAAAACTAGGTAAACAAAAACAAAAACAAAAACAAGAGTCTTTTCTCCAGCAAAGTTTTCAAGGACTTTCAGATAAGCAATGTCTGGGCATACAGCCAAATTTAATCTAAGTAAGCTCCAGTCAAGGGAAGCTGGACATAGCTCTCAGTTTCACCACAAGATGGCACTAGATGTCCACTCCTAGCACATTTTTAAAAAATCAAAAGTAAAAGTAAAGATTTAAAAGATTTAAAAAGTAGAAGTTATAATGGCTTTCAAACAAAAAAGCAGACACAAAAAATCTCTATAAGAGCAGAAGCTTCCCAAATTGACTTATGCCTCAGACAGCTTTGCAATATAGAAAGATTTTTGTTTGCCAAAAGCTTAAACCGCCACTTAAGTTCAGGAGGGGGGGAAAATCCACCCCTCTCTAAAAGTAAAGGCTTTGCTCTCAAGCTGTAGAAGAGCTATTTGCCAAACTGGTATCCACATCTAGTGAGAAAGGAGAAAATATTCTCACCCAGATCGGCTGTTTGCTGCCGCTTTAAGATTCTTCATCTCCGACGAACAGCTGGTAATGGCGGACCGCATCAATGCGGTCAGGCGAGGGCTCCTTTGGATCCAGCGAGCCGGCTACCACTGACCCGTGGTCTTCAAAGCTTCACCCCTTGGTTGGCCAGGTGGTTTTTAATAGTACACAATAATCCACATTGGTCAGTCTTCTTTTTTTTTTTTTAAACAAGTTTTATTAGTATTTTTGGGTTTTACATCAAAGTGCTTTAAGAATCCACGTGGAGATAGGGTGATCAATCATCCAAAAAAAACAATATAATCAAACATAAGTAATTCAATAATTCCTTAAAAGTTCCTTCTCTATTTCCCTCAAGCTATAACCTAGTATTAATACATTTCTAAATAAAATTCAATCATTGTAAAAAGAGTATCAATAGTAATTAACTTATATCAATCAAAATCCTGTTTTTAAGTTTAACTTTATTACAATTACCATTTTCCACTTTAGCCTAAAATGAACACATAAGTTACATTTCGGGTCTCCCAATTTCCCATCAAACAATAATTATTTCTAGAATATACATATTATATCAACTATTATATTTTAATACTTCCCAACTATATTCTCTTTCCTGTACTCTATCAAGTATATATTTTATAAATCAGTCCATATCTCTATAAATTCCTCAATTGCTTTAACATAATCAAATTAATACATTTCTAATTAGCATTCAATCATTATAAAAGAAAAAATATCAGTAATATTTCAGACCATAATCGAATCAACAATCTTCATCTCAGTAGCATTATCTCAAACCAAAATCTTAAGCCTTTTTAACCTTATTTCATAAAATATAAATTGTTTCTAAAATATACATTTTATTCCAACCATTCTATTTATATTTCCCAATTAAATTCTATCTCTTATTCTACTCTATTTCAAATATATATTTTATAAATCAATCCATACCTTTAAAACCCCTTTTTTAACTCCTTACCTAAAATTTAAATCCTATCAAAATCATTATACTTATAAAAAGAAAACATATTATTCCACCAGACACCTTATTTCATTTCCAATCTGTATTCTATTTCTTCATCTATTAACTTTTTGTTTACCACCTTTTCCATCTCAGATTTCCCAACCATACTCAAATTACATCCCAACCATAGTCATAGTTTTCATCTCAATAGTATTAACTCAGTCAAAATCTCTAAAAGCCTTTTTAACCCGTCAAATAAAGTTTTAACTCTCATTTTTAAACCTAATTCTAGCTTTCTTTTTGTGCCAAGCAGGTTTCCACAAAAGAGCCTCTGACTCATCAAATCTTAATGTTTGGTTATACATATTGAGTCTGATCATAGTCCTCTTCTCTTTTTTCCAGTGTTATCTGCACTATATAGTCGGTCTTAATCAGTATGGTAGTTATTCGTTGTTTGTCCATGTTGTCAGCGTTTTCGATGCCTCGTATTTGAAAATCAATTCCTGTTGCTTTTAGGATTATATGTGTTTTGGTTGGAATCCGCCTTTGGTCATCAAGATTCTCCATAATTTGCATATGTGATATAATCTCTTCCTCTGTGTTGATTGGTTCCTCTTCGATAGATTGTAGATATATTTCCTCCATCTCGTTAAGTTGTAAATGTAGTTGCATATCGGCCTCTTTAGGGTTGATCTGTTCTTCCTCTGTTGTTCCTTGGTCTATAAATTGGTCAGTCAAAGTTTGAGAGTCAATTTTTAACTCTGGAGCATCATCTTCCATGTCCCTTCTGAATTGTTCTTTCAGTTCCAAAAATTTTTCTAGTAAAAGTCCATAGTCAAGCTGTGGGTAAGATTCCATTTCAATAATAAAGTAGTCTTAGTTTTTTAGTGAAAGTTCAGCTTAGAAGGTAAATACAACAATAAAAATTCTGTAGTAGAAATAGTATAAGGTATAGGATCCAAACAGAAATAGAAAAAAGCAAAAAAGTCAGGCCAAATAGGAATTCTATAGTAGCAAAATTATAAAATGTAATATCCAAACAGAAATAAGAAAAAATAAAAAAGTCAAGCCAAAATCCATTTTTCTAGGAAATATATTTTGTATTGTAAAGTCAAAGTAAACTACTAGGAGAAAGAAAAGGAAAGAAAAAAAATGAAGCCCTTCAGCTGGTTTCAATACAGATAGGAATGTCTGGGCGTCACGCCAAGTTTGGGCTGAATACGCATCCGACAAAGCAAAGTGGAAGTTATCAGCTTAAAATGGATACTTTCTTGCCACTTCAATCCACAAAAAACCGCCCAGACAGCCGATTTTTTTTTTTAAAGAAACAGTAATGTTCAGAAGGGGGGGAGGAAGAAAAACACTCCACCCCCCTCCCTAAAGGCTTCCACTTAGGCTAAAGACAAGCAGGCAAAGAGAAAGAAAATCCACCTTCACAATAAGGATTTTTTTCAGGATCCCCGAAATCCAACAGCTCAAATAGTCAGTAAAAATTAATTATTTTTCTCAAAGCTCATTTTCCCAAGTATCCGGACGCTGCTTTCTGAAAATAGGGAAATAATTCTAGAAGCTTTTCTCAGGAAGGTAAATAGGGTATCAAGAGGGAAGGAAAGGTCTCACCTGGATCACCCACGGTGGTTCTTTTCGCTTAGATGTTGCTGTGACTTTCGGCTGAAGCAGCTAGAGGATCGGCCATGTTAATGGCCGATCTTTTTCCCTGTCGGCCCAAAGGAGCTGTCTTGGACCGCAGAGGGAGCTGCTGCTCCCTCCGCCATCAACGAGTGGCCTCCTCAGCGGTGGTCACCCCTCCAGGGGTGACCCTATCCACGGTCTACCGGCGGGGGGAAACCGGCCGGCAAAGAGAGCAAACTGCGCAACCACCTGCGCTGCGACCAAAACCGGAAGTCCACATTGGTCAGTCTTCTATTGCTTTGCTAGGGCATATACCTTATTAGGAATAGATATCATGTAGAGTTCTCAAAAATATTTATATTCATCAAGGTCAGACAGGTGTTCTCTTACCATTTTCTTGTTTATTTTAATTTTTATTTCTAGTCTGTCTTTTACAGTTAGGTTTTTAGTAGGTTGGGATATAATTTCTTTTTGCGTGAAGACCGATGCAAAGAATGAGTTAAGCAGCTCTGCTTTCTCTCTACTTCCTTTCTCTCTACTGCCTTGCCATCTTCTCTCTTTAGTGGACTGACTATTTCCTTTCTTTATTTCATGTTATTTATATGTTGAAAGAAACTTTTTTATTATATTTGACTTTTGTTGCAAGTCTTTGTTCATTCTGAGTCTTTGTTTTCCTAACATCATCTTTCCAGATTTGGGCTGGGCTGATATTCTGCCTTAGTTATGTGTCCCATTTTCCATATTTTGTACTTATCCTTTTTGCCTTTCAGTTTATCAGAGAGATCTTTGTGCAATTATGCTGGTTTCTTCTTGGACTTCTGTTTTTCTTTTGCAGTGGTATTGTGTTGGACTGGGCTTTTATGATCATATTTTTGTGTATTTCCCATGCTTCTTAAGTTGTTTTCCCTTTTAGAACTTTTATCTATGGAATTTTTCTTAGTCTCTGAGTTTGTTAAAATCAGCTCTTTTAAAGTTTAAGACACTGGTTGGATTATATTCTATTGCGATTGAATATATTATTATAATATATTGGTAAGCAATAGCAAGAATTTTTTGGCATTAGCACAGTTCTTTTCAAACCATAGCTTGGAGTAGTACGTTGTTGAGTCAAGGGTGCATTGGTTTTATCGATGAGAGACTGTTGGAGTTCTTGTGTAAAAGTGTTTTAGTTCTCAAAGATAATGCATGTGACTCAGCTGATGTCAGGATAGACTAAAAGCACTGTAGGTTATCGAGGCCAGTAGCTCATTTATGATTTGATTTAGCTGTGGGGTTCCCTTGACTCAGCAATAAGTTCTTCCTGCTGACAATTGGATTAAGGTTAGAAATTTCACACATTTATGTTTTTTCATTCAGAAACATTCCAGTGCCCAATTGAGCAATAAATGCCAATGTTTTATTTCTTTTCTCCACCAACCTTTGGAGTGTTTGACCTACATTATCCTCTGTGCTATAAGTGTTATTTGCAATGACATGTATGGAGTTCTTTTCATATTTCAAGACTAGACATATGTATATAGTTTCCAAGTTATGTTAGTTGAAACTCTTCTGTCACTTTGTCAAGCTCTGGTTCAGAATTGAGATAAGCTAATTTTTGTTTTTTTATGCTCTATTTAGCCATCAATTTGTTATTAACTTTGATGAGTCTCTTTTTCCCAAATAGAAATATGCCTATAGCCATAATTTCTAAATGAAAGCATAGATAAGAAGTATGACATTAAATGCTCAACTGAAAAAGAAATTCATTTCTTATGTCTGTTTTAAAAATAGTAGTATTAGTTTACTTATAATGTAAACTACTAAAACTATGCCTAAAACTAAGCATAGTAACAGTGTAGGATAAAGACAGCAATAATGCCATAACCCATTATAGTCATCTTCCATAAAAGGGCCATGCAATATAACTCCAAATTTAAGGAATGTTTACTTTTTATGTGATACTGTTGTTGTCATTGTTACTGTTTTTAGGAAACCCTAATGTCCTGAGTTCCTAGTTAGAAAATTATTCTTACCGTAATCATGGGAAGAAATGTTAGGAATAATATATAAATATGATAAATAAATACATCTGCAGTTTGTTGAGTGTAAAGTGAAACAAAATCTTTTTATATAATGAAATAAGTCTCTGATCAATTTGAAGATTGTATTTGAATTTATACTTGAAAATAAACCTGAACCTAAATAGCTACTCTTTGGGAAAGTAGTTGGGCTCTTAGTTTGTTTCCAGCCCCTCTTGAATCTGTTCATCATCATGGAAATAGTGCTAGAGGTTATTGATTATTTGTCAGTTGGAAATCAGAAGCTAGCTAATGTTTTCCATGGTGATATGGCAAAAAATTCCACGTATAAGGAGGTCAGAAGGCTATGGAGAACTAGAATAACTCAATTGTTTCATCTGCAAATTAAGTTTTGCTTCCTTTCTCTCCAGTAAAGACCCATTTTGAAGGGCTATCATTCTGCCCAAATACATGTAAATACATATTAATTATTAAAACAAAACAAAAAAAGCTGACTACACTGCTAATGACAGCAGTTGAAATAAATAATAATGCTAAAATAATTACCATTACAAAAATGTATTAACGCACTTTCCCCTTGTCAGTAACTTCTTAACCAAACTGTTACTGTGGTTACAGAAACTCTAGTAACCAAGGAAACTACCATCTCCAAACAAGAAATGCCATCATCTTTGCTTCTAGAGGTACCAGCCCTGGCTGATTTCAATAAGGCATGGGCAGATCTCAATGACTGGCTTTCTCTGTTGGATCGAGTGATAAAATCCCAGATAGTTACCGTCAGTGATGTTGATGAAATCAATGACATGATCATCAAACAAAAGGTATGTAAAATATTTACACACTGCTTTTTCTATGTATTAGTACAAATAGCTACAATAACATGTCTCTAAATGTAAAAAACATAAAATCTTTTGAATTATCTTTTTAGCAAACCTGTTTTAAATCGAAGTCTGATTTATTTGTCTTTTTCACACTAATGTTTAAATATTTGCAAAAAGCATATATAAAAAAATTATCAGTCTACATATTGTTTCTAGTGGAACAATTTTCCTTATGTTTGGATTCCATGCCAAATTATCTTCAGAAACTATATATAAGTTGAACAGTAAACAAGGCATGCAAATGATTCTTTGCCTTTGTATGTTGGAATATCTTTTTTTTTTAAAGTTACAATTGTATTATTAGAAATATTTTCAATCCCCATTTTTAAAAAGAGCACACCATTAACAAGTGTTTTGTTAGCAAATAATACTACTTATCTTTGTAAAACAGAAAAAAATATAGTATTTATATATCTCTACTGTAAAATTAATAAAATAATTAATTTAATAATTTATTTTAAAAGAATTACTTCTGCTAAATCTAATGCTGTTCAGTATAAGAGCTACAGTTTGCATGGTACACAACTTCCTAATATTCTAGTGTTTTTTTATTATATGGTGCTTTGTTTTGTTTTTTAACTTTTTTTCTTTTGTTTTGTTATGCAACAATTATTTTTTCTAGTGTAAAACATTCAGTGCAAAATGTTTGAAAATGTTCTCTATTTATATGTCTGCAGAACAAAAGAAGATTGCACATTTAAATTAGAGCTTTGAAAAAAGCAACTTTATTGAATTTCAAAAAAAAGTTAAAATGCAAAGAAAAAAGTTAAAAGGGGGGGAATGGAAAGAGGGAAATAAGCAAAATTTGGTGTGCAAAAGGAAAAGGGGAAAAGGTTATAGGAAAGAGTAAATTCCCACTTTGTTTGGTACAGATGCAAGAATAAGCCCTTGAACTGGAGTATACCACAGCATACTGTACTTCTATAATCAGATACAGTTCTAGTTATTAAATCCAAAGATTAAAATTTCAGGTTTTTTTCAGTTTCAAGCAAATAATTCAAAAGTAGTTTCCAAGAAGAAACAAAGTTAGTTTTTTTCCCCCCCATTAAAGTGGTCAATTTTGCCATTTTTGCCAACTGCATTACCTTAATTGCTGTGAAAATTGTGACTATTTTAGCAATATCTTACATTTGCCATAAGGATTTCAATAGTTAATTTTGTCCCAATATTATTGTGTTTCAGTTATTATCACTTCCCTCTCCTTCCTGTTAAGGATAACAGTGTGTGTTTGTCTGTTTGCTTCCACATGCACAAACTTAGTGCAAATATACTTGTGAGAAACAATTAACCCTTTAATCAGGTATTCTAATAAAGACCAGAAAAACAAAACTATTTACACTCATTTATGCTTATGCATAAATGCTTATACTTAAAGATTTAAGTTTTAGGCTTATGTTTTGTAAATGATGACTGTGTTATTTACTCTTCCTACTTGGTTTCTGGTTGGGTTCTTCCTACCTGAGATTAGATTGGGGGTTTTTATGTTAAAAGTTGCCCCTTGTGTAAAACATATGAGAGCATATGAATTCTAAGTGCAAGCTGATCTGTTGAATCTATCGCATGAAGGTTTCTTTCATCTATGGAACTAACTTAATGTACTTTTTTATGTTTTTACCAAATGGAATGGCTTTTTTACTCTTATACTCTCCAATTTATAGATGACAGAATACGAATATGGGTATTGCTATGACTTTTTATGTGTTAACATATAATATTTTATTATTTTTTGCACATTTTCCACATTGAAATATGGACATCTCTGAAGCACATGGCATTCATGATGTAAAATGAATATTTCCTAAAATAGTATCTTCCTTGCATAAATGTATTCTAAAAAAATCTAATTTAAATACGAGAAAATGATGTTTGTTTTTAAAGCAAGATTATTTCTAAATCTCTTACTAGAAACTGATTAATAAAACTAGAACATCTTCCCATGTAAGGTGAAAAGACAGATGACCTAATTATTATGCTGGCAGGAAGAGAAAGCAAATACTTTATACAGGAAAGAAGAGCTTATTTATACTTTTATAAAATTTATACAAAGTTATAAATAATCCAGTTTTGTAAAGCTTACATGTTAATCTTTCCCTGATGTCAGCTACTATGAAATTATTTTTAAAATATGTCACAAACATAATCAGAAATGCTGTTTGATATATTTTGCTGATTAATACCTGTTCCCTTTGATAAATAATTGCATCCGGTGCAATATGTAAAACAGGAAGGATCATATCTAAAATTAATTGCTGAGAGTTGTAAATTCCTTTCTGTATCTTTGAAAATCAGCTTAGTAGCTTTTCTGATTTTTTTCTAGTTATTGTATATTAAAGTAGATTTTTTTGTATTATTGTAATTGTTATTATAAATACTATGAATTACAATAGTAGTTTCACTAACATTTTAAAGTTTTTCTTTAATATTCAGATTTTTTTAATCCTATTTTGAAGATTCTTTTAATTATCTTGATTTTTGTCTTTTCATGTTATTATAAACATTATATTCCACTCTCCTTTTTCTCATCTCTGCCCACTCATTCAGAGAGTAGCATATGGTGTGAATTATAATATTGGCCTTTATGGTTCAAATAAGACAAGAAAATAATGCAAGAAAGTAATGCGAGAAAAATGTGATGTCTTTAAAAGCACATGGGAGAAAAGAGAAAGGAAGCACATCTCTTGCCAGTGTAATAAATCTTTATTTGATTATTTATTTTTGTATAACTATTATCATATACAGTACTGCGCAAAGGTGTTAGGCAGTTGTGCAAAAATGCTATAAATTAAGAATGCTTTTAGAAATACAAGTGTTAATAGATTATTTTTATCAATTAACAAAATGGAACATTAATGAACAGAAGAAAAATCCAAATCAAATCAATATTTGGTGTGACCACCCTTTGCCTTCAAAACAGCATCAATTCTTATACTTGCAAACTTGCACAAAATCAGGAATTTTGTAGGATTAGATGTATGATTAACCAATTATACCAAGCAGGCACTAATGATCAATTTCATATGTAGGGTGAAACACAGTCATTATCTGAAAGAGAAACAGCTGTGTAGGAGGCTTAAAATTGGGTGAAGAACAGCCAAACTCTGCTACTAAGGTGAAGTTGTGGAAGTCAGTTTCATGTCGCAGGTCATACACCATGCAGAACTGAGCACAGGAAATAGACAAATGGTAGTTATACTGCATCAGCAAGGTCTTTCCCAGGCAAAAATTTCAAAGCAGACTGGAGTTTCAAGATATGCTATTCAAGCTCTTTTGAAGAAGCACAAAGAATAACGTTGAGGACTGTAGACCCAGAGGTCAACCAAGGAAACTTAATGCAGCAGATGAAAGACACATCATGCTTACTTCCTTCAACATCAGAAGATGTCCAGCAGTGCCATCAGCACAGAACTGGCAGAAACCAGTGGAACTCAGGTACACCCATCTACTGTCCAGAGAAATCTGGCCAGAAGTGGTCTTCATGGAAGAATTGCACCCAATAAGCCATACCTTCAACATAAAAACAAGGCTAAGCAACTTAACTATGCGCAAAAACGTAGGAACTGGGATGCAGAAAAAAGCAGTAGGTGCCCTGAACTAATGAGTCAAAATTTGAAATATTTGGCTGTAGCAGGAAGCAATTTGTTTGCCAAAGGACTCATTATGGTACAATAATGAGTATCTGCAGGCAACATTGAAGCTTGGTGGATGTTCCTTACAAGTTTGGGGCTGCATTTCTGCAAATGGAGTTGGACATTTGGTCAGGATCAATGGTGTCCTGAATGCTAAGAAATATAGGCAGATACATATCCATCATGCAACACCATCAGGGAGGTATGTGTTTGGTTCCAAATTTATTCTGCAGTAGGACAACAGCCTCAAACATACAGCCAATGTCATTAAGAACTATCTTCAGCGTAAAGATCTGCTAATTTGGATATTATAACATCCACAAACTGCCAAAAACACCAAATAGGCTAACCCATATGAATACTTAAGCAGGAAAGAGAACATATTGATAAAAATATAGCTAAGAAAAACATGATTATAAGACTGATGAATTTCCATATAAAATTGAGGATAATTTGTTGGATGGACTCAATCACCTGAAAGCTAGACTATCTATACTGGCTGAAATGCAATCTAGTGAACCAGGTTCTAAAAAAATCAGCTGTATCTGCTTCCAAAGAATTATACGATAGATAGGGATATGAAGGAAACTATTCTAATTGTGCCATAATAATTTACTGTTTAGAGAAATACATCGTACTAGCTTGCAAAAAGTGTGCCATAAATTTATGTCCAGAGCATGCAGGAAAATCTACCCCTTACTTTACCACACATGCCTAAATCTGGAAAGGCATGTGTAGAATACAGATTTCTTGACTCTGAGAAAATAGATCTTTAACAGTGGATTATTCTTATACAATGATTACTTGTAAAGGGATTGTTTTTTTTAGTGAAGAAACAGAAATACTTAATCTGACTTTGCTGATTGGCATTCCTCAATTCATGATAATTCTTATTTGGATAATTTTTTGAAACCTAAGAATTGACAAAATAAACAGGGGCAGTGTGTATATCCTTTTTCTATAGTTCTGCTACAGGAAACCTGGACCTTCCTTCGTTTCACCTAACAAACCTGCATTCATTAGTAAATAAAATGGATGAGCTGCTTCTTTTAAATCGAAACAACCCTGATTTTTCTAACTCAGCAGTTTTCTGCTTTATAGAAACTTGCCTCAATGAGACTATAGAGGAGAGTATATTACAGATTCCAGGGTTTCAGATTCAAAGGGCTGATCGAGTTACAGAGACATCCAGGAAAAAGAAAGGAGGTGGAATCTGCTTTTAACTGCTGGTGCACTAAAGAAATTTAGTGATGAGGATTTAGAGACACTATTCATTAGTTGTAAACTCTTTTATGCTCCATGAGTGTTCTCATTCATCTTGGTTGGGCTTTATATACCACCCCATGCTGCCCAGATACACTCAGCATGTCAGCTGTCTAACTAGAGGCAAAAACATATTAGATCATTGCTATTCCACATTAAAATTTGCTTATCGCTGCCTCTCAAGAGCAGCTGTGGGTCTCTCTAATCACTGAACGATCCATCTCATCCCTGCCTATAGACAGAAACTTAAAATTGCAAAACCTATGGTCAAAATAGTGAAGTCTTGGACTGAGGAACCAAAATTAGAGTTACAAGCTTGCTTTGATTGCATAGACTGGAGTGTTTTTGAAGCTGCTGCAGCAGACTTAGATGAACTCACTGATACTGTGACATCATATGTTAGTTTTTGTGAGGACATGTGTGCCTACCAAGAGCTTGCACATATTTAATAATAATAAACATTGGTTCACAGATAAGCTCAAGCAGCTACATCATGCTAAAGAAGAGGCCCATAGGAAAGGAAATAGGATTTTATGCAATCAGGCCAGGAATGTATTAACAAGGGAGATCAAGGTAGCAAAGAGAAACTACTCCAAAAAGCTGAGGAATCAGTTCTCCGTTAATAACCAGCAAAAGTGTGAGAAATCTGAAGAATACCATTGGCTACAGCAGACTTCCCTTACTGAAGAGAATTGTCAACTGGCAGATGACTGGTAGATTTGAGAGGAGATCACGTAGGTTTGAGAGGGGATCACTGTCAATTATCACTACCTTTCTCACCTCAGATACACCAACATTAGCCAAATCTTCTACACCTATCTTCATCCCTATGGGCCCTCCACCTTGGATGATCTTAGAAAAAGATGTGTGAGGTCTATTTTGTGGACAAAACACTAGATAAGCACAGACAGAGTAACTCCTTCTTGTTTGAAAACCTGTGCTGAACAACTGGTTCCAATCTTCACCCACTCTTTAATAAATCACTGGAGATGTATTATGCTCCACTATCATCCCAGTTCCCAAGAAACCCTCTATCAGGGAGCTGAATTGACTGCAGACCGGTTGCCCTGGCATCTGTAGTTATGAAGATCTTTGAAAGGTTAGTGCTGGCCCATCTGAAAATCATCATGGATCTGCTGTTAGACCTCTTGCAATTTGCTTACTGAGCAAATAGATCAGCAGATCATGCTGTCAAAATGGCACTACACTACATCTTGCAACATCTTAATCTCCAGGGACCTATGCATAGATCCTTTCTGTAGACTTCAATTTGGCATTCAATACATCATTCCAGAAATTCTTCGCTCTAAACTGATTCAGCTAGCTGTGCCTGTCCATACATGTAGGTAGATTACTAGCTTTTTGACAGAAAGAAAACAACAGGTGAAGCTTAGGAAAATCACATTGATCACTGGACAATTAACACAGGCGTCCCTCAGGGCTGCATGCTATCTCCATTGCTCTTCTCTCTGTGTACCAATAACTGCATTTCTAAGGATTCTTCTGTCAAAGTACTGAAATTTGCAGATGATAAAACAGTCATTGGTCTCATTCAAGATGGTGATGAGTCTGCATACAGATGAGAGGTTGAACAACTACCCTGTGATGCAGCCAGAACAATCTGGAGCTGAACATGCTTAAAACTGTAGAGATGAAAGTGGATTTTAGGAGAAGCCCTCCTATTCTACCACCTCTTCTACGAGGGCAATTCAAAAATAAACCTCCGTTTGGTTATCAATGAAAGACACTCACAGATACAGAACTTTTATTATACACATTAGAAAATTACATGACATTACATTACGTTTTGACATAATTGCCATTCAAATTGAGGCACTTGTCATAACGTCTTACAAGATTTGAAATTTCTTAGTAGTAGTTGCTCGGTACCAAATCTGGGCTATGGGGAGGGTGATCAAGAACATCCCAATGGAACTGCTTCAAAAGTTCTTGGGTGTGTCTAGCGGTGTGAGGGCGAGCATTATCATGAATCAACACCACACCAGAAGTCAGCATGCCCCAACGGTTGTTATGGATGGCTCATCTGAATTTTCATAATGTTTCACAGTAGACTTCTGAATTGATGGTCAAACCATGCTCCATGAACTTCACTAGCAGTATTCCTTTGGCATCTTCACATTTGGCAGGATTTTCTATGGCACCACTTCTTGCCCGCACACTGCTACACGCACCCAAGAACTTTTGAAGCAGTTCCTTTGGGATGTTTTTGATCACCCCCCCATAGCCCAGATTTGGCGCCGAGCAACTACTACTGAGGAATTTCAAAGATGTTATGACAAGTGCCTTAATTTGAATGGCGATTATGTCAAAAAGTAATGTAATGTAGTTTTCTAATGTGTATAATAAAACTTCTGTATCTGTGAGTGTCTGTCATTGATAACCAAATGGAGGTTTATTTCTGAATTGCCCTCGTATATTCAACAACCTGGTATCAGCAGTAGAATCCTTCACATTTTTGGGTTCTATAATCTCCCAGGGTTTGAAAGGGATACCTAACATTAGAACTATCATTAAAAAGGCACAATGAAGAATATTTTTTTCCTGCGTCAACTTAGGACGTTCAGACTGCTCCAGAAGCTATCGATACAGTTCTAAAGAGGGCTCAGAGGAATTACTGAGTCTGTCATTTGTACTTCTATAACTGTCTGATTTGGTACAACAACTAAACCAGACAGGTATAGACTTCAACAGATAGCTAGGACTGCAGAAATAATAATTGCAACCAGCCTGCCTTCCATCGAGGACCTGTATATTGCCCGGGTCAGAAGGGTGGCTGAGAAAATAACTATAGACCCCTCACATCCTGAATATAAACTGTTTCAACTCCTCTCCTTGGGATGCTGCTATAGGGCCTTACATGCCAAAACATGTAGACACAGAGACAGTTTTTCCCTCGTGCCATCATTATGCTGAAGACCTAATCCTCACAGTACTATCTTATCCCATGTATTATTATTATTATTATTATTATTATTATTATTATTATTATTATTATTATTATTATTATTGTTATTATTATTATTATTATTATTATTATTATTGTTATTGTTATTGTTGTTGTTGTTGTTGTTGTTGTTGTTGTTGTTATCGTCATCATCATCATCATCATCAACATCATCATCTCTCATCATTCACCTCTAATCTTTTTCTTGTTGTTGTTGTTGTTGTTGTTGTTGTTGTTATCGTCATCATCATCATCATCATCAACATCATCATCTCTCATCATTCACCTCTAATCTTTTTCTTGACTTCAGTGTGCTTGAAGTTGTCAGCTTCAAGGATACCCGAGTATTTGTAGTAATCATCCTCATCCAGACTCTTAATATTATTTTTGTGGGGCATCTTGATTCCTTCAGTTTTCACTATTTTTCCTTATTTGATAGTGAGTGTGGCACATTTGTCCAATCCAAACTCCATTGCAATATCTTGGCTATTTGTACAGACAGTGTTGTGCAGCGATTCTATTTCAGATGGTGTTTTTCCATACAGCTTCAGATCATTCATGTCAAGGAGGTGGGATAGTCCGGCAGATATTTTTGATGTTTGATAGCCATGGCCTGAACTATTCAGTATTGTTTACAGAGGAAACAGTGCAATGACAAATAGTAGTGATAGTAGTGAATCTCCTTGAAATATTCCTCTCTTGATATTAACCTCTCCCAGTCTCTCACCATTGACCTGCAACTGTGTTTTCCATTGTGCCATCGATCTTTGCACAAAGTTTCTGATGTTTCTACTGACTCCTGTTATTTCTAGTCACTTGATTATCCAGTCATGTGGCAGAGAATCAAATGTCTTTTTGTAGTCAATCCATGCTACGTTTAGGTTGGTCTTCCTTCTCTTGAAGTTTTCCAAAATTTTGCATCCCAGGTATTCAGTTATAACTGCAGCTATGCTGTACATTAGTTGGTTTGTTTCTTGCAGTGACTTAGTGGTTATACTTGATATTGCAATATTTGCATCTTTTAATGCTTCTGCTAGCTGTTTCTTTGGAATAAGCTTCAATGCAGACACCTTATTCTGATGTTTTTGTGCTGCTCTAGATGCTCAGTTATTCTGAGCATCTAGAGCAGAGGAGAGGGTGCCTGGTTTCCAAATGAAAACAGTTTTATATGTCTGCTGGATTCCCCTACTGACAACTCCCCCTGGTTTGCCTCTACATTCTGAGTTACTTCTGGCAAGGCTTTGATTTTTTTGCCCTGGGTAAACCTTTGCAGTTCTTTCAATTCTGCTTCTGTGAATATTCTATTCTGTTCTGTTCTGTTCTGTTCTGTTCTATTCTATTCTATTCTATTCTATTCTATTCTATTCTATTCTATTCTATTCTATTCTATTCTATTCTATTCTATTCTATTCTATTCTAATATTATATTATATTGTATTGTATTGTATTGTATTGTATTGTATTTATTATATTATATTATATTATATTATATTATATTATATTATATTATTATATTATATTATATTATTATATTATATTATATTATATTATATTATATTATATTAATTATATTATATTATATTATATTATATTATATTATATTATATTATATTATATTATATTATATTATATTATATTATATTATATTATATTATATTATATTATATTATATTATATTATATTATATTATATTATATTATATTATTCTGTGGAGGTTTGTTCTCTGAGCTTGTGGGTCGGTTTCCAAAAGTTTCATTACCAGGCTAGGTAACATCTTCAGCTGAGTTTAGGTGATGTCAGTGTCAGTGTTCTTCTGTTTATAAGGACTTTGTGTGGTCAGTAGGTCTTGTGATGGGTCAGGTGTGGTTGTGTCAAGTGACAGTCTTTTAATGGATCTTGTGATGGGTCAGGTGTGAGTCTTCAGTGAGAGTCTTTTGATGGGGAGGCTACATCAGGTGAAGGTCATTGGGAGGTGAAGTGCTGGTGGGGGGCTTGTATAGGTTGGTTGAGGGTTGGTGCTTTCTCTGGTTGGCTGTGCAGTTGATTTGGATTCTGAGGGATTCGTAGGTTGGTTGTAGGTCAGTGTGTCTTTTGATGGAATTGTTTTTGGAGTTCCAAGCTTCAATGAACTCATGAAAATGACAGGTAGTAGCGTGGCTGATGATTTTTGTGTTGCTCCAATCGAACTGGTGCTGTTTGGTGTCAGTGTGGATAGAGACTAAGGATTTAGGATTGTGGCGTTTGACTGCTAGCCGGTGTTTGTGGATCCTGGTTTTTAATTGATGTGATGTTTGTGACATGTAGAATTGGTTGCAATTGTTACAATTGATTTTGTAGATTACATTGTTTCTTTCATCCTTCTGTATCTTGTTTTTGGTTCTGGATAATTCCTGGTGGAGTGTGGCTGTGGGTTTGTATGCTATTGCTATTTCTAGGGTTTGGAGAATTCTGGCTATCATTTCCAACACCCCTTTTGTGTATGGTAGGGTTAGTTTTTGTGTGGTGGTTGGCTGTGTGATGTGTTATGGTTTAGGTGCTGTATGTCAAAATACAAAGTTTTTTGCATAGCCATTATGGAGAAAGACATCAATTAGCCATTTCTCTTCCACTTTTCTTAGTCTTGTGGTGCTGCAATGTGTCCTGGCCCTTCTGAAGAGGGTCTGGACACAGCTTCTTTGTGTGTGGTGGGGTGGTTGCTTGCAAAGCTGAGGATCTGGTCCATGTGGGTGGGTTTGTGGTAAACGTGGGTTTCCAGTTCTCCGTTCTCTAGTCTCCTTATGTTGACGTTGAGGAATAGGAGTCTGTTGTCTGTTTCCTCTTTGCATGTGAATTTGATCCCAGGGAATATGTTATTGAGTAGGTAGTGTGTTTCTTCAATTTGGGAGCATTTAATGATGACAAATGTGTCGTCGACATAGCATGTCCAGAATTTTGGTTGGATGATGGGGAGAGCAATGGATTCGAGTTGTTGCATGACTACTTCTGCTATTAGGCCTGATGTGGGTGATCCCATCGGGTTGCCTTGTACTTGCTTGTAGATTTTCCCATTGAACTTGAAGTATGTGTTGAGGCATAGATCCAGGAACTTCATGATGGTTTCTGTGGATATGGAGTGTTCTGTGGTGGTACCATCTTTGTGGGTATGGTGTTTAGTGAGTAGGTGGTGTATGGTTTGTTTACCATGATTTCTTTCTTGTTGATCTTGTTGTATTTCTATTCTATTCTATTCTATTCTATTCTATTCTATTCTATTCTATTCTATTCTATTCTATTCTATTCTATTCTATTCTATTCTAGTCTATTCTATTCTATTCACAAATCTTTTCATTTTAATATCTTAATTCTATGCAAAAGAAATTCAATCCAGGTCTGTCGTGTTTGCCTAAATTGCTATAGAAATGTGTTATTTGCTCATGGGTTCCATTAGATATTTAATTCTAGCAAGTTTAATTAACTCCTATTAAGCTTTGAATTGAATTGAATAACTTTCCTGTTGAGAAAGGTTTGTTGTAACTCATTAAGCTCCTGTGTCAAAATAGCCCTTTTAAATTAAATATAGCAATACAGGGTAGCTGATTAAAGATATTCTGATATCTAGTTATTCTAGCTTTTATTTTATTTAGCTTATATTGAATGATCTTGAAAGTATCTTACCTGGCATGATAATATCTGTTCTGGTTGTTCCTTTTGTAGATTATATACCTTGTTCCAGTGGTGGGATTCAGCCAGTTCGCACCAGTTTGGCAGAACCGGTAGCTAATTTTTTGTTGCCCAGGCCCAGAATGGACTTCTGGAAGCAGCATCCACACAGAGAACCGGTTGTTCACATATTTGAATCCCACCACTGCCTTGTTCACATGTAGTTGTTGACTTTAACAATTTGTTCCAATTTGCAGCACATTTTATGTAAAGAATCTATAAAACTTAAGAACCTGAAAATTGCTTTTTCCTTGAATAGTTACTGCTAAATATATGTAAAATATATTAGGTTAGTAACAAAACCTCGTCAAAGATATATTTTCTGGAACATATCCTTTTTATTATCCTAGTATTTCCCAAATTTACTTTATTTAAAAGTATAGGTTAAAAAACATTAGACTGATCCAAGCAAAAGGAATTCCT
Organism: Azemiops feae; assembly: GCA_023970755.1. NCBI lineage: Eukaryota > Metazoa > Chordata > Lepidosauria > Squamata > Viperidae > Azemiops > Azemiops feae. The sequence continues at coordinate 449,349 of JALGBA010000038.1, forward strand.
TTAAAAGTAACTATAAAGGTGAAAAAACCTGAAGTATTAAATAGATTCGACTTATCTCTACTTACTTAGCATAGAGTTATAAAGAAATCCATATTAGATTCCTATAGCATTCTATCTTTTTCATTTCCTTATTTTGTTTACCAAATAAAAATTAAATTGTAGCAAACAATAGAAATATCAATATCTCTTTCTTCCATCTTTTGTGATTAGAACCACACTTTGTACTAAAACATCATGTAGTTTGCTTGATTTGGATTAACATAGCATGCCTCAGCAAAGTGTGGTTGTTCAACAATTTTTGGCTAAAGGAATTGTGGGATAATATGATTTATGAGCCTAGTCATATATAAGCTGAATGCATTTACACTAAATTCATAGAAGTGATAGTTCTTGTGAATGAAGGTAAATAATTGTATATATACCATGATGACCCAGAAAACTACATTTATAAAATAGGTGAAGATAACACAAAGAAAAACTTTGCATGGCTAATAAGGTTGTGTGACATATTTTAATAGTATTAATATGTATTTTAATAAACTTTTATCTGAATTTTATATTTTATTCATTAAAGTGGTATGTTATTTTTTTATTTTCATTCTAAAGCAGGATTGAAAGCTATTGCAAAGTCTGGCTAATATTGATCATCCTTATCTGTATCCTCATTTAAGAAAGAATCTGATTTGCTACTGTATTTATGAGAAATTCTTTGTTAAATGAACAGTACAGTAAGAGCTGACCAACTTGCTAGGATATCTAGTGAAACTTGTTTTATGTAAGTGCTCTCATCCCGTAATTTTTTGTCCAAGCTGGTTATATTTGTTTGTGTAGCCTGGGGGTTCTCAATCTTTACTTCACCCATTGACCTGCTTTAAATACCTTTTGTGGCCACGGACCATGACCACAGATCACCGAGACTTAACTCAAGATTTAAATCATAACAATTCTTCAAGACTTCACAGACTCTCTGTGATGACATTGAGCCCCCCAAGGGTCCGCAGACCCTTGGGGTTGAGAGCCAGTGGTGTAGGATGTTCAGAAACATTATATAACAACAAAGTTCATATTTTGATCTCTGAACTTAAAATAAAATATTGTCAATTCATCCTACATAAATTTAATTTCTTCCATAATATATTCCTCATGGAAGAGAGTAATAGTAGCCTATTTATAGTCATCTGACTGCATATACAGTATTTTCTATACTTTGCTTTTCTGCACTGAAAATTAAAGACATGACTCCACCACTGTTAAGGCAAAAATGATGCCTGAATGGATATATATTCATTCTTCATAAACTGTAACATATACACTTTTAAAATTTAAGTTTATCGTTTTATTTGAATTTCTTAATTGATTACTTTGTTAGGATTGTGTCTTAATTGGTTTTATAGTTTTAATTATTATTTATTTATTTATTTATTAGGTTTTTGTATTTTTGAAATATTATTGTATAACCATCTGTTATGATGGGTTATCCCTCACTTTCTATTTTTTTAGTTGGTACATTTTATGGAAAAGAATCTTAATAAAAATAGAAATAATAATAGAAATATCAAAATATATTTATGATTTCAGACAACATTACAAGATCTGGAACTAAGGCGCCCACAGCTGGAAGAATTAATAACAGCAGCCCAGAATCTGAAAAATAAAACTAGCAATCAAGAGGCTCGAACAGTCATCACTGATCAAAGTAATGCATTTTTTGTATTTAATATTTTAAAAATATAAAAATCCTGAATTGTATCTAAACATTAAGTAAATATTTTACTGTATATGTTATAACAACTCTTCTGCTTTCCATAAAAAAGAAACCTCTTATAGAAATTGGGAGATACTCAAAAAGCATTGAAATGTGTATCTTCAGAGGAATGATGATATTGTTGGTGAAGTTGTGAAAATTACAGATAGGTTGCTCTCCTGACGTTCTGCCTGACCTGCGGCAATGTTCTTCATGCTGCAAATGCTTCCTGAAAGTACCCTGCTGGCCCAAAACCTTTGGGACTGAAATTGGTTTAAAATATGTGTAAATTCAATTTAATATGCTTAAAAAAACCTTTTGTGCAATTTTCAGTGCTATAATAGGTTTAAAATGAATGGTACCCAAGATGCTGCATAAACAAGAACATTCTTTATATAGGGGCTGTGAAAACCAATTGTAGTTTTGCATTAAGTTATATTGTCCCTCAGGTGCAACTATGTACTGCTAAAGCAGTTAGGTGAATGCAAGCAACACTGTGCGGGGAGGTAGCCTTTTGGCATAATCACTTTCTTGACTCTTCTATGAAAGCACAGTAAGATCTTTTAATGAAAATAACATTATTATTGGGATTGCTTTTGTTGCTATTTAAAAAATATTAGATGACTTTCTCCTGAAACAGCTTGAGATTGCTATTTTTACCAATGTGCTAGAAAATATCATGTTTCCCTGAATGTTAGATGTTGTCTTTGAGTAAAACTTCAGACTAGATATCATGGGAAATTGTTGTTTCTTTGCTCAATGAGTATAATATGGAAGTCATATACTTCTTATCTTTGCCTTCTTCTTTCCTCCTCCTCCTCCTCCTCTTCCTCCTCTTTTTCTTTTTGTTTCTTTTTTTCCTAAAGCAGTGTTGATTAATGTCTTATGGTTTTAGGATAAGTGTAGTTCCTTATAAAGACCTAAAGGCACAAACTCATTTCTGCATGATGATCTATTGGTGATTACTTATAAATATAGTTATTTATATTATTTTAACTAATGACTTTTCCTCAGATGCCAGTAACTGTAAGAATAAAGAATTTCAAAACTACTTGAAAGTATTGTAACTGACAATCAAATAAATATGTCAGGGATTTCCTACATATTGTACATTAGTGCAACTAGTTTATGGCAGAGCTAGTCTTTTCTTGAATGCCTACTATATATCCATGTGAATATATAGTATTGTGTGTGTATGTATATATTATATGTAGTACATATAGAAACTATAAAAAAAATCATTCTTGATTTTATACATACTCACTTTCACAATAATTACAAGACAGCCTGACCATACTTATCATTTTATGTCTTTTAACTTCTTTCAGACTGTGATCTTAATGTACAATTTTATGTTACTATGGCTCACATTGCTGTGTTCCTAAAGTTTGCAAAGCAGCTTGTAAAATTTGTCAAAAAATGACCAGTATTAACAGTTAAATATACCAAACAAAATCTACATTTATATCATACTGTTGTTGTCTATTATACTTAAACTTTCAATTACCTTGTTTAGCAGACTGTTTGTTATAATATATTAGCAGAATTTTTTAAATATTTTACTAATTTCATTTCAGTCTTTCTAGCATACAATTAAATTTATTAGTTTGTCTTATGTCATAATCATCTTGTATAATTTTAATAGTAATAATAATCATAATTTTCTTGGTACTTGGTTCTTCCTAGATTTAACTTCTAGAAAATTTTAAGTTCAGTGCTATAAATTTAAATCCTTTTAGTTACTATGCTCATGTTGTTCATATATCTGGGAGAATTAATAATCTTATAATTTTAAATGTTATCTTATCCCAGACTGACATAAAATAAATATGAATTTATTTATATGTTTTATTTTTATTTTATTTATATGTTTTATTTTTTATTTTCAAGGATTTCAATGCAATATATATAGTTCTTTTTGCTTTTATATTAGCTTCATGTCAACCTTATGAGAAAGATTAAGCTGAGAGACGGCAATTGATAAAAGCTCATCAGCCTACCTCATTGACTGTAAAAGTTTGAATCTGTATTTCAACATTCTATTTAAGTCCTGTAATTTTTACATTTATGGGCTATTGTGAATGTTTTAAGCATTTTTAAAAATATCAGTTGATAGTCCTTGATCTGATTATTCCATTTACATGTGGAATATCTTTCACCTGCAGATGCTTTTTTTTAAATTAACGCGTATGTGCTTGAAGCATACAGCATGCAGCAAAACATAACAACTGCATACAACCTACATGCCATTGCTTATTTGCCAATGATTAATGAACAAACATTCTGGCATATTTTTCTTCTATTATTTTTACCTCGTATTAGATTTCCAGGAAAAAATGTAAATCTATATAAATATTTCTGAAAATATAAAATTTGTGACATAGTAGAAGAAAAATAGGAGAAAAAGTATGACAGTGCTTCATTATGTAGGTTATAACATGATAAGTTGCTCTAACTCGGAAAATACACTGTAGATATGAATGTGTAGCAAAGAACAATGAGTTTTGTTGCAGTGAAAAGCCTTCAATGTATTGCATCCATGCTTTATTAAACAAGGAATGAATTTTAGATATTTCTAATCTTAAATTGCACAATACTTTTGGATTGGAAGGTATAAAAGTCTTTTAAGTTTCTCAACCGAGCTGTTTTTTTAAAAAAAATGATAATAACATTGTTTGTATTCAGATTAAATGGAACAGCATTTCATTCTTTTTATGTCCTTTCTGGAAAAATGTTCTTGAAATTGTTGGAGCAATGATTAAAGATTTCTTCATCCATGAACAACAGCTACATTCCTAATTAAAAACTTGTTCCCCCAAATAGCTTGTTTAAGAATATAGCCAAAGTTCAAGTAAAATGCTGGACTAGAAATAAACAATTACATACATCATCACCCTTGATTAATAACCATAATATGAAAAGTAGGCAAAAATTAATGAGTTGTTTCCTATAAAAGTATTTTGAAAAATGTACAGAAGTGTATATTTTCATACTTGCTAACTTTGGATAGCTAATTCATATTAATCTTTTATCTAATGTGCTTGATTTTTATCAAATCAGAAATAACCCAGTATTTAGAAAGCACATAGAAAGAACACACTTAGATTTGTTGCTTTATTATTGCAACAAAATATATAGAAAATCCATCTGTTGACATACACAAAATTCAAGGCTTACAACTGTATCTATACTCCAGGATTCAGATATGGATTGTTTAAAATTCCATTTCTATCATACATACTTTTTGCTATGCAGATTGTGTCTTTGAACAAAATTGTTTCTTTGAAAACAATTGTGTCATAATTGTGTTAGTAATTTTCTTGCACGCAGACTCAGATGTACCCAGGATAAACCTAGGAAGTCAAGAGCAATATATTTGAGAGCAGAACGATATGAACTAGGCTTGGAAATTTTTCTTAAGAAAAAGATTCCAACCTTTTTTTAATTACACACTGCAATATTTGTAATACTCTATGTCTTCATAGAATCATAGAATGGACAAGAAGGATGACATTTGGGAAATCATATAGTCCAACTCCATTACTAATGCCAAATTCACTATGAAAATGATGCCCTTAGCCTGTGCTAAAATGTCTCCAATAAAAAAAAGTCCCTTACTGAGGCAATCGTTTCCATGGCTCTTCTTCCTTAAATATATATTTTATTATTTTTATCGGGATAGAAAGGGAAGGGTAGGTAAAGGTATAACATAGGGTAAAAACAAGGATTAAACCAAGGGTAAGGATAGATACAATAATGGGGTTACCCCCAACACTAAATCAACGCTTTAGCAAGCAGACTGTCATCCGGGTATACATATTAAGTTTGCATGATTAACAATACTAAAAAGCTATATTAATAGATTTATCACTATTAATGGTAAAAACTTAACCCAATACATATCATTCATTCTATAAGTAACAATAATCAGTATACTATTAGTGATGTATTATTAAGTAAATATAGTTACATATAAATATCAATATAACGCTTATTAATTATAATTAATTATAGTTAAATGTAAACATCTAACCAAAAAGTTAAAAAATAATATTCAAAAGAAAGTACATCATTTATCTTATTTAATTTCATCATCCTTTTTCATTCTGTCTTATTGCTAACCATTGATAAAATTTTTCCCATGTTTTAAAGAAAATTGTGTCTTCTTTCTCTTTAATTTCTAAAGTTAATCTATCCATTTCTGCACATTCCAATATTTTCATAATAATAATCTGGTCAGGTGGTATCTTTTCATTTTTCCAAAATTGGGCAAATGCTATTCTCGCGGCTGTTAATATATGTAAAATTAAATATTCATTCTCTTTTCCATAATTAGATCTTAATATTCCTAATAAAAACAATTCCGGTTTGAATTCTATCTGTATCTTAGTCATCTTTTCTAGCCATCTGTGAATTTTAAGCCAATAGAAGATTGGCAAAAATTATGGGACCGAAATATTAAACTTACTAAAGCGGCTGCATATAAGGAGAATTTATACAAAATGTTTTATAGATGGCATATGACACCAGTTAGACTAGAGAAAATGTTTAAAAATGTATCAAATATGTGTTGGAAATGTAAACAAAACCCAGGAACTTATTATCATATCTGGTGGATATGCCCATGGCTCCTCTTCCTGATGTCTGTAGAAAATTTGTTTAATTCTAATTTACATCTACAGCTATTTCTCTTATCTTCTGGATCAGCACTGAACAAATAATTTACTGGGTCAACTGAATAAAAGTTCATAAGGGAAAAATGTTACTGATGACTATTACTGCTTAAATGTATATACAATGTAAAAAATGGCTAAGTGCAGAATTGGAGACCTTCTTTCATTCAATGAAAGCAATTCAGATTCAGCTTCTCTCCTTCCAGCTGAACACAGCTGATATGATTATTATACAGTAAATGCACTGACTCCATTATTCATTCTCAGCCAATCTACTCACAGACTTATTTCTGTGGTTATAAAATTTCTGTATAAGATCCTTTGAATTCTTAGAGCACGAGTGTCAAACTCGCCGCGTCACATGATGTGTCGCGATGTATTGTGATTTTTTTTGCATTGCCAGAGCTGGGATGGGTGCGGACTCCGCATGATGCAACAGGCCCACAGGCTGGCAGTTTGACACCCCTGTCCTAGAGCAGGGCTTTTCAACCTTTTCACTGATTGTACCACTTTTAGGATATAGCAATATTCGAGTACCACCTAGCATTTTTTTGATGACCAAAAAAAACAACCCTGTTCAAAGTTGCAATTGCACTGAAATGACTTATGACCATTTTTCACACTTATGACCATTGCAGCATGCCCAGGGTCATGTGATTTATATTTGGATGCTTGGCAACTGATTCATATTTATGATGGTCACAGTGTCCCAGGGTCATGTGATCCCCTTTTGCAACCTTTTGACAAGCAAAGTCAATGGCAGGGCTGCTGGTGGCCAAGTGCTAAGGTGGGACTTCCTTCCCTCCCTCCCTTCCCTGCCTCCCTCTTTCTCATGCCCACCTCCTTCTGAAGGAAGAATTTGAACTCCCCCCCCCATATTTTCTCTCTTCCATATATTCATCAAACAAGGAAAAGCCTCCAGAAACAGAAAGGACAAACTGCTGAGTAAACTAGCTTAAAAAGGCACATTCCCCTTTAAGAATTAGCTACTGGCTAGAAAGGAAAGTAAGGAGCCGGCAGCCGGCACTTAAGGAAGAAAAAAAATGTAGTAGGTATTGGCTGCCAGCTAAGGCAGCCTCCCCAAATGGCTCCATTCATAAGTAAAGGAATCTACAGGAAAAATCCATTCAGCAGAAAAATACTTCAAAATCCCTTGCAGCAAAACTTACAGCTAACAATAGCAGAGCAATAGAAGCTAACAGGAGACATCAGCCATCAGCCAAATAGAAATTGCCAAACACTCCTTAAGAACACAAAGCCCACATTGCACAAATCCCAGAACTTCAAAGTCACAAAAGCACATAAGAATCCTTCCACTCTCCATCTCCCTCCCTCCCTCCTCCGTGCCTCACCTCCAGCCATTGCTACTTTTTTTCATTCCTCTTGGAGGGCGACCCCTCCCCCACTGCATTTCTTGCCTGTTTGCTGCTGCCAGCACAGGTGGCTGCCACAGCAGTTGCAAATCAGCTCATGGCCGGCCTGCTTGATTTGATCTCCTCTCCTCTCCCCCCCACCCTCCTCCTCCTTCTTCCCCTTCGGTGCAGCTAGAGCTGACTCCGCCTCCTCCCAAGGCTGCTGCTTTTTTTCCTCTCTCCCTCTCCCGCCCAAACTGTCTCCTTTTATAGGTCTCCACCCCCCTCCTTCTCCTTTTTCATGGGGGAGGGTGAGCCAGAAGTGAGCCTGGGGCCTTTGTCTTGCCCAGCCACTCTGCAGCTCCAGAGGACTCTCTCACTGTAAATCCTTGCCTGTGCTGGCTCTTTCCCTTCCCCACTACACTTGGCTAGGCAGGGCTGCGTACCACCTGCCACTTGTTAATGTACCACAAGTGGTACGCGTACCACAGGTTGAAAAGCCCTGTCCTAGAGGAAAGGTAGGATATCTAATATAGCAACCAAAACTGGAACTGGCAATTCCATCACTAAGCACTGTGAATCTAAGCAGAAAATTACCTGACAAACTTACCATGTCACTTCCCATTTGGTTCGCAAGCAAGTCACACTGGCTGTTAAATATGACATCACATGACCACAATTTGTGATTTTACTTCCAAATTCTCTGTTAACTATGCTTATTGGAAGCCAGTTGTAAAGCACAAGAATGGTGATCATGCCATTGCGGCACACTGCAATGATTATAAATGCATACCAATTGTGAAGTGTCTTAATGACTATCGGGACCATGGGGCAGTGTAATGGTCATAAATGTGAGGACTGGTTACAAAGCTAATTTTTTTATACCATTGTAATTTTGAATAGTTATTAAATAATGCAGTCTGTAAGCAAGGACTTACAGGACTTAAATAAATGTAATGTCATAATGCAAAAAACTTGTTGCTTTTACTAGTAAACATGATTGGCATTGAAGTTTTAGTTTTTAATGTGTGAAAATCATTTTCTAACCTCTTCATAATTTTAAGAGTTTGATTTATTAAGTTTTATTGACATTTTCTTTAAGAAAGAGGTGTGTTGTTTGCATGTTTTCTATTTAAAAAAATGAATACATATTTCTGATGGCCATTAAAACACTAAGAACTTACTACTAAATTTGAAGAAAATTGCCTTTTTCAATTGGCAATTGAAAAACTTATAAGATAAAATTACATTAATTAAATAATAACAGTATAGAAATGTGCTGACTACAGACTCTTTTGTATATTTTTAACAGCTGTAGGAAAACAAAGAAAAAAACCAGTGCTTACAGGAAATCCTAATTCCTCAGAGTTTTCCAAAATGAAGCCTTTATTTCCATTTGGTTGACATGGAAATCACCTGAAGGCTGAAGGCTGAAAAGTCACGTCACAACCTTAGTAATAGATTCTCTCATTCTATATCAGGGGTGTCAAACTGCCGGCCTGTGGGCCGCATGCGTCATGCTGAAACTGTGCCCACCCCATTGCCAGCAATGGAGAAAAAGTCATGATACGTCGCGACACGTCACGTGATGTTGCGAGTTTGACACCCCTGTTCTATATACTCTTATCTGATTTTTTGTTATTAATATACTTTTTTTTTTTTTACAAAATGCATGGCATCCTACAGTTTTTATACTGTATCTTATGATTAGATTTTGTTCTTAGGGTCTCAGAGGGGTTTATTTCCAATGCTTACCAGATTTTAACTATAGATGTCAGAGCTTCAGAGAGCTTCTGCATACAACTTGTTTTGTATCATGAACCACTTTATGTCTCTTTGACCTTCATTTGAGAGTGATTGGAACTGAGCTACACATGTCTTACCACACAAATGTTGTCATATGATAGTAACATTGCTGTCTCATATTATCAATTTGCTCAATCTCTCTAATATGCATTTATGTTTTATTCAATTCCCATGGTCAATTTTGCCTCTTTTCTATGAAGGACATTGTATTTCAAAGAAATGATGGAAAACTCTTACATATTTTTTTCTTCTTAATCCTCTTAAATATATCCATACTGTTCTTCCCTTTACATGCGTGTATTTATTTTTTAAATAAATTAAATTAAATTCATAAAACTGTTTTCATTTTTCAAACCATTTTATGCTCATTTTACAAAACCACAGCAAAGCATTTTTCTTTGCTTCTTAGAAAACAATTAATGCAACTATAACTGTGTTATATTTACATAAAGAATTATATTTTATAGTGTGCCAAATAATTCATAATTAAGCATAAAATTATGTCCAAGCTTTATCAAAAGGGATTATTTTCTCTACTTATTTTCTCTACTTCAAAGGCTACTACTGTTTGTTTCCATATTAAAATAGAATCATTAGTATGTATAAAATAAGTGACAAATACTTGTTTTATGTACATTTCTGGGTTAATGATTTTAAAATTCCAGTATTATAAAGACTTTTAAGTTTTCTATAATGAACTTTGTCAGCATTTTATTTATCAAACACAATATTTAATTAGTGGAACAGTTAGAATAGTAAGATGAATTCTTTTCAGACTCTTCCTTTTTCTGAACCAATTGAAGATCATAGCTTGTTAAATTGAAATATGTCTAAATAATAAACTGGTTTCAAATTATTACACTGAGTATACAGCATATCCAAATCATGTTCCTGTTGTTTAATTCTTACTTAATGTTTTGTCATTATTACATAATGTCATTATGAAAAATTAATTCAACAAATACACTTTAAAGTTCTAGGTTGAGATGTTGTTAATTTGAAATTATTTAATTTTGAACATAATCAAGAACAGGATTTTTAATTTCTGTTTTAATTCACTGAAATAGGAATTTGCCAATAAAGAGTCATATTTTATTTTTGCCTTTATTTCCCACAGTTGAAAAAATACAAAACCAGTGGGATGAAGTACAAGGTCACATTCAGAACCGAAGACAACAGTTACATGAAATGTTGAAAGATTCAAGACAATGGTTGGAAGCAAAGCAAGAAGCTGAGCAAATATTAGAATGTGCCAAAACGAAGGTTGGAACATGGAAGGAGATTTCTTATACAGTGGAAGGACTAAAGAAACAGAATGCTGAGCTCAAGGTACTATGATAAATCAGAAAAAAAGAATAGTATAAATTAAAAACAAAACTGCCTTCATATTTCCTCTGCCTATGACAACATACTTCCCCAAAATGTGTTTTGTACTATATTATCATTCAATATTTATTCAGTTTGCATTACAATGTATATGTACATTTTCTGATTAAGCAACAATGGCTATTAATGAAAAGACATAAAATACAACCAAAGGCAAGCAGAGAACATTCAGTAAAATGCTTAGTAAAATCAGATATATGCATTCCGGTAAAAGATTTTTAACTAGGTTGTGATATATCTTCATAATATCTAATTTGTAACCATTTGTAAATCTAATTTCAATGGGACAAAACAAATGGATGTTTATTCTAGTAACAACTATAGTTGTTTACTAATTCACAGAATATTTCATTGTGAGATGGCTAAGTTATTAAAGGAAAGAGGCATATATTCTTACAATAATACAGAAAAAGATCAGTAAAACATAGCCATATTAGGTAAAAATAACAAAAAAAAATGAAACCAAGGGTATATTGCAAAACCAAATTCTAGAAAATGCAAAACTGGCAGATCTAGTCAGGAGGAGAACACCAATGATCTAGAGTAGGTGTGTCCAATCTTGGCAACTTTAAGACTTGTGGACTTCAACTCTCAGAATTCCCCAACCAGCATGCAGTCTTTGGCAGCAGTGAAACAGTGAATTTAGATATCTGTAAATTAATTCAGTTATTAAAAACAACCTCCTTCCAAAGAAAGTCAATACTAATAATTGCTATGTCTATGGAATTTTATTTAAAGCAGTAAAGCTACTAGCATGCTATAATACTTATACATAGCACTGCATTAGTTCATTTTTATATTATTCAGTTGAGTAATGCTAGAATACAAAGAAATAACCCTAACCCTTTTCTTGTTTTTTAAATTTATTTTAGTGTAAAACCATTGTTTTCAATTCATCTCAGATTTATATTTAAAAAAAAACATTGTGAAGGTATGTCAACAGAACTGCTTATATTTTTCTCTACTTTACTGAGAGATTGAGGAATAGAGATAAAATACATTATTGTAAACTTAGATAATAAAGCCCTACATAGTCCTTCCTATGGGAAGGAAAGGAAAGAAGGGGAAAACATACTTAAGAACTAAATGATGCCTGAAAGTAAAAGGGGAGTGCAGAAAAGGAAGAAAAATGTGTCATTGGTTTAATTATAAAAATTCATTATATGAAGTCATGTAAAACAGAAAATAATGGGACTCTTAATTGGTTGGTTGATAAAACAGAAACTATCATTGTGGTCTCCATTTAGTTCAGGGACATTGGACGTGTTGACTGAATATTGGAAGTCTTTCAAAGTTTTTCAAAAGATTATTTTCTCAGATAAAAAGAGAATAAGGCTGTTATTTCCTTTCTAAACATTGTAACTAATACTGCTGTTTAGTAATATCAATGAATTTAATAGATAAAGTATTGAAGTTAATTTTGAGAAGCAGCACTTTTAAAATATCTTTGTAATGGATTCAGAAGGTCCATTAAATAATTTTCCTGAGAAGGAATTACAAAGTTATTTAAATTTGGTAAAAGTATTAGTAAAAATTTGCAAGCCATTACTTCATTCTATCAATAAAGCAATCATATGAACTGTTGATACCACTTTATAATGCCTTGGTAAGACCACACTTGCAATATTGCATCCAATTTTGGTCACCACAATATAAAAAAGATGTTGAGACTCTAGAAAAAATGCAGAGAAAAGCAACAAAGGTGATTAGGGGATTGGAAGCTAAAACATATGAATGGTTGCAGAAATTGGGTATATCTAGTGTAATGAAAAATAGGAATAGGGGCGACATGATAGCAGTGTTCCAACATTTGAAGTGATGCCACAAAGAACAGAGGGTCAATCCATTCTCCAAACCACCTGAAGACAGTACAAGAAACAATGGATTGAAACTAATCAAGGAGAGAAGCAATCTAGAACTAAGGAGAAATTTCCTGACAGTTAGAACAATTAATCATTGGAACAAGTTGGCTCCAGAAGTTGTGGATGCTCCAACACTGGAGATTTTTAAGAACAAATTTGAAAACCATTTGTCTGAAATGGTATAGAGTTTCTTGCTTGAGCAGGGGATTGGACTAGAAGACCTCCAAGGTCCCTTCTTCTATTATGCAATATTTATTGATTCTGTTCTTCAGTATTTTTTAAAAAAATCAAATGGGTGGTTTGACCACTAAAACAATGTAATAACTTCTACTATCCAGAACTGAGTACTATGAATGACTAAAATTCCAGTAATATGTATGAGTGCAAATCAGCACATATAACCCTTATGGACATAGTTAATAACAAGAGTGCTATAGGCCATAGTATTGAATTTAATAATTGAAGCTTATTCAGACAAAACCTATAAAATCATATAATATTCATTTATGTATGTGATGCCCAATGTCATGCACTGGTGTATACTATGGGCATCTATTTGTTATCAATATAAACAAGATTCACACAGGGGAATTCTTAATATATATAGCAAAGAATTTTGCAGACTGAAATTTACAAATTATTTCTCAAATTCTGCAAAATGTCATAATAGGGAATCACTACTTCTCCTACTCTTCCTCCACCTTCATTTTTTTCATTACTTAGCCAGTCCTATAGTCAAGTTTCAGGTCTCTATATTTTTAGAAACATAAATAAAACCCTGTTCTATTTATTTATAATGTGTAATTTAGAAACTGATTCATTAACACTTCCCCAAATAAAATAAATTGCTTGATCACCACAATTGGTGGTACATTATTCATTTGCTTTGTGTACATTTTCTAGTCATATATAAATTAATCATTTTTAATTATGGTCATAGACCAGCATTACACATAAAAACATTAAAACAACAATAGTAATAAAAAATACAAAACAGATAAACAATATATTATGATTAGTGGTGGATTATCAGTGGATAGTTAGAGTCTGTCTAACTTTTCATACAGTATAATAAAATTTGGCCACATTCGGAGAACGTACCATAAATCATTGTCATCATCATGAATGTTATTAGTGGAAACTGTTAACCTGCCAAGCTATCTTTTCCCCTTAAAAGACCCTGACATGATTTTGTGTGAATGAATCTCATAACCTAGAAGGTTTGATGAAGTTATGGAAAAATAATCTACAGACAGGTTTGCAAACCTGTAGCACTAAAGAAGAAAAAAACATTTTATTGTTTCAGATAAATTGTTGAAGAATCTGAAAAAAGAAAGATAGCACTCTCAAATAGATGGTCTTGTGCAATCCTATCATATTGACCTTATTTGAGAGTGCTTCAAATATTTTGTGGAATCCCCCCCAAATAACCCAAACTTCAGAACTTTTAATTGAATGAGAACGGTGACTTGCCTAAGAAATTTGCATAGCATATACAGCACTGGACTAACAAGCTGAAATGTTTCAGATATTTGTATCTGAGAAGATTGCAGAGAGTCCTCAACTTTAGTGACTGTTCCAAGTTACAACAGCCTGATAAAAGTGACTTATAACAGATCCTCGCGCTTATGAAAGTTGTAGCATCCCTGCAGACATGTGATGAAAATTTGGGTGCTTGGCAACGGCATGTATTTATAAAGGTTGCAGTATTCCAGATTCACATAATGACCATTTGTGACCTTCCCAGCCAACTTCCAACAAGCCAAGTGAATGGGGGAAGCTAGATTAGCTTAAGGATCATAGTGATTTACTGAACAACTACTCCAAAAGGCTGTAAAATTGAACATGATTCAGTTCAGAACTACCTGGCTTAGCAATAGAAATGTTGGTTCTAACTGTGGTTGTAAATCAGGTCTACCTACATATGTTTCTATTATGAGTGTTTAAATTGCTTTGTGTATATTTTCAGTCTGAGGCCTTTCTGAAAAAGTGCTCATATTTTTCTTTCTTTCCAGCAATTTGCAAAAGAACTACGGCAATGGCATATAAATGTGGATGTAGCAAATGATTTGGCTCTTAAACTTCTTCGGGATTACTCAACTGATGACACCAGAAAAGTACAAATAATGACCAATAATATCAACGATGCATGGGCCACCATTAATAATAGGTAGGACATGATGTTTACTATCACACTTATAAAATGGAATGAAAATCCTGTTTTCACTAAAAAAAGTCAAGAACATTCATCAAATAATAACGATGAAAGATTTCGAAGATGTGGGTATGATATCTAGTTGTTTTTTATTTTTCTACCATGCATTTCATAAGATTAGTTTTGAAAAAAATGTTTCTTCTTTCAAATAGTTTAATCAATGTATGATTTATTAATTAAATTATTTCAAGGTCTTGTCATTGTTTGACTTACAACTTATGATTCCTAATTTTGTTACATTACAGTTCTATCAGCATTTGTTCTTCTCTTCCAAAATGTACATTTAGTACTTAAAACCTCATTAAAAACTAGTGCCATGATCAATTATTGACTGTTGTAGATTTTCTAAGCAATGAGTGAGAGGCTTGCCTTAATGAAAACAGTTTTACAGAAGGTCAGAAACTCAAACAATATTTGTTTTTCCTTATATTGAATAATTATTAAAGCTCTAATATCTCTTTTATCTCACCCCTCATTATTTAGTATAGATATCATTAATTCAAAAGCTATTTTAAAGTATTCCACCATATTATGAATCCTGTTATAAAATATATACAAATATATTTGAAATAAAAAGTGTATTAAAGCAGTAAAAGTAAAATCATTGTTTTGAATTCTTTATTCAGTAAGATGCAAAATAATTAAATTGATTTCTCTCTTTCTCTTCCTTTTTTTTAGAATTTAGCACGAGGTTTGTAGCTTACGCTCTAAGGCAAAATTAATGTGGTTTTAAATGGCTTTTAATTACAATTAATGAGTATGCTTAAAAGACTGTGGTATAAAATATAATCAGAGGTCCTGCATAGATATGGAAATTATTTCAATTAACTTTCTTTTATGTATTTTAAAATTCTGAATAATCTCTCTCTTTTAAACAAATATTTCATATTGTATGTTTAAAAGCAAGCTTCAAATTTTAAGTAACTCGAATTAAAAAATATATTAGAATGTTTCCAAATATATTAACAACTTTTGCTGTCTCATTGAAGGACAAAAAAAATAATAACTTACATTTCTGCTAATAGTTATTTTTCTTAGATCCCTGCATGAAATCCTTTCTCTTCTAAGTTTGATATCCTATGACCTGGATAGCATCCTAAAATTGTACGTTTAGTCAGATTATTACTTCGAGATCAAAAATAATTTTGTCTGGAAGAAGAATCCAACAATTTATATATTTTTTCTGATTGATTTTAGAAACTTCTAAACCAGCTCTGCATTCAGCTCCAGAAATATAACCTCTGATGTCTTTTTATATTATTAACCACTATTGGCAATAGGAATAGAGAGCAAGCAAGGGATATCTTCTTAGT
This sequence comes from Azemiops feae, assembly GCA_023970755.1. NCBI lineage: Eukaryota > Metazoa > Chordata > Lepidosauria > Squamata > Viperidae > Azemiops > Azemiops feae. The sequence goes on from JALGBA010000038.1 coordinate 465,700, forward strand.
CTTTTCCCGTGTCTCTGCTTTTCACTGATTGTAAATTCTTAGGCTCCCCTTCAACTTTCTCCTAAAGAGAGAATATTTCCCTCTGCTTTTCCCTTTCTACCATCATGAGTCCAGAAAGTTCAAAGGCTGCAGGGTTTTTTTATATCAAATCAAGTTATTCATTATTTCAGTTTATATTGTTGCAACTTGAGCATCAATTTCTATATAATTTTAATGGGTTTGGTTATGTTCAAACATGCTAAATATTGATCCCAGTAAATAAATTAGATACATGCTCGGCATTACAAGACCAGATAGAAAGACCTGCACATGAATTAGAGAACAAACAAAAGCATACGATATCATCAAGAAAGTAAAAGAATTGAAATGGAAATGGGCTGGTCACATAGCAAGAACTGCTGGCAGGTGGACTGTGGCACTCATAGAATGGATCCCGCTTGATAAAAAGTGTTTGTGAAAGAGACCTAAAACAAGATGGATTGATGACATCAGCAAGTATTGAGGGCCCAATTGGAAAAAGAAAGCTCAGGACTGTATTGGTTGGAAATATGCGGAAGAGGCCTTCATCCTGCAGTGGATAGATAATGGCTAAAATTATGAAATAAACTAGCTAGGGTTATCCTAGGATTCCAGCTAGGGTTATCACAACATTTTCCTTTCAAGAAGAAATCTTGATAGAATTGAACAAGAGAAAAGATAAGACAAGATGATGAGACAAGATGATTTGATCTAAAGGAACCAATAGATACCTAGTTCCTTGATATGATCCAAATGAGGAAAATATTGCAAGGAAGTTATAGATATGTTAGTATCCATAAAACATAACCTCAAGATTAAGGTTTTTTTCTTGTTTTAAAAATATCCTTACATTTCTATCTACAAGGCAAGACATGTGGCTAATTCTACTAGGAAATCTTAGAATCCCAATTAAAAATCCATGTGAAATAATTGTGCTCACTGTAGCATTAATTTTAGTATATCTTATTATTGTATCTTATTTCAGCCACTATCTTTTAGCCAACCCTCACTCTATCTCAGCTTTATTCTGACAGATTATTCTGAAGAAATCAGCAAGAAAGCTGAAATTTGTAGATCTTTAGAGGGCATGTCACACAGGGCTATACTGTACTGGTTCTGATTCTGATTAGATTTGGCAAATCTATAAATTTAGGTTAGGACATCCTAAAGAGCTGAAAAAAGATAAATGTACATTTTAATATTCATGTTAAGTATGCATTTTGTTTCTTTATTCTCACAAAGTAAGAACTGTAATCTTGGCATCCCATGCCATCATCCTAATACACCCTTGTTGTAGAGAAATGGCATCAAAAAGTACTGAGATGTAAAGCTGTTAATATGAATGTTAAGTATCTGTTCTTGCCTCTACTGAATAAAGGACAAGTAATGTTGGACTTTTCCATTAAATTATAATTCTACTACCTCTTCCATATGGCAATATCATGCTTCATCAACTATTATAGTAATTATATAACTAATTTCTTTTTATAGCCTGAACTCTTAGATATCCATCCATCCTTGGTGCTGTAGATTGCAGTTATTCACTGTATCGTTCCCTGAATATGAACTTTCACTTCATCAGTTCAGATAGTAACTATGTTCCTCTCTAGATTGGGTTTTAACAAATCTAGTTGAAATCATAAATGTAATATAATGTTGAATGATTTGATTGGTTTATGCTTATAGATTATCCCACATAGTTTGAAATGCTGTTAGTTTAACAAATACATATCCTAATTTCACACATTTTAGCTCCATGTGAGTATTGAATTAATGTGATTTGAAAGTCATTTGCTTAATATTGTGTGTCTTAAATATTTTTCTTATACAAATTGTGAACTGAAATTCAGAGTAAGAGGGTTTTGAAGAATGTGTAAGCATTCCCAAACATTGTAGAAACTGGAAGTCAATTCATATTTGAAACAAGAAGATATTTTTTCCAGAAAATTATTATGGAAAATGAAGAATTAATTTTATTTTGATATATTCCAAATATTGTACATTTAACCAAGAAGAACATATACACACTTAGTATATGACTGACCCAGAGCCACATCAACAGTCCAGAACAATAATTTGATATATATACTAATTTCTAAATTACATCTCTAGCAGAAAAGTAATTGCAACCAATCCTTATTAAACATCTAATACATACAGATAGTTGAACCTTAAAGTTAAGCAAAGTAAATGTTTGAGGGTAGTAAATGTTTTAGAGCCAGTTTTGTCTAGTGGTTAAAGCAGCAGGCTAGAAAGTGGGAGATCGTGAGATCTAGTCTCGCCTTAGCCATGAAAGCCAGTTGTTGTTGTGGAGAAAATAAGAAGAGTAAGATGTGCTGGATATGTTCACTGCCTTGAGTTATTTGTAAAAATAATAAAGGTGGGATATAAATAAATAAATAATAAATGTACATGAACTAGTCTGATAGTAAACATTTAGAAATACTTTGTCTATCGGATTTTAATTTCCTTGGCTTGAAAATTAGAGAGCTGTACTCCAAGTCTGTTTATGAATATTCTGAAAGTAACTAGAACAACCAAAAGCAATCCCAGCTCACATTAACATTTTAATTTTCCCAGTTTACATTAAAATTTCAGTTCTAGTTTCTTATTTTTTTTAAAAAAAGATTCAAATACAAAATTATTTCTTTTTTAAAAAAAAAAGATTTCAAGATAGAGTACCTCTCATAGATCTATAGTGACAAATAGCAATTAGCAAGAATTTGAGATATTGTGAGAAAGCAAAAAAGAAATAGAAATAATTAATCTATAGCACAATCCTGGCTGCAGAAAGACTGGGAAAAGTAAAATTAAAATACTTGTAGCATTACTCCCTCAGAGGTTGCCAAAGCCCAGGCCCTCCTAGCCCCGCTCCCCTCCGTCGCGCTCTGCAGCTGTGCTCTCAAGGTGTTAGCGAAATTCTTTTCTAGCAGAAGCTCATGCGAAGTGAGGAGGTGGCAGACTCCCGTCATCAAAGGGGGGGCTTTCAGGAACAAAGATGACCAGCCCCTAGCCCCAATAGTGAATGCGTGATGGTGTTTAACAGCCCCAGGCAGTCATAGCAGTAATAGTCAATTATTTCATAGTGACCGTTTGGAAACAAATGGGGTGGGGAAAACCCCGGCTCCAGGCAGCGATAGGAACACGAATGAAGGTAGTCAACGTTCTGCAGTAACAGCTCACCCCGCAAGGGCAACTCCCCACAATGTCTATAACTTGCACAAGTAACAATAATCAAATTTCTGATGGCCGCTAGTCTCCAAAGCAGTAATGACCAGCCTCTCCTTCTCTTCTGTTGTCGTTCGCAGTCTCAGGTCTCGTCGGTGTCAAAACCCCTCCCCCCTTTATTGTTAAAATCTGAATTTAGCAACCCCAGCAACTTTCTCTCTCCTCACTCTCTCTCTTGCCTCTGCTCGGGATAAAATTCCACCTTCCCACTCTCTCTCACTCTCTCCTTCCCTCTCCTTCACAGAAAGGGATCAGCTAAAACCTCAAATCCCTCTTCGACTTCACCTGGTCTCTCTCCGACAACAGCCACAACAACCACCCCCACCCCCTTTCTTTCCTCCTTTTTCTTTCCTTCCGCCCGATCCACGCCCGCCGTGCCCAAAACCAGCAGCAGCTGTCCGAACTTCCCTCTCCCCGGGCAGGCTCCTGCAAAGCCTTTCAGCCAGCCCCGCTACATACTTATAGTTTCCAAATTTCTATACCTTATCTGTAATTCCTGCTTTAAACTGCCTTCTTGAAATTTGTGTGATTCTTGGTTGTCAATCATGTCCTTTGACAGAGAGCTTGACAGCTAGTTTCTATTTTATACTTTATGAATCTTGAAAGGCTATTTAAAATATGAGTAACTAATTTCATTGTGATCTGTTTCTCCTATATTATTACTTGAAATGTGTAACTGGGGCTGTTTTTAAGAAGGCATATATGAATTTCTTTCTTGGATGTGGAATACTTTGCTTTATTCATATATAGTTATTAGCTACTTTTCAGCCTTTCCCTTGGCACTTGAGAAATTTGGAATACGTGTGCTTTGGTGATTATCTTATGAAACAACAATTTGCCATTAGTTTCTTAATTATCAATGAAGATTTTTATTCTTTGACTATATGAATAACCTATTCTATGTAGTGCTCTTGTCATTTAGTACTGTGACATATAAATGTGTGCATTTTTTAAAACATCTAGGCAAATATTCTTGAAAAAAGTAAATGAATGCAGAGATTTCTTGAGGCAATTTGCCATTATTCCCCTCTGTTGCTAGGTAACTATAAACTGCAAAATAACCATCATATACAAGAAAGAATAATAGGCATGCCTACAGCAACTCTCCAACAGTGTAACGATATCAATCAGTCGAAAACTATGTCAGTCAATGTAGTGGTCACACATATGATTAATTCCCAGTGCATCACAATATACACAGACATAACGTGAGAGTACCACAATTCAATCAAATTCAATAATGCTGTTGTTTTGACCTGACACTCTCACTGACATTTGGTATCAGGCTTTTATAAGGCAAGATATTCAATATCAACTTGCTCTAGTTCATAAAAGGCAGGGTATTACTTCCTTTGTTTATAAACTAAACATTATGTGTAGTTCTTTTTTTTTAAAATAATATTTTATTAATTTTCCAATTTTACACCTAAGTATTTAAAAAGCAATGTGGTGGCTGGGTTAATCAATAATTCAATAACATACAAAAATCTTTAGTACAAATCTCAAGTTACAACATCAAATATTTCCTCTCTTTTCCCCTTAATATCTACTATCTCGTATTTAAGCTAATACAGTTCTTATTATATCAACTAAGTAAAAACATCATTATTACATTTATCAATAATTTTTAGCTTATAAATATCTTAATTACTTTTACATTCAATCTTTATAAACAATCAATGTCCTGTTATTGATTTTTTTCCCAATTTTTAGTTTCCCGTCAATATTCAAATTTAACATTTGATATTTATAATTTCCAGGCTTTAGGTAACCAAAGCTTCCCTTATCTCAATTCATAACAGAATCTAATATTCAAAATACACATCTTATCTATTTGAATATAGTCTTGTTCTGTTTCCTAAAAGTTATCTATTTCCCACCATATTAAACCATCTAATTAATAATACAGTATCCCCTTTAATAAATCAAAACCATTATATATATTGTCTGGGTTAATCAATAAATCAAACATATTCAAATATTTTTTTGGGGGGGTCTAATTTTTAAATATTAAACGAATAGAATCCTTATTTTCAACTCGTTTCCAAATATTTTAAATTTAATGACCAAAATTCCCCTTATCTCAACTTCTCCCTTTAACCTTCTAATTAGTAATATAAAATCCCCTCTAATAAAACAGAACCCCAATTATCTTCAGCCTTATTCTGGCTTTCTTCCTTTGCCAACTAGCCTTCCATGTCAGTGCTTTTAGATCATCAAATAGATCTCCCTCTATTATTATATATATTATTTGAAATAAGAGAGACCATTTAGTTGCCATTTTTTTTGGAAGGGCTAGCCCATTTGTATTCATTAAATCGTCTCCCTATTATTCCAATTCCCCATGATTGTCCTGATATGTTTATCTTCCATTCAATCTGTTCTTCTTTCTCCTCAAATTTCTTCTGATTTATATAGAAAGTCTTTTCCATTTTCAGTGTTGTCACTCCCTTTTCTGGATTTTCCATTAACTGTATTTGTTGGTCAATTGAGTCCTCTGTCTTAGTATTTGATTGTTCCACTTCTTCTGTTATCTTCTGTGTTGTTAGTTCTTTGGTTGTAGTCAAAATTTGGGTTTGTGTATCTAAGCTGGCATCTTGTTCTTTTATGTTGGGTCTTATTTTGTCACAAGCTGAAAGAATGGTTTCATGTATTGCTTTCAACATGGAAAGGATCTTTTCCTGGTCTTCATCCATATTCTAATAATGTGTTAAGTTGAGGACTTTAAAATCAGATGTTAAAAATAATTTTATAACTAGGTATGGGACCTCTATTTCACGTGTTTATAGGTAGTCTTTATAGTAGAAGTCGTTTGTCAAGTAAAATTTTATAGTCCAAGGTATTTCATCATCTCATATAATAACCAATGTTCCTCAAATAAAGAGATAGGAAAGCAATTCCCCATATATAACTCTGAAAGTCAGTAAAGGTTTACATTCATAGTTCAAGCAGGCCAGTTATGCCGCCCATAAGTTCTCTTTACAGTTGAGTTTCTCACAGGTGGTATCAAGGTCGAAAGAGTTTTATCTGAAGTCTGGGCTTCAAGCCAAGTCTCTTTTAGGCAATAACAAGTTGTAATACCAAACTTCGCCACAAGATGTCGCCGATGCCATTTAAAACTTTTTAAGTCCCCCATTTTTATAATAGTTTTTCAAAGTTTATTTCTTTTCTTTTTAGATAAAAATCAGCGTATCCAGTAGAAATAGGAATACGAAAACTTTTAGGAAAACTTTTTAGTCCCCAAATTTCAAAAGTATATGCATCCAATTACATTAAAGTTGTTTTTATAATTGCTTTGTTTCCCCTGGGTAGTCAGTCGCCGCGGTTCTTAGAGGGTGGGGCAGGAATTCCCTTCCCTCTCTCCTCACAGGGGAAAAAATACTTAGGGCAGCTTTTGCAGGAAAGATATTTAGAGTCTTAAAGAGAAGATCAGATCTCACCCAGTTTCATCCGCGTTGCTTTAAAGGTGCTTGGTAGTAATTTTGACTTTGGCTGTCAGCAGCTTAAGGACAAGCCATAGTGCTATGGCCAGTCTTTCCCCCGCCGGTTTGGAGAGCTGCCCTGGATCAAGCGGAAGGGCTGTTGCCCTCCCGCGATCAAGCAGGGATCCCCTCCTTGCTCATCACCCCTATAGGGCAACTTTCAACCCTTTCCAGGGTTCCCCAGTGGGATGAAATCGGACGCTGAAGACGGAGTTCACCTCCATGCGTCCAGAGGCATGTAGTTCTTAATCAGAGCAAAATTCTCCCATAATTCTCTAAATTATCAGAGGATAAGTTTTAAAACAGTGTTTCTCAATCTTAGCAACTTGCTGGTTTAGGGAATTCTGGGAGTTGACATTGGATTAAATAACTATAATGCTCAAGTGGCATTCTGTTATTGGTGAGGCTGTTATTAGATGCCATGATATACATACAGTACTTTATTGTGGAGCATAAACTGGGCATTTAGATAAGTGGAAACAGTTGTTTTTATTCTTTCCCTTCATAAATTGAAGATACATACCTTGTGCCAGATGCAGAGTTGAATTAAAGATGCAACTTATTGAGATTAAATATATTTGTTTTCCGTATCTTCTCCTTCCCATTAATAACTCCAGCCTGTTTCAGCAATTCCATTTTGTGTCTTTCCTGATGGAACAGCTTTGTTGGAGCATCTATCATGGCAGTGGGAATTTTGCCTTATTTTTTTCAGTGTAATGAGATTTCTGAAAAATACTGTACTTTCAGTAAAGTGTTTCTCCATTCTTTTATTGAAATATAATAATTTTGAATGCCTTGGCAAACCTATAGACTAATGAGCCTAAAAGCAGGAAAGCTTGAGCAACATGGCAGTTGCTAATATTAAAGATACAATTTTGTCACTTGGGGCGTATTTTGGCCAATACAAAAAATGTAATCAGTTACTAGTTTTTACTCCAAGAATGTTTTTGTTCTTCTATGCAAGCTAAAATCTGATATCTAAAATGTTTAGTTGTACTGATAGATTGTTTTTTGTGTGCATTACCCCAACTAGGAGCTACACAAAATGTACTGATATATTCAGTATCTCTCCAGGAATTTAAAACTGCTCAATCACCTTTGGGATGTTATATGACAGCGGTTTTTGAGTAATAATGATACCCAAGAAAATGAATAACATGCTAAAAATATTATCCTAAATCAGTTTCAAAGTTGGTATCTACCGTTATTACAATTATAGCTGCTGCTATATATCTTCTATCCACTAATTCTAAACCTGATAAAAATGGGAGAATTTGTTTTTAATTTGCTTGAGGTGTGATAAGAGTTTCTAATCTGTTCTAGATGAACCTCAAAAATCTCTGCTTTCACAATATAATTCTGAAGTTATAGTTCATTGCAGAGGCATCATTTATTCATCAAAACAGTGATTAATTAATTAGTTGATTTAAAACAATATTTTGGCACTTGATTCACTTGATTTTGTAGAGGAATATGAAGATAATACTGAAAATAGCATTAACTAAATGACAAAAAATATGAAAAAATAAGGAGTGAGAAATAAGCCTCATTTTGATTGTGTTTGATTGGGGCAAAGGGATATTCTGGCAGGCTTTGCACCTAATCCTAATTGGACACTGTGATATTTAAATGATACTTTGTATTTGTATTTAGGATTTTCTGATTATCTAGACATTGATTAAAATTTTACTGCATTTAAAATTACAGTCTGATGAGAGAATTAAATTTTGTTTTCACAACTATTTGCTTCATTAAGCCTCTTCAATTTTAGCTAACATTCAAACGTCTGGAGGCCAAGTATTGATTAATTTCAAGTATGCATTTCTAATATGATACAAGCATGTCAATGCAGATTTTACTTTGCAGTTTTTCAACTATATTATTTGGAGCATATAAATTAATTAGTGCTCAGAAATTTCTTACAAAGCAGCTAGATTTTAAAATATTGCAATAGAATACATTCAAACAATAGTAGTCCATGGAATAAGATAAAGCAAACAATTTTATCATATAAAACAGTCAATTGAAATGTCTTAAGTTTGAGTAAATAATTGATAAAATATTTTTAATAGCATTGTGTAGCATGCTTTTATTAAATGCACAGAAAAATGCTTACCGTTGATCTTAATATAATGAAAAATAAAGTTTAGCTGAAGTCACTTTGCAACTGCTGCCCTTTAAAATGAGGCTCAGAGATTATACTTAAAGATTTTCAGAAAAAAATGTCTGAAAGTCATGCTTTGAAATATGCTCATAACTAATCAAAATCTACATTAATTCAGGCTAATAGAAATTTTATAAATGTCTCCAATGGAAATAGATACATTGGCATAGAAGATTATTTCATAAATATAGGATTAATTTGATATACAGAATAAAAGACATTAAAAGAAGATTACTGTAAACTCATTTTTGACTTATGATACTTCCAGTTTGGGCATTAAGGATGCTAGAAAGAAAGGTTGGAAGAAAGCCTAATGATTAGAAAGGCTCAAGAAAGAAGTTTTTCACTTTTCATATTCTTATTTTTTATTTTAGTCTGGTAACCTATTTTTCTGCTGTTTTTAATTGCAGACATTGATGAAACTTTCAGTCGTAACAAGTGATCTGTTTATCTTTTCTTTCTTTCCACTTATGTCTCCATTAAATAGACTTAGTTTCTTAAGAAAAAGAAGCATAGACATGTCACCAGAAGCTTAATTTAAAGGAGACTTAGAAGTGACTTGTTGATTTATTTGTGGCAATCTCCGAGAATGCATCTGTGTGGTATTTACTAGGGCTATGAATACTTTAAAAATGATTCAGAAGCAAATCTTGCTGAAGCATAAACACTGCATCTCTCCCTCTTAAAGCAAACTGAATATTTTTAGACTTCCAGACAAACCTTAAAAAAGTATTGCTGCTTTAAAAATCCCTTCATTAGTTAGTAGGACCCGAAATCAATAATACATTTTTCAGATGCATTAATAAATAGCTGAAATATGTAGTGCTTGCAGAAGATCCAAAATCATTTTTTCCAAATTATTATATTTAAGCACATGTAAACTTAATGTCTACCCAATAAGGGAAATAGTCCATATAAAGCATTTCAACATATTTCAGTCAAAACAAGAAGAGTTAGAGACTAGTAAAATATTAATTATTGCTATTGTTCTGCTGCTTTTAATTGCAAAACCTAGTGAAACTTTCAGTCATAACCTACTGGTATTTTCTTTTCTCCTACATTGCACATGTGCATGAATTTATCAGAAAAGACTACGCTTTCTCGATAATGAATATTTTTTCCCTCAGGTATTTTTGCTAAGGGCCAGGTCAAAATGTTTAACTATGTTTAACATGTTTAACTATGTGAGGTTGATAAAGCACTACTATGTTAATTTAGAAATCAGCACTGGTGATTGAACATTGATCTTATCATCTTGATCATAATCTAGTTTAGGTGATACTGAACTGACTGTAGGACACACACATTTCTGTCCTTCAATACTTCATCATCTGATGTTCATTACTTTGGCATATATTTGCATTACTTATTCAGGCAGCATGTAAATAACAATAAATAAATAGATAAAATTTTAAAGATAAGTAATTAGGTTAGAAGCCCAAGTTCATTCTTCCAAGTTGTCTAAAAAATGTGGAATTTCAGAGACAGTGATGATATCAAAACCAAAGATATAAAATGACAGTTCTTTAAAGTGAATAAGAAGTAGACTAATTAAAACCTAAACTTTATCCAAACTTCTACAAAGGTTTGATTAAAATGTGATCTAATGTAATAGTAGTTGACACTTCCAATGTACCAGCTGGTCTTAAACTGAAGTTCTGCTGTGATATTACTGAATCAATACTGTTTCAGTGATGAAATACTTCATATATTCCTTCAGGTTTGAATCCTGGCATTAAAACCAACTCTCATATAAACAATGTTATTGATAGCATATTGAATTTTCTGTTTGGTCCCAAAACTGAAACAGTTTTCAACTGAGTCAAAGGGATTTTAAGGTGGGACCAAACAGAAAATAAACCACCAAATTCTATATTCTAACTATGTGAACCCAAAATAAACAAAAAGCTTGAAAATGTGAAAAATAGCACAATAGCTTATTGAAGGATCATCCTGACAAAGATTATTTAGTAGCTTTTTCATTTTCTTAAAACATTGTCAAGAGAAAAGAATTAAGAAATATAAGAAATATAAATCAACTTTGAATTTAAGCTGGTCTTTATCACATTTATCTTGACTCAACTGCTCCAAGGAATTCTAGTTCATTTGTCTAAATCTTGTTTCATGTATGCTGAAATTGAATCTAAATTTATGCTTATGTTATACTTCTGGTAATCTAGGAGACATAGAAAAAATCAGAACACAATCTAAAAGACCTAAAAATCAGGTTCATGAGAAGCCTCAGAGGGACACTTTCCTTTGAAAGAAATAGATTTGATTGTACTGCATTCCATAAACTGAAGTGTTGCCCAGAACTATCAGAAATTCAGCATGGACAATTCTTGTTGAAATACCTGCTTTGCTGGCCTTTGCATGCATAGAAGACATATTGAAGAGGCCATTAGAAATGAAATGATCCATTTTACTTTGTCAGCTGTGTACTTTGAAGAATACCATCAACATTTTTCTAATCTAGACACTTTTCCTAATATAAGGATCAAAGCAAGGGATGAATGGAAATTTAAAGTACTCCCTTTTGACCTCCAGGGTGCCCCTGCCATATTTATGCAATTCATCAATGAGGTGCTGCATGAGCACCTATACAAGGGGGTGCTAATGTATTTGTATTGGACTGGGTTCCGCTCCGAACCAGGAAGCAATTGCCACCAATTTATTCCATCTTTCGCCCAAATAGCACTCCCCATTACTAACTTCCTAAAGATGAAAGGGAAGGACAAGTCTAAGCCCAGCCAGCTTCTAAAATGGATTCTGGAGTGTCAGGCAGCATTAAGAGAAACTTCAATGGTTGTTTGCCACTGAACCTATCCTGAAATACCCAGACCCGAACACATCATTTGTCTTCCAAGTGCTAGTGATCAGGAAACAAAATGTGACAACAAAGTTTGAATTAAACAATCTGAAACTAAATTAGAACTAGACTGAAACTAGACTAAATGGATCTGTAGTCCATTTCTGTAACAAGGGACAGGTGGAAATTTTCTTTCTTCTCCCCTTCCCCGCCCCCAGTAAGCCTCTCACTGGTCTAACTTAAAAAAAATCTTGCCTTTAGCCTGGTGGGCTAACATGTCTTTCATCAGCGGCAAGACATTTTCTATGAATACCCCATTCAACCCCTATAGTCAACACATAGATGAAGCGACCTGTCCTTTTTCTCCCAGAACAAGATGGGGACTGCCACCCTGGGTCACGCCAGTTGAATGAATCCATGGGCAAGGTTTTTGTCCATGAACAATTATAACACATCTAACTCTCTTGGGGTCATCGAACAGAGTTTCGGTTTGGGCAGTTTAGCTCCCAGCAGGATTTCTATGGCACAGTCCGTCGGCCGGTGGGGGGGAAAGCTCGTCTGATCCCTTCTCACTGGAAACCTCTCTTAAATTCCAGTATTCTTTGGGGATAGGGGTGAGGTCTTTCCCCACTCTTGTCCCGCGGCCCCTACCTTATACTGGGGGGGAAGCTGCTTCTTGAGTTAAGTCCCCGTGAGGGGTGGTCTGTTTGGATTTTCAGCAGTCCCTTCCTCCAATTTACATAAGGGTTCCACTTTTTTAGCCAGGCAAGCCCCAGCACCAAGGGACACTTCATTCCAGGTGCTACTATAAAACTCAGAGTCTCTGTATAGGCCCCATTTGCATTTCTATGGGTTCGATGATGAACGTCATTGGGATGCCCCCTCCGGCAAAATGCGACCAGCACCTTCAGTTGTCTTAGCTGGATACGCAACTTCTCTACTAGGGCTGGGCTTTCCAGGCACATGGTGCAGCCAGAGTCTAGTAGGGCCGATAAGGTGGCCTCAGCTCTGAAGTATGGGAACTTAATTCTATGGGGACTGTTACTGGTGTGATCGGCCCACTTACCAGGGGATTGTCATCGGTAGTGGTGTTGGTCAGCTTCTGGCCTTCATTCGGTGGGGTTAGAGTTCCCTCACCCCTTTAGAGGGATGGGGTAAACTCGACAATCTCCACCCCCTTCAGCGCTGTTTCCTGGGTTGCTGCGGTGGTTTGGTGGCTTTGCTATTAGGACCAAATCTGGCTTTCTTTATGGGACAGTCAGTTTTGCACTCTGTTGCCCAATGCCCCTCCTGGCTGCATTTGAAGCAGGTGGTGGAGCATGGCTTGGATTTTGCAGTTTTGCCTTCTCTCTCTTCTCCGAAGGCAACTTTTTCCATGACCATGCTGGGCGGTACTTGTTGCGCACTTGGTTGATCTTCATCTCTTCAGCCAGGACATACCAGTCATGGAGGGTTGAGAGGGCCTCCCTTGAAACACAGGCATTATACAAGTTGTCGTTCAGTCCATCTCTGAAACAGCGGATAAGGATGTCTTGTGGCTAGTCATTGAGTTGGCACGCTATGCCCCTTCAATCTTGGTGAACTATGTTAATGCAATCTCTCGCTTTGCAATCAGTCGGGAGTCCTCATAAAGCGCCGTCATAAAGGGTTGAAGTTGAAGTTCTCAGTTTGGGAGCATTCCTGTTGTGAAGTGTCACCATCCAGCAGGTGGCAATTCCTTTCAATGTCAGGGTGACAGTCCTCACTTTGGTGCCTTCAGTGTGTATTTCCGGGCCATACTCCTAGATGTAGATCCGGATGTGGGCCAGAAAGAACCCCAGTGCTGGGGGTCCCCATCAAACCTCACTCCAAGGATGAGGTCTTCAGAGTTTTTGCCTTTGCCAGGCCAGTCCCCACCAGGCCAGCCACCCTGGCAAGCCCTCTCGGTGCTGCACCTACAGTGGCCGCAGCTGGGATCTCCAAGCCCTCCGCTGTGGTGTCTAATGGCGACACTCTCCCTCGGTCATCCTCCTCTTGGACTTGCCGGACCTCACTGGCAGCAGCTTTAGGATGAAATTTGCGTGCCTTGAGGGTTTAGAAGGCGGTCATCATGAATCTCATAGCTTGCTTCATCAGTAAGTCGGCATGGTCAGGTTCTCTGTCTTCCTCTTTCTTGTCCTTGAGCTCTTCCAGATCTGGTTGCTGCTACCATCATCAGGCACCATGACTACCAGGGGTGAGAGTCACCTCCTTGGCCCTTCCTTCCCAGTTGTCCTTCTTTCCAATGCCTATGGACCACCTGAGTCTTGACGAGTCATCCAGGCTTCCAACCTCCTCTGTCCACTCAGAGAGGTCCAATCTAGGGGGAGCCCTGGATGAGGCTTCCTCCCAGCACTCAGCTTCCTCCTGATCACTGCCTTGAGCTGACATTGTGTGCACGGTCCCCATGGTAAGGCTGTACACCTCTCTGGGTTGACCAATTTTGGAGATGCCACCTAATGTAAGGAAACTGAAAGTCCTGCGCAAAGCACAACACAATTCTTTCATTTGCCCCAATCCCAACCCCCCGACCAGCCCACCGGCAGCCAATGTGATGCCAAGAAGATTATTTTGAGAATGCTGAGGTACCAGGCAGATAACAGGTCACTATCAGGGCACAATGGACTTGGAACTGGCTGGGAGGGAGTCTGTTCTGTCTCCAAGAACAATTCCCCCTCCCTATTTCCCAAGCATGCAGTAAAAGCGAAAGCATCCCAAAAATGCCAACCTTCCTCCCCCAACAGAATGGCAGGACATATTGGTGGATCTGACAGCTATGAAAAATAATTAACATTTATGCTTATATTTATATAGTTTCTTGATATATTTGACAAGCTCTTTTTAATTCTTAATAAAATATCATTTTATTGTTAATTCAAAGTTATATAATTCATTCAAATTTATTAACTTTTTAAAATGTTGCAATTGTAAATGGATGGAAACTTAGACTAAGAAGTTTAAATGAAAACTACACAAACAATTTAAAATACCCTTTTGAATCTTAATTGCTGTTTTACAATCTATCAACACATTTAATTCTTGTTAAATTCTGTTTTGGCAGTCATTAAAATAGGTGCTTTTAAAATCTAATTATTTTCATAACCACTTCACACTTAAGTACCCTTGAAAGTCAAGCTTGCATTTTAAATGAATTTTGTCCAATTAATTAATGTATTATTTTGACACAATTGTTTACTACTATAAAATCTCAAGAGTAATATGTTGCAAAAAATTAAGAAATGTTCTTTCTCTATTTATAATCCTTTCTGATTTTTTGTTACCATATCACTGATTGATGGAATCTGCAGATCTTCTGGAACCTTATTTCCTAAGTCACTGTAGACATCTTCATTTCTTTCCTTTTCATTCCACCTTCCTTTTTTTGGATGCTACTTTGCAATTAAATTCAATTTGATAATGATACATGATCTCCTTTAATCATCATTCTGGAAATCCAAAAGCTTCACAGAAGGTTTTTTTCCTGGGCCATTCTCTGCCTATGATCAAGACAACTGTGTCTGAAACATACAAAGAGATTACGTCAAGCTCCTATGAAAACAGATTGTTCAGAATCCAAAATACAAGACTGGGAGATTAAAGGAACACTAATTTGTAAGAAAATGCTTTTTAAAGAAACAATGGCTCAAATCAAAGCAAGTCACAAGTAACCTAACAGCTGTACTGAGAACAAGGTATATAACCTTTGTTTGGGAGTAGAGTTCTGCTGAATTACTGTAACAGCCTTTCTTTTGTTCTGTTTCATGCTAATTTCCCAGTCCTTGATTTTAGATTTCTTTGTGAATGAATTTGTGGATTTCTTGGTAGTGATTCATGGTTTGGATCATTGCCTAGTTTCTCTTCTCTTATTTCTAATCTTTTAATTGTTTCCTAATTGCTTGGTTTATTTTCACTGTGGATTAACTTGTTACTGTCTCAGTATTATGATTATGAATTGATCGTCTCATTGTGTCTGCCAAATTTAAAATACCAGAAGAAATAAATCCACACATGTAAATAACATAATGGGCACTAGGTGATCATTTAGTCTTCTTTTTGAAGAATCTATATTAAGAACTGTCTTATTCAAATAGAGATTCTTAACAAAGAAACCAGATGCCTTTACTTTATCATTAGCACCAAGATAATAGCCTTTCCCAAGTCTATAATGAAATATATTTTAGCAATTTGATGTATCAGCAGCATATGCAAAAATTATGTATATCTTTCCCCCTTTTTGTTATTAATTTCTTCTACTTAATAATTGATGTGTACTTTATGTTGATATTTGTAAATGAGAATATATGTCCATGATAATAGCTCTTCTAGAGTTTAACAAATCTTGATATACACTGTCAAAGTCTTCAAGTACTGAAAATACAGCATTTTCCCCCTTTTACCCCATAACTGTGACAGATTGATTGGAAGTTAGTGACTGCCACTTGATATTGGTGGTGAACAATGTTGAAGGTAGAGTGTGCATACTGTGGAAAGTTGATGAATGATTGGAGGATTTTTAAGTATTGCAGGGCTCTGTGGAGAGTGCCGGAGGCAATGATGTCCATATTTTCCAAGACAGGTGCAGGTCTGAAGAAAAGAGTGTTGAGTGGAGCTTGATAGACCAGGAGCCATATTAGATGGCACAACTGACTGAGCTACTTGAATAGCAGGGAATATACAGTACCAGCAATGGTAGCAGTGTCACTGATCAGTTGTCCAGAGGCATTTGGTGTACTGCTGGTCATCTATTGAAGACTTGGCAAACCTGATGGCATTTTCAACTAGATGGATACTTAGTATATTCAGTAATCAATATCTTATCACTGGCATTCTCTGTTTATCACTTGACCAGAATATACAGCATCTGAATCCTGCCAGTAAGCAAAATGAGCTGGATTAGGTCAGTGGTTTTGCTGGATGGTAATTCAGCAGTAAATCAGTATTTACTGTGAAACTCATCTCAGTGGGCAACGGCCATCTTGCCTCCTACATATGAAGGCAGGACTCTGTTCCATTTATTGGCAGTACATCTCCAATTATTTCCATCTATGGCACCTGAAAACATTGATTGTGGAAGGGAATGGACTTTCAAACTGGGACTAATTTTGGTGAATAGTAAATGTGCACACTTCACACACCACTTAGTAGTCTTGCTGCTGAAGAACTGTTATACAGCTTGAGAACCTCTGGCCCTTTGTAAATGTGTAGACTCTACATCCATGAATGGGGTCTTGTTTTTCAGCATAAAATAAATTGTACATACTTAGACATAGTTGAGTCAGTATATGCAGGCTTTGCTCTGGCTTAAAAGCAGTGATCAAGAATGTTGCAGGTATAATAGACCATTTGGATTTCATTTGACATTTACAGGTAATAATTCCCTCTGGGATGAAACTTCTCTATGTTAGCAAGTTATAAATGGTCTAATTTTATATAGCTTGCTACACTTCCACTATTTTTATCATTTTGTTTTATTGCCAGTTATTTTACTGAATGTTTTCTTTTTGGATTGCCCTGGTAGAAGAGTGATATACAAATGCCATTGTCAGACCGGCCCCAACTTGCTCCCTAGGAAAGAATGACCCTTGACTCCATAGGTGTTTGAGAAAAGATACTAGAGTGCAGTGTGTGAGGCAATCCCCAATGTCCAAATCCCTCTCCCCTGGGAGAGCAGTCCAATCAGGTCTTGTTCCGATGTTTTGGGAATGTGATGCCTCTGGTGCCACAGCAAATTCCTTTCCCAGGGCCAGTGTCCTTGAAGGCAGGAAGATGACTTGGTTTAGCTTCTCTCGATCCTGTCAGTGTCCATACTCTCCAATTTCACATAAGTTTCTTTCACACCTCCAGCACTAGCGAGCTTCAAAGAAGACAAAGATAGGCAACTGACAGAAATATTAACAATCAGCAACAGTAACAGTATACCATCAGTTCATATATTTTACCCCTCCCTTTTATGCAATAGATCAGCTGTCTCCAAACTATGCAGCTTCTCGAATTGTGAACTTAGATATCTAGAATTCCCCAGCCAGCATGACCATTGCTGTCAGTATTAGAAACAGCATTCTGTATTTCTGGAGCATACTTCAATTAAACAGTGATGTGTTGTTTCATTAAGATGGAAGTGGAGAGTTTAGCTGTCAAGTGTTTTCTTAAGGAAAGCAACAAGAAGGTTTAGCAGGTTAGGTTAGGGCTTCCCTAACCCTAAAGGCAGTTGACTATAGGACAAAAGAAAATGAGGAAAAAAGAAAAATAATAATAATCAGAACACATTTTTAAAAAGGGAAAGGAAATGCCCTGTGACAACCATATCATTATTCTTAAATATGCATGAACTTCCACTCTTTACAGATAAACATTTTATATCCTATAGTGTCTAATTATTCAGTGTTTAATTGTTCCTCTCAGTAGTAAGAGACAGTATATAATAATCCTTCCCCACACACATTAAAAATTGCTGTGTTCTTAGTATCTAGTACTAGTTAACCAGTGGGCTGCTCCATTTTGTAACAATTGCAGTTTTGGGGTTTCATTAAAGGCAGCTCTATGTGGAACACCTTGTGATCATTCAATCAAGTAGCATCTCAGGTGATAAAAGCCTAAATTATGGTGCTGTTTACATTTAATATTGAATTGGGCAGTGATTTTGTGTTTTATTCCCGTGAGTTAGAATGAAGTCTGATGTGCTATATGTGTGTATTTCTCTCTGGGGACTTGCATTTTCTTTCTTTCTATGTACTGAAAACATCTCTGTTCAGAGTGTGATAGGCTCGTTCTTAGTATATATTTTACCTTATTTTTGTAACAATATACTATCAGTTTCTTTTTTTAATACCATGTTGACTGGGAAGCCTAACCTGTAGTACATCTGTAGTCTAACTTGCAGTACTTTTGAAACTTTACATTTAAGCTTCGCAGCATTTATTTTATAGAGTGGAAAACTTGTACATTCTTTACTTTTCTGCAGGTAGCACTGTTAAATAGATATTCATGTTTACAGGAGAGAAACAAACAAAAATGTTTCAATTATTTTTAAAATAGTAATTATGCAGCGTAAGCTTTTGTGTTCAGCAAAATTCAGCCTATGATGAAAAAAACTATTCTTTTTTTTTTAAGACTTGCTGCTTCAGCTTGGCAGGAATTGTTTATGGGTTAATATGTTCTGCTGATGATAAAGGCACAGCCAGTTTCCTGTGATTATTGACCTTCACACAATATGTCAGGAAGATGCTTTAGGAGTTTGGCTTTTTTTTAAATATTGGTGGTATATGAATAGCCTGAACATATATTACAAACATATGTATGTTAGAGCCAAACTCAGTAGAATTTCAAGATGACTAGCTATAATAGATGATCAGAAATGATCATTTATTTTAAAGATGAGGAAGCTATTTTAATTGTAGCCAGATCTGGGGAAAGCACAATGAAATACTACTGATTAGCAATGTTTAACTTTGCAACTGAAATTATTTTAATTTTGGGTTGTACCGTGCTTAATATAAGACTAGTTATTCAACAACTGTGATCAATACAAATAGAAATTAGAAATATTTCTTAATTATTGGTTGTAATCAATAGCCAAGGTATAATGGGGGAGTATAATTTTAATAGTATTTTAGTGAATTTTAGTCTTTATCTTTTATTTTATCTTTTTTGTTTTTCTTCTTTTTTCTTTTTTGTGTTTTAATAATAATATTTTTTCTTTTTTAATGATTAATCATAATTTATAATTTCAAAATTTTCTTCTATGATATATAGTGTTATTCCTGATATTTGTATTCTGCATTGAGTTTAATCATGATTAATAGATAAGATCACACTCCCTATCCCTGAAATTTATTAGTTTTCAGCAAATTATAACTAGTCAGTGGTTGAGAAATGCCTTATTTAATGCCTTTTACTAGGTTTATATAGAATCTGGAAATCGAATTTGAAAAATGTATGATTAAGGAGCTTGTTTCAAATTATAATAGTAAAAATGTAACCTTGTCATGTTCACTTCTGGAGAACCATAACTGTCCATTATCAATGAAAATGCCACTAAATAGCCATTTTTATCTTCCCTTTGCAAAAGGGTAGGGATTAGTTTTAACAGTAATTACAGAAGGAAACATTAGTTAAAAGGATTTATGACACCTATGTATAGTTTAATTCAAATTTCATCTCAGTATTACTGAAAACGTCTATATGAATGAATAAACCACTTTGGATCACAGTTACTCATCTTCACATAACTATGTTTGCTCTTTCACAGAGTTGGAGAACGAGAGGCCTCATTGGAAGCAGCCCTAAGGCTCTTGCAACAGTTTTATTTAGATCTGGAAAAGTTCCTTGCCTGGCTTACAGAAGCAGAAACCACTGCCAATGTCCTACAGGATGCCACACGTAAAGAGAGAATCCTAGAAGATGCTCAAGGAGTACGGGAGCTCATGAGGCAATGGCAGGTAAGCTAAGCAATTGAAATTATAGCAATGTTGTAATGATGAACTACTTTGACATGAGTATGCCTCAAACCAAAACAATCAAAGGCTTTTAAGGTTAGTTGTAGATATATCTCTCTATTTCTGACCTTTAAATAAATATTTCATTCATAAGTTTAGACAGTAGAGAATATTGATCCCATATCAAATAAATCATATGTTTAGAAGTTATACTCCTTGGCTTTTCTTATTTTGAACAAAATAAGATAAAGTTGCTATCTCCCCCCTTCATATATATGAGCAATTTGTATTCAGTAATGTGTATATTGGGAGAAGAAAGTCAATTAATATTTTTAATTAGAAAATCAGTAGAAAATGTAAGCTTTCCTACTAATTCATATTGATTTAAAAGAATTGAAACAGTGTCTGAACTTGCACTTAATATTGATAATCAGAGCTCACATTTTATATATACTAGTGGTACAATATTTTCGTTAGTATAATAATATAATATAATAATATTGTACTTATCACTGAAAATGAAAGTTTTAAGAAAATCAGTCCCATAATAAGATGACAAACATATTAAAACAGAAACAACTTCCTATTATAATAAGGCACTTTACAACATATGTTAACAAAATTAAAACATTACAGAATCATTAAGGTAGCTACAAATTGTACATAATTGTGCATATAGGTTATTCATAGTTGCTTTGACGTTGTCCCTAGTTGTTTGTGCATACTTGTATATGAGGGTGAAGGTTCGTTCTCCGAGCTTGTGGGTTGGTTTCCAAATGTTTCGTTACCAGGCTAGGTAATATCTTCAGCGGCATTTAGGGGATGTCTGTATCAGTGCTCTTCTAAAGAGATATCCCCTAAATGCCGCTGAAGATGTTACCTAGCCTGGTAATGAAATGTTCAGAAACCAACCCACAAGCTCAGAGAACGAACCTTCACCCTCATCCTACACCCGAGCTACAGATATTCACAAAGAATAATTCCATTGGGACCATCTTTAATGTGAAGCACACACATGCAGAGACCCCAACAGCCTCTGAATGATCTGCACAAATCTGCAAAAAGTGGGATTATTTTAACAGTTTGATGATGGTTCTTTGGGCACTATTTAATTATTCTAAGATTTTGTTATTATTATTATTCTGATTTTCCCTTTTCTAGCTTATAATAAAAGGGCAAATGCAGATTAGAATGTTATCATTGTGTTAATTCTTTATAACATTTCAAGAAGAATGAAGAAGAGTGATAACCAAAGATAATAATATAATTGTGCTAGAAATAATTAATTTAATATAAAATAAAAAAGGAAACACAATACCTGAGCCAACTGCCTGTCTTCATTTTATCAATACTAGAATTTCTTAATGGCCTAATGTTTGTTCATTTGAGAAACTTCTTAATCACCTAATAGTTCTTAAGAATATAATGTAATTACATGTATATAATTGGACTTAAAATCTATAGATATGTTTCCATACTAGAAAGAAATATTGCTGGCTAAAATATCATTTAAGGTTTAATCTCAAAAGTGGTGAGACAGACTGGGAAATACAACAGTAATTGTTGGTTTTCTTTGCCTGCTGAGGTAATTATATTGTTTTACACATATATGGAAGACTAATTTTTCTTACTTGACAAAAAGAAAAGTTGAAATGATTTATATCTATGGATTTTTTTTCCTACAAAGTATCTCAAAGGAGCAGTATGAATATCTATTATAATGTGTTGTCTAAATTAAATACACCCTGGGTTCCACCATGAGCAGTGGATTGATAGATGCCCATGTGAGGGGAATGAAACATAATAAACTTGACTTTCTGCTATAATAATATTTATATAACATCTCAGTTGGGTTAATTACTCTTGTGAGTTTGTACCAATAATTATAGATGGTGGCATTGCCTTCTAGATTACTCATATTAGATTCAATATTGAAATTGCTTTAGATCTATCCTGTTGGTTTATCGGTCTAATCACTATATATTAAACCTGTGAAACAATTTAATTAGATGTTGGTACCTTTCATAAACTTTACAAAGCAAGTACTGTATGAATGAAACAAACAGAATTATTTAAGACAATTTTAAAATAAACTGGATTCTGAAACTAAATTAACATTTCTGGATTATATATAGAAAGCATATATTTTTCCCAGAAACTTTTTTGTAGGATACATTTATTTTATATCTGAAACCTTAAGGTTAACATGTTGAATAATTTAACCATTATATAGGCTTTTTAAAAAAGATTATGTAATCTGTTTCTAAACTTGGGATGAAAAGAACCATATAAATGAGTGATTAGTGCTTTAAATTCAAGGATACCTAAATTGAAATAAGATTCTACAATCCCTTACTAGGAAGCAATTTAAATCACTCAATATACTGATAAAATAATATGTTTCAGAGATGAAATATCTGTTTGTAAACAATTCCTAGATCTTAGGCATATTCTTAATTCTTAGGCATATTCCTAATTCCTAATTCTTAGGCATATTCAATTCTAATTCTGTAAGTAAAAAAAATGAAAATGATATCGTAAAGATTCAAATAACATGTTCAAAATTTCCTAGAATAAAAGCTTAAGGGAGGTGCTATAGGTAAGAAAGTACCAGTATTCCTGCCCTTTCCAAGATTTCCCCCCCCCCAAGCCATTTCACAGGGTTCAATATGTAGGTTTCCTAAAGAAAATATGATTGTGGCAGGAATAAAATTGTATATGAAATTTATAGAACCTAAGAAAGCCAAAAGAGAGGATAACATAACAAATAAAAAATAATAAAAAGTTAAAATTTGCATTACAATTCATATAAATAGATATTATTTACAAAAATAAATACTATTTAAATACACAATATAATTCACTGGACTGTGAGTATACCTGATTTTTCACCATTTACTAACAGGTGAAGCAGTTCTACTTGTCCTTCCTTTGTTTTTGTTTTTTTCTTATTAAAACTTGAACCTGGATAGAAAATTCTTCAGTCAGAATATTATCATTGAGTAGCTATTCAAATAAAGGATTTTTTTTTCTGTAATAGAGGACCTAAAACACTCTGTAGTAAAATATAAAAAATAAAACATTTCATTCCACTTATTTCTTATTTTTCTTATCTGTATAATCTGAGATCGATGTTTGTAGACAGGTTTAGCTCACTGTTGCTTTAAGTCCACTAAATCTCACTACTCTGTATACAATTGTTATTGGAAGTAATTTTAGTTTTTTCTGCAAATTCTCCATAGGTATGTTATCAGGAGCTTAATTATTGATATTTCCCTTATCTGCTAGCTTCCATATTCTCCACTTTATACACTGCTTACAATGCTTCATCTGGTTATTCGGGGGAGGATTTGATGGAATGTCTACAGCAGTCAGAAATCTACTACCATTCTTTCTGGTTTTTTTATTATCATAAAATATTTTAGATCTCACTTTACTTATTTACTGATGGAGGTAATTTCATTAGATTTTTTTGTGGTGGAATTATCAGCTGAAGAAGAGGGGACCCCTGGGGCAGAGGGGTAAAAAGACTTTCTGGTTGGTTCAGAAGAACAAATGTCTGAAGTCAAATCCATAGGTCCAGTGCTTTTTTTGTAAAAAAAAAAAAAAAAAGGTGCCGGAACTCACACATGTCATACAACCCACTTTGCCACCCTACAAGGTTCCATCCCAAAAAGGTGCCGGAACTCCGTTCTGAGCGTTCTATGAGAAAAAAAGCCCTGCATAGGTCTATACCTGCTGTTTCCAAGGGAAGGCAGACAGTCTGGTGAGATTCTTGTAATATAGATGATCAGCAATAAACTACATACTTGAGCATATTTATGGAGTAGTCCTGGCTTGCACCTGTCATTATTTCTTTTTTCTATCATGAATGGAGAGAGAGAGAGAGAGAGAGAGAGAGAGAGAGCAGACAGTCAAGAAAGACAGAGATAGTGAGATAGATAAACATACACATATACAAAGAAATATTAAAGTATTAAACATCCTATATTTGAACCAATGACTACACAATCACCAATATCTAAGACCATCTGCACAATATTCAGTTCTAATAAACTGTTACTATTTCTTCCTACACAATTTTATGTAACATGCAGGCTTTCTGTACACTCTGTTTCTAGAATTCACAGATTCCATACTTGAATATACAGAATAGGAGTGCAACGGTAGTGGTAAGAAAAAATATGTTTGAGTGGTATCAGCTTTGTTTCAGAATTTCTTTGACATGTATCTTGCTTGAGTTTATTCTTGGAATGTGAAGATTGCTAATTCTTTGAAACTATATGCAAGCATCTTCAGTGTCTCTTGATTGTGTCTTTATCCATAGTAATAATATAGAACTGAAATATTTAATAATATTCCTTAAAAATTAAAAAAAACTCAAAATATTGACTGTATTACATGCAAGTGTTGTTTCTTGATTCTTTCTAAAAAAATTAAAATATTGCAAAACAGTACATCTAAAACAATCCCTTATTGTCTAATAATTGTTATAATCATACACTTAAGTTCCTTGGTTCTTGATAGGTTCCACATACTGGGGTATAGCTTAGAGGAATATATATTCTTTCATTAACCATGTTTTAAGATCAAGACCATCCTTGTCTTTTACAATAAGTGAGTATGAAGGAAATAACCATGCAGGCCATACAAGCCCCCCTGAAATCTGGAAGAAAGTAGCAAAGGTGCCCACATGAGCCAGGGGAAACATTGCCAAACTGCTCTCAAACATTTTCTCTATTTACTCAGCTTCCCAAATTCCTGGAAGCTTAGAGACTGGAAGCCTTAAACAGTTTCACCCAACATTGGAAGACACTTCAATGTAACTGATAAATAGGCAATTAATATAAACTATGTCCCTTCTTGATGTTTCACTTTTCCAAAACTTTGCACTGAAATTTAAATATGAAACACACATTCTCATCAAGCTCCAGAAATGGTACTGACATCTCTATGGTAATTTAGAAAAGGTTCCATCTTCAGCTAAAGACACATCTGTTAGTTTATAACCATCCAATATATCTGTAGTAGCTGGTGTCATAAAGTTAAATTGGAAATGCATGTCTCTAAATTGTACTTCACAGATACCACCATCAGTTGTCTACTCTGCATAAAATAATTAGCCATTTGTTTTCCACTTAATTAACTCTTAAGTTGGACATGTGATTGGCTTTAATTCAATTATTTTGCTATTCAGGTAGCAGCTCATTTTCCTTATCACGTACATAGGCTTCAAAAGATTTGAAAAGTTAATTCTTACTTTCATTATATTTTCAAGTTTGCATTTCATCTATTTTCTATATTGCAAAAATATTGTCTCAGTCTTATCTGCAATATTGCTTAGTAAATTAAACGTAAATGCAGAGTTAGGTTTTTTTTCTCCAAACTCTGACTCAAATGCATAGTAAATTGCACCAGTTTTCTATGTATGATATAGTGTATTCATTTATATTATCTCATGCTATAATTTAATACAAAAATATTCAGAGTTCATGTGTGTACAGTTGTTTTTCGTAGTTCAAAAAATTGGCTTAAAAATCACTATTTCCACTTTGGGGGTGGGACAATAATATAATAAACTTGTGGTTTTTAGTTCTTCTTAAAGATTCTGTTAAGATAGATGTAATAATTTCTAGTTATAAGTTTATATAATATAAGCAATGTAATAACATATAAGCTACTGATTCAATAGTATCATTGCCATATTAAGATATACAATCTGAGTATTGTATACATTGGAATCTACTATCCTAAATTGCCAGTGGAAGTACATTAAAATACACTCATGGAAACTTTCTTATCTAACTTATGCAGTAAAGACTGATAAATTATCTAGATAAAATAAAATTTCCCCAAGAGACATGTGTATTTAGATACCAAAGTCATATTAGTTTGAATGTCAACATCTTTTATGCACTGTTTAAATATCTCCTTAGTTTTAATGTATCCCAATGGAGACTGCAGGGCAAATCCATAATAATACAGCTTTTTCTCCACTGCTGTCCCAAGTAATAAGACGATTATTCTGGAGTATTAATGACCCTACACATGCCTATTACCTTCTTTTACTTCATAAGGCTGCCAGCTTCACCTAAGAATGAATGGCTTGCTGCCAACAATATTTTTCTCCTGTGGATTAAACAGAGCATGAAGGCTGTTCAAATCTTGAGCTCAGAATACAATTTAAGAAGGGGATAACAAATCAGTTAATACCACTTAAACATGTAAAGAACATGCCAGGCATGGATGACTATGTTTAACAAGGATTTTAAAAAAATGTTTATAGAGGGTTGTGATTTTTGTCAGAAGAAGAAACTTCACAGTAAACAGTATACTGGTGTAACCAGTGACATGTAAACAATTGGTGGGAATTGGAATTAATATTTATGAACTCAAAGATCATATGAACTTGGATGTCATAATCTACTTTTTGATGTATCTAGAGATTGCAAATATGGCTGACATTATAAAATCTACTGACAGAAATCTACACAATTTCCAGAGAAATAATTCATACTATTGGCAGAGAAACATAACTTGGATGAGATTTCCAATATCCCCAAATCTGTGGAGGAAATAGAAACCTGTTTTCAAACTGAATCTAGTGAATCCAGAATAACATCCATTTTTAAAAGTTATAAAGTAATTCTCATCTATTCCATAAAGTATAGACCAGTGCAAATTTAAACTGTTGAATAAATATGTTTGAATATATTTCACTGTGCACAATCCAAGATAGATTCCATGTTCATTTTCATTGTGCATACTACAAAGTGGAATTGGTATACCACACTTCCAGGTTTCTTATCCTAGCTTTGGTTACCAGCTGAAATAAAAAATTCAGAACTCAGAATTCATCTACTAATTGAGTTTGATTCCACTATTTGTAACAAATATTGGGAACTTTTTTCTTCAGTGATCACTTCTTCCATTTGATGCCAAAATGCTTGGTAATAGATATAATTTTTACCCTTTACCATTAATATCTTACAGTTTGGAATAATATGGGTTTATTTATTTTGACATATGTCTTTTTAAATAATACTTTGAATGAACTCAGTTTTGAGGGTAACAAGATGGCGGTGCCTGGATCGGCTGTGGCACCATTGGCTCTTGAGGGTGAAAGGTTTTTGGAGGGATATAAGGGATATAGGCCTCATGGTCAGGAAGGTTTTAATGTGTTTGAGCAAGGTAGTAGGACTAAGCTAACATACGACCGAAAATCTTTGCTGGCATGGCGAGTTTTTTAGCTGTTTTGGAACTGTTGGTGAGACCGCTAAACGTTGTTTGCGCTGTTTGAAAGTTTTCTGCTGGCAGCAAGATCTGACTGCTGGCACAGCAATGGATCCTATTGCAAATTGGGGCTGTTTCCAAAGGAGACAGAGGAGGAGAGGTCCCGGGGCTTATGGAACGAAGTAACTGGATGAGGCTGTCGGCAGGCCCAGAGGAAGAGAGAGAGGCTTTTGGAGGAGTTGGAGGCAGCGGCAATGTGCTCCAGGGGCGAAAGGGAGTGAGGCCCCTTTAAGGAAAAGGTAGAAGAGCCAGGATCAAGAAAAGAAAAGGAGGTGAGGTTGTCGTGCAGGAATACAAGCTTAATTGGGGGCTAATCTACATGGAGCGCCGTTTCCATCTGTCCTGTTTGCCAATGTTTGCTCCCTAGAGACTAAAATGGATGGTCTGAAACTTGAGCTAGCCACGAATAAGGAGGTGAGAGACTGCTGTGCTATAATCCTGACAGAGACATGGTTAAAGTCATCTATTCCAGACAATGCTATCAGTATGATGGGCTTTTCAACATTTCAGCTGGACAGGAGCAGCGATTTGAGTGGAAAATTCTGTGGTGGAGGTGTATGTATTTATATTAATGAGAGGTGGTATACCAATGCTAAGGTAGTGTCCAGCCAGTGCTCTCCTGATGTCGAGTGTTTGGCTGTGAAATGTAGACCCTTTTATTTGCCAAGAGAATTCACTGTCATCCTAATCAGTGACTTGCAAACTATCCACCCAGAGGGTGTTTTCAATCAGGGGATTTCAATCAGACTGACTTGAATTTTGCTACTAGAGGTGCACATTCTCTGGATTTAGCTTACTCTAACATCGAGAAAGCATTTAAGGCTGCCCCTCGCCCTCATTTTGGCTCCTCAGATCATCTCTCTGTGATGCTTATGCCAGCATATAAGCCTTTGTTAATTAGAGAGAGACCAATTAGAAAACAAGTGAGAGTATAGCCTGCAGGAGCTATGGAAGCTCTACAAGACTATTTTGGGCGCACAAATGGGAACATATTTAAAGAGGCTGCAAGAAATGGACAACATACTGATGTGAACGAGTACACTTCTACTGTGTCTGCTTATATCCAAAAGTGTATGGAGGATGTCAGTGTTCTTAAATCTATTATCATGCGAGCAAATGAAAAACCTTGGATGTCATAGGAGGTCCATGCAGTGTTGAAGGTGAGAAACACCGCTTTCAAATCAGGTAATGTGGCAGCACTTAGAATACTAAGAGCTGATTTGAGGCATGCTATAAAATCAGCAAAGCAGGCCTATAGTCAGAAAGTACAGGATTTCTTTCAAGATCCTATGGACCCGAGACGTATGTGGCAAGGTATTCAGGTAATTACTGATTATAAGGCAACTTCCCTGACATGTAAGGGCGACACAGACTCTTTAAACAAGCTAAATATGTATTTGGATGGTTTGAGGCCACAAGCAACGTGCCAGCAAGAAAGGCTGTTCCCCTTCCTGATGAGCAGGTGCTTAGGTTTGATACAACTGCTATTCAGAAGGTACTGCGGAAAATCAATACTCGGAAAGCTGTGGGTCCTGATAATATCCCTGGGCGAGTACTTGAGGAGTGTGCTGACCAGCTGGCCATTGTTCTCACAAACATCTTCAATCTCTTGTTGCATCAGGCCATGATTCCATTATGTTTTAAGACTGCAATCATTGTACCAGTGCCCCAAAAACTAAAATCACATGCCTTAATGATTACCGTCCAGTTGCACTCACTTCCATTATGATGAAGTGTTTTGAGAGATTGGTAAAGGTTTATATGGTTTCATGCCTTCCCCCTACATTTGACTCATTACAGTTTGCCTATCGGAAGAAGCGTTCTGTAGAAGATGCACTTTCCTGTGTGCTTCATCTTAGCTTGGCGCACCTGGAGGGGAAGAATACTCATGTGCAAATGCTGTTTGTTGATTTTAGTGTGGCATTCAACACAATCATTCCTCAGCATCTGGTGAACAAATGGCCTATTAGGTTTTAATACTCCTTTATGTAATTGGATTTCCTTATTGATAGGTCCCAGTTTGTGCGAGTTGGAAAGAAAGTTTCCAACTCCATCTCCTTGAGTACAGGTTCCCCATAGGGCTGTGTCCTGAGTCTGCTACTGTTCACTTTAATGACCCACAACTGCTGTGCCAAATCTGCTACGAATCATATTGTGAAATATGCAGACAACATGGAAGTGATGGGTATTATCCGGGATGACAATGAAGATGCTTATAGGGAAGAGGTGAAAGCTCTGGTGGACTGGTGCAATAAAAGTAACCTGGTTCTAAATGTTGATAAATCAAAGGAGATCATTGTAGATTTTAGAAAGAGCCAGCATAGTCATACTCCACTCAGTATCAAGGATGCAGCTGTAGAGGTGGTCAACAGTATTAAGTATCTGGGGTGCAGATAACTAACAATATGAATTGGTCTCTCCACACGTCATCCTTAGTGAAGCGAACAAACCAGCGTCTGCATTTCCTGTGTCGGATGAGGAGAGCACATCTCTCTCCTTCTGTCCTGGCCACTTTTTACAGAGGCACGATTGATAGTATTTTAACAAACTGCATCAATGTCTGGTTTGGTGGCATCAGTGCCTCAGATAGAAATTCCATACAGAGATTGGTAAGAACAGCCAAGAAGATCATAGGAAGCTCGCTTCCTGGTATTCAGAATGCTGCTTATAAGCGCTATGTGCTTAGAGCTCAAAGCATTGTTAGAGACCCCACACACCCATTTTATGGTCTGTTTCTGTTGCTCCCCTCTGGGAGGAGGTTTTGAAGTATTTCTAGTAGGACTACCCAATTTTGTAATAGATTTGTTCCCTATGCCATCCACCTAGTAAACTCGCAAGAATTGTTTTTCTTGCCATGCACATGTATACATAATCCGAACTAGACTGTGTTGTTTCTCTGTGTCATATATATGGGTATATTTATTTATTTATTTATTTATTTATTTTTGTCATATTTATGTAGTGTATATTGGAGGTGGTGACCCTTTGAGAGCTGTATGCAATGAAATTTCATTTTAATGTATGCCGATTAGTGTACATTCCAAGTGACAATAAAGTTATTATTCTAGGAAGCCATGTTTAAAATATGGCTAAAATTAGTTGGATTTACAGCAATGTATTTCTGGACATATTGCTCAGTTCAACTATTTATTATTCAACATATTCCTGAATGCACACATATTCTTTAAATCTAATATATATGTGTAATTGTTTACAATATTTGCACACTGCTCCAAATGTGAGCAGTACAGGACAAATAAGAAAAATAAAAATAAGCATAAATTACAGCAGAACAAAACTAATATATTAAGATGGAATGTGTAGAATCAAAATTACATTGGGATAAAGTTTTCTAACAACCAGCTTCAACTAATTTCCCAAGATAGATGTACATTTTCATGCTACTCTCTACATCTTTTCCTGTCCCCCATGGAATATAAAAAAGGCTTCCAAATATTGGTATTAAACACCACTTACTAATTTACATGCATTATATAGCTGTATCTCATCTGACCAATACTTCAAAAACTGGTAGTTTCATATAGGATTTAATTGAGGATGATATGTGGTGCTCTCCAAAGTTTGCCTATGGTCTCTTCTCATAAAGATGGGTTTTGTCAATATAGGATATATAGAACAGTGCTGGGATCTCTCATTTATTATTCCACCTGGTGAAAATATCTTTTTTTCATTCCAATTAATATAGAGATAGCTGCAATAAATGCCTGGCATATTATTTGCTGATTACATTAAGCAGAGTAGTTGGGAATAATCAGTTGGGTTAGATTTCGGCCCTTTTGTTATAATTGACTATAATAATGATTAATCCTAAAGTAATGAGTGGATTACTTTGTCATATGAAAATAATTTATGGAACTACTATAATAATCTATCCTAATAAGGTAGTCTGAACTTGCATTCTATAAACAGCTAAAACTTTCATGTCTGTTTTATACTTTGTAACCTTCAATTGGGCAAAAATATTGCATCATAAGGCTCAAATGGGCTAACTCACGGGTGTCAAACTCGCCGCATCACGTGATGTGTTGTGACGTATTGCATTGCCGGAGCTGGAGTGGGCGTGGCCTCTGCATGATGCAGCAGGCCAGCAGTTTGACACCCCTGGACTAACTGATAGAATACTGGGTCCAAGGGAAAGAAATATGGGAAATATTTTGTTGCGTAAGTGCCACTGCTGCAGATAGCTACAGTCATATAATCCTCACTTTCAACATTCCTTTATAACTTCCCAGAAGTTGATGGGGAACCCACAAGGAACTGATAAGATTGTCATCACCCTTTGCTACCTTCCTACTAGCAAAGTCTATGCTTTTGGGAAGCTTGCAAGAAGAGTCAATCAAGAATTATTGTGTTCTCCAATTTCCATGCACACATTCCCTCATTTCCTTCCCCACCTTGTAACAGACTGCTACCTGCCTGCTGGGAAAGAAAGAAAACAGCAGAGAGGGAGGAAATAGAAAGGAAGGAAGGAATCTGGAGGAAGGAAAAAGTAAAGAGGAAGGAAGGATTCCGACTCAATTGAGAAGCTGACAGAAAATTGGTAGTCCCTGCTGCTCCGATTGATTTTCTGCCTGTCCATGATTATTCTGTTTCGCTGTTTAGGTGAAGAAATATCTCTGAAATGACCCAAAGGATATGAATTGTCTAGTAAAGGAATAAAAATCTTCCTCGATTGTTTAAACGCTGCTAAAAGAAGACTAAGCTTTTCTATGTTAATTTATTCTTATTTCTTAGTGCTATATTGTCTTGGAGTTTTAGAGCACCTATGATAATACTGGATTTTTATTGTATATCCTAAAGCTGTTTTTGACAGCAGTAGTTGTCACAATATTTTGGTGTTTGACACCGGAATGTTCTACTAACCTTTTAATTAGAAAATGTTTCCTACACAATTTCTAATGTATAATTTCTACAATATTGTATAATTCATGAATAATTTCTGATGTATTTGTTACCAATTTCAAGTACTCATTTACCATTTAAGTTATCAATACAATGTTTATTTAGTCTTTTAGTCCATCTTGTCTTGATATGGCCATCTTTTAGTATCCCAGTATAAGTCCTCATATTATCTCACAGTGCAAGATAGATTTCTGATTCATAAATATCAAATATAATAGAGGACAG
Organism: Azemiops feae; assembly: GCA_023970755.1. NCBI lineage: Eukaryota > Metazoa > Chordata > Lepidosauria > Squamata > Viperidae > Azemiops > Azemiops feae. Next base: position 498,295 of record JALGBA010000038.1, read on the forward strand.
TGATCACTGTCAGGCTTGTGTTCCACTTTTCACCCTTCATTGATTTAACTAACACCCTTAAAATGGCACCATAAACAATTATGGAGGATTGCCATCCAGACTGTAAAGTAAATGTCCTTGGTGGATCATTTTCTAATACATCTTTTAAAGCACAAAGATCAAAGCTGTTCATCAATATAAGTTTAGCTGCGACTGTGAAAGCATGTTATACAATCTGACACATTTCTGTTCGTAGCATACTTCTTCTATAAACTCAGTAATTCTGTGACAACTGGAACAGAAAGCATTTTTGTAACTAGGAACATAAAAATGTCAGTGCTATTTCCAAAATTAGAAATGCTCAGTGGTGGGATTCAGCCAGTTCGCATCACTTCGGCAGAACCAATAGCTAATTTTTTGTTGCCCAGGCCCAGAATGGACTTCCGGCAGCCGCATCCACCGGTTGTTCACATATTTGAATCTCACCACGGGAAATACTACACCTAACATGAAAAGGATTCTGGAAAAAGATTCTGTTATCAAGAAGACTAAGGGAAGCTCTTGGAAAAATAATGGCAAAAACTAGTTTGCATAACAGTTACCAAATTGTAGTTTTCTTTTACTGATATTTGATGCTACCAAAGTACATTTGTAGCTTATTTTAAAAAATATTTTCCTTTTTCCTGAAATCACCAAAAGAGATATGTTATCATATTATTTATTTATGCACTTCTTCATTATTAGTACATAAGAATACAGGTGAGTAACAGTTTAAAATATAGTTACTTTGAAATATGAGTTGACCCCATTTCAATGCATTTCTTAAGCTGCAAAATCTAGCAGAATAATAAAGCATTTACCCAGAGTGTACTTGTTAAAAAAATATTTGCTTTTATTACCAGGGCAGAATCATTTAAATTTATTCAAATTCATATTGGTACATAACACTATGCATAGCATTAAACTATAAATGCAACTATAAACTATAGTTTTTAGTGTCATTTTATGCAAGAAAATAAGGAAGCTGTATTGTTATTCAGTGTTATATTTGTTAGGAAATATACCTACTTATCTAGAAAATACAGTTGGTGAAATGTATCCTGGATGGGCAAACTGAGTTACAGAGGGTGGTTGGATGTAGCCTTGCTCATCTGTTGCTAGTAAAACATAAAATTGATGTTTTATGAATGACTACCCCAAAGTGCCCATTTTTAGATTGACATGTCTTTCCAAAGAAATAAATGCCTTGAACATAGTCCAACAGTGGTCATTGCTTTTAAAATAGTCACATCTCCTTATTCCAATATTCCTGTTTCATTAATGGAAAAATTAGAAATCTAACTAAAGCCATTTTGTTTTTCTCTGGTATGTTTGAGTTTGGACTAATAACATAAGGTATTCACTATCAGAATTGCATACAGTAAGCCTAACTATCTATATAATGTCAGAATGACAAAAATAACATTTTGAAAATAAAAATAAAACAGTTCTAATTCATTATTTCACATATATCATATATCATTTGATCTATTTTAAGCTTACTAAGGATATTCATATGAATATGAAATGTAACTTTGATTGCTGAAATAATTGTTTTATTGCCTTCATATCTTTCTAGTTTTCTGATTTCTTTGTCCTAAGAATACTGCTTCTGCTTTGTTTCTTCTTCTCTTTTTCTTTTAAGACTGTTAATCCTGAACCTGGCTCTTTAAATTAACTAATACATTTTTGTTCTCTGAAATGTATATAATAAAGACAAAAAAGACCCAGTACTGTGGTTGGGAAAAAAAAAAGAGCAGTAGCAAATGGACTGTAATATAAGCAGGCATTGATTTTAACCTATGCTAATAAATTGTCAGTTCATGTTGTCAGTTTTAAATATGATCTGACAACAGTACAATTTGCACAGGTAAAACCTACAGCAAGAGCACAAAAGTGTACAGCTAAAATGACAGCATTTTCCAAGTTCCTGCTGAGTTCTTGGCTTACTAGTATAATCCTGGAATCCTAAGAGTAAAATCAAAACAAGTGTATTTTAAATATATTTTTATTTTTTTCTTTTGATTTAATTTGATTAGATTCCTTTACCCCAAAAAACAAATTTGGGAAGACAATTGATAGTCATATACCACAGATATTATGGATTACTAATTAGCATTTATATCATATGATATTCGTGCATGTGGATTTTGTGTGGCATTAGTAAAGGGAACCTATTAAAGCTGGAATTCAGAAGTTTATTTAGAAATAAAGATTATTTAGAAATAGTAGGCATCCAGAACATATTTCTGGATTCACACATCACATGTTGTTTGATTAATAATACTGTGTTGATGAAATTATAACTGGACAGATTTTAACTTGTGAATCCATAAACTATTGTTTACAAATAGCTGTAGCTAGTTTTATATATTGAATAATCCAAGCAAATCCTATTATGGTTTAGCATAAACTATCAGCAAATTATTGACTAAAGTTTTCAGATCTATTATACATTATAGATTTAAAATCTCAAACTCTTTGATTAGCAAACCAATGAATGAGTCAGCTGGACCTTGTTTTTCATATCTTTCATAGTCATATTGTTAGACAATCTGAGATATCAGATCAAAATGTGTTGTTGTCTCTTGAACCTCCATTGACTTGCTAAAAATTGATAATCAATTCCAGCTATTCCAAGGTGAACAATATAGGAAAATTGTATGATAAGACCTAAAATATTCTTAATATTTTAAGAGGTTTCTTTTCTTTTCTTTTTAAATTAAATTGTTTGCATAAACCCACAATAAAATTAAAAAAACAAGAAAATACTAGCCTAGGTCCATCTTGTGACTTAGCTCAACCATTTTGTATCATTATCCTAATCACTCAGAAATTGGCCATTTTTTCAATTCTTAGTTGAATTTTCATGTGCACAATTCCCTCCCTCTCTTTTTTTGTAAAATATGCATTTTCTGCCACTATTTACCTACATACCATGTTTTTGCTGTTTTATAAGATGAGCATCTTTCAAAATTCTTAAAAGTATGGTTCTTGCATGCATGTATTTAAGTTTTATTTATATAGTTGTCAAGCCCAAATCAATGTTTTCCATAAACTTTTCTTGAACAAACTACACCATAGAAATTTCTTGGACAGAAGTTCATATACAAGTTCACATGCTTCTAGCCAAAGGGGAAAAGCAAAGCATGCATTATATAATACTGATACATTTTGTATGAAATTTAGCCTAGATTATATCTGTGGCATCTTCAAAATGTCCAACAATTATTCAGTTATAATTTCCTTATTTTTCTCTATGTTCAAAAAAATTTCATTAAATAGATTTTATTTTTCTTGCAATTAATTTAATGCTTTTTACCATCCATTTTTAGATTGCTTGAATGAAATAGGTTCTATTTTATAGAATATTAATTATTAACATATGCTTACCCTATTAACATGGAAACTATAAACTGTACTTTTGATTAATTACAAAAATGCTGGTTGTAAGAAATATGAAGTTTCAAATTCTCTTGCCATAAAGCAGAATTCAAATAATGCAACCAAACAGACATTTTTATTTTCCAGGTGAGATTCTTCAAAATAATAGCAGTATTAGAATTAGTCCTGTCTGCTAAGCAACTATGTCTAGCAGAATCCAGGAGATGGGCCTTTTCTTCCATATCTCCTGTCCTGTGGAGCAGGGGTATCAAACTGCCGGCCCACGGGCCGGATGCGTCACAAGGAAACCGCACCCACCCCATTGCTGGCAATGGGGAAAAAGCTCTGATATGTCGCACAATGTCACGTGACGTCACGAGTTTGACATGTCTGCTGTAGAACATCATTCCCCCTCTCCCCTGCCCCTTGATCTGAGACTAGCCCCATCCTTGATATCCTTCCAGAAGTCCCTAAAACCTGATGTAATGGTCTATGGAAATGATCTTGAGGGATGAGGGGAAGAGATGCTGCCTAGGGAACAATCAGACAAGATGAGAAGCCCTCAGTAAGTTAATGATCAGAGAAAAGAAACTTAAGAAAGACCCACCCTAATTGACCAGACTGTAAAAGAGAAGGTGGGAGATTTGTTTTTTCAGACTTGCAAGATTTATGTCAGCTCTCCCAGGTAAACCTGATAGACAACGCTGCCCAGGTGAGCTATTCTACTTTATTATAAAGCTGTACTGCATTAACTATCAGGTCCCAAGAACCAAGGAAGACATGTAGAATTACTCTGAGCAGTTTCTTTTATTGTTTCTCACTTGTAGACAGAAATCTTGCCACACTAAAGGAACTACTTGCATCGTGAAAGATGTACTCTGGGAATTGTTTGGGAAGAGCTATCTTAACTCTCTTTCTCCCAATCAAACTATCCAAACTTTGTTGATTCTCTGCCATGCAAAGCCTCCCTCCTGGAATCCAGACTACATTCCACCTCTTTAAAAGAATCATGCAAGTCTGAAAGTATAAATCTCCCACCTTCTTTTTAGGCCTGGTCAGTTAGAGTGGGTATTTCCTAAGTTTTTTCTCTGACTATTAAAGCAACCGTTAAGATCCCTCTTTTTTCCTGATTGTTCCCTATGCAACATCTCTACACTTTTCCTTCAAGGTCATTTCCATATACCATTACACCTGGTTATCTCCAGAAAGGGGTATTTAATGAAATAGTTAAGTTGTGTGTAACATCTAATGTTCTCCCTACTCCTTTAGTTTTTCTCTATTTTTTGTAATATTGTAATATTTATATTTTAATTCTAGATTCTATGTAATTACTGTTTTTATGGTTTTATTGTACACTGCCCAGTTTCTATGAGATGGGCAACATATAAATACGATAAAAAATATTTTCTACACTAACGAAACATAAAACAAAATCATTTTTTTATTATTCAATAGGCTTAGTTCAATATCTGAGGCAAATATAGCATGAGGTCATTTGGTAGTAAATTTACTTTATACAATTTTGTTGTTTAAAAAGAATATACTCCATTTATTAATAGACTGAGTCTTCTTTAAAAAGAAACTCTTGTGTCAGAAGTTGTGTTTCTCTTAACTATGGCAAAGCACAGGCAAGGCAGGGTTTTGAGTTAATATTCAAGAACACTCACAGCAGTTGTACTTGCTTGATTTAGCTCCTGCTGTGTTGATTCCTTTTTTATTAACTTTGCAATTATAGAGCACAGCTAAACTCAAAAGTACTTCAAGCTGAGTCTTTTATATACTATCTCAGTTCTTCATCAGCAATCTCAGAGCCTGAAATGTAGTCAATTCCAAATTCCTTCCAACAATATTTATTACTGTAACACTGAACTGCATAATTAATTTAACAAAGATACACACACAAACACACATACACACATATATAGCACACACACATACATGCTGTGTTTATATAATGATATAAATATGTTATAAATGATATGTGTACCATACATTCCATTTGTACTAATTTTAAAAATATATTGTGAAGGAAACAATAAATTAGGAATTAATAGGCTTTTATGCATTTTTTGTGAGTTTAGTGTATGTTTGCTTATGTAAATCAATAGTCTAAATATCTTGGTCACAGAACTTCTTAAGTCTTACATTTAATTAAAGTTATTATCTTTAGATTGGGGGGGGAATCACAGAAAGCTTCAAGGAAGAATTCTACCATTTAAATATTGACTAACAATTTCTTTCATGACATAAATATGAATTATGGCTGAGAAGTTCAATAAACAGCTTTTCTATTATTAATTTCTATCTTTTGCTGACACTTCATCAATGGAAAAAGATTTAGGCTACCTGGGTGGCAAAAATTTGGACCATTAGATGGCAGCAGAAATTTAGAACCTAATAATTTGCTGTCATTTAGCAGCCATCAAGATTTTTATAGCCTAGAATTTGGGGCATTAAGACACCTAATTGTAAAGGACAGGTGAATAATGCTCTAATGCCTTATATCATTTGTAGTATATTATTATGTATATGTATATTTTGCTTCCCTCCTATCTTCATTGATATAAGTGGGGAGACTATGGTTACAATGTTCTATTTTTTTGCTCCTGTAAAAATGAAAAATTAATATGAAAAAATAAACTATTTTAAAATAAGATAATATAAATACTTTGTAGTATTATATATTATATAAACATAATTGATGTTTGTATGCATGGCCATGCATTTGTATATGGGGCAGAAGTATCTGTGGGCTTGAATAAAGTTATATATAATTATGAAATACTATATTTTTTCAAGACTTGCCCACCAAGGCTGAAGCAGGTCAATACATTATAATTTCATCTTATTTAAAGATAAAAATAAAAAAATGTTGTAAAATTATGTAGTAGAAAGTAAGCAATGTCTTCTAGAATGGATGAAAAGAAGAAAATATTAATTTTGGGCTTAAAACTGAGGTAGAAAATGGACATCTAGAGAGGGAAAAGTCTAAGAGTGCATTTCCCAAACTGGACAACTTTAAGATATATGGACTTTAACTCCCAGAATTCCCCAGTCAGCTTGTTTGAAAAGCACTGGTCTAAGACTGTGAAGTGCAAAATCACCAAGCAGCACCCATTAGTCAGATATCCTGGAGAATATACTGTATACTTATTGAGAATGCTAGTCATGGTGAAAAAAACAGATTACCATTAGTTCAGGACAATTCATTGGCATGATAGCTTCAAGCTTCAGTTGCTATCTTCTAATTAAAAAATAAATCTTTTTTACTATTTGTACATAAATTTATGTATAAGACAATTCTAATGAGGAGACAGGATGAAGAATAAAGTTCAGAATAAAATCTACATGTTGATGTGGTTAAAATATACTGTTCTAACTGCAAAGAGCAGGACAGATAATACACAAAGAGTCCATTCAGGATGTAGGCAGAAAAGAATGCTAGCAACAAGCAGTTGGCTTTCTAAAGAATGTTCCATTGGCAGTCACTGCCTTCCTAAAAATGAGTGGGAAACATGAATCTTCAAAAGTTTCTGGCCTGAATTTCCACAGCGATAAGGAAAGTTGGCAGTTCTACATAAGCTGACAGTTTTGTATTCTGGGTCCCTTTACTGTTCTCAATTCCTCCTACAGCCATGGCCTGGCTGATATTTTGACACAGTACAAAGTGGCTGTTTATTACAGTTGAGTGTTGTGGCCTGTACTGTGAAATGCATTTTGTCCATGGAATTTAACTGAACTTGGCATTTTAAGGCTTGTTGTTCAGTTGCTTACTTTTCCTAAGATTTCAGTGCTTCAAGACTGCTGAAGCCTCTGCTTCAAGTTGAAAAATGTTACACAGGAAGACATATCATGTAAAGGTTAGATTGGGTGTGATTTTGATGCTTAATTGTAAACAGCAAAGTGCAGAGAACCTTTTTTTTGGGTCTCTTTGGCACACGCTATAGCATAGTGTGATTGTGTCTCTTAATACTGCATGTATTTAAGTTGTACGAACTTCCCATTAGTGTAACTAGCATAATAATGGAATACACCTTGGCATATAGAAGAAAGAAACTAGCAAATTGTATGAAAATTTGGGGAACAATTTTTATTTATGTTGGGAACAAATTCTGGAATAATTAAGACTTTAAATTTCAACTGGTCTTGAACTAGCATTTTTCCTATTTCAATACTGCAATGGAAAATAACTAACTGAAAAAGTTCAGGCAAAAACTTTAAGAAATCACAGGATCAACCTTTCAGTAATTTCATGTATTTTAATTATTAAAAATTATTTATTAACAAAGCTCAGGCAAATGCCAAAATTCATATATTTGGTTTGTGTTTCTTTATAGGAGCTTCAGAAAGAAATTGAAACCCATACAGACATCTTCCATAGCCTGGATGAAAATGGACAGAAAATCCTGAGGTCACTTGAAGGTTCTGATGATGGTGCCTTGTTGCAGAGACGCCTGGATAACATGAACTTCCGATGGAGTGAACTTCGGAAAAAATCTTTAAATATCAGGTAGGGCTAAAAATAGCAACATCTGGGAAGCAGAAAACTGAAGTGAAAACAGAATAATTCTTGGTAACCCACCTACCTATATAGCCCTCACTGTATGTACCCTTAGTCTTTTTATTCTAATTGGACTAAAATGGCTGCACAATTTAAGCAATGAGAATATACTAGATTACTCCATTACTCTGGAAAGATAATTCATTTTCTGCTTATGAGACAGTTTTAGGAAGCAAAGAGTTGATTATTTTCTATAAATATTTGCATAAAAAGAGATTAATGCTACTTACTGAGTTACCATGTGTTTGCTGAAATAATTACTTTATAACTATACACTGTAATAAGAAAATTTGTAGCCCATGCTAAATTAATTTCAGAAGAGCAAATTAAAGCAAATTTCAGAAGAAGCAAAGCAAATTTCAGAGAAAACTCAGTTTGTTCATATGATGTTCTTTCTCTGATGTAAATAGCATGTAAATCATGTTGTTTGGGAATTCAGATATAAATTTGCATAGAGCTGGGAATTGTATTTACTTACAATAATTACAATCTGGTGAATGGACAAAACTTTGAGGAAAGATTTGCAGTGTGGAACTCATACGTAAGTGTCCCTTAATTTTTGATGTAAGTTTAGGACTGTAAATCTAATTGTGGGGTAGAAAGGTGATGTCTTCTTGGGGAGAAAAAGTCATTCTGCAAAAGTTCATAATAAAGAGCATTATTAGAGAAAATTTTTAAAATTGCAGCGCAGACCCAGTATTGTTTAAATCGCTTTTGTTTGCTCTCAACCCTTTTCAAGGCTTTTTTTTTTTGCATGACAGAAACCATCTTCATAACATTCATTATTAAAAATAAATGAAATATGTGAATCTGAAAAATATTAATGTCTGAGGTGAAAAGAAAATTATTTTCCCCACATATATAAGACAAAGGATCTTTGAAATCTACATGAGCCATTTTTATCCCCTGAACTTCATAGACAAAAAAGAAAAAAGAAAAACAGCATATGAGTCAAACAGAGGAGGTTTAATAAAGGAGCTTTTTAATTACTTCTTTGCTGTAATTTTGATCATCCAATTTTGATACCACTGACATTAAGCAAATTGAAAATAGTGACCATAGTTTATCATGGTTGCCTTTCTTTCTTGAACTAAACATTAAAGCAATGTTCTTGTTCTACAGAAATAGGAATTATAATGAGACATTTATTATAGCCAAACCATGTAGGTGAGAACACAGTTAAACTTTATTTTTTTTCCTTAAACCAGAAAAAGCGTACAATTGTTATTACATACACCCATGCATGCATATAAGGAACAAAAGACTTATTTCTCTATAGATTGGAGAATGGACACAATAGTTATATTGCCTACATTCACACAATATCTTGGACCTGGTTACTGTCCTGTTCATTGTACAATGAAATATGCATTTACACAATGTGCTAAGTCTGGACATTGGTAAGGTTTGTATACATGTATGTTTGTAAATTTTAAAATCCTAGGTGAATATAGCCCAGAGAAGTTATGTGAATTCAGAAATGGATTAATTCAGTAATCAAACTATGCAAGTTATATGAACAGAACTACAATGAGAATTACGGAACAAAATGCCTCTCAGCATATACTGTAATTCAAGTTCACATTTAGCAGAACTAAACTCATAAATACTTTCATACGAAAGCCTACAATTGTTTTGTATTCCCCCAAGTTATTTTTCAGCTACTGGTTATGAAAATTAAATGTTCTTGGTTATTAATTTTGGATGTGAGAATCAGTATTCTTACTGCACATTCTTAAGGGATCCATTTGTCAATCCTGATATATTTTCTTCCCATTCACCACTTTTGAACACTGTATTTTGTCTCCTAACTTCTTTTTGCATAATTCAAGCTCTCCATTTTGAAAGGCACAGTGCTCACAGTCTGAAAAGCTGAACTTTTAAATGTAGATGTTTGGCTTTGAGGAAAGGTTCACAATAGTGACTTCCTTTAAGATTCTTTTAGAGAAGGTTTTGTTTTGTTTTGTTTGGATGAAAGTCTCACCCTTTCAAAATAATATAAAGTTTTACCCCCACAAATGAGGTGTGCTTTGATCCTGCACTTGCAACATTTGACATCCAGCTAACACTGTTGGGCAGGCTTCAGCAATCTTTAAGCTAGTTTATGCTGATTTTAATGGAGATGGAGCATACATTTTACAGAATTTTATATTAATTTGTTGTACTTTGTACTCAGAACTCATTACTTTTTTAAAACTTTTGTACTCATTTTGTGACTTCTGGGGGAGGGGAGGGGAGGGAGGAAGGAAGGAAGGAAGGAAGGAAGGAAGGAAGGAAGGAAGGAAGGAAGGAAGGAAGGAAGGAAGGAAGGAAGGAAGGAAACAGATCTGCTATATAGCTTATATTTTAACCTTTAAGAAATGTTCAAATGAATTCAAAGTAATAGAGGGGAAAGAAACAGTAAACGTTCTGATCTCACATTGTGCCTTGCTACTGGAAATCATCTTTTTCATATTGTCTTTAATTTGCATATATGAATCAGGGAAGATATTGCTTTTGGTGATATTTGTAACACAGAAACTTAACCTCTTTTTCAGGTCTCATCTAGAAGCCAGTTCTGATCAGTGGAGACGTCTACATCTTTCTCTTCAGGAACTTCTGGCATGGCTGCAGTTGAAAGAAGATGAGCTAAAGCGACAGACACCAATTGGTGGTGATCTTCCCACTGTACAAAAGCAGAATGATACCCATAGGGTATGATTTTTAACAAAAATCTTCAGGAAGTTAATATAAAAACATAACAATTTGAAAACTATTAACTGATTTTCCCGGGTTGATAATGTAATCTCTCAGATTATAGTTTTAATATCTTTATGTTTAATTATGCTTCAAGCAATAGATGTAAAGAACTATATATCTTAATATAACCACTTTTTAAGGCATGATAAAAATATATGGTGAACTGCAGTGGGGGTAACTAGAGGACAAGTACATAAGTCATGGCAACTGTATTATGAAGTCATGTGATAAAATGACTTTATAATACAATTGCCATAACTTAGGTACTTTCATCTGATGTTGGACGCAAGTACATATTGGAATTTATGTCAAGGCATCATAACATGTGTTTCGTCATGTTGGCAGCATTGCAGCTTGCTGTAAATGATACCATATTTGCTGAACCTTTGTCCTCCAACAAAGGTTGGATTCCTTTGGAGGAGGTGTTATTTTATGATTCTTGTTTTATGGGATTTCAAAGCCTATAGTGACATTGCAAAGATGGACTCAGCATTTCATGACTACCTTTTATCTGTGAAGTTGAAAATATTTGTTGGCTATATTGTGATTTGGAGTACAGAGATTTGGAATACAGAGATTGACACAATTGCTTCTCTTTCTCTTGTAGAGCCAAATACATTCTTCAATTTATTAGCAAGGTAAAAATGATGAAAGGGCTAGGATAACAGCTGAACTACAAGATCAAAATATGCTTGTTTGAAGGTCTAATTCATGGCAGTCCAGATAGAAAAGATGGATTACATCAATGTCTTTATTATACCTGCATTGATAAAGTGGTACTACTCTCTGCACTATGCATTTTATTAGAGAAATGAGAGAGTCATTATGAACAGTTCACATAATTCATTGTGGATAGCATTATTCAGATCTGCTACCCTTTGGATGCCAATGGTAGGGCCGATCATTGAAATGTACATTTGGCAGCCATATAACTTGTTGTTATAAATCTTGCAGGCTAGCTAAGTGAAAAGATAAGTTATTCATTATTTAAACCTTGTTTCTTCCTCCCTAGCTGATAAATCTGTCAAAGTAGAACTGACCACATATTTAATGGATGTAATAAATCTCTCTTGCAATTGGTATGCATTCCCCCACCCAATCTATTTAAAGGAGGAGACCTGGAACAGCTGTGCAGTTACAGGTCAACTCAAACAATTTCTAGGAAAACTGATTGAAAAGACCTCACAGATGTAATTGTAATTGATTTGATACTAACTGTCTGAACTCATTTTAATTTGACTTTCTACTTGGATAACAGATTTCTATACCACTTTTGTATGACCTATGTGAAACCTGGATGGATAGGATATGACTCTGCTTGTTGTATGGAATCACTTGATGGCATTTATGACATTTACCCCAGTATACTTAATTGGCCAGTGAAATGAGGATTTTTTATTAGTTTCTATTGATTTTTTAATACAATTCAACAGTACTTATTCAACAAACATGTTGTCTGAGTTTATCATTTACTAATACAAGTTAAATTCCTAATCCCTAATTTGTTTCTTCAACCATTGATAAAATAATCCCAAGTTTGAAAATATTCTGTTTCTTTTTTTTCTTTCAACTTCAAAGTAAGTCTGTCCATTTCCGCACAGTCTAGTATTTTTTTAATTATTTATTCCTCTGGTGGTTTCTTCATTTTTCCAGTATTGTGCGAATGTAATTCTTGCTGCTGTTATCACGTGCAAAATCAAATATATACTTTGTTTATCAAGTTTTTCTGGCATTATGCCTAATAAAAAGAGTTCAGGTTTAAAATCTACATGTTTCCCCAACATCTTTTCTAGTGAGTATGTATTTTTGTCCAATATCTCTTTGCTTTAACACATGTCCACCACATATGATAAAAAGTACCTGATTTATGATTACATTTCCAACATTTATCTGACATATTTTTAAACATTTTCGCTAATCTTACTGGTGGCAAATGCCATCTATAAAACATTTTATATAAGTTTTCTTTATAAGAGGTTGACATTGTCAGTTTATAATTTCTTTCCCACAGGCTTTGCCATTTCTCTAAGTCTATATTGTATCCAAAGTTCTTTGCCCATATTATGATTGTTTCTTTTACTTGTTCATCTTCCATTTTCAAATTTAATAAAAAGCTATACATTTTCTTAATTAGTTTTTCATCAGAGGTTAGTAATATCTGATCAAACAAAATCTGTTCTTTATAAAATCCATAGTTTAACATTTTTATCATATCTCACTTGCATTTGTAAATGTGATCACCATGATAGATCAATAACCTGATTTCCCATCTCTTGTCTAGATTTTAAGTTCCTTTCAGAGTTCAGAATATCTTTATATGTCCATATTTTCTCAAGACTGACTAAATTTGGATGTACAAATGCTTCCATTGTTGAAAGCCATCCTGAAATTTTCAAATATATTTTACATTTTATTTTTCCCATGTTAATAATAATGTATTTCTAATGTAGTGGTTTTGAAAATATTTATGAATTTTATTTTTCCCATACCATAAGAAAGCATGCCAACTGAGTTGTAAGTCATGTCCCTCCAAATACAACAATCTTTTGTTTCTGAGGGTTATCCATTCTTCTATCCATGTTAACACTGATGCTTGATAATATAAAACCCACTCTGGCAAACCAAAATCTCCATTCCCCTTAGCTTCTTGTAACATTTTCAATTTAATTCTAGTTTTCTTTCCTTGCCAAATAAATTTTAAAATTAGGGAATTTAAGTCTTCAAAGAATTTTTTCTCTAGTTTTATGGGTATTGTTTGGAATAAAAACAGTATTTTTGGTAATATATTCATTTTCACCGTAGCGATTCTTCCTAACATTGACAATTGCAGATTTTTCCATTTTTCCAAGTCAAGTTTTATTTTGTTTAGTAATTTTATATAATTATCTTCTTTTATCATTGAGCATCTTGCTGTCAGGTATATTTCCAAGTATTTAACCTTTTTAACTATTTATAGTTCTATTTTTTCTGACAATTGTTTTTTTTTGTTGTTTGTTTAACTGTAAGATTTTTAACTATCACTTTATTCTTTTCTCTATTTATCTTTAGTCCTGCTACCTCTCCAAACTGTTCTTTTCCAATAATTTAGGAATCATCTCTAAAGGCTCCTCTAGGATAAATACCAGGTCATCTGCAAATGCTTGCAGTTTATAAGTTTTGCCTTTTATTTCCAGTCCTTTAATTTCTGAGTCCTGTCTAATATTTCTATTTAGAACTTCCAAAGTTAAAATGAATAACAGTGGGGATAGTGGATATCCTTGTCTTGTGCCTTTTCTTATATCAAAATTCTCTATAGTGAAATGAGTTTTAGGGGCAGTTTTAGTTTTAGTTTTTTTGTGTATAATTCTGGATTTCCCATAAAACCAACTCTAGAGGTTTGTATCAACAATATTAATTTGCCATAGACCAGATCTATGATTACCCATAGGCCTCCATACCCATTTAGTACATAGTGTGATTAACTGAAAAATCATGAAATGTTTCAGAACATTACAAAACAAACCTCTGCCTTTTGTATTTGTAACCTGATATCAGGACACAAACCCGATTACCATAAATAATGGAGTGTGTTGTAACATTATGACTCAAATTCATCATTTGTGTTTCCTTGCCATCTGTAAAGACCTATGCTTGTCTCCCCTGCTGTTTAAGATCTTCATAAAACACCTGGAGCTGGTTATTTTGGAACCAGGCATTATTTTAGTACCTTTGAATATTATGAAAACTTTATAATCGACTAGATGAACTAACCAAATGGAACTTACATGCAAATGATTAAAATGGTGTTTGTAACTGAGAAACTATTTTCTGGAATTAAAATTCCACCTCTTTTGGTTAGGTTTGAATTCCCCCCAGTGACCAGGTCACACATTAGGAGTGTTACTTGAGCCTCAGCTGTAATTTGATTAAAAGATGGAGACTGAGGTTCATCGTGCATTTATTAGTGCACCAGTTGGATTTGGCAAAGGCTACCTATGTGTTAGTTATGCCTTGTATTGATTATTGGAAGAGCGAACTTTGAAAAGTATGTAAAGGGTTGGATTGTTGAAACATGGCATTTGTGGTTTATAAAGCTTCTGAGAATAAAAGTATACTATGGAATGTGTGATTTCAGAAGCAATTGTAAAGTCTGATTTCTTAACCGCTTTGACCATGTTTCTCATCTCTGTCTCTTCCACAAGGACTCATGTTCTTTGGTTACAATTCCTGTTCCAGTTAACTATCAAAGCTAGTCTCTTCATGGATACTTTTAGAAAACCTTTTCTACATGCGTAGCACATTTGTAACAGAATATAAAACTTGTCTTGTTAGAGGCATTTGGTTCCCTGTGGAAGAAAAAGAACAAAAGTCAGTTTGATATTTAGGTCATCCTGTCTATTTCTCAGGAAGTCTTGGTTAAAAAAAAGGTGGAAAATAAGACCTACTTTAAAATTGTCTTTGACAGATAATTTATTTATACTTTTCAGGATTCCTCCTCCTCTTTCTAGTACATTTTCTTACCAAAACAATCTGTATGCTACCCTATAGATATATTTTATTGCTTTGCGTGATAATAGTGCTAAAATATTGAGTCCTTTAGAAATCAGTTAGTCTTCTCAAGAGCCATTTCAATTTTATTTTCACATAAATCTTATGAGATACATTAGGTTAGATACAAGAGTATCAATTATCTATAATTTGATCTTAGCCATTGGGGAAGACTTAGTCAGGGAAGCAGAAATAGCAGGCATATTGAAGAAGAAAAAAAGTGTAACATTCTAGATTTTTAAAGGAAAATTAAATATATATTTTGTCCAAAATTATCAAATGATTCTTGCAGCTATATTGCATGTGACCATGTGTCCACAACCCTAATCCAATACTGATTACTATATATATTATTAAACTACATTTCTTTCAGTTCTCATCCCAAAACTGTTTCAATAGGAATTTCCTGGATTTCTTTCTATGGAGAAACTTATTTTATGTAGATATTTGGGTTCTTATCCAATATAAATTAGTATGATTTCCAATATTGCATATAGTTTTTGTGAATATTGAACAGCACAGTAAAATAGGTCATGTTATATTTATTTTGCATACATTAAGTATATCATAATAGAAAATAAAATTGATTAATCACATACCATGGAATTTGACAATATTTTGTTTTATGTGTACCAAAATGGCTACAGTAATCCCTATTTGCCCTATATTTAATTTGTTATACTACCTTGTCTTATTTGTACAAATAAGAGTAAGATTCTGAAGTGAAACTTATAACTCTATTTTATTACCTCTAGCAAAAACTATCAGCCTCAAAACAGGAAAAACACATGGATGCTTCATAGTGGAGTTCAGTGAGGGAATTTAGTAAATTTCCTCTACTGGAATGACTCTATGACTGAAATATAGGAAATTTAAAAATTAAAAGAAGCAATTGCAAATGGAAAAGTTAGATAAGTGTGTACTATGTAAAAATATCCAAGTTAAAGTTATTGATGATGCAGTGGGGAGCTGTGGATCAAAATATGTGGGGAAGCAAATAAAAGCAATACTATTGTCCAACCAGTCAACCAGAACATACTTTCCAAAGGTAAAAAGTTTTTTCAAAGGGCATGAGGAAGTAATATTGAGGCACTTATACTGGGAGGAAATTCTATCAAGCAGGATTTTTCCAGAGAATTTCTGACAATGTTCTCCTCCAGAAGACGAAAGGAAATACAAGGCGTATTAGTTATCCATGACCTGATCCTAGCCATTGGGGAAGACTTAGTCAAGGAAGCAGAAAAACATGGAATATTGAAGAAAATAATAACATAACAACAACAATAATAATAATAATAATCCAGAAGTTTTAAGAAAGTCTACCAGATATTTATCTTGTAGTAAATGCTTTGACCAGGGAGTGAGGACTATTATTTTGAAGGGGTTTTGGTAAAAAGTTTAGGCAATTGAATACAATGTGCCAGATAAAATTGAATCCAGAACAGGAATTACTGTCTTCGAGAAGGATGTATTTGACCAAAGTATCTTGCAATTTATTTATTTACTTTTCATTTACTAAAAAGAACATGAAAACATTTAACCTTTCTTTGCTTTTTCATTCAGTGAAAAAAAGGAAAATATACAGTCAGGCCATAAAAGCAACTTAAATGTCAGTTTATATTTTTATTGTTTCCTTTTGTAGGCCTTTAAGAGGGAATTAAAAATGAAAGACCCTGTTGTCTTGAATGCACTTGAAACAGCCCGAATGTTCATATCTGAGAAGCCTCTGGAAGGACTGGAGAAGTTTTACCAGGAGCCGAGAGGTAATTGCTAGAGTGCAATAATAACTTTCCGGAAGAAGCAGCAGAAGTGGCTAAAAAAAATTATCCATTCTTATTGGAGCTCTCTAAATATTTGCAAGTTTAATATGACAAGAATAAGAATACTCAGAATGTAAACAGTAATCAATTTGCAGATTTATGAGCATACCATCTTTGCATATTCTAATCTAATATTGTTTCAACAGTATATGGAAATAGGTGATCATGATGCCACTCAGTGGACTTAATGCCATTGATATAACCCCATGATACTACTCAATTTGAGCCAGTGCCACAGATACAACACTTGAATATTTTTGCCTCTTAATAATAAAAAAAATGAGATTTTGTTTTTAAATTTTATTTATGTTATCTATGTGCTTCCCTTTTAGAGCTGTCTCCGGGTGAAAGAGCCCAGAATGTGACTCGACTCCTAAAGAAGCAGGCAGATGAGGTTAAAACAGAATGGGATAAACTGAATCTACAATCTGCCGACTGGCAAAAAAAGATTGATGAAGCCCTTGAAAGACTACAAGAGCTTCATGAGGCAATGGATGATTTTGATCTAAAACTGCATCAGGCAGAAACTGTCAAAGAGACTTGGCAGCCAGTTGGGGATTTGCTCATTGACTCACTGCAGGATCATCTTGAAAAACTGAAGGTAAAATGATATTTCTGTTCAGTGCTGTTTCCATTAAGATACACTTAACATTCTGCTGTAGCTCCCCCTTCAACACAAAGAGAGAATTCATTGTGATTTTAATTAATCACAATGAATATTAAGATAACATATAAATAAAAATATATTACTGCTATCTTTAAATTTAGTTGTGCCTTAAAATGTAGGCTAGTGAGAAATTCCAAAGGCATTCAGTTTTATATGTCAAATTATTTTAGTTGTGCATTTTTAGGAAACTTTATTTGTCTATTTATTGTTAATGTAATCAAATTTATTTTTTATATATACATTATGGAAAAATTACCAAATGTCAGCAAAATTATGGTTATTTTGTGGGCTAATTATCCACTTCCTAGGGTGCAAGAACATGCTTTCATATCTATACTATTTACATTAATTAATTGATTGATTGATTGATTATTGTCACCAAGTAATTGATGACTCTCAGCAGCCATATAGATATTCTCCTTGATGATCTATTCTTTCCCTATCCTGATCCTTCAATTCTTGCAATAGTGCACTCATTGCCACTGTTAACCAAGTCCATTTTCCCTGCTGATCACCCTCTTCTTGTCCATTTTTTATCCTGAATATAAATTAAATAATTTTTTTCATCAAAAAGTAAATTATTTTTCATTAGAAATTTCTTAAATTAAATATTTTTCATCCTGAACAGAAATTAAATCATTTTAACAATAGTTTTGTGGTCTCTAGAAGTCTGAGTGGCATCTGCTACAATGAATGGGCATGACTTTCATTCAGGCTTTCATTCCATCACTTCTTGGCCATTCTTTTATGAACAGTTAATAAACTGTTAGTAAATGATGTTTTACTTCTAATATGGAAGAATATGAAAGAAATATTTTAGGGTTCTTTTTTCAAATGAATATCATAATTCTAAAGAGTTGTAATAGATATATTTTTTTCTGGCAGATAATTTTGACTTGGTACTTTCATATTTGTCTTGTAATTTTAAGATAGTGAAACTGATTTCCACGAAAACAGTATCCCAATATTTATCAAGAATTTAAAGAATTTGGATAATTCTCAGATTTAGAAGATAAATTTATTACATTATTAATATATTTAGTGGTTTTGACAGTACATAATCAGCATGAGAATTAGATTGAAATATACTATTTTATTCCAAGTATGTTTTTGACCTTTTGAAAAGTTGCTTATAATATTTGCTTTTCATTAAATTCATTAAATTCCATTAAATTCCATTAAGTTCTATTGTATAGAATAGTGGTTCCCAATCTTTTCTATACCCCGCACTCCTAGAACGCTTCTGATATATTCTTGCACCCTTTACAAAAGTTCAAAACAACGGCATTGAATTATGCATATATACTATAATTTTGAAAACCCAAGTTTTCACACCCCCTGGAATATCATCTCGCACCCCTGGTTGGAAACCCCTGGTATACAACAATACAGCAAAAATGCAGAGTTAACTGCATAGTCAGTCCATAAGCAAATTGCACCCATATTTTAATCTTCAGTTATTATCTACATATGCAATTTAAGTATTTTTCAACATCTTCACAGCTTTTGTGACTTATTAATCACTGTTTTGATGAAAATGTTTATATTATATCATTATCAATTCTATAATGTATCATTCTTATATTTATACCAATTTCTTCTACTTTTACTTCCATTCAATTTGCTGGATTCTTTTTCAGTTATCTTCAACCATGCAAAAGCAATGGGAATTTATTTACCTCAGATTGCACTGCAATTTCTTTGCTTCTATTAATCTTAACTGTTTCTAGCTCTTTTT
This sequence comes from Azemiops feae, assembly GCA_023970755.1. Classification (NCBI taxonomy): domain Eukaryota; kingdom Metazoa; phylum Chordata; class Lepidosauria; order Squamata; family Viperidae; genus Azemiops; species Azemiops feae. The sequence goes on from JALGBA010000038.1 coordinate 517,749, forward strand.
GACTACATCTTTGCAATAAACTTTTTTATCTCTATACATATTATATAGTATTTTTCATTCTCATTTTTACAGCAGTTATTTGTAGCTTTTAGTTGCAGCATATATACATATACACATATACATACACACACACACACACAAACATATATATATTATATATTATAATTTATTATATATATATATAATTTAAATATTGCAACTAACATACAGGTACTCTATAACACAGTTCTTTTCATTTTGTTCCAAGCAACTTCCACATCTGCTTTCCTGCTATTTTCTATTCATTTTGGGGGAGGGGGAGTTTGATCTATTTTCTAATACTTTTCAATAAAGAATACTCACCAGTTTTCATTCTTATTCATTACAGGTCACTAAATGAACCAGTTAATTTTTCTGTACTCTCTCATATTATTCCTACTAATTTATGTCACCTAATTTGAGAATTCTATTCAAATTTTCTCATATCTGTTTGTTTGCTTGATTATCACAATCCACTGGACTATAACATGCAATTATCAATAACTTATGGAGTCATGTGCACTACAATAACTTAATCAGATAACTCTAGTTCATCAATATGGCATGCATTTTAAACCTTTAACCTTAAATTTAATGCATGTATTAATCAAATGAACTCCACAGAATCAAGCCACCTTCATTCAGATCTCCTTCCTCTTTCTTTTAATTTCACAGGTACATTCTATTTTGTTTATTTCATTCATTATATTTATTAATTCATGCCTTTTGCCATATACTCTTCTTAAAGTCCAATAGCCATCTTTTATATTAATAGTGATCACAAAATGGGACCAGAGATATCTTGGCTACCCACTATAACTTTGGTCAGTTGAGACTATCACATAATGCTTTTTAATAATTCAGAGACAACATAATTACATGTAAACAATATAGATATAAATATCTATATAGATATATATTATTTATATTATCAATATAGACAGTAATAATTACCAACCTCAGTTGTAGCTATATCACATGCACCATTCCCTGCTAATGGTAAGAAATGTATCAGTTCATTTCACAAGTTTTAGACAAGATGCCTCAAGGGCAATCAAAACCTATTTTTGGCCTAAGCTTGGTCACTCTATCCATGCAAGTTATAATTTCCTGAAAGCCAATATATTGTTGCCTTCATGCCACTATCCTAGAAGAACAATTTTGCTTATTTTGAGAGCAAAGTAAATGAAGTACATTATGGAAAGATAAAAGAATGCAAGAGACAAATTTTGAAAAATCACATGCCACCTGGGTAACCAGTAGCAAATTATGTGAAATTCTGTTACTATTTGAATTATACACTTCTGGACCAGAAGAGGACTAATTTCATATAATTATTTCCCATCTTCACAGTATGTATCTCCAAGGAATAGAATTACATGGAGAATGAGAAAAATTCTTTGTTATGCTTGTGACACATCCTTGTATTGGATGACAAACATTAACAAAAGTATTTCAGGGGGTATTTTTTTTAAGGGATAGAAAAGAGATAAAAGCTTTACCTTAGTTGTAAAGAGATAATCCCAGATCAAATGCCTGTTTTCCAAGAAAAATCTTTGTCTTGAACTTATTTTAATTTTCTGGAAGACAAATTCTGAATATTGTTGGAATTATTCACATGATTTTAAGCCACTAAATCAAATTCATAAATTCTTCTTTTTGCTTGCAATCCCAACATTTTATGTAGCATAAAATTAAATTTTACATTTTGATAAGTACACTTCACTGATTTTAATGGAATATTTGTATGGACATACTAAGACAAAATATGAGTTTTTTAGTGTCAGTAATATTTTAACTAGCCTTTGCTAACATACTGGGTGAACTGGGTCATACTCCTCTAAGAATTATTTGTATCTTTTTAATCTTTTCAAAAGTTCATCAAATAATATTTTCAAAAGCTTACATCATATTGGAAAATTTAATTTAGAGAAAAAATTAAATTAAGAGTCTCTCTGTGTTTCTTCTTCTGGAGTGGAGATGTTATTTTCTTTTTAACAAGAGAAGACAAAGCAGATATGGTGAAAGGAATAAGTTAATTTATTAATAGTGAATGAGAATAAATGGAGCAGAAGGTTGTTTTCCCCTGAGAGAGTCAATAGTCTTGCTGACAGTTTCCTGAACTGAAAATAAAATTGCTGAGTACCAGGTACATAATTAGGAAAATAGCATCTTGGATTCTGGCTAAGACAAGCATGATGATTTAGTTTGGTTAGAGTGGCCTACTTGGCTTTAGCCATATGTAGTAGTAGGCAGAATTTTGGAGAATAGGGAGGAATGGAAGTTATACTGGCCTATTATAATTCTACCTTTCTGAAAAGGTGCTTTGTGCAGAGTACTTTTAGTGTTCCAGATGGTAGAACTATTCTGGAGAGGTGATGGATTGTTACAGATAGTCCACTGCAGGAGGCTGATGGATCTGCTTTGGGGATGTTCTTTCTACCATCAAGCAATTCTGTCAAATCCTGATTGACCTATAAAATAGAAAATGGGCCGTGCAATAGAAACAACCATCTTTTAATGGTCTTTCCTGCTGAGTACAGTTAATCAAACTGCCTGGTTTTCAAAGAAGCTGTTGGCAAAAAAGTGAAAAGGACTAGAGTGCTGTTAGGAAAAAAAAAACTCATTTGAAAGACTAGCCTGTGAGAGCAATGCCATTGAAGAAATCTTTTGTCTCTGCTGCTACTGTGTCTCAGCAAAGCTGAGCAGTTTAGCAATCTGGGTAGACAGAAGCCTATTGAATTCTGGTACACGAGAATAAAGATCACAGAAAAGCCTATTGTAATACATTTCCCCCAGAATTTACTGTTCAAATTACTCATCTCCTTGGTGACTTGAATGTTGTGCTGGATACAGATTGAGTTAAAATCTTCTTGGTTGTATAATGGAACTTATTGGCATCAATAGGAATCTTTTAAAAGGGAGACTTTCAGGATGTACCGTATTTTTCCATGTATAAGACGCTATTTTTTCCTGCAAACACCCTCTTCAAAAATCAGGTGCGTCTTATACAAGGAATAATTATGGTAACCTCCGCAGCCCAGGGCATGCCTGTGTGGGTTGCCATGCTGCCTGGTGCAGGTGTCAAGCTCCTGTGGGCTTGCCACTAACGGGAGGGGGGAGGAGCAAGATCTTTGGCCGGCCAAACTTGTGGATTTGCCGGCTCAGCTGTTTGGCACTCCGCCGAACAGCTGATCAGCGCGGAGAGCCTTATACAAGGGTGCGTCTTATAGACTGAAAAATACGGTATGTTTCTTGAGTTATGAAAGTGCATAGATTAGTAATAGAAGAAGAGCTTAGAGGTGATTGAATATTTTTAAAAGGCAGTATTTAAAAAAAACAGTAATAATATCTTGATAATAAAAAACTTTTGGCTTTAGTATTTCAAATGTTCCATCTTGTCAAATTCAGTATCTCAAATATCCCATATTATCTAACAACTTTATGAAAACTCTCAGACTCTCCTCCATGATGATTTCTTGCCAATATGTGAATGACACAAAATTATACCATTCTTTTCCAAATACAAACGCAAAGATGCTGAGTTATTTTGGAGATAGGGTTGGAATAAACGGGGGAATAAAGAATCTGAAACTTAACTGAAGAGAGACAGAAGGCACAATTTATAAAAATGGTAACCTATCTGGATAGAGATCTCTGAAATATTTGGGATATCTTCTGAACTTAATATTACCTTTATAACGAGAGGTGATTAAAAGCATACTTTATCAGACTAATCTAGTTCGCTAACTGCACATCTAGTTATAATGGTTAGAATTTGCTTCATCTTCTATGTAAAAGTTAAATTACTGTGATACAGAGTATTCTAAGTAACTTCTAGAGTTTAGGTTTTGGTTTATGCAAAACAGACTTAAAATTTATAAATTATGTTAAAACAGATAATATTTTTTATATTTACCAGCCTTAAGCACCAGTGTAACCCTTATGGTTTTAAGATTAAACATAAACATTAAGATTAAACATTAAACATTAGCCTCAATTGTCTCTTATCCTATCCATTTATAAGATGCTCAAAGACTTAGTTCATTTGCTTGAAAATAAATTAGACTGGTAAACATGAAAAAAGGGCTTTGGAGATGTCTTATAACTTCATAGGGTTTTTCCATTCTTCACGTTGATATACTTAGAATAACATTTACTTTATGCTCAAATATTTATAAATATAAAATTAATACTCTTATTAATATTCTTACAATAAAAAGATTTTTATTGTAATATTCTTAAGATGTTTCTATTCTGAGCAATGATCCTGACTCATTATGATACCAAGTCTCATCTAAGTTATTTGTTTATTCAATTTATATTCCACCTTTCTTTTAGAAGTTCAAGCCAAACTTCCTTTCTTTCGAGTCTAGAGCCTTACATACACTATAGTCATGAATAGTAGAATATGTTTATCTATCTTTCTATCTCAGTGAAACATAAGAAGTGAAAAGTTTGATATGGGACATTAAGCTGATTCTGGCATTAACCTGTCATTGCAAAGGAAGATTAGACATATAGAAGTATAAATGTAAGACCCATATATTTCCTCCTGTTTCTTTTCAAGTTCTGCATTTTGTTATCTTCCTCAGCACTGTTGACTGCAGCAGCATAAAGTCTAATTGCAGGTCACATCTTACCTACGTAAATGTCTTTTCTCTCTCATTTATCTGCTTTCATTTCATTATGTGCCTAATTAGCTTGCTTGGTCACTACATACTATAATCTTGAGATGCCAGTTTAGTTATTCTGAACTCCTCATACACTCTCCCAGTAGAGATAATTAGAATGATATGACGTTTTTTGCAATTTCCATTCTCTCGATGCATCATTTGAAATATTTTGAACTTGTTTGGCCTACCATCTATATCTGGTGACTGAGAGCCAATGCATTTCAATGGATAAAATATTGAGAGAATACTTTAAAAAGGCATGTGAATCTTAAGAAGTCACAATTTTGCAGGCTCAGTTAATATTCTGTGTAACAAGGAGTTTACTATAACAGAATAAGTACAGCTTTCTATTATAGGCAGAGATGCATATCTATACCCACATACCCACAAACCCAGCTTCTACCTCTTGGTGACAATGGGTTTCTTATAAAGTACAGTCTCATTTTTTTAGACACTCAATCCAAATGAAAATTTGAAGTTAATCTAATAGGTAGATGCCACTACCAGAAAAAGGCCCATCTTTGTCTTGACTGATCAGCTGCTTTTAAATAAATGTTCTTTCTCATCTGAAGCAAGCTAAGCTCTGATAGCACTACTCTTGTATGTTCTTATTGCTTAAAGCAGTCTTTCCACATTTTTAACAGACATGTTAGCTTTGATTTTAAGGCAGGTTATTGTATTTTCATAATGTGAAAAACACAATAAAAAGAAAAGTTGTCATTTGTATCCTGCAAGCATATTTATTTCATTCCATTTATTTTTTCACTTTGGTCAACAGCTGAAGATCTTAGTGTTAAAGATATGAAAAGCAGCAATGAATCTCATTAAGAGTTTTAAGTCTAGTCCCCCCCCAAAAAATTCCCCCTGTGAAAATAAAATAAATCTAGAACATGAAGTTGTAGCTGTTCTGCTTAAAGAAAATTAATATAGTAAATCTAATTGTTCAGATCTAGAAATCAGCTTAAAACTTTTTCAGAATATATTGCCTTTAACTTTCTCTAGGGGAAAGACTCTAAAAATATTTTTCTTAGTTCTTAGTTTTTTTCTTTAATCTAATTTATGAGGTTAATGGCAGTGATTTATAAAATTGCTTTTATAATCTATTGACATAAACACACACACACACACACACACACACCTTTATAGAACCTTTGTTTGCCCTTCCGAAGCATCCTCCTAAAATCTGCAGAAGCCTAAGGAGTTGCAAGGCCTCTCACAGCTCTTACAATACCTTTAAGTGGCCCCTTTTTGATGGCTTTCCACTAAAATATATTAACCCAATGAAGCAACACCAACAATTATTATACAGCTAATATCCAGAGGTTCTTGTGGACCTATGAACTAGGGTACTGGTAGTAGTACTAGAGGAATACAACAAATGTTTTTGTATATTGTGTCCAAAAACTGACTGTATTCTAACCTAATTTGCAGAAAGCATAGGGTTTTATGGTTTCAAGTAAAGGAGAATATTAGTAACTCGGGGTTGAAATGAGGTGTTCTTGATGCTCTCTGAGCTTGGTTGTTTTCTTGCACTGATGATGTTACCTAATTTGGATAATGAAACTTCTGCAAGAAAACAATCAAGCTCAGAAAGCACCAAAAAACCCTCCTTTTATTTTGTTTTGCATAAAGTTTTTTTATTTCATCTATAGCATCCTAACTTTACATTACTTTACACAGGTCTACCAAGGAGAAATTGCTCCTCTTAAAGAGAACATGAACAATGTTAATGGCTTAGCTCATCAGTTTACCTCATCTGAGATTCCACTTTCTCCATATATGCTCAACAGGCTAGAAGACCTGAATGGAAGATGGAAACTCCTGCAGGTAATAATGTACACCTTAAGAACAATCAATACTGTCAGGGTGATGATTTGGATATTTTTATCTGTTCTGATTTTCCATCAAGCAAAGCAAGAAACAAATAGATCCTAATCACTTTCTGTCAGAACTGAGATTACTTATTTTATGAGTAATAAGGTAATAGTTATATCCATGCTATACAAATGCATAAATTGTTTCATTTTTTTAAGAACAAAAAATGTAATATATTTCTAAAGTACAGTTTTAACAATACTTTCAAATGACGGTTAAAAAACTCTACTTTGGCAAATAGTACTTAAAATTATTATTAATGATTAAGATAAATTGTTGGTGATTAGCACCGTAATTCAAATTACTACCCTCTTGGTCAAAATAGTATTTTTGGATTTCCATAATTCCCCTGAGATATGATAATTTTTTAATTGCCAATTAATACAATCAGAACCAGAAATAGGCAGTTATTCTTTCAATGGGAGGGAGGGCCTATTTGTTGTCCTCTGAGTCCAGAAAGTTCAGTGACCATTATCTCCCTCTTAGGCAATATAGTGATTACTCTAAAGACACTAGTAAATTTGACATCATTGAGAATGTTATGTAGTATTCTAGTTGTGGGATATCTGTGTACACTTCTGTAATTGTTTTTCTGAAGGCTAATTAAATCTTTCAGGATAATATAATTTGTCTGCAGCTTTACTCCTGCTTGTATGTGAGGTTTTTTTTTTTAAAGTACAGAGTTTGGGGCTGGGCAGCATAGTTTTGAATTCTTTTGGCTTTCTCTGAGGTCAGTTTCAATTAGTGTTGATTCAGTAGCTAAATCATAAATAGTTATTAAACTCTCCCCCCTAGTTAAATTTATTTCATGATATATGTATTAAAGACATTTGATATATCTCCATTTAGTTTAATCTGGCTTTTAGAACCTCCTTTATTTATTATCACTAACTCTGAAATTATTAAAGTAATTACAGTGGAATCTTATGTCATAAGATTCTACGGTATGAATCTGATCTGTTCTGTGACATAATAGCAAGAGATTATTAATCTCAATTTGTTAATATATGAATTACTTCTTCTATGGCCTACTTCTGCCAAGGCTGGAAGAGAGGTATGTAATTAAAAAGCTAGATGAGCACTGCTTAAAATTTGTGCTATAGAACCAGGTATCCCCAGTTTTCAGCCTGCAACAATCCAACAATGAATCTGATCTGAAATAGACCTCTCTTATACAAGCCCTGCTCAAGCAAGAAATAGTACAAAAAGCAACGATTCACTCAATACTGACATTGGAAGCATATTCTTTTACAAGAAAGGATGCTATTAGCATTATTAGTATAACTATCTCTCCTATTCACACCCCAAACAACTAAGGAAAATAGAACATTACTGATGACTGCTTATTACAGATTTGTTTATGGCTACCTTTTATTTCGAATTTGTTTAAGATACACCTGTCACTCTGTAGAGCCTGTCACACCTGTCACAATGTACAACCAATTTCCCAAAGTTTTGGCAATGGAAATTTATAACTTTACTATAATAATTCAGGAGGATTTAGTGCCGTCAGAGAATATTGAGCTGATGTAGTGAAGAAATCTCAAGGAAAAGGCTAATACTTCAGGCTAATACTACATGAAGGAAAGATAATAGGTTATTTGAATACTTTACCTTTAGTCTGTCTACAATCATTCAAGTTATTATCAGCACAAACCAAGTGACTTATCAGACAAATCAACAAATTTGGCAAATCAACAAATTTATTTCATTCACTTAAATCCAAGGGGTACAACTATCATCCTATAGTACTCCATTTATGGCCCTAAGAGTTCTTAGAGTACCCATCTCTCCCACAACGGTGTTTTTAAAAACTGCATTCAGGCTTACTGAGCTTAAGACACCCATTGAATGCTTTTTAAAAAAATCATTTCCCGAGATAGGACTAGGTGGGTTTTTTTGTTTTGTTTTGTTTTACTTGAAGCACCAATTTTTTTATTTAACCTTTTTCAATGAAAAAATATGTTTGAAAATTCAACCCACATATTCTGGTGTTATTTTCACTATTCCCTTACAACTTTCAGTAGGTCTATTCAGCTTACGCCCTCCCGTAATCAATTGCTCCATTCTTGTTTCCATCAGGTTCGTTGACAGCTGTTTGAATGTTGGCACTCTGTTTCTCTCCATTCGCCCCGCCCATATGGGGCGTGCATTTTGCCGCGCATAATCTTCTCACTGTTCATTTGACAGTTCTATGTGCGATGCTGCCATTTCGGCTGTTTGTTCTTCCTTATTGTCAGCCGAAACAGCAGCATCGCTGCTTCATCAATGGGTCATCCATTTAATAATTTTGGGAAGAGTAGTCTGCTTAAGCCTCTGATAACTGCTAGAATTTTACAAGAAAGAAGAAACACAGAAGCGTGGAGTTTTTAAAAAATCCAAGTTAGTACAGGTAGTCCTCAACTTACAACTATAATTGCATTCACAATGTTCCAGTTAGTAAGTAGGTCATCATGTGACCACATCTGATTTTATGACTTTTTCCAGTGGTTATTAAGCGAAAGCCACAGTTGTTAAGCAAACCAATTTTTTGCTATGAGTGTTGTTTTTTTATCAGAAACTGAAAATAAATGCCATTTTCCTGCAAAAACATTGCAAATCAGGATCACATGAGGTGGGACCCTGCAAATAGCCATAAATGTGGGCCAGTTGCCAAGCTTCTAAAATGTGATCATGTGACTGTAAGGAAGGGGTTGTCTGTTAGAAATTTAAATCTAGGTCATAAATAATCTGGGGAAAGTCTGTCATAACTTCAAATGGTTGCTAAGCAATCAATCATAAGTCATGGACTATCAATACAAAGGATGAATAAAGAATGACAAAGAATTCTGAGTAGACATAATTAAATATGATAAACATATAGTAAAATCCATGTGGCCTAAAAAAAAACCCCAAACATTATAAATAGAGACTGGAATATTAGGAGGAATAATGTATTTAAAATGTTTTAAAGCATATCCAAAATATGCATGAGATGGCAGAAGAATTGATCACAAAACGTGTATCCCGTAATAACCATCAGACCTAAGGGCTACCAGCCACAAGTTTTTAGAGATCCTTAAATCTAAAAAATACTCCAACAGGAACGAATAAAATAGAATAAAAAGTAGCATCCCTTGAGATCCTAAGGCAAATTACTATAGAAGAACAGAGGTACAGAGGCAACTAACAGATTCAGCAGGGAATTAATCTGGATCATTTCCATATACAAAGCAAAGTCACAAGAACTGTACCAATTGCACTCGTAACAAATCACCAGCAGTGCCATAGATATAGTTTTGTAAGGAGAACCTGAAGTCCAGGCAGACAAACATACTCATGTTCATAAGAAAGTGAGCAGCCTCTAATGCTGGGTTTTTCTAATTTTCCCGTGGGCCAACGAGGAATAGGTGGTGTAGGTGAATCTGTAATTAGAAAGTGTTTTAGAGATGTTTTGTGCTGCCAGACCTTGGAAGGAGGCTATATCATTTGATTTGTCTTTTTTTAAGTGGAAATAACCTCACTTACAGTTGCCAAGATTTCTGTGCTGCAGATTGTGCTGTGTTAATTGCTAGAAATCAGCAGTTCTTTGTATCTCTTTGCTCTACTTGGCGGTATTTTTTTCACTCTGATCTGCTACGACATGATTTAAGCTAGCACAGCTAATCAGGTGAGACTAGTTAACCTACAACAAGCCCAGAGCTGTTTAGGATTAACACTCATTGTCTTCTGCTCAACTGCTGAGTGCATGTTTGCACAATATGTTTACCCCTATTCATGAAAGACTGTTATGTAAACAGGGCTCTCGGTATCATGATACATGATAATTATAACATGTGATTTGGTTTAGCATTTTGTGTGAATTCAGTACTTACAATTTCTAAACCATGGTTTATGTTTCAGCATATAGTGTGGTTTATTCAATAAATGACGTTAAATATGTAATGGCTTTACATATCAGACCAGGCAATCTAGGTTAAAATCTCCACTTAACTATGAAAATGGAACAAAGCAGGTTAAAATCATCAAAGCAATATCTACGTGTCTATGCTATAGCTAACATGCACTGGGACAAGTTACTATGGCCACAATATGCTAACATCTCCTTCTCCATTATATTTCTTTTGTTTTATCTAGATGGTTATCTCACTATATAATAATCCTAAATATCAAAGTACAGTATCCTATATTGTGGTCATCCACAACAGAGGCTTAAAACATGAAGAAATAACTTTCCCCCCAATGAATACAATCAATAGGACACTTTTTGGGTAAACTTATCAGTACACAAAATCTATTATTACCAAGGAGAACTTTTTAGTTCTAGAAAACAGACGTCTATATAGGCAGTCCTCAACTTACAACCATTTGTTCAGTGACCCCTCAAAGTTATAGCAGCCCTGAAAAAAGTGGCTTATGACTGTCACACTTAGGATCATTGCAGCATCCCCATGGTCACATGATCAAAATTTGGGCACTTGACAACTGGCTCATATTTATGACAGTTGCAGTTTCCCCAGGTGATGTGACCACTTTTTGCCACCTTCTGACAAGCAGTCAATGGGGAAGCCAGATTCACTTAACCACCGTGCTGCTAACTTAACACTCCAGTTATTCACTTAACAACTGTGACAAGAAAGGTTATAAAATGGGGCTAAACTCACTTAACAACTGTCTTGCTTAGCAATAGAAATTTTGAGCTCAATTGTTACCCTAAGTTGAGGACTACCTATACTTTAGATTCCCTTTCCTCTAAATTTTAAAAGCAGATTTATCGGTTGAAACATATTTTATTTATAGTATGAGAAACATGTTGAAATAAGTAAAGTTCATATTTAAACTTCAAAAACTTTTATTTTCCTATCTCCTTCCAGGATTTTTACTGTTGCTGTTAATTATGATTAAGAAAAAGTCAGTACTGTACTAACAGTGCCATTTCCTCACTTCAAATCTTCGGGGGATAATTTATGATAAGCAGAGTGCTGACCCCCATGATGGAGTGATTTTTGGTAGTGAAAGTTACCTGAATTATAACTAATTTTACACTGTCATTCCCTTCAGGTCAAATTAAGTAAGAACTCAATCAGCAGCCAAGCAAATTTTGAACAGCTCAGAGAGCAGAATTTCTACTTGTAATTTTTGCAAGGAAAATTTACAAATAGTGCAGTGTATAGCTTTTATAATAAGCTATTAAGAAAATGATCAGAGAACAAATTTCTTTTCCAGCTGTTGCTACCAATTGTGATATCTACAATTTACAACACATTAACTGAGCTTCAGTACTTATTTCCATCTGGAAGTGATCAGAGGTAGCAGATGAGCAAATCATGAGTGTCTTGTTATGACTTTATTAGGGAACAGCAGGCAAAGCATGAAAAGACTAAACTAGTATTTCTCAACCTTAGCAACTTTAAGAAGTGTGAACTTCAACATCCAGAATTCCCTAGCCAATGGGCTGAAGAATTCTTAGAGTCAAAGTCCACACATCTTAAAGATGCCAAGGATAAGAAACACTGAGCTAAACTCCCTATGGGAAAAAAAACCTATTTACCATTTGTTTTGCTTTAAGTACAAAGTCATTTTTATAATAGACTATAGCAACTATAATATAAGACAGTAGAGATAAATACAGTATTTCATTCAAAACAATATTTATTAAAGTATTAAATCAAAACCTGTAATTTTGTTGTCTTTTTATCTTATTTTTAAGTAGTGCTAGCCACCAGAATTATAAATTTGAGGTAGGCAGTCATAAAAATTTAATAATACTTGTGAAACTTCTAAAAGAATATTGGGAAGTAAGAAACTTATAATCTAAAATATAGCATTTTGAATGCTTACATATGCTGCATAAATATATTTTTTATCTTATGTTACCAGTCTAGATTTTCCAAAAATCTTTTGCAAATCTTCCACTTTTTTTTTTTTTTTTTTGCTAAATTACTTCATGTTTCTTCAGACCCTATTTCCTGCAGTTTCTACTTTAATCCACCTACATTTTACTGGTGATTTACCTCTGGTGATTTACCTTTTTCTGGTCTAACAGTGAGCACTAGTCTCTCTTGTGTCCTTTTTGCAAGAAATGTTTCTAATATATGGATTTTTATAAGAATATGGCTGTTCAAATGGGTTATATCAGGTTTTTTTATTCTTTGTCTAGAGACTATTGACAGCTGTGCAAAATATAACAAGGTTATCCTGTGGCAAGGGAAAGGGAAACCTGGGTGCATTGATTTAAGGTTCCATATTGTTTTTGCTGTGTCTCTGTTACTAACCATGATAGATTGTTTCATTGGTCTTCATAATGATTCAAAACCTCTGTAACAAAGAATAAATAAAGGAGCCATCTCTTTTCTCTGCTATCAATTCCAAGGGTTGTCAGAACCTGTCATGATTGTTTAATATTTGACTTCATCTCCAACGAAGTATTGTTAGCAAACTTATATGAGGTTTTGTTCCTTTCTACCTCTTGTGCCAGTTTCTCTATAGAGGCAGCAGGTTTGAGAAATAATAGATTCTATTTTCTCGAAAGAAATGAAGAAATATTTCATTTGAGCCAAATATGCTTTGGAAATATTGGACTACAGGTAGTCCACAACTTGCAACCTTAGAATGTCAATCAGCAATCATTCCTAATTACAACAACACTGTGCTTGGAGTTCTGACCATCCCAGCACCCCAACATGATTGCATTGTGAGTGCTTGGCAACCCATTTACATTATGATTGGTTGCCAATTATCCTGTGCCATTTGAAACCTTCCCTGCCAACTTTCCCAGAAAGTCAGTGGGAAGTCTGTAGGAAAGGTCACAAGTCACTAGAGTAAATGTCTCCTATTAGTGCACCTTCCCCCAATTCCCCCAATAGCTATTCTTTAGCTATTTGCTATTTAGCCATTAGCTAAATAATTTGCAATGGAGACAAAACAACATTACTAGTATATTCTTGAAATTGTGGATAAGAAGAGCAACTATAACATCTTGCTCTTAGGCACTTAGGATGGCACCATGGTAAAGACGATGGACTTCTCAGCTAGATAGTTGACAGCCTGTGTTCAAGACCCGAATGTCGTGCAATAGGATGGTCATCATGGTCCTCCCTACCTAGCAGTTTGAAAGCATGCAAATGCAAGTAGATAAATAGGTACCACTTTGGTGGGGAGGAAACAGTGCTCTACAAATCATGCTGGCCACATGACCATAGAAATGTCTTTGGAAATCACTGGGTTACAGCCTTGAAACAGAGATGAGCCCTGCCCCCAACTTACAACCATTTGCTCAGTGACTGTTTGAAATTACAATGGTGCTGAACAAAGCGACTTACAAAGCATCCCCATGGTCAGTGGTGGGATTCAGCCAGTTCACACCACTTTGGCAGAACCAGTAGCTAATTTTTTGTTGCCCAGGCCCAGAATGGACTTCCAGAAGCAGCATCCACACAGAGAACCAGTTGTTCACATATTTGAATCCCACCACTGCCCATGGTCATGTGATTGTGATCAGGACATGGGCAACCTCTTCAATTGCCAAGCACTTCAAAAGATTCCAGTCCCAACTGCAGTCATAGGTCAAGGACTACTTGTAATTCTATGTATTCAGATTCAAAACAACCAACCAGCATAGAAAATGCTTCATTTGCATGGTATATTATTGAAGAAAGAAATGAAAGGAAGGGTTTCAAGGGATTAGAGAAAGAGTCCGGAGAATAATATGTACTTTCATTATACTTATTAAAGTGTAGCTCCTCTCCAAAAATGTGGAACTGGATAGCAGGTAAACGAGAATTATTTTCATTTCAGTATTCACTGACTTTGGACTGGTCCAGCAAGAAAGGTATAGTATTTGGAATCTGTATTTACTGTTTTGTGAAATACGTTGTGATTTATCAGATTAAGAAATAAGAATTAAAGCTTGTGCAATCAAATTCAGATTTATTTCTGAATTTATATTGTACATTTTTTTAAGATTGCAATGTATCCTATTTAAAAAATTGTCTCTCAATTATAGAGTTTAAAGAAATTATTTTTGATAATTATACTCTGAATACATCAAGATAATTGCAATTTTAATTATATCTATTTTGGGCATGCTGCAAAAATAGAAAAAATATTTTAGAAATATATGATTTTTTAAAAAACTGCTTATTTAAAAAAAGTGCAAAAAACAGTTCAGTTTTAATTAAATACCTCTGATTTAGGAATTAAACTGAATATTTAATAGGAATGTCTTCATAATTTTTCATACTTGCTTTTTAATGAAGCAATTTTAGTAACAATGACAATAAAAGGTCATCTTACCTGTTCTTGCTGTCTTGATGTTAGTTGTATACCAATGGCACAAAATTCATAATTAAAAGGATTTTTGTCATTTCATTCTTTTAATGAAATGGCTGGTCTCTGAGCTAAACACTTGCCATTTAAATGGATGTGCTATTTACACAGTTGTGGAAGTTTGAAGGTAATAATTGCATAAATTCCAATAGCATTAGGGCAAAAATTTTACTTCTGCTATGCATTCTGAAAAAGTATTCAAACTATCATTAAGTATTCTACCAAGATGATATCTTGATGACTATAGAACAGGTCTTTCTTGAGTACCTTACTGATACTCTTTTTGTAAACTTTCTGAAGACAAAGTGTATTACAATGTTTCTAATGTGACCTCTTAGTTAATAGCTTTAATGACATATGATAAGATTATTCTCTAAATTCATGTGTGAATGTTTGGTTCATCTGAATTAAATGAACTCATAATTAAATGTGACATTTAGGGAAAACATGAAAATATTTATGAAAAAAATGATAATTTCATTCTTTATTTACATCATGTTCTGATTATATTAACAAATCCCCAAAACATGTAGCAATGATATTGATACCACTATCTAATCAGAAAAACATAAGATGAAAGAAAGAAAGAAAGAAAGAAAGAAAGAAAGAAAGAAAAAGAAAGAAAGAGAGAGAGAGAGAGAGAGAGAGAGGAAAGAAAGAAAGAAAGAAAGAGAAAGAAAGAAAGAAAGAAAGAAAGAAAGAAAGAAAGAAAGAAAGAAAGAAAGAAAGAAAGAAAGAAAGAAAGAAAGAAAGAAAGAAAGAAAGAAAGAAAGAAAGAAAGAAAGGCAGACAGACAGACAGGAATTATTTTATAATATTCAACCTCTAAAGAATATTAATTGACTTGAATTCTGCTACATTTCCAGAATTTTGTTTATACTGTCCTATCTATTATGAGGCCAATAACAGTTCTTGTCAATATAAAGGCCAATAAGCAAGCTGAAAATGCTCGTTTTAATCAAAATGACAAATATTCCTTTATGAAAATTATGGTTTTCACACAATTAGTTAGATGTTTAGTCTGGATTATTATTGTGACTAGTTACACAGTCAGCCCAATGTTTAGGCTGGATTTGGCATTTTTATCCACCTATCAAGTTCTCTTCCCAAAGACTTGAGATAGGCAGATATTGTCACAAGATGTAAGCTGTTACTAGTAAAGCTGTCTTTGCAATTGACTGAGAGTGATTTTGTCAATGCTGATGACGTTCATTCTACATTAATCCATTACTGACATGTTCCCAGCTCACCTTTTAAAACTGCATATATTAGCTCCCTGCATTGGTAGTCTAAACCTTATCCTGTGGGGTCCTTGGTGTTCTCCAAGCTTGGCACCAAGGACCTCATGGTTCAGCCCTGAGCTACAAATACTCTTTTCTATCAAAATCTTATCGTGTAGGGTTTTGAAATGGTGCAATTCAAACACATAGTTCTATTTAGGATTTCTACCTATTTATATTCTGTAACAGCAGATTAATATAATAGCCATTGATAACTGGTAGTTCTGAATATAAATGAGAGGTAGTAAAATTATATTGGCCCTGAACTATAGACACATGGTGTGCTTTAAATTAAAGAGAATTTAGATGTTCCATTTAAATATTCTCTCCCTGACCATTTAGGAATCAAAGAATTCCATGTGTTCAGACTGTACAATAAAACTCATAATGCTAAAGGAAATCAAGTATTAAGAAGGCTATTTTCGTTCTGGGTAATTCCCCTGGAGCCTTACACACATGGCAACCAAAGTATAACCATATAAGTGCAGGGCTATTACTATTAAAACAAAGAAAAAGTAAGCTATTTCACATTTCTGCTGAATGTTCTATACATATATGCTTCAATTGGTTTGTAAGACTGCAAAATCCAAGAAAGCATTTTTCTGCTGTTCATGAAAGCAGCCTAATTTTTGTTTTCAGATCAGACTGATGGATGCATGCATACATGCACACATACATATCACTATATTAAGAATCAACTGATGTGATTCTTAAAAGAGTTGGATCCTTTCAGAAATAGCAAGGAAATGCTGTGCTTATATGAATCTGAAATATTAAAATGTTCACAGACCTAGTACTTTGTGCCTGGCATACATAAACATTGTTTCTAAGGAACCATTATTTTTTAAAAAATTGAATAAAAATAAGGTATCACTAATATAATGTCAAGGCAGTTGTCCTGGGGAAAATATATCTTGAATTAATGAGTTGTGCATTTGTGAATGTTTATTCATTTCAGAAAAATGCATCATGAAAAATGAAATTATAGTAGCATAACATTCTCTGCCCAGGCAGCAAAGAGGGAGTTGTAGCAACAGCTGCCAGTTGGGATGAATCTCAAATCAAGGATAACAAAGGAAAAATAAAAATGGTGCAAGCTGCTAATATATGCATGTGTGAAATAAAACAGGAAAATGGACATACGGATGAGACAAAGAACAGAAAAGCACAAGTATCTATCTGTAGCATAGGCACTTAAAGTCAAAAGCAGGTTGTAAATTAAAGTGAGATGATTAAACAGTGAATTTGTCAGCCAACAGATAAACAAATATCTCCAAAGTTTACCTTAATACCATAGGAACAAATCAATTATTCGACATTAGGAAAGAGTTTGAAATAGCGTATTTTGAGCAAATTTATTCCTTATATCTCATTAATCTATTTTTATATAAAACAGAATGATTAGAGTGCTATTAAACCAGTATTTTAAACATTTTTATTGTGACCTTTTTTATATATAGAACTCAAGGCAGAAAACATTCCTTCTTCCTCCTATTGTCCTTATAACAGCAACTTGTAAAGTAAATTGGGCTAAGAGAGAGTGACTGGCCCAAGCTGATTTTTTATGCTTAAGGCTGAATTAGAATTCAGTCTCCTGGAAACAATTATGATAATGAGATGCATAGAGCCTCATATATATACGTCCTTTTCCCCCTTCTGTTTCATAGTTCAAGGAAAGTGTAAAATTTACCTTTTTCTCCCTTCACATGGCAGTTCCCCAGATCTGTTGCTGTATGGTTTGCTTAAATGCTCATTTTTTTCTCAAACAAAGCAAAATCAGCCTGTGGCTTGTCATTCTGGACTGCTCAGTAATTAGAGTTCCTTTTTGAAGTGAGATAATTTGTATAAGGCCGCAGTTTATATAAAGCTGCAAAGGATTTTTCATCAAAGCAGGATTGGGACAATATTTTGTACAAATTCAAAAACTGCTGACAATAAGGAATCAGAGAAAGATATGCCCAGTTATAGTGCTGCCAGAGGGACCTTCCTTTGCATTTCTTTTATATTCACAGTTAAATCAAGTTTAGCTGTAAAAAGGAATTATTTTCTGTGAGCGTGAGCGTGAGGGGAGGGGGGGGAGGATGTGATGTTAGTACTAGCTGTGTTTTTTGCTTGGATTCTGTGTGCAGATTAAGAGGCAGCTACAAGTTCTTATTAGTCAATTTCTAGTATTTCAGTCCAAATGCTTTGTTTGAGATTTTGATCAATACATTGAACTATTTCTTAAATGGCTTATTTATCTTATAGATAATATGATAGAATGTATGCCTCTTTACATAGTAATAAATAGGCTAATCATAATGCTGTTTTTAGATTGTGAATACCAAATGTATACATAAAATGCAGTGAATAAATGAACAGTAATAATTACAGAAAATGAGCATTTTTCTTTATCTTTTATTACATGAATATTACATATTAAATGTAAAAATATTTTATTTATTAGATTTTTATCTCTCCTTTTCCAGTTTTCTTATAACATCCCTGTTAGATGGGCTGGGGTAAGAGAGAGCAACTGACCCAAAATCACTCAGCCGGTTTTTCATGCCTGAGATAGGACTAGAACTCACAGTCTCCTAGTTCGACCACCACTTAACCATTACAATAACTGGCTCTCTATAGTAACTTCTCAAAGTGAGATGGGTGGCATATAAATGTAATAAAATAAATACCTTTTCTTTAATATTAAATCATTATTTGGTTGCACTTCATTATTATATTCTGTGTATTAGGCTTATATATATTTCAAAAGCCAGTTTGGTGTTAGGTGCTGCAGTAGAAACTGGAGACCTACTCTTCCCTTAGGTAGATACAAAGGCAGCTGGGTGAGCTTGGGCCAGTCGGTCTTCTTAGCCCTAGGAAGGAGGCAATGGCAAACCAACTATGAAAAATGTTGCCAAGAAAACTGCAGAGACTAGTCCAGGCAGTTGCTAAAATTGATTCAAAAACATACAAATACACACACAATATATACTTCATATACTCTTACATGAAAATAGAAGGGAAGCTTATAGTTGTCTTGTTGAAGTAATTATGCAAATAATTGTATTCAACACCCTAGATTCCAGAATTAATAATCTTGTTAAGGATATATTTTGTTCCATCCCTTGTTGAGTATTGTACTACTATAGATCCTCTATATGAAAACACCAGCTTCTTAGGAACTCAGGATAGCAGAACTTCTTCCAACATCTTATCACCAGCTTATCTCCAGACTTACTCTCATATGCTTAAGCTCTCTATAAGAATCCGAACTACTAATGGTCAAAGCAAATAAGTGTGGTAGATAAGAGTCAATGGAATTCAAGGTGGGCTGGACTTAGGTCTCTTGTGGAAGCAAAGTGACTCAAGACTGATGATGCATTTGACACCTCCCTCAGGCTCACCCTGGTCATTTCCTACACCTTCCATCCTTCTGAGGTTGGTAAAATGAGGAACCAGATTGTTGGGGCAATATGCAAATAATGTTTCTACATTGTAAACCACCCAGAGAGTGCTGTAAAGTGCTATGGGGCAGTATTTAAGCCTAAATCCCATTGCTATTGCTATTTACCTCATGACCCAGAATACAGTGTGACAGCCAGCATTGAGGCCTTCTCAACTAGCACTGAGAAGACATTATTTCTCATTTATTTAGATTTCTTGAATTAAACACATCCCTTAAGTATCTTAGAATTTTTTGAGAGATAATTATATTTTGTTGTCTCTATGAAACTCTGAGATTGTTATAATTTGTTTGCTCTACTCCATCAACTTCAGTAGGTACCAAGACAGCTGTTCTACTTTATGTCAACTTCAAGTCAATAGTTAAAGTGGATTTTTAAATGGTAATGCTTTAAAAGGATAGTTTATATGCAATCAAATGAGATATTTTAAAACAAAGCTATAATATTTTTTCTTTAATGGATAATAAAACTCCAGTATTAATGAAGCCTAATGGATGGATGGGAAATGAAATATCAGTGAAGTGACAGAAATAAGAACATACAAATGCTTATTCTTATAGAATTAATGAATTGCATTCAGAAAAGGGCATGACATTGTAGGATTATCCTAATAGCAGGGTAGCTTGGTTTAATTATGGTTTAAAGGTATTTATTTCCGTGACCAACAGGAAAAATCTTTTTTTCGATAGAAATAATAAAAAGTAATTTCATACAATGAAAAGGAGAAAGTTAATTTAAAAGGGAAAGGCAAGATAGATTTGATATGTATATTCCTTAATTCATGAATTTTCTTTGATCTGCACCATGAAATAATAATAAAGGTCTGAAGCCAAAGATTAAGGATATGCATAGAAAATGTCTCAAACTAACCAACTAATATCATTTGAATAGCATCATATATTCTCATACCTACTTAAATTTCCCATAGGATATATAGACTTTATAATTTAGATTCTTTTGTTTTGATACTGTAACATCTCTTGAACCTATTGCCACATGATGTTATGATGTTCTTACAAACAAATGAGGTCTGACAATTAGTTTCTGTTCTCATAAACTGTCTGATAGTATATGTAGCATTACTGAATGTAGTATAATTGAATTGAACCGATCCTTCATGTAATCTATCATGCTGCAAGACCCTTTCATGTATTCTTTTAAGTCTACAGTATCTATGTGTATGGGCATGACATGTTGTTTTAGTCAGGTGTATTATTAAATATATTGTATAATTACTGACTACAGTACGAGTTCAAAAGATAAAGGTAAAGGTTTCCCCTGTCCAATCATGTCTGACTCTAGGGGGCGGTGCTCATCTCCATTTCCTAGCCAAGGGAGCCATCATTGTCTAAAGACATTTCCATGGTCATCTGGCTAACATGACTATATGCCAAGGCGCATGGAACACTGTTACCTTCCCATTGAAATAGTACCTATTTATGTACTCAGATTTGCATGCTTTCAAACTGCTAAGTGAGCAAGAACTGGGGCAAGTAACAAGAACTCACCCTGTCATGCAGGGGTTGGGTCTCAAACCCGGGCTGTCAGCTTTCCAGCTGACACGCTCAGTGTCTTTAACTGCTGAGCCATTGCACCCCTTTGTTCAAAAGATATTGAATGCAATAACATATGTGTCAATTTTAGTTATTTCAATCTGGCATGTATGCAGTCCTCCCTTCCTTCCTTCCTTCCTTCCTTCCTTCCTTCCTTCCTTCCTTCCTTCCTTCCTTCCTTCCTTCCTTCCTTCCTTCCTTCTTTGTCCTATATTGTCATCACACTATTATTCTCTACATTTTCCCAAAATCAGCCTGATTTAGATTCTTTTTAGGTCTTGCTCTGTAATGCCAGAAAAGGTCAGATAATATTTTCTCCTTTTTTTCTTTATAATATCAGTTATATGGCAAAATATCAATAACATGGCAGCTTTGAATAATATTGTATTATATAATTAGTGATGGATAAAGATCTTTCTATTTTACTGCTGTGCTATTCCAGCGGGCTAAAAATTTTTTACCAGAAACTAGAACTTTTAAAAACCAGATAAGAAATTTTGCACTTACATTCCAGTATGGATAGCTATTATTCTCTGAATAATAGTTTGGGCAGCAAGATCTACACTGATATGACAGTTTAATAGTGAAAAAAATATTTAAAGAAAATGTTTTCCTTAAAATATTGTCAGAAAATTGCCTTTGCTGATGGTGTTTTGTCAATGCCAGCATATATAAATAGAATGTATTAGAAAAGGTGCAGCTGTCTAATGAGTTTCTTGACCATTCTTCCATAATAACTTGTGAAATGTTCGGGAATTGCTGCATGAAGATTAATTAAATTATCTTAGTTTGGGGAAATAGGCTGCACTAAGGATTATGAAAAAGGAAATGCCGACAGACACAGATAAAAGGCAGGTAGGGAATGAATCTGAGATCACTACAGAGATCCTTTGTTAGAAACCTGTTATGAAGGGCATTTTCCTAGTTCTCTATACAGAGTGAAAAATATGTTTGTCAAAAGCTCCACAGAAAAGGTAATATGTGCATAAATTTACATTTTTAACAGCAAGTATCACTAGTAATAGGAGAGGAGAGAATTCTCTATGATCAGATTGAAGTCAAGTTGTCTGCTTTTTTCCCCTTTTGTGTTAACACAAACTAACACAAGAGTTTTCTAGCTAAAAATCTACAAATTTAAAAAAATAATTTCTATCTTATTAAATGCATTGTTTAGAAAATATTAAGTTAAACCATGAATACCATGAATATTTAATTGAGAACATTTTGCTGCAGTGGTTAAGGCTTCAGCCTGGAAGGCAGGAAATCATGATTTCTTGAACCTTGTTAGGCACAAAACCAACTGAGTGATCTGGGCCTGTCATTCTCTCTCAGCCCTAGGAAAGAAGCAATAGCAAATCACTTCTGAAATCCTGGGCAAGAAAATTGCAGGGATTAGTTCAGGTTAGCTTTTGCAACAGTTTACAAAACAAGTACTGTAGGTATTGATTGGTCTACAGTGAGTGATTACTAGGAAAATTTTGAGATAGATGTACAAACAACAGAAATTCTATTGATTCTAAATTCAGATTTCTATTTGCAACTAATTTTATTTCTGCTTCCTTAATTTTCTATATAGATAGAAAATTAAATATACACAATGACACCATTAATGCAATTTAATGTAGTACTTTTTTGTAAGTGTGTAATATTCTTCAAGTGATATCAGATATTGTTTATATTATCTAAATAACATAGCAAAAAGGTAAAATGTTCAATTGTGATAGAACACAGTTTTGTTCCATCACCTTTCCTGTCACTTACCTAGCCAGTTTCATATTGCTTACTTTAAAGCCTCTGATTATAGAGTACCATTCAACCATAAGTATGCTAGAAATGAAACTGAAGCATGGCTACCTGATGGGATTTATAGCTCCAAAACATCTGGAATGCACCAGGTTGGTGAATGCCAGTGCAACAGGATTATTCATAAAAGTAAATGGTCTAAATCTGGTCTTTTAAATTCCTGGGTATATCATTATTCATGATGCAAAATAGAGGAAATATCACCTGGTGTTCCATTTTTCATCTCTAATTTTCTACTGCTAAGGCTGAAACGTAAAGGAGAAATTTCCTGACAGAACAATTAATCAGTGGAACAACTTGCCTCCAGAAGTTATGAATGCTCCAACACTGGAAGTTTTTAAGAAGAGATTGGACAACCTGGGTTTCCTGCCTGAGCAGGGGGTTGTACTAGAAGACCTCCAAGGTCCCTTCCAACTCTGTTATTCTGTATTTTGTGCTGTAAAAATTCCTGGGGTCTTTCCCATTGACTCAGAATTGTTTCTAATGGCACTGAAAAGTTATGTGCTTTTCTTATATAGATAATGTAGATTATGATCTTTTTCTTTTTATCTCTTACAGTACCTTTATTCATATATCTGTTTCTCCCTACTTTTTGTTTAGTTTTTGTCATATTTCACCAGTTAACCTTTTTTATATTTCTGTTGTTTCTATCATCAAGCCATATTTTTTGCTACTTGAACTGAATGATATTTGTACTGACTGACCAGGAATGTGTTGAGTACAAACTAAATTGGAAATTACCCATACAAATAAAGCCAGTGGTGGAATATAAACAATATACTCACAAAAATAAGCAACAATTTTCAAAGAAAAAAATCCATAATAAATAAATTATAAATTACAATAATATTTTCAAAGATTTTTTTAACTGGGACCATCAAGAAAAGAAACTATCTGGTTTGATAAGACTTCAACAATATGCAGATTAGATGTACATAAATAAATGAAAGAAACAATATCTGTTTATGCTGCTTATTTGTAATTTACATAAATTATTTACAACATAAAAATAGAATGCTCCCTAGCCAATGGTTGAAATCATGATGAATTTTCATTCTGTATCATTCATATAGCTAGAATTCTTGTAAATGTAGCTTCATTCAGGATTTTAATCAAACATTTTCTTCTCCAGATGAAAGTTTTGATTGTACTGTTTGTAAATTGTAGTAGCAATAATAGTTGTATAGGTCTATGAAAGTAGTGATTATTTTTTCTGATTGTTGCACTTAATCTCTTCTCTATCCAGTTGTCAATTGATGAGCGTATTGGGCAGCTGCATGAGGCCCACCGAGATTTTGGCCCCACTTCTCAGCACTTTCTTTCCAGTAAGTAATATTTATGTTGTTGTTGCTTTTGCTAATTTACACAGTGATCCTTATATTTTGAAAAGCCTACCACAGATGAGATATTGTGCTGTTTTTATTGTATGTATTCTATGAAGTGTTGTACAATTCGGCAAATCAGAAGCATTCTGCATCTCTGCACTGCACTCTTAAGCTCTTCCTGTCATGTGCTAATGCTGATTGGACCCAAAGCCATCTTAAGTCTACTACAATCTACTATAGCCACACACACACACACACCAATGGATAGATTCTCTGCTGTTGTATTGTCACAACTTTTTACAGGAACTTAAAAAATGACATTTGCCTTCCTTTCTGTGATTTCATTTCACTGAATATGCATTCTTTTAGTAGAGTATATGTGTACATTGGTGTATAGGTATGCATAAACACACAACCATATACAGTATACTATAAATTTAATTTATATAGACAAAGCTAAAAAATAAAAATGCACACATGCAGACAGAACAATGAACTTTAAAATCAACATTCTTTTATCAAGCAATTTCAGGCTTATTCAATGAATTCGGTTACAGTTAACGTGATAGAAAGTCTTCATTCATGGTTCTGGTAATGCAGTTGTTATATTTGGTTGATATGCAGAATATCACTGCTTTGAAACTCAGATATTTTTTTCAATTACTGCTTTTTCTTTATCTAAGTTTGTTTTTGTTGTGATGAAAACCACCTCAAGTGACTGGAAAATGATAAAACAGTGTACCAGTACATTTGTTTTTAAAAAGGCCAGTGGAATATGTAACTCAGAGAAATAAAGATAATAAAAACATTCTGCAAGGTTTTGAAGCAGTGATTCTTTGCATATCAGGCAAATGTTTATGTACTCTAATACCAGGATGTCATTGTAAACAGTTGCTGCAGACTGGTAAATTGATTCAGATGAAGAATAATTCCTAACTCTGTGGCAATAGTCAACTGAAGAGGAAAGATTTGCCTGGAAGAAACTAAGTGTGGCAGACAAACTGTACAATGATACTTGAGCAAGAACAAACACACTATCAAAAAAGGGGAGTCACAGGCAGAAGACACATTCATAGTGAGCTGGGAGTTATTAAAATACAGGGTCGGACTTCCGGTCCTGCGCTGTAGCACCCGGTCATGGGATCGTGGACCTCCACACCCCATGGCTAGTTTTGCCCTGCCAGGGGACCATAATGGGTCTAAGTCACCCCGGAGAGGCGGCGAAGAAAGAAGGACTCTGAAATGACAGCGGTCATTTCGTTCAGTTCAGGGAAAGCCTTCTAACCTGACAGAAGAAAGGCTAGCCACACCTCACTGATCAGCCCAAGTTACCTGCAGCCGAAGTCCAAAGGCACTAACCAGCACAATAGTGAACAGTGTGCTTGAAACTGGGTGAGGAATTTGAGCTTCTTTCTCTTATTTTTATACTTAATTTTCTGGAAAAGATCCCCAAGAAGCAAAAAGCCTTCCAAAGTGAGAAGGGGGGAGAATTGCCTCACCCTTCTATATACGGAAGCGGCAAATTAAACCCTTATGGGAAATAAACATTCCCACAGTTTGGATAAATATATATATATATATATATATATATATATATATATATATATATATATATATATATATATATATATATATGTTTTCTGAGGTTTTCACGGGTGTTTGTATGTACGTCTTTGGTAAGCCTGAAGATGATGAATGGGACTTCGTCGAAACGTTGCCAAGACACTTTCAATTTTACACGGGAGAAAACCCGAATTACCAAAGACCTACATATATATATATATATATATTCAATAACACAGTCCTCGATCTTTGATATTTTTGCAGTTATCAAAGACATATATATATATATGTGTGTGTGTGTGTGTGTGTTTGTGTGTGTGTGTGTGTGTGTGTGTTTTCTGAGGTTTTCACGGGTGTTTGTATGTAGGTCTTTGGTAATTCGGGTTTTCTCCCGCGTAAAATTGGAAGTGTCTTCGCGATGTTTCGACGAAGTCTCATTCGTCATCTTCAGGTTGGTGTTTTCAGCTTCGTGCTTCTAGGAGCAATGTGTGATCACAGCTGTTTCTTCCTTTTAACTGCCAGTGGGTATGAACTGATTGGGTGGGAGCTTGGCTGTGTTCTGATTGGGTGGAGGTGTGTTCTGATTGGTTAGGGGCTTGGCTGTGCTCTGATTGGATGGGGGGTTGGCTGTGCTCTGATTGGATGGGGGTGTGTTCTGTTTGGGTGGGGGCTTTGTTGTGCTCGGATTAGTCTGAGTTGCAGCGGGATTTGAGATGGAGAGCTGCATTGCTGTTGTTTGGCTTCGCGTTCGTGGTCGTGCCATATCATCAAGGTGGGTATCAGTTTGCTTCATGTATGGGTCTAAGTGGGGTTCCATCTTTGTGTATCTTAGGGAGACGATAGAGCTTAGGGCATCTGGATGATTTTTCTCTGGGAATGATTCTTTGCTGGATCTCTTCGCTGATCTCTCCCCCATCAGCGAAGAGATCCAGCAAAGAATCATTCCCAGAGAAAAATCATCCAGATGCCCTAAGCTGATGAACAACACCTAAAAACCGAACTACACACTCTCACTAACGTACTAACATCCAACGGATTCCAAAGAAATAAGATTAGGTTGGTAATCTTATTTCTTTGGAATCCGTTGGATGTTAGTACGTTAGTGAGAGTGTGTAGTTCGGTTTTTAGGTGTTGTTCGTCAGCTAAGTATTTTGTTCTCGAGATGAGTGTCTTGGCTACGGAGTTGATCTGTGCTGGGTGGTGGTGTGAGAGTGTGTGCAGATAGCAGTTTGTGTGTGTTTTCTTCTGGTAGATGGTGTGTCCTAGGGAGCCATTGGATTTCTTGTAGACTAAGACATCCAGGAAGGGAAGTTGGTTGTTAGCTAACGTACTAACATCCAACAGATTCCAAAGAAATAAGATTACCAACCTAATCCAAAAAGAAACCCCCACTAAAATCCAAGACAGAGAACAAGAAAACGGCAAAGCCCTCCTCCCATACATAAAAGGCACCACAGACAGAATCAGCAAGATCCTCCACAAACACAACATCAAGACAGCATTCTGCACAAACCGAAAAATATCCACCATCCTAAGAAACCCCAAAGACAAAATTGAGTTAGAAAATCAAGGAGTATATGAAATCCCATGCACCGCCTGCCCCACCACATACATCGGACAAACCAACAGAAGAATAAGCGCACGCATTGAAGAACACAAGAACTCAGTCAGAAAAGAGGAACCAACTTCCTCCCTGGTCCAACACCTCCAAGCCACAGGACATAAAATTGACTTTAAAAATACCAGAACTATTGCCAAAACTGAACACTTTAACAACAGAATAATCAGAGAAGCCATCGAGATAGAAAAACGCCCACACAGCATGAATAAACGAGATGATACCTCCCGCCTACCAGCCATTTGGAAACCCAGCCTTATTGACAGACGAATCCCTAGCACAAGGAGCGACACTGGACCCACACTCACGAAGACCACACATGATGTCACCACCACACATCCACGCAAAAAGCAGACTCAAACCCGCACCGATGATGAGGCGATGATGAGGCACGACCGCGGACCAGAAACCAGACCACAGCTGCATCATTGGCCATTTTAAACCCCTCCATTCCATACGTGAAGCAAACTGACACCCACCTTGAAGATGTGGCACGACCACGAACGCGAAGCCAAACTACAGCAATGCAGCTCTCCATCTCAAATTCCCCTGCAACTCAGACTAATCCTAGCACAACAGGGCCCCCACCCAAGCAGAGCACACCCCCATCCAATCAGAGCACAGCCAACCCCCCGCCAATCAGAGCACAGCCAACCCCCCATCCAATCAGAGCACAGCCAAGCCCCTAACCAATCAGAACACACCTCCACCCAATCAGAACACAGCCAAGCTCCCATCCAATCAGTTCATACCTCCACTGGCAGTTAAAAGGAAGAAACAGCTGCGATCACACATTGCTCCTAGAAGCACGAAGCCGAAGACACCAGCCTGAAGATGACGAATGGGACTTTGTCGAAACGTTGCCAAGACACTTTCAATTTTACATGGGAGAAAACCCGAATTACCAAAGACCTACATACAAACACCCGTGAAAACCTCAGAAAACATATATATATGAATATATATATGAATTTATGCACATGCTCCCTTGCCATTTAGCCCTTTGCTCTGATGATGTTAACAGGTTGTTAACGAAAGCTCAGCAATAAAGAAGCCTTTTTCTAATATCCCAGAGTTCATTATTTTATTTTATATATATATATATATATATATATATATATATATATATATATATATATATATATATATATATATATATATATATATATATAAAGAAGAACAAAAATAACTCTTTGTTTTAAAAAGTTGAAAAATGAACAGTGACATCTAGTGGGTTCAATTAAATATATGAACCCAGACAACACACTTGTCACGAACCACTAAAGATTGTTATTGTAAAAAATTAATAAAATACAGGGTCATCTGGTCCTGGCCTACAATAATCTTTGGTGGCCCATACTGATGATTTGATAACATGGCAGCAAGGCTATGTCCTTTAACTCAAAATATTATACAATTAAATGGAGAAAGACAATACACATGCATGCATCTCCCTACCCATCCACACACACACACACACACACACACACATACAGGGGGGCTATCAGGAAAACTTTTAAATTATTAAGAACCCACAGACCAACAATGTCCAGTGACAGAAAAGAATGATGCTAATGCTATTTTCAGATTGTTCTACTCACTAGAAAATTCATTTCAAGAGGAAAAAAAAGTTGCTTGCTAGATAAGATATATCTAATGAAACATAGAAGGTATAATCAACCAGGTCTTTTGGGCTAATAGTAATTATCTTTTATCTTTATTTAGTAGTTAATTTCCAGATACATTATCTGTTAAATCTCTTAAAAATGGGGAACAGAGTACTTTTATATGAAAAACTCTGGAGGACATTTTTCTATTATTCCATTTTCTATGTGTAAGCACAATAGATTCATATATTGAAGGCAAAGCCAATGGGGAGATTTATCTTCAGTTCCCTGAAGAGGTAGAATTAACCTATTGCTTTTAGACCATAAGGTAAAGAGAACAAACTCCTGAATTAAAAACAAGGAAGACTTTATATAAATTATTGCAGGAGTACATTTTACTGTAAAACTTCTGCTGTGAAATTGTTCATCTCTCACTTTCATTTAGCACAAGTGTTTCTAATTAGTCATTATATTTGGACCTCAGCCAATCATTTATGTTTGTCTATTGTTGGCCAGAAGAAAAGAATGCAAGTAGTCCTTGACTTACGACAACAATTGAACCCAAAATTTCTGTTTCTAAGTGAGACATTTGTTAAGTGAGTTTTGTCCCATTTTACGACACTTCTTGCCACATTTGTTAAGTGAATCACTGCAGTTGTTAAGATAGTAACCCAGTTGTTAAGTGGATCTGGCTTCCCATTGACTTTGCTTGTCAGAAAGTTGTAAAAGTGATCACATGATCCCAGGACATAGAAACCATCATAAATATAAACCAGTTGTCAAGCATTTAAATTTTGATCATGGAACCATGGGGATGCTGCAAGGGTTGTAAGTGTGAAAAATGGTCATAAATCATTTTTTTTCAATGCTGTTGTAATTTTCAATGGTCACTAAATGAACTGTTGTAAGTGGAGGACTACCTATATTCCATTTTCAAATTATAAGATGCTATTTAACAAGAAAATCTAACTGGAAATTTAAAAAAATGCTGAAGTATTTTGTTACTCAAAATGTTATTTAGAAATTTGTAATGATTTCAAAATTATGTTCAGCCAAGATCAAGAAAGTTTATCCATTCAAATAAATAAATAAAAAGATAAAAGAACAATTAAAAATCCTTCAGCACAGTACTGGAAAAAAGACACAGACATAACAGAATTTTTGAAGTCTTTTGAAAGATTATTGAAACAGTCTGAATGCAGCAAGGCAGAGTGAAATCAAGCTGTTTGAAAGGTCTATCTTCACCCTATTGTATTGCAATTGTAGGAAAGTAAAGACCAAAGTTATGATTAAAGAATTGTATCAGGAGAGGCAGTAGAAAAGTCTATTGTTTCTTGCTTAACATATAACAGGACTAAAACCCGACAATAGAACATGAAAAAAATTCCCAACGTAAAAGATATTGCATATTGATGAATCAAAATTGTTTCACTGCTGTCACACCAAATCTGTGATGTGTAATTAATGGGCTTGGTTAGACTTGAGAGTATATTAGAACTGTTATTAATTTGTTTTAGTAGATATGTTTTAAAGGAAATCTTTTTAATAAAGATTAAATGTTAATTTTATTATAATACTTGGGAGAGAGAGGCTACTAGATTCCCTATCTAAATTGTTTTATGACCTATGTACAATGGACTGGTAGCTATGCTACTAAACTATTTTTTATGCACTGGGAATTTTACAGTAAATTATTTTTATTCCTATATATGACTGTCTTTTGAAGTAAATAAATAAATAAATACATGTTAATTCTTATTACATAGGTTTTAAAAAGTGTTTATTTATAGCGCAGAGTTCAGGCAAATAGAAAAAACTAAATAGTAAATTATCAACAGAATTGTTCATATCCTTGGAAGGTGGCAACTTTCCAATCTTTTGAATTATAGCATATTTAAGTTATATTGAAATAATTCTCTTGTCAATTATTAATCACATTTACTTTATCCTTTAGGAATTTAAAACAGAGTGGTTGAAATGAAAAATAATAACTTGTCATAGTATCTTTTCAATCCCCATCCTCAATATTCTTGGCATTGTATGGAACTGGCTTTCTTAAAGCTAGAATCATTTCTATTCATACCTGCAGAATTCCATAAGTAGAAGGAATAATATTACCACATAATTATGTGTCTATATATGCTTATTCCAGAAAGAGTATATAATACCTAATTACAAAACATTTTTCTACCTGGCAAGCTCTTAGAAGGTATTTCTTTTTACCATCAATTAGACCACTAACTTGTACATGTGATGCCATTCATTCATTCATTCATTTTATTTTGGTCATTGACCAGCAAAACAAAAGGGTCATAATTGATTAGAATTAAACAAGTTATAAAATAATATAACAATATGTAAAATTGTAAGTTTAAGAAATGTGAGCATAAAAGTTAATATAAAATATGATACAATTTATATAAGAAAACTAAATTATTATTTGGAATAATAGAATTATAAAATTACCTATCTGAAATATATAGAACCAATGTAATATTACCAGTTATGGAAAAGTTTTCATTAATATTATATCTAGAGAAACTATAGTAATGTAATGTATAATGTAGTAATACATAAGGAATGATTATGGTTTCAAAACTAAACGTTAGAGTCCAATTATAATGACTATATTGTTAAAATAATTCTGGTAGCTAGTGAAATTAAGACAAAAATAAGATTCTATTGATAATAAGGGCATAAGGCATTTCTAAAAAGTAGAAATTAAATGGACATGTTTTTAAACACAAAATATTTAGGAGATATTTCAGTAGAAATTATAGTGTATTGTAGAAACTATGGAATAGTATTTGGCTACAATCAGGAAGATATGGTATTGGAAGACTGACAGAGCTGCTTGGAGAGTTATAACTTTCCAAAATAAAGTTGAATTCTTGGAGTGAGAGACACAAATTAGTTGATTTAAGGACTCTCTCAAGGCCTGCTTGTTCTTATTGTTTTTATTGACACTTGAGAAACAATAAATCTTGTTGAATGGGAAAAGGAATTATTTTTGTATTCCTTAAAGTAGATGATTAGTTATTTCTTGGCGGCATGGCACTGTCAAACTAAGGACAATAGTAGGTTAAAGGAGAACTGGTTCCTCTTAACAGTGGATGAACAAGTAGACAGAATTGGCTGGAAGACATAAGATGATTAAATTGGGTCAGAAGACCTTCCATCTACACACATGTATGTGTGTACATATAGCTAATCCCCGAGTTACAAGCATTCACTTAACGCTCGTTCAAAGTTACGTCATGAGCGCCCCCTACTGCTTATGAACAAGTCCCAAAATTACGAATGTTACCACACCACAGCAGTCGTTCGCCCTTACAAGTGACCGCAGTGGCACTGCAACATTCATCCTGGTTATTCCCTCCCTCCCCACCCCCACCTGGGTCTCCCTAGGCACCAGCCCTTCAATACTCACCCTGCAAAGATCGAGATCCTTCGCTTTCTTGGCTGCTCCAGGCCTTTGGTGCTTTCACAGAGAATAGAGGCTTAAAGTAACACAACATCACACGAGATCAGTGGGATGAGATCTCATGCTACTGATCTTGTGTGATCTCATATACTTTAGGCCTCTGTTCTCTGTAACAGAGAATGGAACCGAAGCCGGGGGATGCTGCCACCCGCATCTGAGGCTGGGGGATGCTTATGTAGTCCTCTGGCAGCCTGTTTCCGGGCAACAACGGCCTGGAAAAGGCCTCCAGAGCTCGGATCAGGCCGCGAGGAGGCACAGAAGCATCCCTCAGCCTCAGATCTAGGTGGCAGCAGCCTGGAAAAGGCCTCCAGAGCCCAGATCGGGCCATAGGGGCCCCGCAAAAGCATCCCCCGGCCTCAGATCCAGGTGGCAGTGGCCTGGAAAATGCCTCCAATCCCGCAATCCGGTCTCTAGAGGCACGTGGAAGCATCCCCCGGCCTCAGATCCAGGAAGCAGCAGGAACTGCGGCAGAGAGGAGACAGATCTTTTCCAGGTGAGTCCGGCGTGGCAGGAAGGGAGGGGGAAGCATGAGGTATCTTAGTGGGTCGGGGGGACCTTAGGGGCCTGTTTCATCACTAGGCCCTCCATGGCCTTCCCCACCGTGAGATACCTCATGTTCACTTAACGAGCTGCGTGTGTTT
This sequence comes from Azemiops feae, assembly GCA_023970755.1. Taxonomy (NCBI): domain Eukaryota; kingdom Metazoa; phylum Chordata; class Lepidosauria; order Squamata; family Viperidae; genus Azemiops; species Azemiops feae. Next base: position 550,945 of record JALGBA010000038.1, read on the forward strand.
TAGCGAGCAAGGGAGTGATCTCGTTCGAGGTACAAGATTCACTCTATGAGTTTTTGAGTTAAGAGTGGAATGGGCAGGCTCCATTACACTCGTAACTCGAGGACTACCTGTAGTTGAAGTGCCACTTGTCAATCTAAGAAATCCAAGAAGTAAGGAACTTATTGAAAGTTGCAGTCAATGAAGGCATCCAGTGTGAAAATTCTGTCAGATAGTTGGTGATGGTGGTATCATTCATGATCTGGAAATCTAACTTGTAAAATATCTGCAACATATATAAACCCATAAAGTCTCCAGTATGGTCCTTAGATCCCCTAGTTAAAAGTATGGAGAAGGGGACAGCCTGTGAGATGGGTAGAACTAGTATTTGGAGTGTAGCTGATCACCATTTGGACTTAATCTAGCGTTAAAATCCTCTTCAATGACAATATGGGCAATTGGAAAGCAAGCAGATGGTTAATGTATATTTCTGCTTTTGACCAGATTTTAGCAATGCACAATTGAGTGATGTTGGGCAGTATGTAGAAGTTAATGAGCAGCAATTTCTCATGAGAAAAGTTAAGAATTGATGCTTGTGCAAAGTTCTCAAATAAATCTAATGAAATGATCTTAGTGTTGAGGGGAATTGAAATGCCTCCTCATCAAAAACCAGGAGCTGCTGGGAGGAACAGGGATTTGTATACTTCAGTAAACAAATCGGGGGCTGACTAAGTCTCTTAAAACAAAAGAATATTGAATTGGGAAACATAGCTTGTGAAAGCGGGGTCTCTAGTTCTAACTTCCCTTAAAGCAATGTTCCAGGAAAGCAAAGACAGTGATTCTGACTGAATTTTGAGTCAGCTGGATTTTTTGAGTGAAGACAGGGAAATACTTTGTATCAAACTTTGATCTGGGATGAAGGGGGGGGTTGGAGTAGCAGTTGTTTTGCCATTGTCAGTAAAGTCTGCCCTTGAAGAACAAATTGATTCTTCTGAGGCCTTGGACACACTAGCGTGTCTACATAGCCAGGTACATCTAGTTCAGTGAAATAAAAAAGTGAGGATCACATGCTAAGGTTGTTCCTTGACCAAAAGGAGTAGAGCAAGCATTTGTTTCTGCTAAGACGCTGAAGATAGATGGTTTGGCTTGTAAGAGTTTACTGTATCATCCTGTGAATGAGGAGTCTGAATATACTTAAATTAATTGCAAATCATTTTGTTGACATTTAAATAGGATGGGAGAGGGATAGTTTTAGCAAAGAGCCCAAATGGTCTCTATTGGGAGTTTGGTAGTATAGTCTGTGGGACAAAAGTCTAATGTAAACAAGTGTTTAGAATAGAATGGAACAGGAAGGTCTGAGTTAAAAGACCAAGGCTTCCTGTCTGTATCCAGCTCTTGGTATCTCAAATCAGTGAGTAAACAAGAGTGTCTCTTCACTTAGAGTTGTCCATAGCATAGGAAGCAGTGGAGTCAGTTTGAATAAACATTAAACATTATTAGAGGACTATTATCATTCTTTTTTTTTACTAATAGCACCAGATTAAATTGTTGCTTATATGGGATTGAGGCAGAGAGGTGAATGAATCAGTTGAGTCTCTTTACAGAATGCCAGGGCAAAACTTTTAAATGTCCCTGCTGTGAATATGACAGAGTTATAGAGCTTTGGATTTCATTTAGGCTGGAAAGAATACCATTCTTTGATATGAAAGGAGAGAGTAACTCATCTGTCTTGTGAGTCAGAAAAGAAGGCCTGATGGCAGCTGATCTTGAATCTGGTTGATCCTTATCAGTTGCAAGAAATCAGTGTTGAAGTGTTTTGAGCCAGCCTTTTATCATCTCCCCTAAACGGTGGCTGATTCAATAATAATGGAGGCATCTCTAAAAACTCTAATAGAAATTATTTCAAATTTATCCAGAAAATTCTTCACTCTGATTAACATGAAGAGTGTAGATTTAAAGGTAAACACCAATCTAATATATCTGGCTGAGCGGAAAATCAGTCCAAAACTAGTAAGACACAATAGAGCAGTAGGCAGAGAAGAATCTGTGTGTGCAATCAAAATCTGTGTGGTTGAATGAAGCATGGGTTGTTTGACCTGGAAAAGTGAACATTTTAATGTCAAAGGATTGATCCATAGCAGCACTTGTTCTCTGCTCTCCATCTCATCCTATTCCCATATAGCTGGATCTTATTGCTGCCAGATAGTCTTTATGTGATTAACTTTTCTGGTCTAAGATATACTGGTCCAGGAGATGTTTAGGATCATCAATCTTCTTATTAGCTGTCAGCAACTGGTCACAAGTTGAGATTACAGTCTGAGCTGTTAACAGTTATTAGCTAGCAGTTCCACATCAGTTTCAGTGAAGGGGTCTCAAATTGCCCTTGCAAATTCAGTGAGGGGTCTCAAATTGCCCTTGCTTTCCCAATATAGCAAGGTGTTCAATGACAAAACAAAAATTTGATACATCTATAGTGTCTCAAATGTAAATTGATCAGCTTCATTGTTCTTTCTTAGAGTGTTTTCATAATTTGTTTGGGGGGGCTTTTGTATAACTTTATTATTATTATTATTATTATTATTATTATTATTATTATTATTATTATTATTATTATTATTATTATTATTACTATTACTATTATTATTATTATTATTATTATTATTATTATTATTATTATTATTATTATTATTATTATTATTATTATTATTATTAATCATCGCACAGTCAGCCAGATGTTCAGACTGTATTTGGCATTTTTGTCTACCTATCGAGTCCTTACCAAGGACCTAGGCTAGGCAAATGTGGATGTTTGATGGTATTACAGATATCGTGGAAGGATGGAAGCTGTTCCTAGTGAGGCTGCCTTTTGCAATTGACTGATGGTAAATTTGTCAATGCCAATGGTGTTCAGGTGGTGCTCCAGTTGTTTTGGGATTGCACCCAAGACTCCTATTACTATTGATACTACCCTTGCTTGCCTTTGCCACAGTCGTTCTATTTCTATTTGTAGGTCTTTGTACTTTGTTATCTCCTCCAGTTCTTTCTCTTCTGTTCTGCTGTATCCAGGCACTGCCATGTCCACTATCCACACATTTTTGTCTTTTTTATCAATAATTGTTAAGTCCGGGGTGTTATGTGGCAGGTGCTGGTCTGTTTGATTTCTAAAGTCCCACAGTAATTAAACTTTTTCATTTTCTATGACTTTCTCTATTTTATGGTCCCACCAGTTCTTGCTTGCAGCAAAATGTTATTTCTTGCAGATCTTCCAATGTACCATTGTTGCTACTTTGTCATGCGGCTTCTTGTAGTCAGTCAGTCTGTGTGATCTTCTTGTAGCAGCTTACCAGGTGGTCCACTGTTTCTTCAGCTTCTTTGCATAGGCAGCACTTACTGTCTGTTGCTGTCTTCTCAATTTTGACTTTGTATGCATTTGTCCTTAAGACTTGGTCTTGTGCAGCCAGAATTAATCCCTCAGTCTCTTTCTTCAACTTTCCTGCTCTTAGCCATTCCCAGGTCTTGTTATTATTTGCTTTCCCAGCTATTTTTTTAATGTACTGGCCATGTAGTGCTTTGTCTTCCCATGCCTCCATTCTGTTCTTCGTTTGGTCTTTCTTGTAGGCCAGTTTGGTCTCTCCAGTAGTCAGTAAACCTTCCTGATATACTAACTTCAGTGCATGTTCATCATTGTCCTTCAGATATTCTTCCAAAGCCATTTTTTGTTCTTCAACCATCTGATGTACTTGCAACATTCCACGCCCACCTATTTGCCTTGGTAGATAGAGTCTGTCAATGTCACTGCGTGGATGAAGGGCATGATTCATTGTCATTATTTTTCTAGTCTTCCTATCCATTGCTTAGTTCTGCTTCAGTCCAGTCCACTATTCCAGCTGTGTATCTAATGACTGGAATTGCCCAGGTGTTAATTGCCTTCAATGTATTTCCTCCACTGAGTTTGGACTTTAAGATCTTTTTCACTCTCTTGATGTATTCACCTCTAAACTTTTTCTTGACTTCAGTGTGCTTGATGTTGTCAGCTTGAAGGATGCCCAAGTATTTGTAGTAATCTTCCTCATCCAGATTATTATTATTATTATTTTTGTGGGGCATCTTCATTCCTTCAGTTTTCACTATTTTTCCTTGTTTGATAATAAATTTGGCACATTTGTCCAAGCCAAACTCCATTGCAATATCTTGGCTATATATACGGGCAGTGTTGAGCAGCGATTCTATTTCAGATGGTGTTTTTCCATACAGCTTCAGATCATCCATGTAAAGGAGGTGGGATAGTCTGGCAGATGTTTTTGATGTTTGATAGCTGTGGCTATCAATAGAGTTATTCAGTATTGTTGAGAGAGGAAACAGTGCAATAACAAATAGTAGTGGTGATAGTGAATCTCCTTGAAATATTTCTCTCTTGATATTAACCTCTTCCAGTCTCTCACCATTGAGCTACAACTGTATCTTCCATTGTGTCATCGAGCTTTGCACAAAGTTTCTGATGTTTCTACTGACTCCTGTTATTTCTAGGCACTTGATTATCCAGTCATGTGGCAGAGAGTCGGCCATTTTGTAGTCAATCCATGCTACATTCAGGTTGGTCTTCCTTCTCTTGCAGTTTTCCAATATCATTTTGTCTATTAGGAGTTGATCTTTTGTTCCTCTGCTATTGGGGTGGTTTCTTTCTGCTCAGGTGGAAAGAGATTGTTTTCAACTAGATGTTGTTGGACTGCATCAGCTACCACACCAGTTAGCAATTTGAAAGTTGTTAGTAAGCAGGTAATTGGTCTGTAGTTACCTGGTGCTGCCCCTTTTGCTGGATTTTTCATTATCAGGTAGGTTTTCCCAGTTGTTGGTCACTTTTCAATTTCTTCTCCTTGTAGTATGTTGTTGAGCTGCTTGGTAATGAGTGGGTATAGAACTGTTAGATGTTTCAACCAAAAACCATGATCTTCACTTGGTGCTGACCAATTCAGCACCAAGTGCTATTATTCTGCTATTATTACTAATTCTTCCATTTCAACTTCTGTTTTATTTGCATCCACCTCTTTTAACCAAGCTGCGTCCTTGTATTTCTTTGGGTTATCCCATATCTGCGTCCAGAACTGCACTATTTCTTCCTTGTCAGGTACTGGCTGATTCATTGCAGTTTCTCCATTGATGGATTGGTAGAAACGTTTCTGATTGGATTGAAATTGGAGGTTCTGCTTATAATTTGCAATTCGAACTTCATATCTGCTGATCTTCCTGGCTATAGCTGTTATTTGCTGCTTTATTATTTCCAGAGCTTCCTTGATCTTCCTTGTTTCTAAGTGGTACTTCTTGATTAGGTATTCTTTGTTCTTCTTGTTCTTCAGCTTCTTTTCTTTCATCTGTTCTAGCTTGCTTGCATTTGATCTTAACTTGCTGATCTTATTGTTGTTGTTGTTGTCATTATCATTATTACTACTATTATTATTTTCCTGCTACTGGAACAGGTCTAATAATATAGTTTGGGGAAACTATATTATGAGACCTGTTCCACTAGCATGAAAAATTTGGATTTGAACAGTGAGTAACTGCAGTGGGTTAATTAGAAATATATAAAGAAATTACCAGAGCTCTTTACACTATATGTTGCCATTTAGCCATCAACTTTCTAAAATGAAAGTTGTCTTTAAAGCAGACAAAATATTTTTTGTTGCTGTGTTAAAGAAGCAACCAGAAAGGAAGGCCATAACAGAAACAACAAAGATCTGACATTAAGGTAATGGGAGAAGGCAAAATTCATGATGAAAAGAATCAAAAATGAAAACAAAAAATATACATATGGTCAAAGGCTTCAGAAAGAGCACAAGGGTGGGGATTAGATAGCTTTTTATAGATTGTTCAAAACAAATGCTACTTTCATCAAATAGTAATTGATCTGAGGTTCACCTCTAACTGATATGAACAGAAGCACTGCCAATTTCATAACATTCCATTATGCTGTTATTCAGTGATAGTTTGATTATAGTTTAATATAAGTAGACCTCATTTACCAACTTTCTTGTGCAACAACCACTCAAAGTTGAATAGTGCTGAAAAAAATAACTTTGTAACCAAGGCATTTATTTACAACCTTTCCAGACTCACTCATACCTGTGTTTGCCATTATAATCAGTTCACTTTGTCTTGTGCCTCACCCATTTTTTTCTTTAAAAACTAGGTACACATAATCCTCAACTTACAATTGGTCACTTAACAGAAATGACAGGCATACAAGTTGGAAGTAGGTGTTGGCCTACAGATTGTAACTGTCCTTTATGTGCTTGTCACTTCTGCTCACAAGCTTTAGGCTCCCTTGGCTGAATGGCTGGCTTGGGAGCAGACTGAGGCCTGAGAACTCCAGGGACAGGGAGTAGAGTACCAGGTGCTTTGGGGGTTGGGAAGCTCTTGGGAAGCTGGAGCAGGCAGGTCTGGACCTGCGCTAGGCCTCAAAAAACTCCCCCAAACCTGAGGCACCCATGTTCCATGAATAGAATAGAATAGAATAGAATAGAATAGAATAGAATAGAATAGAATAGAATAGAATAGAATAGAATAGAATAGAATCTTTATTGTCACTTTAAATGTACACTAATCAGCATACATTAAAATGAAATTTGGTTGCATTCAGTTCTCAAAAAAATACCATTATGCATATATCACATATACATACATATATGACACAGAGAAACATCACAATCTAGTTCCAATGTATACATATACATGGCGGGGAAAAAGAATCCTGCAAATTTACAAGATGGATGGCATAAGGAACAAAGCTGTTATAGAATCTAGTAGTTCTGCTATAAATACTTTGAAACCTCCTCCCAGAGGGGAGCAACAGAAACAGACCATGAAGTGGGTGTGTGGGATCTCTAACAATGCTTTTGAGCTCTAAGCATATAGAGCTTATAAGCAGTATCCTGAATAATGGGAAGTGAGCTTCCTATGATCTTCTCGGCTGATCTTACCACTCTCTATATGGAGCTTCTATCTGAGGCACTGCTACCACCAACCATACAGTTTGTTAAAAAGCTCTGTAAAAAGTGGCCAGGACAGGTGCTCTTCTTATCCGATGCAAGAAATGCAAACACTGGTTTGCACACTTCACATTTCATATTAGTTTGATGAGTGTATTGGGGAGTGTAGGGATAGGATGTCATTAACTGAGATGCTTCAGTTAACAGCCATCATGACACGTCACCATAATGGGCAAACTCCATTACGGTTGTAAGTTGAGGACTACCTGAATGCACAAGCATATCCTGGAAAGGGACACTCCAAAATAAGCTATTGTCCTACTTCAGGTTTGAAATACTGACTCAGGCACTGTTGCTATGGTAGCTCATAGAACATTCAAGATCCAAGTGATAACCACAGTCAAAATATGCAGATCAAAACAAAATCTCTGACAGGCTTGCCTGAATGATTTGCTTTTAAAAGGAATGCACAAAAGAATAGTCCAAAATCAGTCCAAGGTTCTAAAAGCTGGGTTAGGTTTGTCACTCAGTCCAGACCTTAGAAGTTCAAGATTTCATACATGAAATAGGATTCATAGGATGTCACACAAGAGTCAGAACAGATATTGTTTCCAGAAAAGGGTACATGGTTCAGGGCTGCCTTTTAAATCAAATTGTATCCAGCTGTCACTAATCAAGAGATTTAGACTTTGCTTAGCAAGGAGCCTCATAGAATGCCTTTCCACTGTACTTTTGGATTTGGAGGCCTTACATCATCTTTATCTGACTGCTCTAGCTGTCCAAATGATGCCCGTTGCTCGTTGTTTTTTTTTTATCACCTTCATGTGATTCTTCCCTTGGTGTCTCCTGAGGCTGACATTTCATAGGTTCAGCTGGAACAGTTTCCTCAGATTCAGACTCTGAGCCATGAGCTACTGAGGATTTTCTAGATTCTTATGTGCAGAAAGGGATAATCGATTAAAAGGAGTAAAGGAAAATTATAAACACCATTCCCTCATAATAGGAATTTGTGATAATAATAGTAGTTTACCATAGAGATAAAAGGAAAAGGAAAAATGCCATAAAAATAGAATTTAAGCACTGTGTGAGATTATAATTCAAGTCTCTGACTGAGAGTAGTTTGTAACGTGCTGTGTCTGTTAATTCATAAAAAAAATGAAAATACTGATGGCCCTATGGAGTTCACAATAAGACAGGAAGAGATTAATGTTTAATACATAATTTGCACCAAAAAATCCTGGCCTTTTTCTTGACAGAATAATTCATCAAATATCTATTTATCACCAGAAATTCTGGAGTTCTACTATTAGTCATAGATAAAAGTCTGATGCTGCTGTGTTTTGTCTTGCCCCAGTGTAAGGTCTGGGGAAAGAGGCATATAGTATCTTGATATGATGCCTCTAGATTAAAGTTAGAAAATAGTGTTATAATCTTTTCTAAGCCAGTGTAGGAAGAATGGACAATATGCCTTATTTCATCTCCCTAGAATTGTGTTGAAAGTTATATCCATGCATCCCTGCTTTGCAATGTTTCTTTTCCATTGGACATGCTACTAATGAAAGCAGAAAATTTATAAGTGATGTGTTAGATCTTGATAAAAAAATATCACTCCTAAAGTGATATCTCATACTACTTATTATATAAATTGGACATACTGTAGTTATCTTTATTGAAAATAAACCTTGATTAACATATTGCTGAAGTTTCAGAGATAGAACACATTATCCATTTATAAAAGTGAAATACTATTTCATGAAATAATAATTATGAATTATGAATAGTACCCTGTACTATTCAATGCTTTAAGTGTAAAAATATACCAGGTTAACATTTTAATAAAGTCAAAGGGTACTTGATTATTTTTTATCTATAGTTGAATTTTATTTTATTTTTCTATTCAGAATTATATTGAAAATGCAAACGGGGAAATATATTTGTATTAAGCATATGCAGTACATAAGAGGGAGCTCTCTGATCATATTTAAAATATTTTCCAAGTAGGTTTCTGGATAGCCTTCTTTGACTAATCATTAAAAATGCTTACCTAGAAATTAAAGTTATAGGTTTATTACATGTACTCCTTTGTAATGGATAGCCACCCACTGCTGGTGTTTGATGATAAGAAACAACACAAAATTAGCATTTGCATTTCTGCTAGGAATAAGATGATGGCTCTTATAGTAAAGTTGTAGTAAATTCTGCATATTTTATCAAAACCATTTTTTCCCAAGACTGGCTTCATCTAGTAGAGCAAAAATTGCATGATGGACAGCCTCTGCAAAATCTACTGAAAGAGCATAAAATCCAATTATGCAGAATGTCAAAAACTGTTGTTATTTCCAAAGCATTTCATTACAGCAAATATAACTACTTGACTTCATTTTTGAAAAAAAAAATGTATATAAGATTCTGGAATAATATGTACAAGCTAAAAATGCTATTACCAATATGAATTCATAAGCATGCAATTATTGGGCTTCCGAAGAGCTGTAAAGACTCGGCTTTTTAGGAAAGCATTTGTGGAAGTGGGGTTGTAGTCTACCTTGTAGGTGATACTCTTATGCAATGTGGATTAGTGTTTTATTGGATAGGATCATTTTGGCCCTTTATATGATTATGTATATATAGTATTCTGATACATGAATGCATATAAAAATGTGTATTGGATTTGATTTAATAATTCTTAGTATAGACACATTTAAACCAACATTTAAATATCACTGTTTCCAATAGTCTCCTTGTACAGGACTACATCTGGATCCAGCCTCTGTGTTTCCAATATTTGAAGATCATATCATTAAAATGGTCCATGTATTATATGTGCATCAATTTATATCTGAATTTATTAAAATACAGAAATTCAGAAGACTCACATATGGTTTATAACTGCTTGTAGTATGAAATCTACAAGAGTATATACAAAATTCTTTAGAAATGTATGTAATTATTTTGAATATAAGCCCTTTTTAAAAGTTAGATAACACCGCACTGTTATAATGGAGTAGAGTGAGCTATATAAACATAAAACAATTAGAAATAGCAAAGAGAAATTTTCAGCTATTAGGTCTTTCTATAGTTAAACAAGTTACAGGTAGTCCTCTACTTACAATTGGTCACTTAGCAACTGTTTGAAATTATAATGGATCTACCTTGGGGCTTCTTACAATCAGGCCTGCCTATGGTCAAATGACTGAACTTCAAATGCTCAGCAACATGTCTGCATTTGTGGCTGCTTGCAGTGCTCCATGGTCATGTAGCTGTGTTTTATGACAATTTTGTCAAATACCAGCATTTACTTTTAGTTTTCAGCAAAACCACACCTACAGTATAATGAACCATTACTGTAGTATGCTTAACAATTGTGGTGTTTGCTTAATGACCCCAGAAGCCATTGCAGGAGATGACCAGGCTGAGTCCAAGGGAGGGGTCAAAGGCATCATCAGAGATTTATGTCCAGGCCATCTTGAATTCCTTTCTTAACTCCCACTAATTTCCCTTGACCGTTAGTATTTTAGATTTTTGTAGAGAGCTTAAGCTTGCAATAAATCTTTATACTCATTTGAACTGCCTGAATCTCCTGATTTCCCCAGCGCTTGATAGCTACTCGACAGCCACAGCAAAAATTATTGTAAAATTTAACTTATTCATTTTACGACTATCACGACTAATGGCTGTGGTGGGAAGACTCCATTATAGTCATAACTTGTGGATTACCTATATAAACAGAATCATAGGATACAAATGTAAATCACATGCTATGCAGTATATTTCTTTTATTATTATTATTATCAGTATATTATTATATACATAACAAGGTGAAATCACAGCTGCCAGTTATTTACCTGGTGCTGGCCTCCATTCGTATCAAGTTCTTGATACTATGATTATTATGGTTGATCACACAGTCAGATGGATAGAATAGATTCGGAATTTTTATCCACCTATCAAGTCCTTCCCAAGGACCAGGAATAGGGAGATGTTGTTCTTTGTTACTGTTATTTAATAACTGAAAAGGTTTTGCATTTATCTTTGCAAGTGAATAAATTCAATTCAAGATTAAAATAGAACACATGTTGGACAGCTGTGTAAAGAGACCCACATCAGTAAACTAACATTGTAATTATAAAGATTAAGATAATGTTAAGGTAATAATATTTAGTAGTAATAATATTTGCTTTGAACTTGAACTAAATACATTTGTGATGATTTTATGTTCCATTTTTGTGTTTTTTTAATTAACAGCTTCTGTCCAGGGCCCATGGGAAAGGGCCATATCACCAAACAAAGTGCCCTACTACATCAAGTAAGTATTAAAATAATCATAATGCTTAACTATTGGGAGCTTATCAGGTAATTAACTTAGCTTGCTTTGAAACCATATTAAAAACTTCCTTTGAATGATACTGGTTGATACTTCAATTGCCCTCCATTATCATCATGAGCAGCAAAGTAATTATTTAAATAAATAAAATTGTGAAGATTGCTTGCTGTTAAAAGTCAACTATGTTTTCATTATACAAATCCAGTAAACATTTTTCAGTGGTAATGAGCCTATGATTAGGCAGAATGTAGTATTCACATTAAACTGACTGTCATGAAAGTTCAACAAAATGCTAGTTAATGCATTATGACTGCAATTTTACTGCCAGAAACATTACTTTTCTCTGTGTTAAGATATCAAACTAATTTGGCCAAACTTGAACACATTGCATTTTGTTTTATGGTCAGATGTCCTGTAGCACAGGGCAGGATAGTGTTTGGAAACATTGAGAGCATGTGGTACATTTCTTGCTGAGTAGAGTCTAAACAGCAGACGTCTTCTTTTGCTAACATTAAGGTTAGGAGCAGAATTTACTGAGCTAACAATTTTATATGAGCTTTATTTCTAGAAAAAACCCACTTTTTAAATCTGTTTATTACATTTGGAATAAAATTATACATATATTAAAACATATTTTATAAATTGAATATGCAGAAGTTTAAAAGAGGTTATTTTAGAGTGTTGTTTGGTTTTTTGGGCGGAAAACCAAACAAGACTTGCAGAAAAATAATGTGCTTCCTGATAAAATGTTTTGGCCATAAAATGGATCAATCAATTTATCTAAGCAATCTTTTAACTCTATAGCTGAAAAATATATTTTGGATTCTAGATGATATAATATTGTTTTAATTGTGAAAAACAAATGTTACATAACTTGGATAAATACTCATTTCTTCCACATTTATAGTTTTATGTCATTAGAGATTGCTGAAAATAAAAGATATAAAAGATTCAATTATATCTAGCCATAGTATGACACAGACCTAATCTCAAATAAGGAAATATATTTTTCAAATTGTTCTTTGAGTATCCAAATAGTTATTTTAAGATTACAGTCTATATAGAAACTGTCATTCTGTCTAACCATTTATGAGTTTAGATACGGTCCTCTGTTTCATAGTAACATAAATTGCTTACATTAAACATAGGGGCACAACTCAATAGTACTGCACTCTGATTCTATTTTTCATTTTGGATTTTCTTCTTGATGCTCACAAATTTTTTGTTAGTTTTTTTTCTTCCCCCTCCAACTCATCACCTTTTCATTTTCATTGACATTATGGCACATTATAAGCTCATAAATCTGAGAAACATTGCTTTAGAAGCCTTCACAATGTTATATTTGATGTTTTAATGCAAGGTTGCATCAAATTATTTGATCCTGCCTATTATAACTAGATATTTATACAGTTGATTATTTAATAGCAGTAACCAGCCATTACAATTTTTGCAAACTGGAATTGCAGTTCGTCTGAGAAAAAATAATGGGCAAACCTGAAAAAGTACAAGGAAGTGGGGCAGATTTATTAAGGGAATGTGGCCCAGAATTCTCAACAATTCATAGTTCATTTCCTTTGTAAATAATTAAAAAGTAGGATTGGCTCTGCAGTGGCTGTTAATTGAACTCTAGTACCATAAACAGGATTCCTCTTTATGGGCCATCTACTTTCTTCCTATTCTTCACTTCAGTAGAATGATCCTTCCAAAACATCACTTCGCACTTCTGGACTATGGGCATGATGTGTTGTTTTGAGATGAGCTTAATTTGATGACCAGCCCCAAGAAAGAAAGTAATAATTAGCTATAACCAAACCATATTTTATCCTACTACAGTATACAAATAAGACTTACATTATGGAATAAATTCCCACTTGAATTAAAACAAATATCTCCTCCTTACTTTAGTTTAGGGGTGCAGTGGGCAAGACACTGGGCTTGTCAATTGGAAGTTTGGCAGTTTGAGACCTAAGTACTGTATGATGGAGTAAGCTCCCATTACTTGCCCTAGCTCCTGCCAACCTAGCAGTTTGAAAGCATGCAAAATACAAATAGATAAATAAATGCCACTTTGGTGGGAAGGTAACAGCAGTCTGTGCACCTTTGTCATGCTGACCACATGATTACAGAAGTGTCTTCGGACAATGCTGGCTGTTCAGCTATGAATTTGAGGTGAGCACTCACCCCCCACACCCAGACTCAGAGAGGATTGGCAGAGAAAACCTTAACCTTTTTTTTTTACCTGAGTTTCGTAATAGGCAAAATGTATCTAAATGGATGACTGTATGTATGTATGTATGTATGTATGTATGTATGTATGTATGTATGTATGTATACTATATATAGAGTAAAATGCGCATTTTAGGGAAAAATCTTTTAAGTACATATTTAAAAATAAAGTAAGTTTTGCAAAAGAGAAGTTAGATGGGTCTTTTTTCCTAATTTGCAGTTTTTTGTGAATAAAAATGGTAGATATATAATTTGAACAAAGTGAAAAGTTGTATGATCTAAGACTTTTATAATCAGCCTGATTTGTCTTTCTATGGCTACCTCGTTTGTAGCCAAAGTTTGTGTGTGTTCATGTGTGTGTGTAAGCATAAATGCATATTCTCTCACACACATCTGAGACTATAAGTAAAAAAATTGGTCAATGATTTGAAAACAGTGAAATGTATCAATCTGAGTTGCTGTCCATACATACTTCTTCCCATACCCTATTCAGTCTGGTAGTGTTCATAGTTAAATATTAAGATATTTACCCTTATGCTAAGCAGCTGAATACAACGTTTGTGAAGCATAAGCTACTAATAGAGATATTTAGGAAATCCAGCAACACTATATAAACATCATCAATGTTTTATAACAGTACAATATTTAATGAAGTAGTTCCAGTAAACTTTGTCTTATAGCTCCTATCTTGTACAGTGGACAGCTGTGCTATTATTTTCATGAAGAAAATAGAAATATATTATTTAAAATTCAGCTTAATTGTTAGAAAAGTGTATGCACATTTGATCTGGGAATGAAAGAGGTATTTTATTTCTCTTTTTGCTCTTTTTATGTTATTAAGAGAAAAATCACTTTAAACATTAAAGATTTTCATATACTGTCATATCTGTGAATTAAGCTCCTTGGATCATCATTTAGTATAAAGTTGCCTTAACCAGACCTTTTCAACAGATATTTTCATCAGGAAACCTAAGTCCCTTGGATAACTGAAAATATCAGCAACTTACAAGCTCCTTCAGATCAAATGGCCACTGCTAGAATTAGATTAATTTATACATTGCTTGGAACTTATCAGACAAAACTTCAGGAAAAGTAATATAGTTAATATGTACCCATACATGCTAAGCCATTCTAGGTTGCTACACTCTTACTTTGTTATATGCAATGTTTTCATAACACTCTTCGGCTTGCTTAAGACTTAATACATTGTCTCAAATCAATCCAGAATTTAAAACATTTTTCAAATTAGGATTAATGTTAATAAAACATTATGGTCACTCTGGATTCATATAATAAAGTTAAACCCTGTACATAGAATCCTGTTAAATAGTTACTAATGAACTATAAACTATAAACACAGTAATATTTGGATAAGATTACCATGCCTCTTAGTAAAAACAAAAGTCTATTACCTAAACCAGGGCTTTTCAACTTTTTCACAGATTGTACCATTTTTAGGACATGACAATATTTGAGTACCACCAGTGCTTAGCAAGGTGTCAAAAACTTGATGACTAAAAAAAGGGGGGGGTTGGGTTTTACTGATTAGATTCATTTGTTGTTATAGAAATGGCTAGTTTATAATATTATGGAAAAGTAAAAAGTTGAGGTTCAATGTTAATGCTTCCTTCTACTGCATCAGAGGAAGTCTGTTCTTTTTCCCTTCCCCCCCTCACTTTTCCCCCCTTTTCCTCCACACTGTGTCCTACTATTTGCTTTTGTATTTTTGTATTTTATTCTATAATCTAATAAAATATTACAAACTGTAGAAAAAAAGGAAAAAAAGTACCAGTTTAAATTTCTTTGGTGGCTGTTCCTTTGCTGAATCACTTTCCCTTTGCACTGACAAATGTATGATGAATTTATCCATGTTTATTAATATGCACCACTACCAGCTAGCTCAGGGGTCTTCAAACTTGGCACTTTAAAGACTTGTGGACTTCAACTCCCAGAATTCCTCAGTCCTCATGGCTGGTTGAGGAATTCTGGAAGTTGAAGTCCACAGGTCTTAAAGTTGCTAAGTTTGTAGATCCCTGAGCTAGCTGGTCGGCCCTTCTTAGCTCTCCTTCCACAGTGTAGTAAGAATGCACCCCCCCAATCCCTTCCCTGTACCCTTAAAGACACAGGAATCAAGTGCAAAGCAAGAAAGGCTCACAAAATAAACTCCGGGGTTCTTTTTTTTAAGCTGCCAAAGGCTCTGGCAATTGTGAAAAGTTTTAGCTTTAAATTAAACCTGTTTACCTTCAAAGAAAACTTTCTAAAGGCCATAGACAGACTCAAGATAAGGGGGTAAAACTAATTACATTTGTTTAAAGGGATTAAACCTACGGAAGTCAACATTTTGGACTCATTGCTAGCCTAAAATACAGACTAAAATATTCCAATAACCAAAGCACACAAAGGAGCCTCTGAATTACAAAATGCTGTAAAAGCTGTACAAAAATCCTTATGGTAACCCAATCAAGCTGCCAGCTGATCCAGAACTAAATAAACCACCTCCTTTCCAAAATGCCGGCTTTTCATTTCATCAGTGCTGATTGCATTCTCCTGGCTGGAGAAAATGAACCAGGGGACCTTTTCTTCCAGCAACAGCTGCTGCTTCTTCTCTTTCCCTGTTTCCTCCCTGCCGGCTGACCTCTCCTTCTCTTTCCCTGTTGTCTTTTTTTTCCCTTTCCTGCCCAAACCACCTCCTTTTATAGCCTCTCCTCTCCTCCCCCCCTTTTTCTTCAGTTCACCTCCAGCTCTGAGCTGCTTCTGGAAGCGCCAATCAGCTGGAGCCCTGCCGGCTCCTGGGGCTTCTGCCGAGCCCAGACAGTCCTGCAGCTGCAGCTGCCTCTCCCTCAGGCTTGGGTTCCTTCTGCTCATTCCCCCCCCCCCGCTACACTTGGCTAGCAGTCGTGTATCACCTGCCACGTGGCAAAGTACCACAGGTGGTACGCATACAACTGGTTGAAAAGCCCTGACCTAAACTATTATCTCTCTTAAAGTTTTCCATATATAAATACTATAATATGTGGAATTATTATAACTGTAAGAAATAATAATAAAGGAAACAGTGAATAAGATTGAGTTATTAAATGAAGCCTTGCAACATGTGATGAAGGGAGGGGTATAACATGAAACTAACCTTAGCAAAAATTGTTCTATAGAATTTAATCCTTATAATTCACTAGAGATAGGCAAGTTTTAAAATTGGTGGAATAATGTAGAAATTATCCAAATGACCCAAATCATTGTCACTCTCCTGCTCCCAGGAAAATTTCAGATAATGTTTTCCTCACCAATCTGAAGAAACTTCTTGATCTAGTCCCGTGGTGGTGAACCTATGGCACACGTGACACAGGCGGCACGCAGAGCCATCTCTGTTGGCACGTGTGCCGTTGCCACAGATAGATGGATGCTGGGCCGGGCTGCTCCCCTCCCCCTCTCCACACATGCAGAGTCTGGGAATAGGCGAGAGATCTGGGTGGGGTGAGGCTATAAAAGGAGCAACTTTGGGCGGGAGCAGCATTTGGTGCAGACAGCGAGTGAGCGAGCACGAGCCGACAGTGGTAAGTTTCAGCGGCTGACCACTCAGGGGAGGAGGAGGACGAGGGGTGGCCTGGTATCTGAAACTGTCTTGGCTGGCCGCTGGCCTTAGCAGGCCCCAATGAGGCAGCATTCAGTCACCGGCTGCCCAGCCTTGTGAAGCGGTGGTGATGGCAGCGGTGGCAATGGTTGGGAGGGGAGATTGGGTTCTGGCCCCTTTTATCTTGTCCAGGCAGCAGCGGTAGCAGTGGCAGCGGCAGCCCAGGCAGGCTCTGGTAAGCCAGGCAGGGCCGAGGAGCCAGCCAGCCAGTGAGAGAGAGCAGGGTTGGATGGGGAGGATTGGGATCTGGCCTCTTTTACCTCGTCCAGGGGCCTTGTACATGGTGGCGGTGGCAGCCCAGGCAGGCTCTGATTAAGCCAGGCAAGGCTGAGCAGGGATGAGCATTTCCCTGCCTGCATCTGGGATGCCATCTCGCAGGTGCTGAAGGGCTACGACTGGAGCCTGGTGCCCATGCTGGTGCGGGGCCATGGGGTGCTGAAGGCCAAGCCACATGTCAAGCGGCCCATGAACACCTTCATGGTCTGGCTGCAGGCGGCGTGCAGGAAGCTGGCCGACCAGTACCCGCACCTGCACAATGCCGAGCTCAGCAAGACGCTGGGCAAGGTCTGGCAGTGAGTGGGCTGGCATGGAGCCTGGGCAGGGAGGTGTGGCTCCAGCCATGGGAGGGGGGCTGCAGCTCACCTCGGTTGGTCGGTCTCCCCCACAGCCGACCCTCTTCCCAGGCTCGTAATTCGGTGTGTGATGCAGACGACGGCTTCTCTGACTCGGGGGAAAGCCATGTGTCGGGCTGGCCTGGGAGGTTTTTAAGACCGGGGGGGCTCCCGGGCTCAGTAAGCGGAAGAAGTGGCAGAGCAGCTGCTCAGATGTGGCATTTGGTTTAAGTTGTTGAGACGATCGATTGACCTGGGCATGTTCGGACTTTTTTCCTGACTAAGCCGCCTTGAAAACCGATTCGACTTTCATCGGTTTCTGTCTGCAGGCAAGTTTGGGTGTCAGTTTGATGAAGGAGGGGAGCTGCATGTTGGAAGGGCTGAAAAATTAGGAGCTCTCTAATTTTAAGTGGACACCCATGTTCAGGAGGGATCAGACTGGAACGGGGTGATGTAGTCCCAAACATACATGTGTATGCAAAACCTGGCTCTCATGGAGGTGTTTCCAAACATTGGCTTACAACAGGGATCTTCAAACTTGGCCCTTTTATGACTTGTGGACTTCTGGGAGTTGCCCAGAATTCCTCAGCCAGCATTCCTCCCTTCCTTTGAAACAAACAACCCCCACCCCAATCCTCCCGTTCCTGCCTTCTGAATTAAAACAAGAGAAAGCCAAGTTTTTTCTTTTGTGGTCTTTACATATTTAAACTGCAGCTAGAAGGAAGTGGGGAAGAAAACCATCGCAAGACATTCTTCTGTTTTAACTTTTTTTCCTTGTTGCTTTTTGGAGTTTTCATCCTGCTTTTGTGAGAGGGCAGCGTTTGGGAGGGGGTGTAGCTGCCCCCTTCCCCCCCCAAGCTATCAGCTGAGCAAGACGCCTGCCTGTCCATGCTCTTCCCCCTGTCCGAGGCTTTCATTGTCGTGAGCATTTCTGTTGAGGATTGGCGGGGGGACTGTTTGGTTTTTATTCCCCTCCCATTTGCTGGGTGGTTGCAGCAGGTTTTGGTCTCTTCTGTCATGCTTTGAGGTTACCCACAAAGCACGTTTGTTTTGGGGGGGATCCCCACTCCAGTTGCTAAGCTTGCTTAAGCCCTCTTCCTCCACCTCCTCCTTACCGGAGCCACCCTTTGTCTGCAACCAGCCCCTGCCCTGGCCCTTGCCTCGCCTTGCCCTGCCCCACGGCAATGGCACCCCTTCCCTGCCCCCTCCCTCCCTCACATCTCACCCTGCAGGATGAGCCTCCTGCCCACTGCCCCACCCATCAGAGACCCCCTGGATCTCCCCCAACCCTGCCCGGCCCCCACAGGCATCCCTCCCCAGGAGCAACATTGAGGTGGCCACGCCCACCCTGGCCACGCCCACCCAGTCTGCCATGACTACCGTAGCCACGCCCACTCAGTGGGCCATGCCCACCCGGCACCCGGCAATACATAAGTGGGTTTTGGGTTGCAGTTTGGGCACTCGGTCTCTAAAAGATTCGCCATCACTGATCTAGTCCTTTGAATCTACAAGTTTCTGCTTCACCAGAAAGCCCACAAATATAGCAAAGTTGTAAACATATGTAGTGGGCTGACCAAAAGGCTTTGCGGAAGCCTGGCCGGCGAGAGGGGAGTGGAAAGCTTGGACAGCTGCTGCCGGTTTGGTCGTGGTGGGTGTAGACTGGGGGGAGGGAAGAAAAGGAGAAGGAGAAAGGGGGTGGGGGTTGGTTGTTGTTGCTGTTGGGGAGAGACCAGATGAAGCCAAAGAGAATTGGAGTTTTAGGTCATTCCTCTCCTTTGGAGTAGTGGGAAGGAGAGGAAGAGAGAGAAGGGGGGTTATTGCTTTCTTTTGCAAGGGGATATCCTGAACAAGGGAAAGAGAGTGAGTGAGAGTGAGGAAGTTGCCTGGGGTGCTGAACCAGGTTTTAACTAGGAAGCAAAGGGGGGGGGGGAATTTGGCATAGAGAGAGACCTGGGACGACGGGTCCCAACAGAAGAGAAGAGACTTGCTACCACTTTGGAGACCAGCAGCCATCCAAACGTTGATCACTACCACCTGTGCATGCTGTAAACATTGTGGGGAGTTGCCCTGGCAGAGCGAGCTGTGACTTTGGGGTGTTGATTATCTCCGCTCGTGGTTTCTGCTGCTGCTTGGAGCTGGGGAGTTCTTTCTACACACACACCCTCTTGTTTTCTCAAATGACTGCTACGGACTATTGACTATTATTGCTACGACTGCCTGAGGCTTTTAAATACTGTTACGCACTGACCGCCATGGTTAGGGGTCGGTCACCTTTGTTCCTGCAAACCCCCCTCTGACGACGAGAACTTGCCATCTCTTCACTCCGCGTGAGCTCCCACTGAAACTGGACATTCTGTCAACGCCTTGAGAGCGCAGCTGTTGAGCGGGACTAAAGGGGGAGGGTTAGGAGGGCCTGTGCTTTGGCGGCCTCCGAGGGGGTAACGCTACACATACAAATAACCAAATGTGTTTCAGATTAGAGTGTGAAATGAATTTTTAAGTAAATGTTGCCAACCGTATCTCAAAAGTTGATTTTTAATTCCATATCCCTATCTACTAGTAGCAATGACTTACTTCTCTTTCTTGTTTACAGTTACACTGCCTAAACTTCCTTTCCTTTCCCTTTCCTTTCCTTTCCCTTTCCTTTCCATTCTTCCTTTTTTCACACACACACACACATTCATACATAACATATTTTACCTTAGTCCATTGTCCTTAATTTCACATTACTCCAGAAACCTTCCTGCCTCAAATCATTTTTTTTTTCCATCATTCCCTCAGCTTGTTTTCCCACTTCCTACTCCCTATCTATTATAATAGGCAGAGGAAATTGTGTCTATCTTTCCTTTTCCTCCCAGCAGACAGGATATTTCAAGGCAATCTATTATCTCTACAAACTAAGAACACCTCTGATCCACATTGAACCCAGAGGCATTCCAAGGAATAAAAATAGTACATTGCTAAAGGACAATGCTTCATGTTAAAATTCTTCTGTCCCCCTTGGTTTCTTTTAATGATGTATAGTTTAAGCAAGCCTCAGCATAATGATAATATTTGAATTTTATGGACTATATACTGCATTAGTTATAACTGCATATAACATTTTGCCGTGCACCAGTGGAATTCACCATAGCTCATTATCTGTAGTCATAACTTCATAGATTTAGCCAAATAGTGGGTCTACTGTTTCCTGTTCTTTCTGCCATAGAGCATTCTTGTGCTATTGAACATGTTGTTACTTTAACACTTTTAAATTTCCTTTTATATTTTATTAGTATATTATGTATACTAAATAATAATTCTTATTTGATGCCAAAAAAGTTAAAAGACATCCAAAAACAGTAACTGGTAACTAACAATCATCATCAGAAATATAAACACTGAGGGAAACAACTCCCCAATGAGCTGTTAGCACTTATTAGAAATAGTGTTCAATTACCAATAATATTCCTCATGTGACTTCCATTTCACAATACTGAAATTGCTAATAAGATGGTAAACATGAATTTCAGGATCAATGCAGTTTCTAAAAGTTAGTTTATCTTAATTCTGCTTTTGTATCCTTATTTTGACATTATAGTTAATCTCAATAAAAATGCAGAATAGAAAACAAATGAACAATGTGTAATTTACTTTAGCTGAAGGGATGAAGGGAATTTACCTTATTAAATCTACTATTTGTCATTTGCTTTTCCTAGGAAAGTGTGAAATCCTTTGGAAATTATAAAATTACAAAAAGAAAAACATGTAGCCATCTTCTTCCTGCACATACTTTTTACTATTTCCATTCTCATTTTGGTATTTTTCACATGACAACAGTATAACCGTTCTTCTCAATGTGGTTCTAAACTATGCACTTATCTATTATAATTTATCAAACCAAAAATAAATGTAATTATTTCATATTTTGTAATGTAAAAAGATTTTACTTCTTCAGTAAAAGTAATGTCATTTAAACAGCTATTCAAAACAAGTATTGGTTACATTTTTAATAATGTTTTTCAAGCATGAAACAAAAAATAACATTCAAATAGTACAAGGAAATAGAAAAATGATAAAAGAAAAAAAATGGGAAACACATTTCCAAAAAGAACAAAATTTAAGAAGAAACTATATTTAATAAACTGAGTTATGAAGGATGTCAAAAACTTTATAGTTTAACAGTTAAAATACTTGGATAGTTTCTCATGTTTTATTTAGCATTTTTTAAATTTATTCATTAGGATATAGCACTGGAAGATTGTGTTTAAAGCTCACAGTTGGGTTCTTTGAACTTAAAAAGATAACGGTAGACAATCAAATGAAAAGATCTCCTGTCTTCTATCACTGTTTGAATCTCAATTATAAAGTTAATTTTCAGTACACATTATAAAGAAAATACAGAGCTATAAGAACATTTTTTGATTTATACCAAAATCATTTTCTTCTGATTGATGCAAAGTCCATTACTCTGTATAATTATCAAGTATTCGTAAATGTTGATTTCATGCCAGGACAAGCTAACATTTGCTCATCAGTAGCCAGAAGATAATAGGATTCTTTTTCCAGTTTTGTGATAGGAAATATGTATCTACTAATTAAATCTTTACATTTCTAAGAAGTCTTTAGTAGCAACAAAATCAAACCAAATGTCTTTCTTCCATGCCTAAAATTATAAAAACTCATGTTAGTTAACAAGAAATTTTTTTACTATAGATTTGTGTGTTTTTGCATATGTGACTTAATAATCCCTCTTTTAGTCTTAATCATTTCTGAATCCTTAACCCATCTCATCTGCCAAGTCAGTGATATCAATCAGAATAGAGCTGAAAGGGACCTTGCTCAAGCCCTGCTCAAGCATACCATTTCAGATAGGTGGCTGTCCAGTCTCTTCTTAAAAACTTCCAGTGATGAAGCACCTACAACTTCTGAAGGCAAGCTGTTCCACTGGTCAATTGTCCTCACTGTTAGGAAGTTTCTTCTTAATTCCAGGTTGCTTCTCTCCTTGATTAGTTTCCATCCATTGTTTCTTGTCTTGCCTCCTATGACTTGGAAAATAACTTGACCCCCTCTTCTTCGTGGCAGCCCCTCAAATACTGGAATGCTGCTATCATGTCACTTCTAGTTCTTCTTTTCTCTAGACTGGCCATTCCCAAATCCTGCAACCGTTCTTCATATGTTTTTGTGTCCAGGCCCTTAATTATCTTAGTTGCTCTTCTTTGCACTTTTCCCAAAGTCTTAACATCTTTTTTATAATGTGGTGACCAAAACTGGATGCAGTATTCCAGGTATGGTCTTACTAAGGATTTATAAAGTGGTACTAATACTTCACATGATTTTAATTCTGTGCCTCTGTTTATGCAACCAAGGATTGTATTAACTTTTTTGGCTGCTGCCATACACTGCTGCCTCAGGTTTAAGTGATTGTCCACTAGGTAATAATAATAATAATAATAAAGTTGGAAGGGACCTTGGAGGTCATCGAGTCCAACCCCCTGCTCAGGCAGGAAACCCTATACCATTTCGGACAAATGGCTGTCCAGTCTCTTCTTAAAAACTTCCAGTGTTGGAGCATTCACCGCTTCTGGAGGCAGGTTGATCTCCAAGATCCTTCTCACAGTTACTGTTTTTGAGCCAGGTTTCACCTAATCTATACTTGTACCTTTGGTTTTTCTGGCCACATTAAATTTTATGTTGTTTTTTTCTCCACATTAAATGTTATGTTGTTGAATAGGATCCATTGTTCAAGTCTGTTAAGATCTTTTGGATCCTGAGCTTGTCTTCTGGGGTGTTGGCAATTGCCGCCAGCTTAGTGTCATCTGCAAATTTGATGAGTTCCCCTTCTATTCCCTCATCTAAGTCGTTTATAAATATATTGAAGAGTACTGGGCCTAAGACAGAACCTTGTGGTACCCCACTGCTCACTTCCCTTCATGTAGATGTAATACCATTAAGGACTACTCATTGAGTATGTTTTGTCAGCCAGTTACAAATCCATCTGGTGGTGATGCTGTCTATCCCACATTTTTCTGTATGACTTTAGGGAAGAAAACCCACATATCCCTACAAGACCAACCCCATGTATTATTCCCAGAGCATTCCATGCAAGACAAAGCAGAGAAAGATAGCTTCCTTTTGCATCTAAAAAGGAAGCCTATGCTGGGTGCAGCGTGACACCCTGACCACTTACCCTGAATGAAACATTTGCTTCTGTGCAGTTGAGGGCTTCCACCTACTCTTTCCTCCAGAATGACAGGTCTCTGCATTGGACATGTCAAGTGGCATGCTTATGAGCAAGATTCCACGTGGGTTCATCTTGGAAATTTTATTTTTGAAAAAGATCTAGGATAGCCTGCATTACAAGAAGCCAATTTAGAAGATATCAGAACATAAATAACTAAAGTTAGTGCTTCTATATTATTATATTTGATTTCATATTGCTGTTAAAGGAAGAGTTGGTAGAAATATTTTTAAAATATCAGTTAGGATTATCTATTTTATTTCAGTATTTGGTATTTTAGTCAATAATACAAAGCAAAATTCAACTATGTATAACAAGCTATCAATCTGAAAAATGTAATATCTTTCAAGATAAAGAAAATAGGAAATGGAATTTCAGTCATCAAATTCATAAAACCAGATTCTGCAAATGGTTTTCCTGTTTTTATCCAGAAGCTCAGTTTGAACTAATTTCAATATTATTGCATCACATTATCAAATTTATTTGTGTTTGATGAATAGCTTCACATACAGTTTAGGTAATAAAAAGCTAAAGGTTAAAAAAAATTAAAGTAATAACACAAGCATTAGTAAATGCATTATAATCATAGTCTAAATGATCTTTTCAAATTTTGAATGTACGATAAGAGAATCCAGATTGGTCTAGTGTTTAAGGCTAGAAACCAGGAACTGTTAATTCTAGTCCCACCTTAACCATGAAAGCTAGTTGGATGACCTTGGGCCACTCACTCTTTCTCACTTTACAGAGTGTTGTTGTGAGGAAAATAAGAAAAGGAAGGTGTGTTGGATATGTTTGCCATCTTGAGTTATTTATAAAAAATAAGGCAGCATACAAATAAATAAAAATGCATGAAAAAGTAAATTAAGTATGGATTATATTTTCTTAATTAAAGTATGGCAAGTTTTAACATTCAAATTAAATTATAATCATGTCAATCATCTTACATAAGCACATTTCTTCATTTTATTTTAGAATGTTTATTAAAATGATGGAGAATATAAAAACTAATAATGGTAAAAGCTAATGTCAGGAGTTGCTCAAATGAAGGAAATCTTTCTTTTTCCATGTGCTAATTAATTCTAATTCATAGTTTGTGTCTGGTAACAGTCAGCCACAATAATTCTTCATGTTTCCAGATTTCCCTACCCTATGCCCCTCCCCCATGAAGATGAATTCAGAAACATTGATTTCATTTTGCTTTTCTGAATTCACAAACACTGAATTGACAACTAAGAAATTAATACTAACAATAATAAGAAGATTTCAAAGTCCAAAGTCAGTAGAGGAAATACCATACCAATACCATAGAGAGTGGTGAGGATGGCCGAAAAGATCATTGGCAGTTCCCTCCCTACCATCCAGGACATAGCACAGAAGCGTTGCTTGAGCAGGGCCCGCAAGATTTTCTGGGACACTACACATCCTCTTCACAACCTGTTTTCCTTGTTACCTTCTGGGAGGAGGCTTCGTGGTATCCGTAGCAGAACATCCAGATTCAGCCATAGTTTCATTCCATACAGCATTAACCTTGCGAACTCTCAAACTTCCTCCTTGCGTTATATATTCAAGATGGACAGTATTTAATATTTATTTGCTATGTATATGTAGGGATGTGGGTCTATATATATGTTGTACATAGTATGTTTAGGTGTGTGTCATGTATATGTTTCACTTTGAGAGCGGGCAACTAAATTTCATTTTTTATGTGTGCCATTGTGCCCACAATATAAAAATGACAATAAAGGTTATTTATCTTTATCTTTAACAAGCACAGCAGAAATACCTAGGCATTAGATATACAGTTGGAATAGTGGACTGGACTCAAGCAAAACTAAAAGCTCTTGATGACAATGAACCATTCCCTTCATCTGTGCAGTAATATTGAAACTATGTATCAACTAAAATAGGTGGATGTGGAATGTTACAAGTACGTCTGTTGAAAAAGTTGAAGAACGAAAGGGCATTGGAAGAATGCAGTGAAGAAGATATGCTAATGTTAGTGTATCAAGAAGGTTTATTGAGTACAGGAGAGACCAACTGGCCTAAAAGAAAGATCAACTGAAGATTGGAAAAAGGATATGGCAAAGCAATGTTAGGGTTAGGATTATTAAGTGCAAAACATTACATGGCCAGTAATTTTTTTTAAAAAAAAGCATGCAGTGCGGATACAACAAGACCTGGCAATGGCAAAGAGGAAGGAAAATTAGAGAAAGAGACAGAGGGGCTAATTCTGGCTGCGCAGGATCAAGTCTTAAGAAAAAATGCACGCAAAGCCATAATTGAGAAGACAGCAACAGATAACAAATGCTGTCTCTGCAAAGAAGCTGAAGAAACAATGGACTTCCTGGTTAGTTGCTACAAAAAGATCACACAGAGTGACTACAAACAATGACATGACAAAGTAGCAACAATGGTGCATTGGAAGATCTACAAGAAATACATTTGTCTGCAAAGAAGAACTGCTGGGACCATAAAATAGGAAAAGTCTGAGAAAGTGAAGAAGCTAAAGTG
The DNA here is from genome assembly GCA_023970755.1 of Azemiops feae. Taxonomy (NCBI): domain Eukaryota; kingdom Metazoa; phylum Chordata; class Lepidosauria; order Squamata; family Viperidae; genus Azemiops; species Azemiops feae. The sequence goes on from JALGBA010000038.1 coordinate 577,421, forward strand.
CTCTTGGATTTTAGAATTCAAAAGACAGGCATCTGCTACATAACATGCCTGACTTAACCATTGTCAATAAGAAAGATTTAAAAAGTCTGGATAATGGATGTGGCAGTACTTGGAGAGAGCAGAATAGAAGAGAAGGAACTGGAGAACAAAATACAAAGACCTGCAAATAGAAATAGAATGACTGTGGCAAAAAAAAGCAAAGGTAGTACCAATAGTCATAGGTGCCTTGGCTGCAATCTCAAAACAACTGGAGCACCACTTGAACACCATTAAATTAACAAATTCATCATCAGTCAATTGCAAAAGGCAGCTTTACTCCAAACATCTTACATCTTGTAACGATACCTCTAAGACCATCAAACATCAGCTTCTGACTATCCTAGGTTCTTGGGAAGGAATCGATAGATGGACAAAAGTGCCAAATCCAGTCTAAACATCTGACTGATGATGTGATGAATCATAATAATTGAGTCTGTGTCTGATGATGTGATGATAATTCATTATTTTATATGCTATATGACTCCCAGCATCTCTGAATGGTTACAATAAAACAATAAACAATAAAACTTAAAAACAAGGAATGATATATATTCATAGAGTTTCATAAGGTTTCCAAATTGGATTGTTTCAAATAAATCACAATTAAACTTAACTATAATTTGTCACTCTAGAAGTAATGAATATGTAATTAATCAAAAACAAAAATTCATTGTTGTAAAGAATATTGTTTTCAGAGTTAGAACTTAACTTGTAACTTGGCTAATCACAATTTGAATTACAAATTTTATTAGGATCACTTTTCAATGATCTTTGACAATGTTGTGTGTTGCAAACCTTTGCTTTGTTTTGTTTCCGTGATCACTCTTTCTCAAAATCATGCATGGTCTTTGTGAACAGTGAATACAGTGAGATTTTCTAAAAATTCAAGAGGTTGTAAAGATAACTAATAAAGCTTATGCTAAGAATGTCAATACATAAACTGATTATTAATCTTAATTGATCTCATGCTATTTTTTAAATAATTTTACAGTACCCCATTTCTCTACTAGCACCAATGTAGAGGGTATAGATTTAGAATGCTATCATTTATATGCTTTCTGGCATATAAGGTGTACAAAAATGAGACTGGAAATGGCAATAAAACAACTCTTAAACATCTACTCACACTCAAAAAACAATTTAAGCAATTGATTGCACTCAAGAAGAGACAAGACACAAGGTCTTCCTGGGAACAACTTATTGAGGCAGCAAAGCAAAAGAACTCTTCTTTATTCTGGCGCCTAATAGCTTGCCACTCTGAAAGAATCTATACCCCATTACACTCCCATATACCTCCTAAACCTGGGAACTCCACTTTCGTAGAATGTATGAAGATCCCTCCAGCGAGAGAATAAGGTATACAGGTATAATGTATAATAATAAGGTATATAAGGTATAATGAAGGATTTAACTAGTTTCAGAGTCTGAAATTAAATCCCTCATTGGCCAACTCAGGACCGGGAAGGCTCCAAGAACTGACTTCATTTCTGCTGAACTACTAAAGAATAATATGGAATGGTGCATACCAGTCCTGGCGGCACTATTCACTTTTATCAACTCCACTGGCCATGTCCTCGTGGATTGGGGCTTGGCAATTTTGGTTCCAATTTATAAAAAGGGAAAGAGAGATGACCCTGCCAATCACAGACCAATAGGTCTGCTAAATATAATCAGCCAAACACCTCCAAGATAAATTAAAGGAGTGGCTGGATCTTGATTGCTGAAGAGCAAGCCGGGTTTAGAAAGAGGAGAGGCACCATAGATCAGTGCTTAGTTCTCCATCATTTGATTGAAAAATATGTATCAAACAGATCTGTATCATTATACGCTGCCTTTATAGATCTCAAGGCAGCTTTTGATACGGTTACAAGGACTAAGCTATGGGAGTAACTGGAAGCTGCTTCAGTTGATCACAGGCTTCTCCATCTGTTACGTGCCTTACATACTAAAACATCCCTCAAGGTGAGGTGCAATATGCAAGGGTTCCTCTCGAGATCAGTTGAAACTCAAAAAGGGGTTAAACAGGGGTGCATTTTGGCCCCCTTGCTTTTCAACTTTTATATAAATGACATGTTAAGATGGTTAAATAAATCAAATTACCACCTGCCAAAAATAGGTGACCAAAGCATCTATGCCGATGACGCTGTGATCCTCTCCAGGACACCAGTAGGCCTTAAAAGAGCCTTGCGAGCCCTCATGCAATATTGCAATTACAATAAACTGGACATACTGTACATTATGAGAAAACAAAGGTTATGGCTTTTGCAAAAAGGCCAAAACTCTACTCATGGTATCTTAATGGTCATAATACAGAGCAGGTAACCACCTTTAAGTACTTAGGGGTGATCATACATGCTACTGGCTCAAGAAAAGCACAAGGAGAATATGTGGCTGCCTCTGGCCAAAGATCAGCTAATGCCATTCTCAAATTTTTCTGCACAAAGGGAGGACACTATGTTCCAGCCACAATTAAGCTCTTTCTGGCCAAGTCACTATCATAGCTTCTCTGTGGGACCTTGCTCGGAGCCTCAGCTTCATGTTTCACACCATTGGAAAGAGTTCAATCCAAATTTATTAGAGGAATTTTCCAGATGCCATGTATCTCAAATGCACTTCTGCGCCTGAAGACAGGGTTGATAAAAGTTGAAGCAAGAATCTGTATAGCTTCTTTAAATATCTGGCTAAAGCTTAATTTCTTTCCACAAATCCTTGCTCCATTAATCCTCCAAAACAAATTTTCCTCAACATTGATCAAGGCAATCGAATCCAACCTTGCCAAACTAGGCTTCTCTCCAGCCTCAATACTCAAGTTGAACTACGATCAAGCAAAGCAAACCTTGCAACAAAGTGTAGAGGACATCAAGAGGCAAGCGGACATAGGAACAGCTCCATTGTTTCTGGCTCCAGACTCTATTAGATATGTTGTTATCCTGCCAGTTATCTTAGCCAATTGGAGTCAGCAAACCACCGGAAAGCATTTTCGCCCACACGGTGCCATGCGCTTCCATTGGCCATCCTGTATGGCAAGTATAAAAAGATACCATTGACTGAAACACTCTGCTCCTGTGGCTCAGGAGAGGTGGAGACCACTGGACATATACTCCTTCAATGCTCTTTCTATAGAGATATTCGAAAAAACCATATTCTCCCAATAATCTATAGGTATCCTGGCCATTCTGACACTACTTATCTCCAGTGGCTACTTAAGGATGAACAGGCTGTGATTAGGTCGCAGGTGGTAGATTCTGCACAGCAGCCCTGGGGATTCATCGGAAACATAAATAAGATAAATATTATTTTTAGATCTTTTTAATAATTTTTATTTTAAAATTAATTTTATTATATGTGTTCATCATTAGATCATGCTCAGTGCATTTTTATATATGTAGGTATGTAAGTAGCCTACAATTGGATATTTTACTGTTTCTGGCCATATGGCTGTAATAAACTGATTTGATTTGGATGTAAAATCAGTGCCATGTTGTACCTGCATATTTAACGGCAACTTTATTTTCTATTTTGATATTTGACATTTTTTGGGGGGGACCAATATAATTATTTTTTTACCTTGAAATCATGGTTGGGGATTGGAATGCCCATTTAACAATGGGGTATGTTACACAAGGCAAATGACTTAAATAAAAACATCTTGCATATTTTTCATGAAATATCCTAGTATTTTTCCTTTAAAAAAAATAGCTAAATATCTTGTCATTGGTAATTACCTGTGACAGTGTAGGTCTTGTCACAGTCTGCAGACCTGTAGTTTTTGCATCAATGTTCCTTATTATACTAATTAAAGTGGAACACTGCACCCTTGTGAGTCATTAATGGATTTTCATTTCATGAATGACATTTGCAGGAGGTAAAACAGGCAGTTCATATGAAGTCCACAGGCAACTGTGTTAAAATTAGCATTACCATAGCAACAGTCTTCCATCATTAGTATTCAGGGCAACAGGAAATGTTTTGTTGTGCTTTTGTTTGCAAATAAAAGGTTTTTCTCATACATTTTGTACTAGAGGCAAAACCCCCACCAAATCCTAGCAAAATATGCTTCATTTAAAATAGCGTGGAAGTTTTGTTTTAACCATTTCTTTTCCTCAGCTCCTGACTTACATTTTCTTTTCTCTATAGCTGTGTATATCTAACCTTGCCAGTTGCCCGCACTCTTTGTTTGCTTGTGGCTTCCCAGCCCAATCTGTTATAAATTGCTGTGCCTGGATGGACCCTTTGTAATCAATACAGTTGTCTTTTCAGGGACCAAGCATTATGAACTTAATTTATGATCAAACAGGAAGAATTGGTACAACTATTACTTATCTGAAGAAAACCTGATCAATAAATGATTTGTGCATTTGTATGTAACTCTGTGATTTTGGAGATGTTGTCCCACGGAACAAAAAATATCTAGTTCTCAAATATGGATTTGGACAAAGAATTCCAACTGTGTTTTAGGATTCTTAAATATAGTCCAAATTTACATTCTTCCTATTCTCTTTTAGCTTGTACAGGTAAAAGTCAAGATATGTGCTATTACGGGTAGAAGAAATGGGGAAACATCAGATACTGATGTCAGAACAAGTGGAATTTATGCGGAAAATAATCCAGAAGAATATAAGGAAGACCATTGCCAATTCATGTTCCTTTTCTGTGTTGCTAAGCATGTGTAAATTTTTCAGCTGATATATCTTCTCTTCCACTGCAACATTGACAAACAAATATATAAACATATCTTTCCATCCTTATTTCTGCTTTGCCGGTCTATAGCTAGCAAAGCAATAGGAACATCGGGATAATAGATTTGCTGTGCCCACATGCATTAACAATATGAATAGACAGGAACAAACTTGAATTCAGTGGGTTTCTTTGAGGATAAGCAAATAAAATTTTTAGTCTACACCTGAAAACTTCATCAGTCTTTTAAGAAAAAGAGCATACTTCTCTTTTTCATGGATACCTGTGCGTGTATCACTCAATTCAGATATTTTATAAGAAATAACATTCTTTTCAACTTAATTAAGTTTCTTGATAGCAATTGCAATCTCTCTAGCATTTGTAATTTTTCATGTGTGTGTGTGTGTGTGTGTGTGTGTGTAAGAGAAAGAGAGAGGATGAATCTTGACAAATTATTCAACTTTTCTTTTTTCTAGTACTGAATTGTCTGATTTAACTGATGAAACTCTGCAGCCTTCCATTGGGAGCATATTGTTCTTTGTGCATGCAGCTGCTTATTGAAAGTACAGAGTGGGTGGAAGGAAATTCAAGAAATATGCAGATCTCTTGCCCAAATACTACTACATAATTTGCATAATTAAAAAGAAAGCTTATTTAGAATAGAATAGAGCTGGAAAGGACCTTGGAAGTCTTCTAGTCCAGCCCCTTGCTCAAGCAGGAGAACCTATACCATCTCAGACAGGTGATTGTCTAGTCTCGTCTTAAAAATCTGCAGTGATGGAGTGCCCACGATTTCTGGAGGCAAGCTGTTCCACTGGTTGATTGTCCTCACTGTCAGGATGTTTCTCCTTAATTCCAGGTTGCTTCTCTCTTTAATCAGTTTCCAACCATTGTTTCTCATCCTTCCCTCTGGTGCTCTGGTGAACAACATGACCCCCTCTTCCTTGTGGCAGCCCCTAAAATACTGGGATACTGCTATCATGTCTCCCCTATTTCTTCTTTTCTTTAGACTAGCCAAACCCAAGTCCCGCAGCTGTTCTTCATAAGTTTTAGTCTCCAGGCCTTTGATCATCTTAGTTGCTCTTCTCAGAATTTTTTTCAAACTCTCAACATCTTTTTTGTGATATGGTGACCAAAATTGGCTGCAGTATTCCAGGTGTGGTCTTACTAGGGTTTTATAAAGCGGTACTAATACTTCACGTGATCTTGATTCTATGCCTCTGTTTATACAACCCAGGATTGTATTAGCTTTTTTGGTTGCTGCTGCACACTGCTGGCTCATAGTCAAGTGATCGTCCACTAGGACTCCAAGGTCCCTAGTGCTTCTGTACTACTGCCTTGTATCATTAGAAAATCAAAAGAGATTTATAGCTTGATGTCTCCCAAGCTAAGCACAACAATCTCTTTCATTATTGTCAGGATCTGAATCAGGAATCAGTTTAGCCAAAATATCTTGTCTTTCAATAGTTTCTGCTTTGTGTACTGCATAGAAAATATATTCACAGTAAAGAAGTTTAGTATTTAAAACAACTGATTACTTACTGAATAATAAATAAAGCTTTTCATGGCTATGGTTCATCCTTCCTTATTCTATATAAAAAGATATGTGACCAATTCTTTGAAGAATTGTTGGTGTCATTTAAACTCTACATATCTAGATTCACTTTTTTATATGCACAGTATACATTTTCCATATCCTTTCTATGATGACCTGTATTTGGTTCAATAAATTATTTTGGGGAGAAAGTACTAGTAGGAACTTTTTGTGGATAAATCTGATAACTCAGTAGTTTCCAAAATATATTCATTTATTTCACAGTCATTCTAGCATCCTTGTCATTTTCAGAACAGTAGTTATCACAGTGTGACAAAACCATCAAAGAATCTTCTACAATAGCATGTAGGAAGTGTATGCTAGGTGCAGTTCTGCAGCAAAAGCATATCATAAAAAATCTTGGGCTTCAAATAGCTGAAATCTGTTTGACAAATATTAAACTGTACTATATGTCCAAAATTTAGTCTGTCTTCCCCTCCCCCCCATTTCTTTGATAGCAATGAATATACTCTTTTTCTTTTATTGAAAGCCTCACCATTTTTCAGCCAATTAAGGACAAAGGCAACATAACACTGACAATGATAAATGAAAAATATTAGCCAATTGCCTTCTATCTGCAGTTTATAGCTGCTATTCCCTTTGCATTCCAGACCTCAGGAATGTATTATTTGCTTGAGCAGTATCTAAAAGTAAAGTTGAGACCTGTGAGCAAGCCTAGGCCTCATAGTTCTCCATCCCAAGGCACCAATGATGTCCTTCTCTCACTACCCCATAATAGGATTTTTATATATTATAAGCCAATAGAAGTGGAGGTGAAGGATTTTTTGTATTTTTTAATGTTTTTAAAAAGTACTTTTTAGATGGCTTTCTAGCTTTAGATGGCTTTTTAGACGCAAAAAGAAAAAAGAAAACTTGATAGTGCTGTAAAATTATTGTCACTTCCAACTTAGTTTCTGCCTACTTCTGACTGATCCCTCCCACTCAGTCCCTGTATCCAATCAAAGCAAACACACACACACACACACACACACACACACTCAGTTCAGTTCACAAAAACATAATTTGATATTTATTAAATAATAATTGACAAAAAGCAGGCAAATGCAAGGAAAAAGAAATAGAGACATACATTATCATCTTATAAGCATTTACATTTTTAGAATTTGCAAAGCCACCAGAAAGAATAGTGTAATTAGTACTGACAGTCAAAGAGGGAATGGCCTTCGGTTGTTGCACTTTTTATCTACAAAACAGTAGCAGACTAGAAATGGAAAGTAAGACACAAGGAGAACCATCTTTATTCTGCACCATTAACAAAACAATTTAGTGAACATATCCACTAACCATATGGATGTATACAACTATATAGAACCTATTGTTATACTATTTGTGTTTAATTCTCTGTACAAAAGCTGAAAACGTTTATCTGCTTCATATAAACTCTGCTGCATGATTTCAGAGTAAGCAAACTGGGGGAAGTTGTATTTAACAAATGCCCTTGCTTATTTTAAAAGATTTTTCTTTCATTATTGTTCTTTATCAGGATAATGTAGCCCTTGAAGCTTTTCCCTATAAAATACTGCCTACCTCCAATATAAAAATAACAAAATAACCTTTCTGAACTCAGAAGCTGAAAATGATCTGTCATAGATAGTACTAGGAATCATCAGAAATTGTGGGGCTATGAGGTACAGTAAGACTGGAAATCAGAAAAATCCAATAATAGTTAATAGCAAGCCACTTCTTATTGTTATCCAAAAACTGTGCAGGAGTCAAAATCAGTTTCAAGATGTCTTCATCTTGTCTTTTTTTATGAGAGTTTGTTATAAAACATGCTCTTGTGATTACATTCAGCTTCTCTCCAAACAGAGAGTTTTGGAGAATCCACCCAAAAGAGGTGATTGGTGATTTGGGGATTGGTTTTATCTTTCTGGCAAAAAGCCCAACATTGAAGTGATTAGAGACTGAAGAATATTAGACTAGAACCCCTTGTCTCTAAAGGGCAAGAAAAAGTTTCACAGTTAGCAGGAGTGGGTAGCAGAGGATGCTAAAGTGTCCAAGGAGTGTTTGTACAGTCATCTGCAAGTAGGAGGTATCAGGATCAAAATTAATTCAGTTCCTTCTTATTTCCGGAAAAATGATCACTATTTAAAGAACAAGATTTGCACATTGTGTTAAGTGATAATATGGTTCCTTTAGTTTTGCCTTAGCACAGATGAACCCAGTGATTATGTTTTATGTCCCAATTAATTGTTCAATGTAATATACAAACCAGTTATGGTTTACTCGAGAAACCATACTCAAATGATTATTTAATATGATTAATGAATCATCTCAATAATAGATAACTTCTTCCATGTTTTCATTTTATCGCTTTTACTGATATCATAATCTGATTTGTGGTTGCTCTTTAAACTTAAGACTATTTTGATATGTCTATGGAGATTCTTAAGAATAGACTTAAATAGACAAGACTATTTTGATAATTAAATTACTTGTATAAAAGATGGTTTAACAGCTGGCATCTGTGTTTTTTATTATTTCTTTAAAAACTTATTTACAAGGATATAATTGAACATGTTTTTAACTTTCCATTAATCAGAGGTCAACAAACTCTTGCTTCTCTTAGGACACATCTCTTGCTTCTATTCATATATAATGAAGCCTGGAATGTAACATCCTTCATACTGTGATATGGCTCATTTTCAAATTCTACTTGCTATGCATATAACCTTTTACACTTCTTATTGTTCAAAAAGCAATCTAAGCATCAGTTCTGCGTGCTACAGTCTGAAGCTAGAGAAAACCAAAGGTTTGAGATTATAGATTTCCCCAGTCTATCATTGACCATTCTTATTAGTGTTGAGGGAAGATGATCCATAATAGGAAAGTTCAAGATTGTGATCTCTTCTGTAAGCAGTTCATAAAAATAAAATACCCCAATACTCTTTTGAAGAAATTTGATATGTTTATTGAAATTGTATCCTACAGCATTAATAGGGATACATTAGAAATTACTGGACATCACTGTCAAGCCTTTACTACATATGCCTAGAGAAACTTTTCCTCATACTTTATATGACATACCTCATCCATATGTCATCTTGGGGCCAATCCAGAAGAATGGGGGAAAAGATAATTTTAATCAATATATTTTGATATTAATGTACATTGCAGTTTCAACTCAATTTGTACCAGTTTCTTGACAAAGGATCCCATTTGGTACAAATTGGCATACTTGAAAAATGTTTCTCAAAAACATGAATTCCAAACCTGCACTATTTATTATTTGTTTTATTTATACAGCCACCCAACTTACAATAGCAACTCCAGGCTGGTTACATATAGTGAAAAGCATAAAAACAAAGACAGCTCCCAAAAAATAAGATTAATTATAGCATGTTGAAAACATTTCATTTCTAGATAGGTTCATCCAGCACTAAGGCCCAATAACCAGGGAGAAAGGCAAGTTTTCAGGGTCTTATGGAAAGCCATTAAAGTTGGAGCCATGTGTCAGCCTTAGCAAGTAGACCAGACATGACCAAAGTAGCTAATTTGTATTAGTGACATATGCATTGCCTAAAGTTGACAAGTAAAATCAGTAAACAAATTTACTTTATTGTAAAGCTGCATTAACAGAATCTTGCAAATCTGAAAGTACAATTCTCTTGCCATCACCTTTACACGCCAAGAACATAGGGAAAGCCCCTTGTGAGCCTCTTGCTCCACCTACTACCCACGCAGCTGCAGGCTATGCTGTCTCTTAGCAGTCCCTAGGAAGCATTTCTTTGACCTGTCTCCCAAAGCCATTCCCACATACTATTATATTACCCAGTTTGGAAGGGTAACTTGAATGCTGTATTCAAGTTTTAATTGTTGCTGGAATATATAGGCTATTTCTTGATCAGTAAAAAATTTGTATGCTCAGAGCCGATTTCTAAGCAATTTGCAAAAGAGACGTTTTCTGACATGAAAAACCAAATCTAGATATTTAAATAGTTTAATCTATTCTAATTTGTACCCTATATCAGATAGGATAGCTCAGCTTGTTAATTATCTGTAAGTATGTGTCTACATCATCACACTGAAGCGACCCTTCTGATTTCCACTGATTGCCTATTGAACAGTTTCTCAGGAATTTTCCTATGTCTGAGGAAATCTTTGTAAAATACACATTACATGTTGTGTTCTTAATTACTATGTTGTATTTGTATATGAGTGTGCAACATTTTAAGTGGATATTTTTCTAGTTGGAAATAGAATGTTACAGACCCGAAAATTCCAAGATTGTTTAATTTACAAAGAATATAGAAGATGAGTTACAAAAAAGATTTTGAGTGTCTAAAGGAATAACATTTGTAGCCTTGAAAATCATGACATTTCTTTACATTTATCAACAACTATCTCTGCTTCCCCCCCCCCCCCCCCGTTTTCTGAATAAGACTAAAATTCTAAGTACAAAAAAGGCAAATGGAACCAGGAATGTATTTTTTCCATGTTCTATGTACATATTCTTATACTAAATTGAAATACTCTATGACCAGAATAGCTAAATAAAAAAATCAGCTCACGAGTAACACTGAAAGTTTTTCCTGTCTTAATGAAACATTCGTGTACTGATTAAATTTCCATTGGAGTAGATATGAATGTATATCTGCAAAGCAATATCTTTTCTCTGCCCTCCCCTGCTTTTTAAGAAGACAATCTAAAAGTAATTTCACAATTTCTGCTACAAAATGTTTTTAACATTATTTTAAAGAATTAATCCATATACAATTAATTTTTATAGTCCAATTTATATACAGTATAACAATTTACACCAGCTGTTCATACAAATTAAGAATATGGTGAGGCTAGTATTAAAATTCAGCTTTGTGTGGTGAAGTTATCAGCTCCCCCTAAAAAGTGTTGTCAGCAGGACTCAGTTTTTATCTTTTCTATCTTTTAACTTTTCAGCAATCCTTATTATTCACTAAAATGGCCATTATCATTCTTATAAAACCTCATTCTGATTTCAACAAACTCCAGAAATCAGCAAGACACTTAAATGTGTTCTTGGCATCAACTTAGAGAAAGTGCTCCAAACCAAAATAATGAATGTACTTCAGAACTGATTTAGAACATAAAGAGAAAGCTGGTCTAAAGAGCCTGAGTCCGAAAGACAAAATACTTTCCCCCCCCCCTGTGAATTGCAGAAAAACTGCACTCTTGCTCTACAAAATGCTATCTGCTCTGAGCTTTAAATCATATATAGTCTTTTGAAGAAAAAAAACAGGAATGATCAGAAATCCTCTGTTTGGAAATATTTAAAATCAATATGCCAAACTACTAGAACCCACTAATAGATGGAGAATAAAATTTCACAGATTCTTGAATCTGCCAAAAATCCCATCCTGCTTAACTATGAGTGAGGAGACCTAGAAGAGGCATTAAGGTAGTTGATAGGTGTTGCCATAAAATGGACAAGACAAACAGTCTCACCAGGACCCCATCAATCATAATGAAAGAGCACAAAGATGAAGCAAAAAAAGCCATAAAGTAGAGAACCAAACAACAAAAAGTGTTTTTTTCCTGAGAGATAATGATAAAAAATAATCCATTTTGATTATCTCTGTATTGGGAAGAGTTAAGATAAATGGGAAAAATATTTGACTAGTCAAAGAGAATAAAGATATTATCTGACTAATTCTGAGTTAGCACCGCTGCAGTCTTCCTACTCTTATGCTCACCAAAGAGTAAGCCTCATTAAATTCTGTAGGATCTATTTCTGATAACAGGATAGTGATAGCACTGTGATATAAAGAGCTAATCTTTTATTCTTATCCCAGATTTCACTAAATTATTGGAACTAATCTGCACAATGTGATGTCATCATAGCTTACATATATAGGCAGAGATAAAGAAAGCAGAATTTGTACCAGTGTTGGGGAAAAATGAAACACCTCTATGTTGCCATTTATATCTATAGTTTGCATAGAAAAATAGGTTATCTTTGGTTAACTCCATACTATTAAGCAACACACTCATTAAATGTGATGTCACATGACAGTGCCAATTTACAGTGGCTATTCTGGCAGTTCCAGCTGAGGTCATTAGGCAAATCCCACATGGTTATTAAGCATGATATTGTGTGATCACCATTTGCAACATAATGCCAGCTTCCCATTGACTTTGCTTATTTGAAGCTGGCAGTGAAGATTGCAAATGGTGACTGCGGAATGCTGCAACTGGTGTAATTGCAAGCTAGCTGTAAGCACCTGGATCATGATCACATGACCTTGAGGATGCTGCAATGGCCACAACTTTGAAGACTGACTGTCCTTGGTAGTTGAATGGCCGTAACTTTGAATGAATGGTTGTTAACCAAAGACTACCTGCATATGTACAGGTAGTCAATGAAATATTGTGTTGAGATGTTTTTAAATTTCTAGAATCAAATAACTAGGCTCTAAGATGAATTCTGATCCAAGTATTACCCAGGGCATTAAACTAAGATTAGATGGGTCATCCTAAATCACATAAGGTAGTCAAACTACACAGATCCTTAATCCTGTCCCATACCAGAATTCCTACTTTCTATGGGAAAGCAAAAGTAACATAGATATCAAATACTTGCTCAAAATAGACAGACCAAAATGCTAACTTATTAAATGGAGAAATTATTTATATGATCAGAGAATTTGTGAGATTTTATAAGAAATATTTTCTTAAGAAATAAGCATGGAAGGCTGAACATGTTATTCTATATGGATTAATATACATTTATTGTTTTGCTGAATTGTGTCATCATTCCTATTCAGCTAATAATTTTAAAAGAGTATAGCAACACTTAAATCGTTTTAGAATAGTTTTTTAAATATAAAGGAGATAGCATACAAGAAAAGCTTAGTACAGGCATTTTTATAGATTTGGTTTCCTATTCTGAAATTCTGAAGCCAGCCCAAAATAATTGGTTTCCATTTCCCCAATATATGAAAAAAGAAAACATGAGTGTTGTGCAACTGATGTTTTGATCTGCAGATCAAATAGTTAATTTGCTTTGAATTGTGAAATGTTTCAGATTTTCTTCTTCAGTATTTTTTAAAAGGTGGTGTGTGGGCGTAAGAAAAAAGAAAGCCAAGAGAATAGATACACTAATTGGGGTTTCCACCTGCTGTGAATCTAATTGAATACAATGCCTTTTTTGTTACTGAAGGAGAAAGAACATTATGCAAAGTATCAGAATCTCAGACCTCTTTTTTCATATACTTCATTTCTTACTACAGTACATGAGAAAGAACACAGATTTATTTAAAGAGAACCTCCATCTATAGTTAAGGTAGGGTTGGAGCTAAATGCTAGAATTAAAATTGACCCCGATTACATTTTTTAAGCAAACTCTTGGGTTTGAATACTTCTGACAGAACCTGCATCTTCTAATTTCAAGAATGAACTTTTTTTTGGTCTATTCATTTCAATTTATATAGTTGCCCATTTAGCACATGATGCGGCTAACATTAAAAAGAAAATTTATCCTTAACAAATAAGTTATTTGAAGCTGTGTAAAAATAGCTTTGAAAAATGAAAATGATTTTAATATTTCCTCTTCTAAAATTAATGGTAAAATTGGATAAAGGCAAGTATTGTGGGATAAAAGTTAAATATTAATCCCTCCAGTTTATTAATTTTTATTACACTTTTGGTAAATACTAGCCTTTCAATCACAGGGCACTATGTTTAAGTGACACATACCTGCAAATACATAGGGAGCATATTTTCCTGTTATATTTATAGTAAATTAAGATATTAGTTACGGTTAGAGAAAATCTGCACCTTACAATTATTTAGCATAGTTAACAGATGAAAATTTCAGTTATAGATCATTTTTCCAATGATGTCTAACAATTAAAACAAATATCAATTGCTGAAGCCTGTTTAGTTCTTGAGCACTCTATTCACCTGACTTGATTACCTGGAATGAGTACCCAATAACTATGTTTATCTACAGATACATTATTGGAAAAGGAAAGTAGTTTAGTGCACCAAATACTGTTCTATCAATTAGTTGAGTAAAACCAAAATGTGCTAATCTACAACTTAATTGTATAGATGGATAATTTTCTATAACTTCATAAGGAATTTAGTTTGAACAAGGAGAAAGCAGTAGCTGAAGAAACATCTATCATTTCTTTTGTGTAACAAATAATGTGTGTCTTTATGGATGAATCAGATTATGTGCATACATATTTCCTGTTTGTATGTATATGTGTGCAAGGGTTTTATCCGGATGAATACACATTGTTGGTGAATATTGTGTGTGAATATACACTGCATCTGTGTATGTATCCATAGGCAAGCACACGGTGAGCTACATATGCACCATCTGGGTCACATAACCATGGGGGTGGGGAGGCTAGGAATGGCACAGTTGGCAGCATCCTCAATCACTGCCTTACTGCTTCTTTTATAGCAGGGGTGCCAAACTCGCAACGTCAGGTGACGTGTTGCGATGTATCACAACTTTTTTGCCATTGCCAGCAATGGGGTGGGCACGGTTTCGCTGTGATGCATCCGGCCCGCAGGCCGGCAGTTTGACACCCCTGTCTTATAGTAAGGCGCTGGGGGAATTCTTTTCTCCAGAGCCCTTGGACAAGTCCAGCTGATTTTTGAGTTCAATGTTTCTAGCTGCTTTTGTCATATTGAATGTGGTCCTGTTCTGTTTTCAGAAAAAGACATACTTTTCCAAAGCTGCTTTCTTTCCAACAATTGTTTGGCTTACAAAAAACAGAATAGCTGAATACATGCAAAGATACCCCATATTTAAGCTGACCCATTTGAACTGCTGCATATTCTAACCTTAAATGTATGCTATAATTTTCTCTATTATTTGCTTTTTTGCAATGTATAGAGATAAAACTACATCTCTTTTTTCCCCCACTATGTGGCATTACTTAGTGGCATTACTTAATGGCATATCTGCACTAGTGGATTTACACCATATTAATTCTGTTCAAATGTCCATTCTACACTGGATGCAAGGTAAAACATTAACAGCACTAAAAACCGATTCTGCAGTGCACCACACCTTTCCCCTCAGGCTGAACTTTGTTATAGGCAGCTGCTCAGGATAACAAAAGGGGCCTTTGCTGGATTCAGCTGCTTCTATCTTGGCTAGCTCATTGGAGGAATGGAGAATTTTCTCTAACATTAGTTGATATTTCAGACAAATAAAATTCACTTTCCTAAAACACGCCTTTGTGTTTGTACCTATTTCTTTATTGTACCAATGTGTTACATTTATAAAATGTGTCTATGTGTATTTGTTTCAGAATACAAAATTCATAGTAGGGACTTAGGCTGTCATCCTGTATATGGCCTAAGTAGTACTGACTTCAGAGTGGATGCTTACTGAATCCCTGCTTTGTGAGACAGAAAGGGCTGTGCTGTGAGACCACTTTAAGAGATTAAATCATTAAACTATCCATGTGTTAATATTAACCAAGTGTAAATATGGAAAAAGAAGGAAAGTGGTGGAGAAAGATAACTGGACAGATCTGGGCATGGAGGAAATCAGTGCGACTATTTAGGGAGTTATTGATTTATTACAGACTGCCTTCAGTAATACTTGGGGGCTGCATTTCATCGACCGGAACTAGTCGGACATAATTAGATCCGGAACAAATTTACTTTAAAACCTTTATCAGTTTTTCTGTGTCCCCTGAAAAAACAAGAAAATAAACAGATTATCCAGTTTAAATGCAAAGTCCGTAAGCGTTCCTTAGATTCCAACATTCGTACTCGGCCTTTGTGAAAATAAATGATTGGTGGTTCCGCGAAATGCTTTGCGGATTTGGGCCACATTCTGCTTATCCTGACAGCTTTAAAACGCAGGCTGGCTCAGAATTCCTGGTTCTACCTTAAATAAACCACCAACATCACACATACACACACACACACACACACACACACACACACCCGTGCGCTGTTTTTGTTCCCAACCGCGCCGTCTCTTCGGAGCTCTCCAATTGTTGTTTGCAGGTTCAATAGGTGGAGCCGAGGCAGCACGGACTCCGCCTCGTCTAGCCCTCTGCAAGCTTCCCCCTCCTCTCCCGCTGCTGGCCCGCGATTGCCGCCCTCGCTGCAGTGCTAGTCGCTCTTGGGGGCAGCGGTGGGTTCGTTTTGCGTTAGGTTGCGAAACGCGCACCCACAAAGAATCTCTGCCGCATTTTCCTTTTCCTCCCTCTGGAGTCATTGAATCAAAGATAAAAGACGATGAGGGAACAACCCAAAGGGTAAGTTTAATGTTTATATTTCCTGAACAAATAACCCGTCAAGTGGTAAAAGTCATTAGGTAAGCAAGGCAGTTAAAGCTTCATTAAACTTCTGTCCGCGTCTTTATGTGGGGAATTTAATTTACAGCTTGAAAAGTCCTTCCTGCCAGCTGTTTTCTTTGATTCTTGGTGCAGGTGTGCTTATTGACTGGTACACGCCTAGCTTAACCCTTTCATTTACGGCTGCGTACGGCTGTGAGATTAAAGGTTTCTCCCAATGCAGGAACACCAGGATTTATTTTTTTATTTTTAAAAAAGGTTTCTTATTCCTACTGTGTGTGTGTGTGTGTGTGTGTGTTTATGTATATGTATAGTAATTTTCCCGATCCCCAATCCGAATTCTTACATCTCTGCCCTTCTGTAGATTGTTTGCTTAAAAATCTTATATTTTTTAACCTTGCCTTTTATAAACTGCTCTTTTCAGTCGTGTTGTGTGTATTTTGTATCTCCCTGCGTAAGATAACTCCCGCCCCCACCTCCGGGAAATCATCCTATTCAACCTCATTTGTGCAAAGACCCTGGAGAAAAAAAACATAATATACCTTTCATTCACTATGGAAAGGTCAAATTTCTGCTTGATTTCTTCGGGGAATAGCAACTGACATTTAATTCAGTGCATTCTTTCTCTGCAATGTGCTTTCCTTGTCTTGATAAATGTGGTCTAGTTAGAACTTGCTGGCCGTATAGGAATGAATGAAACAATGCAGGTTGAAAGAGCTGAGCAGGGAATTGGAAGGAAGGAAGCAAGTTGGTATCAAATGTTTGTGAAATGTGCCACTGGAGAAAGCAGCTAGCCTCAAGAAGGAACACTTTAGTACAAAATAGAATTGTTTTTTAGCTGTATCTTGAAGATTATTGGCACTCATCCCCCAGTAGAGAAAGAGGTATCAATGCCACTTGTGCATGCATTATTTTTTATGAATATTCTTGTTTTATTAAAAAAAAAAAAGGAATGGTAGAGCAGAGCAAATAGTGAATTAATATATATATATTGAGTCAAATACATTTCATATTGGTATTTCCATTTATGTTTGGGGGATTTCAAAGTGCAGGCTATTGTGTAGGAGACAGTGCTTTAATATAGTACTTTTCTATACTCTGCTGTTCTAACTCTCAGTTGAGAAAAGAACCTTCATTTTTATATATTTTTTCTGAAAGTAAATAATTTATTGACACATTGTACATGTAATGTTAAGACTTGAGAAGGCTGTTCTGTATAAGTTGCTTGGTCTATTCTCAGGTGTGACTGGTTGCAGATATTAGTATATGATTTTGAATTTGATGGAACCTTGCAGTGAAATTGCTTTGGTAAAAGTGTAATGGATAAGCTTTAAAAAGCAAATGGATCAGTGGGCAAATAGCAGCTGGAGGTATTGGCTCCCAGCTATTCTCAGAGTGCATAAAATGTTGCATAACAAAAGAAAGGCAGAAATAATTACCATATTATAAGCAGCTGATAGCTGCTCTCCTCTGTTTCTACTTGATACTAGTGTAAAAACTTTTAAAATGTTTTCTGATCTATTGTTGGAATTCTGGGAATCCTAAATAAAGCTTACTCCAAAATTTAAATAATTTCAGTGGGTAGATACTAGTCCTTCTCAAGTGCAAAAAACTGCTTTCTCCATTACTACTTCATTTTCTCCAGAAATACAGTGGAATATATAGAAAAGCAGATTTTCAGTTTCTGCTTCCAGAATAAACTATCAAGGTCTTTCAGTAGAGGCTTTATTAGTATGTTGGATACCACTCTTTATTCTAGTTTTCTGTTCACTCAAGCCTGTATCTTCTCAATATGTCAATTTCAATTTTTTAAATTCATTTTGGGATGGTATGAATTTTATGTTGTTGCATATTTTTTTGTTTATGACTGCTAAGGACTTGTTTTTAAATGGTTTTCTGTTTATTGTAACACTATGCACAAACAGTTCTTTTTATAATAAGTAATATATATTCTTGTTTAACTTACACCAGTGACAACATATTAAACTAAAACAGTTGTAGCAGCTCTACAATTTAAAACACTCTAATTGTGCATTGTAAAATTATTCCTTAATTTTTAATTATTATTAGATAGGTATTGTCGATTGCCCTCTCATAGCATTTTCTTATTTTGCAGCTTTATGTGTTGAATTTTACTGCCCTTTTATCACATGGATTTGGGAGTGGGAGTGGAGGACACAATTTACTCCAAGGCTATGGCAAATAAAATACAATCTACAGTGTGAATTTGTTGTGGCTTGCTTATTTTTCAATTTCATTTTCAGCTTCTTAGAAGAAACCTGTTACGTGTGTGTATATATAGATGGATAATTTACTTTGAAGAATATAGATTGGTCTTGTATTAATGTGTTTTAAAGCAAATCATAATAAAGAATGTGCATTAAAGAAAACTGAATTGAAAGGGTATATAATAGGAATCAATTTAAATGAAAACGCTAAGAATGTATTTAATATTTGCTCTTATAAAATGTTTAATTTGTAAAATACCCAGGCATAATTTTTCTATAGAAATAATTATTAATGTAGTTTAACACAATCCTTTTTTGTTTGTTTGTTTTAAATTGTGCTTTATCAACTGAAATGAGGTCATCTTGCAGAGTGGATATTCTGAGTGCCAATAAAATTTAAAGTGATACATGTCCTGGGTAGTTGATCATAAATTAAATTATATTATAAATCTAGAATATTCAGCATTTAGAATTACAGCGCACCCCTGGTGTAAATGAACATTCATTCCATGATATTATACTTCTAGTTACAGACATGCATTCTTTTTCCAGACACCTGAAAATGACACTAAACCACTTCATTGAGGATGATGCTCTGTGAAATTGTTTTTCTCTGATTTTATATAAGGAATCTGATTTTGGATAGTCAAGATGGCCAGTTGGTAATTAGGAATGAAAGAGGACTCTCTGTCTGCCACAATTTTTCTGGACATGTTGACTATTACTTTAGATTGCTACATGTCAGCAGTTACCCAGATTGTTTCATCTGCAAGTGAAAGGAGATGTTTTCCTTTTCATTCTAGTGTTTTGGCTAAGTGCAGAAAACTAACAGAATGTACTTTTTCTTAAATCAGACCACTTGTCTATTTAACTCTACACTGGAGCATATTAAACTAAGACAAAAAAAAAGCATTTTCTTACTGTTGGATAAAGGTAGAGATGTGATCTGATTATACATCACGTCTTACATTTTGGAATTCTCAGTTTGCTTCAGAAAATTAGAGCAAATTGGTGGTTTTCCTAAAATGGAGATTATGGTTTATTGAGCAAACACAATTTTCTTCAACTATTTTTTCACTTTTTCCCCCTAAGAATTTAGCATTTCAATTCCTGTGCTTCAAAATAGAAATCAGAATAATTAAAATATTAGAATAATTAAATTCTAAGCTTCCCAAAACTATTTGAATAAACATCTATTTAATTAAAACAAAATACTTACTATGTGCCCTTTTAAACAGCTCAATAAACATAAACATAAGATTTTTTTAAAAGCCGTTTAAGAACTGTATGTATACTAAGTAGTGTCCTTCAGAAGTACTGCTATCCAAGATGGTTAATTATGAGAGAGAGAAAAAAACCCTCAGGCATCCCATACATGGAAATAAACTAGATAGTTCATTTATTTAAATCTTCTCTCTTCAAATTTACAGTTCACCTGGAGAAATTTATGGACTTTCCCAATCTTTTGCATCATTTGATTTATTTAAAATTGTAACATTTTATAGTATAATGTGATATTTAATGTTGAAAACCTAAGTTATGCAGGGAATGTGGTAAAAATGATCCATTGCACTTCTAATATTGAACATTATTTTTCATGATAGCTCACTTTTGTGGATTATGAACAGTATCTTTATGAGAACTGATAGACTTCTTTGATCCAAAGCTTTATGTAGGCTTGCTGCTCTTTTCTAAAAGATGCTATTGCATTTTTATATGTGATTAAGACCCTTTAGGAATTGCTAAGTTTGCATTCTGTTACATATATTATATACAGATAGTCCTTATTCAAGCTAACAATTGCCTTTGAAAAATGGTAAAGAAGCTTATGAAGAGAAATCTCAGTAAAGTCTAATCTTTTAAGTTACATTTTTCTTCATATTGTTGATAACTGTGTTTGTTGGTAACTGTGTAAGCTAAAAATGTTCAGAAAGAAGAAACACTTTTTTAACTTGCAGAATAAAACTGCAATCTTTTTATTCTCTTGAGTATACAATTAAGCTTCATGTTTCTAAGATCTTCAGAAAACATTAAATTTTAGTATGGGAGTAAGTTTATTACTTTTTTATTTTTAATAGGATAAAAATTTAGAAAGTACTCTTAAAATTATTACATGAGCTCTGTTAAGAAACAGTTTAGCAGCATCTCATTATAACATGTTTGATGCAGAAATGTATGCTTCCCTTTGGGTCCCACTCAGATCTTGCTGTTTGCTGGAAGAATACTAGTTAGGATAAGGCAATGATAGTCATATGAAATAATCTAATTTCAGCTAATCCTTTCTTGTACCTTTCTTTCATATTTTTTTGAATACATGGGAGATCTCCCATATTCTATCAAATCAGTATTCAGCCATTCTGTTCATATGATACTTATTTTCCTACTTTATTTCTCTGCATATAACACGGAGGAAGAAAGTGTATGTACAACTTACAAATGTATGCAGATACATTTATTATTATCAGAAACCCCAATAATCCAACAACTGTTTTGCAGCTAGATTAAGAAGGCTAGCTTCTCCATTTGTAAGAAATAAGTTTTTGTGTGAAAACAATTAAGATAGAATACCTGTTTCACAGTCATAATTGGACATTTCAAGGTAGATCAGACTAGGAAACAAAAGTCATACATTGTAATACCATTTTTATATAAAGTTATAACAATAGAATTTTGCAAGTCTGAATTAACTCCCTACCCCACTCCCAACCCCTTTATCTTTGTGAGAGTTAGGGGGTTATTTTCTGAGATGTTTTGTCAGATTACTTGGGCCCAGGTTTCTTTTATTTCACCATTGACTTATTTGCTACTTTTCCTCAATGTTATTTCTTCTGTCTATTGCAGACATTCTCTAAAGAAGCAAAATTGTTGCTCTGGGAGCAAATTAAACTAAAGTTACAGTATTCCCCCTTGACAATTTTAATGATAGTTTGGAAAAACCTTTAATACTTCATCCCTTGCTTTCCCATCAGCTTAATTATTACAGCTTTCTTTCCTAAAAAGAGATTTTCAACTATCTTATATAGATAGCATATTCAGCTTCTAATTTGAGGCTGTATTATATAGGGATTAATTCATACCTCATATTTATCCAGAGAGAGTGACTTGGTTTGCCATTTACTCAGATTCCAGTATTTGTGATATGCATGTGAATGTTGGATACATAAAACTGGATTCCAGATACATGGCATCCATGAAGGTCTTATAGATAGGTCACAGTCTTACCTCATGTATATTTTTTCTGATTAATTTACCAGGAAAATAATGTTAAGCTCTACTATATAACCAATAGGGCTGAAGCAATGGTTTGATTGATTCATTTCATTTCAGTCAGTCATCAACAAACATAATGTGGTACATTACACATCCTCTTCATGACCTGTTTTCCTTGTTACCTTCTGGGAGGAGGCTTCGTGGTATCCGTAGCAAAACATCCAGATTCAGCCATAGTTTCATTCCATACAGCATTAACCTTGTGAACTCTCAAGCTTCCTCTTTCCATTATATTTTCAAGATGGACAGTGTTTAATATTTATTTGTTAGGTATATGTAGGGGTGTGGGTCTATACATATGTTGTATATAATATGTTAAGTGTGTGTCATGTATGTGTTCACTTTGAGAGCAGGCAACTAAATTTCATTTTTGATGTGTGCCGTTGTGCCCACAGTAAAAAAAAAATGACAATAAAGGTTATCTTATCTTATGTGGTATACTGCAACCTAATATAAGAATTTATTCCTATCCCGTCTTTACTATTTTACAAATAACTCAGGGTGGTGAACATATCCAGCACACCTCCCTCCTCCTCTTTTCCCCACAACAACAGCCCTGTTGAGTTGAGTTGGATTGAGAGAAAGTGACTGGCCCAAAGTCACCCAGTTGACTTTCAGGACTAAGGCAGGAGTTGAACTCACAGTCTCCCACTTTCAAACCCGATGCCTTTGCACTATACCAAACTAGGGTAAACTTTGATATTTGTATCACAGTACGTGCTGCAGTAGGCATGCCCCAATCTTTATATTTCAGACCTTACTAAATATATGTTTTGATAGTCCTTGGTTAACAATGTTAATTGGGAGCTTAGTGAAGCAGTCATAAAATGCAATGATAAGTGTATCACTAAGCAATGTCAATCCTAGCAATCCCCATTGCCATAGTTAACCAAATCCCATTGGTTCTTAGGCAAGGACACACCAGAATCCAAGCCACTCACAGTTTGACCCCCCCAATCCCCAACCCTCAGTAAGGTAAGGGATTGCTTCCTCTTGAACTCCCCGACTGCCTACATCTCCTCTGTCTCTGACCCACGGCTGCCAGCTGCACATGCCCCCACCGTGCCCTCACATAACATTGCCACTACTGTACTGCCCAGGGTCATCTTTTGTGCTATCTTCTTTTGTTCTAGTGCAGCTGGGGCTTCTCTCATGTCCCATCTAGGGCGTCTGTTCACATGCCATCCAGAGCACGTGAACACACTCTGCCTAGGGCCACATTTTGTGTCTCACCCAGGATAATAAATGTGGGTGACCTAACTCTTGTTCATATCACTGCATGGGTGCTGCAGTGTCCAGAACTTTGAGAACCAATCATACATCCCTTCATTCAGAGCTATCATAACTTCGAATGGTCTGTACATGTAGTTTTCACTTGCAGATCACTCATTCAGTGACTGTTCAAAGTTGTGACAGTGCTGAACTAGTAGTACATATTGCTAATCCTTAAAATGCTAACATTTGCAGCATCTTCATGGTCATGCAATTGTAATTCAGGTACTTTGCAACCTGCTCACACTTACAACAGTTGCAGCATCCCATAGTCAGGTGATTATCATTTGCAACCTTTCCCTACCAGCTGCCCACAAGCAAAGTCAATGGGGAAACTTTCAGGGGAGGCTTGCAAGTCACTCTGGTAAGCCTTTGCCACCTTCTTACACACCATACTGCGCCCTCCTTCCATCCTCCCTGAATTCGCACCAAACCATACTCTCCTTCCCTCAGCCTCCCTGAACTTGCATGTACCACCATTCCATAGGCCTCCCTGCCCTCCTTACCATGATATCCTTCTCTTAGCCTCTTTGCTCATGTTGTACTCTACTTCCTTCAGTCTCTTTGTACTTGCACCAACCAGTCCTTCTCTTGGCCACTCTGTATTTGTGCTGCACATGCCCTCCCCAACTTGTACAGGGCCAGCGCTGGGCCTCCCCCAGCCCACACCCCGTAGCAATCAAACATACTTGGAACTCCTATTGCTTCCCACTTAACAACTCTCACTTTTGGGATTATGACAGCAACCTTGATTGCCTGGATCATAACCTGAGGACTACATGTATATGTACATGCTTATTATAAAAAGATGTAATAAATAAATTAGTGTATTGCTGAGCAATAGTCTCTTAAATCCTTCTGTTCAGCAGATAGTACTGTTGATATTCCAGGACAATGTTGTCCCTCTTCAGTGATCCTTAGATAATATCATTTAGAGCAGGGGTCCCCAACTCCCGGTAATGTGGCATGCCAGAAACTGGTCTGCGAACAAACAAGCGAAGCCTCATTCATGGGATGCAGGCAGCACACGAAGCCACTCCCCCTCCGGTCCACGGAAAAACCTCTCTTCACAGAACCGGTCCCTGGTGTTCAAAAGGTTGGGGGCTGCTGATTTAGAGATCTGCCTTATTTAATAAGGTTTCCTCTCATGATACTTTGGTACGAGGGAAAAGCATGCTGATGTGACATTTTTGGTAAGCCTGAAACAATTACTTTGCTGTACATTACTCACTATAGTGAAGAAATTCAAATGACAACACTTTACAGTTATGAAAATGTAGGCTGGAATGTAATTAGGACTTACACAAGTTTAAATGTTTAAAACTCTTCGTTTCATTTTTTTGCCATAGTCATGAGACGCAGACTACTTGCTGGGATCATCCCAAAATGACAGAGCTCTACCAGTCTTTAGGTAAGAAAATTCTATTAAATTCTTGAAATATTAGAAATATTTTTATTGATAATAATGGCTCAATTAGGAATAAAATGACTATTTAAATTAGATGGTTTTTAAAGGAACTGGATGGATAGCACCATATTTTACTTAATTGGTGATTATTGTTATTATTACTTCTTTCTGCTTAAAGTACCCTTGTAAGAAAACATTCACAACAAACTAAATTGACCTTGAATGACAACAGGGAGACGATAGGAACCTGTGATGTAATGAACCAAATTTTTCTATTCACTGTCCATATCTCAAAGATAGTATGGCTAACATATTGATCTACTAGGAATGAATAAATAATGCCATGTGAGTGGGTTCTTCTAAAATATTCCAACATCACACTTTGATTTCCATTGTGTCTACCATTTTCTTGCTTTGCCTTACACTTCCTTTCCTTTCAATGTAGTAGGCCATAGCCCTGGTTTTGCTTTTGGTTCGTGGCTGCTCAGCAAAGTATCAAAATTTTGCTGGGGATCCAGTATATATTGTATTATTGTTTACATGCATGTGAATAAAATTATTTTATATCTTCAAGTGATATTATCACTTGATTTACTAATTTATTATCAGCAAATGGTCCAAACTAATTTATTAATAACAAAGGGCAAAGATCTATTAAAATTAATGGTGTGTTTTAAATATATTTTATATTTCAAACAGTAATTAAGTAAATTCTCTTTCGAGTCATACTTGAGTCCTAGTGGCTTCATGGACACGCCCAAGTACTTTTCTACAACAATATGGAGGTAGTTTGCTGTTCCCATGTTCTGAAATCTTTTACAATCCCAGTCTAGCCTCCAGCCCTGATATTTCCAAATAGTCTCCTATGTAAATACTAAGCCTGATCCTGTTAATTTGTTTAGATAGTAGAAGATACACTACTTCATTTAGCATTGCTGAAGGATGCATTATAATTTTTCATTACTTTTGAATTAGAATAGTCTTTCCTGCCTAGTCATCCTCTGGATTGTGAACTTTAGATTGATAGTCTCCACTCAGAAATATTTTTTTTACAGCAAAGGTCAGTAGGGAGCGGCTGAAATAAGTTGCGGTGGTGGTGTGTAGGCTGGCAAAAAGGAAAGAGATAAGAGAAATAGGCAGCTGTTGTGAACACCTCATGAAGGGCCAGCAGCTGCCTTGCCCAGGTGCACCTTGTCAGCAGTAGGAGGTAGAAGACGGTGAAGGTCAGCTGAGGGCAGTGGGGTGGCTGCAGGGCTGGGGGTAATGGCAGAATACATAGTGGCCAAATGGGTAGCGATGGCAGGGGAATAGGCAAGTGGGGGGATGTGTACACTATGGTCATAAATGTGGGTGGGTTACCAAATGTCCAAATTTTGATCATGTGATTGTGAAGATACTGAAACATCCTTAACTTCAAGGACCAATCATACGTACCATTTGTTCAGTGTCATAATAATTTTGAACAGTCGTCAACTTTATTTATTGCACTACTGTACTTTATTGGACTATCTTATCCTACAGACAAACTATGGATTATTTTGATGATTGAAAAATTAGCTATAGTTACTGGTGTAGTTATTTTGTTAGTCATTACCAAGCTACCTTGTGTTTCTTGCTGCAGTTTTTAGCTTTGTTTTAAATTGAAGAGCATTTCAGCCATTTGGATTTGATTTTTGATATTGTTAAGTTAGTTGCCCAAATTCTTGGTTATTTGTATGATCCCTGAATCCAGAAGTCAAGCAAGAAGAAATATATTCTATTGTAACTTCCAGATAAAACCAAAGTGCAAACCATGACTCAGCAGTAAGGAATGTAATTGCTGTGAGTTTTTTTTTAATAGATATTGTAGTATAAGAGGACAGGCAGCTTATGAAACACCTCTCTTTCCCAGACTTCTAATTTGGATAAATGTGCTTGAAATACATTAGTTCTGACATAAGCAAAAGCTCTTCCAGTTGTAATATAAATTTCTTAAATAGCTATTTGCAAAAATCTAATAATTTTTTGAAAAATAAAAAAATGTTATCAGCTGGGAAAGAAATTTAGATTTCTGGTACAGCGAAACCGCAGTTTAGTTTACCCCCATCTCTAATTGTTATTAGAGAAAATTTCCATCCCTTCAAAGCAGTGGACATAGTCTCTTGCATCCAAATTGCCTAGATTAGATACTTATTTTTTAATGTTAATTTTACTTTGTTTATAGTCACTTACCTCACTTGCCAAATGAAATAATGTTGCAAATATAATTCCAATCAATTTATATCAATCAAGATTTTCATTATGCAAATGTATAATGTAGATTGAAAGGATTGAATAAAGTTATTACATAAATGGCATAAATCAACATGAATGATACAATTCAGTATTTAAAAGACTTTCATGGAAAATGGACACCTCCCTTTCGCTAATAATCTATTGAGGTTTTTCTATATCATCTACAGTTATAACAGAAAAAGGAGTAAAAACAAGTATTGAGTTGTACAACTAGGCATGTCAAAGAAGCAGCCTTTTCTAGCTGTATTGCTTAATCCTAGTAGTCCTGGGGGTGGGGGGCAATGACATTTTTGGCAGTTACAGTAGCATGCAAAATATAGAGATTGAGGAAAGGTCTCTTTTTTGTGCTGTGACAACAAGAAGGAAAATATTGAAGTTTACTATGTGGCTTATGGTTGAGTAAGAATTGTTGTCTCCCATTTTTTTATTTCAAGGTGCAATTATATTTTGTGAGTTATGTTTGTTTCTCTGTACAATTTGTAGACATGCCTCTATAATGTGATACCTTGCTATTGTTGTTAGTTGCGAAGTCGTGTCCGACCCATCGCGACCCCATGGACAACATTCCTCCAGGCCTTCCTGTCCTCTATCATCTTCTGGAGTCCATTTAAGCTCACGCCTACTGCTTCAGTGACTCCATCCAGCCACCTCATTCTCTGTCGTCCCCTTCTTCTATTGCCCTCAATCTTTCCCAGCACTAGGCTCTTCACCAGTGAGTCCTTCCTTCTCATTAGGTGGCCAAAGTACTTCAGTTTCAACTTCAGGATCTGGCCTTCTAAAGAGCAGTCAGGGTTGATCTCCTCTAGGACTGATTGGTTTGATCGCCTTGCAGTCCAAGGGACTCGCAGGAGTCTTCTCCAGCACCATAGTTCAAAGGCCTCAATTCTTTTGCGCTCACTTTCTTATGGTCCAACTTTCACAGCCATACATTGCAACTCGGAAAACCATGGCCTTGACTATATGTACTTTTGTTGGCAGGGTGATGTCTCTGCTTTTTAGTATGCTGTCTAAATTTGCCATAGCTTCCTCCCCAGGAACAAGCGTCTTTTAATTTCTTGGCTGCAATCCCCATCTGTGGTGATCTTGGAGCCCAGGAAGATAAAATCTCTCACTACCTCCATTTCTTCCTCATCTCTTTGCCAGGAATTGAGAAGGCCAGATGCCATGATCTTGGTTTTCTTAATGTTGAGTTTAAAGCCAACTTTTGCACTCTCCTTCTTCACCTGCATCAAGAGGCTCTTTAGTTCCTCTTCACTTTCTGCCATTAGAGTGGTATCATCTGCATAACTTAGGTTGTTGATATTTCTCCCGGCAATCTTAATTCCAACTTTTGATTCATCTAGCCCTGCCTTTCTCATGATGTGCTCTGCATATAAGTTAAATAAGCAGGGCAACAGAATACAGCCTTGCCGGACTCCTTTCCCAATTTTGAACCAATCAGTGGTTCCGTGTCCAGTTCTCACTGTTGCTTCTTGATCCGCATATAGGTTTCTCAAGAGACAAATAAGATGCTCTGGTACTCCCATCTCTTTAAGAACTTGCCACAATTTGTTGTGATCCACACAATCAAAGGCTTTAGCATAGTCAATGAAGCAGAAGTAGATGTTTTTCTGGAACTCCCTAGCTTGCTCCATGATCCAGCGTATGTTGGCAATTGGATCTCTAGTTCCTCTGCCTCTTCGAAATCCTGCCTGTACTTCTGGTAGTTCTCGATCCACATACTGCTGGAGTCTAGCTTGTAGGATTTTAAGCATAACTTTACTAGCATGTGAAATGAGTGCAATGGTGCGATAGTTTGAATATTCTTTGGCATTGCCTTTCTTTGGAATTGGAATGTAAACTGACCTTTTCCAATCCTGTGGCCACTGTTGAGTTTTTCAAATTTGCTGGCAAATTGAGTGTAGCACTTTTACTGCATCGTCTTTTAAGATTTTGAATAGCTCAGTTGGAATACAGTCACCTCCACTAGCTTTGTTGTTGCTCAGCTTTCCTAAGGCCCATTTCACTTCACATTCTAGGATGTCTGGCTCAAGGTCAGTGACCACCCCATCGTGGTTATCAGGGACACTAAGCTCGTTCTTGTATAGTTCTTCTGTGTAATTTTGCCACCTCTTCTTAATCTCTTCTGCCTCTGTTAGGTCCCTGCCATTTTGGTCCTTTATCATGCCCATCTTTGCATGAAACGTTCCCTTCATATCTCCAATTTTCTTGAAGAGATCTCTGGTTCTCCCTATTCTATTGTTTTCTTCTATTTCTTTGCACTGTTCATTTAAGAGGGCATTCTTATCTCTTCTAGCTATTCTCTGGAATTCTGCATTCAATTGGGTGTATCTTTCACTTTCTCCCTTGCTTTCGCTTCCCTTCTTCCCTCAGCTATTTGCAAAGCTTCCTCAGACAGCCATTTTGCTTTCTTGCATTTCTTTTTCTTTGGGATGGTTTTAGTTGCTACCTCTTGTACAATGTTGCGAACCTCCGTCCATAGTTCTTCAGGCACTCTGTCTATCAGATCTAATTCCTTAAATCTATTTTTCACCTCTACTGTATATTCATCAGGGATATGATTTAGTTCATACCTGAGTGGCCTAGTGTTTTTCTCTACTTTCTTCAATATAAGCCTAAATTTTGCAACGAGAAGCTCATGATCTGAGCCACAGTCAGCTCCTGGTCTTGTTTTTACTGATTGTATAGAGCTTCTCCATCTTTGGCTGCAGAGCACATAGTCAATCTGATTTCTGTGTTGACTGTCTGGTGATGTCCATGTGTAGCGCCGTCTCTTGGGTTGTTGGAAAAGAGTGTTTGCTATGACCATCGTATTCTCTTGACAAAATTCTATCAGCCTGTGCCCTGCTTCATTTTGTACTCCAAGGCCAAACTTGCCTGTTATTCTGTTTATCTTTTGGCTTCCTACTTTAGCATTCCAATCCCCCATGATGATAAGGACATCATTTTTTTGGTGTTGATTCTATAAGGTGCTGTAGGGCTTCATAGAACCGGTCAATTTCATCCTCTTCAGCACCAGTGGTTGGGGCATAGACTTGGACTACTGTGATATTGCATGGTTTGCCTTGGATTCGAACTGAGATCATTCTGTCATTTTGGGGATTGTATCCCAGTATTGCTTTTCCTACTCTTTTATTGACTATGAAGGCTACTCCATTTCTTCTGAGGGATTCTTGCCCGCAGTAGTATACCTGATGGTCCTCTGATTTAAATCCACCCATTCCTGTCCATTTTAGTTCGCTGATTCCTAAGATGTCGATGTTCAGTCTTGTCATCTCTTGTTTGACCACGTCCAGTTTGCCTTGATTCATGGATCTTACATTCCAGGTTCCTATGGAGAAAAAATCTTTACAGCATCGGACTTTCCTTTCACCACCAGATGCATCCACAGCTGACCGTCCTTTCGGCTTTGGCCCAGTCGCTTCACTCTTTCTGGCGCTACTAGTACTAGCCCTCTGCTCTTCCCCATTAGCATATTGGACACCTTCCGACCTGAGGGGCTCATCTTCCAGCGTCATATCTTTTTGCCTTTTAGTACTGTCCATGGGGTTTTCATGGCAAAGATACTGGAGTGGGTTGCCATTTCCTTCTCCAGTGGATCACATTTTGTCAGAACTCTCTGCTATGACCTGTCCATCTTGGGTGGCCCTGCACAGCATAGCTCATAGCTTCATTGAGTTACACAAGCCCCTTCGCCACAACAAGGCAGTAATCCATGAAGGAGTACCTTGCTATATAAAGAGTCAATTAGTGACTGAAGAGAATGTTGTTATGAGGTAATCTGAACCCTAGGCAAAGGAGAAGTTGTATGCAAAAATGTTACAGAATGTAATGGTCTG
The DNA here is from genome assembly GCA_023970755.1 of Azemiops feae. Classification (NCBI taxonomy): domain Eukaryota; kingdom Metazoa; phylum Chordata; class Lepidosauria; order Squamata; family Viperidae; genus Azemiops; species Azemiops feae. The sequence continues at coordinate 608,293 of JALGBA010000038.1, forward strand.
TGAGAATAACTTAATAGACAGGAAGGGCACCTGCAGACCAGGCAATGGTCATATAAGAAGCAATTTAGCCCACAGAATGAATGGGGATATGACAGACATTTCAGAAGGAACCTGGACTATAAAGGCAAGGTGGGGGGAGAGATGGGCTTTCAAGACTTGGAAGATTCTGTCACTATAACCTTACAATGTAAGCAATGTTAGTATTCATAGTTGGAGCTTCCTAGCTGAAGTACTTCAAAGCTGACAGCACCTGGTCTAATTATATTTCAGTGAAACCATATATGAACAAAACACATCTTTATGCATATGTAAAAGATTGCATATTATTTTTTTGCAATTATTCATAGATTCTGAGTAAGAAAATTGAAGAGTGTCATCTCTTCAGTTAGCAGAATGAACAAATATTTCCAGTAGATAGTCTATTGTTGTTTTTAGAATATGTATCTCCTCTTCCAGAATTTGTTAGTTTAGAAAGATTTTCAATAGCATTCATTTCTGAAATTGAGAAGGATGTTCTAAAATCATTGTTTCTTTCCTGTAAGTATTTGTTGGCTGATTTAAAGTATGTTGAAACTTTTCTCATGCTGAAAAGACCAGAAAGAAACCAAAAGGAGCGGAAAACCTCTATTAAAAAAACAGAATAAATGCTTTCAACAGTTTATATATTTTAGCAAATGTAAATTACCCAAGTTATTGTTCTTTAATATAACATCTTGCACTGTTTTATCAACAATAAATATAGGATTAGAAGTTGAAGGTTTTTCGTTTAACATTTTAATATTGTATAAGTTATTTTCCTCCCAGTTGTAAGAGAAGTTAAAAAATGGATGGAAGCCAAAATAATATTGTATAAACTATGTTTCTTCTGTTGTTGGGTTTGTTTTTGTTTTTTGCATTACACCTGAATGAAAACATTGAATGTTGTGTCACGTTGTGCACAGAGACAACAATGGTTATCTTCCTATACGGTCCCCTGCATAAGCATAAGGGAATGGTTTCATGTGTTTTGCAGCTCTTTTTAAAAAAAATGATGGTGACAGGTAGACATTTTTCAGGCAAGACACAGCATTTATTTCTTGATTTGTGTGAAAGCCCATTCTGTTCTGTTAATTGCAACTTGAAAAAGACATTTGAAGCAAGTATATAAACTAACAAGGCAGTCGCAGAAGAAATTTGATGCTACTAAGAAACGGGGAATTAGGAGAAAAGGTAGTACTTTGCAAAACTACATTGTTATGTTGGACGACTGGCTCTTATTTCCCTCATTTCTTTTTTTTCTTCAAGATTACCCCCTATATACTGCAGCATAATAGGCAGCTTTTCAGTGTTGCAATAGATAATAATAATAATAATAATAATAATAATAATAATAATAATAATAATAATAATAATAATAATAATAATAATAATAATAATAATAATAATAATAATAAACTGGACACAATCAGAAAAAAAATCTGTCCATCCCAGTCTTGGGCGGGGGGGGGGGGAAGCTCATTCCAGAGGACTGGTGCTACTACAGAGAAGGTACACTTCCAGGGCCTGATAGATGACATTATTTGATACTTGGGTCACAGTACTTAATTCTTTTAAACCCTTCAGTTGATTAATTTTCAGGAGATGTGTGTGTATTGCCTTCAAGCCAGTTTTAACTCCTGGCCATTGCCTACATTTTCGAGCTGAGAGAGAATGACTGGCCAAAAGTCACTCGGCTGGCTTTATGCCTAAAGTGGGACTAGAATTCACAGCCTCCCAGTTTCTAGCCTGGTGTCTTAACCACTACACACAAAGTAGCTTTTTTTTTTTAATAAAGATATGCATTTAAGATCAGCGAAACTCAATAGATAATAGTTAGAAATGTCTGCTTAGAAGTGATCCCCACTGAGTACGTTAGAATATATTCCCAGTAAGTATGAACAGGATTACAGCTATAAATAGTACCTTGCTTGGGCTAAACTGTGCTGTTTTTTATCAGAGCATAGTGATACTATATTTTATAATCGCTGATTTTCTTTTGTTTTATATAAAGTGATAGGTGATTTGGTTTACATTTAAAGTTATTTTAGGAGTTCTTTTATGTTCACAGAGTAAACCTGCTTGGTGATAAAATAATTTATATCCTTTTCTTCTTTTACTTGTGTCACAGCTGATTTGAACAATGTTCGATTCTCAGCATATAGAACTGCCATGAAGCTCCGAAGACTACAGAAAGCTCTCTGTTGTGAGTATTCTGAATACCTTCAAGAATGTTTCTTAATTGCATTTTAAAAAATGAATGAAAATATCTTCCATAGAACTTAATTTTGTTGTCATTTGAGGCACAAATTGAACTATTTTTTTCTCTCAGATTCAACCTTCATCATTGTGGGTTTGTTTTTCTAAATTCAATGGTAAATTCTTCATATATATATATATAAAACTATCCAATTTCTTTCCCATCTGCCCAAGGCTGCAGATTTTTTTCTCAAGTTATTTGCACTCTGACAGGCTTACATTATCATTTTAATAGGTTTCTCCTGAAGATATATATTACATTTTTTCCATTTTTAGCTTCAAAAAGTATTTTGCTTGTTTTAAATGGGCTCTTCATGCATTAATATTGGTTGAAAATATTTTGATTTGATAAAAAATATCAGTTATGAAATTAATTTAGGAAAAAGTAGCAGGTGCTTGGTTCATGTTTGGGTTTTTTATTTATCTTCTTTATTCCCCTGTTTTTTCACAATTAATGAGCAGAATATTCTGATAGCATAATCAGTGAAATGTAAAAAAGTTTTTGGAGTTTGTGAACTGAACACTCCTGGCATTTTGTCCCCCAGTCTTTTATTTTTTTTTTAACTTGGCGTTCTAATTCGATGGTTAAATTGTCATATTATTATTAAAGTCATTCTTATAAGAATCCAATTTTGCTTTCAAATCTTTTTCTTTTTGTTGAATTAATTTGTTAATATTATTTTCTGTTATGCATAGTTAATTGTGAGAAGATCTTTCTGATAAATTAAAAGAACTATTTTATATTCTTTTTAAGAAGAGACTGGACAGCCATTTGTCTAAAATGGTATAGGGTTTCCTGCCTGAGCAGGGGGTTGGACTAGATAACCTCCAAGGTCCCTTCCAGCTTTATTATTATTATTGATGTTGTTGTTATTATTATTATTATTACAACAATATATAATATATTACATTAATTATATTAAATATATTATTTTATTAATATGTAATTAATATGTTATTGTGATAAATGCTAGCCTTCCTCTGATTTTGTCTTTGTACTTCTATTTCTGGCAGAAATTATATTGTTAATAGTAAAATATTTTGATATGGAAATAAATCAATACCAAGTTAGCATAATACTATGTATGTATGTATGTATGTATATATATATCTCCAAACAATACAATATGCTGCAGAAATGAATAAAGAAATACCGTAAAAAAACAACTGATGTTAAGCTATACTTTTGCAATACGTATTAGTGTTATTCTTTATACTAAAATTCCAAACATTTTCCCCATTCAAATGTCTTTAAATTTCATTCTAAAATTGAAAACCTGAAATAAAAAATCCTTATGCTGGGGTTTCTTCTTGTGATTACCCTCCCCCCATCCAAAGAACCATTAAAATAGAGATCATAGAACCTTGACCAGATACTGATTAAAGCTAATTGCAGGAATTAGATCCCAATAAAGCATATAGGATTATAATCCAAATCAGTATCTCCACATTGGTAAAATCTTTACCAGTACTGAATTTTGAGTTTAGATTTCTTACAAAAGGGAAAATAATAAGAATAAAATAAAATCATAGAAGTGATGTCTTCACTCAAAAATCCTCTTCTGTCTCTCTTATAAGCAACTTTGTAGTTCTGAAACGTAGAAATCAGATGTAAATGTTCTTTAAGATTTTATAGCCTTCTGTATTTACCTTCTTTGGAAAATCCTTCCGAAGAAAATGGCCCTTCTGCCACGTTCTTTGATGGTGAGGCTAGTGGAGAAATTGTCAGATTTCCTTTTCCTTTTAAAAGATTCCAGATTTTAAACATCTTGTTAAGTTATTTTCTTCTTTTGTTTCATGTACCACAACTACTTATGAAGTTCATTAGCTAGATCTGCAGTTAGTGCAGTTTAGTGCAGTTTGGATAGGCAGCTTCCTCTACAGTACAGTTTTACACTAAGGAATGCTAGTGTGCCTCTTTACCTGTAGAATTTTAAATGTTAGTTTTGGTTTTCCTACTCTCTATAAATCTCTTGACCGTTCTTTGCCAAACTGTACCATATTTAAATATGTTGTTCACTGAAGGAACTATATAGATTGCAGTACACTAATGGAATGGCTTTTGCATAAATAGCCAATTGGCATTCAGCTTTTTGAACACACAGTGGTCGGAACTTCTGTTCAATGCATACAGTCCCACTCTCCTATGTATTCATTTTCCTGGTTAGTGACTATTTTCAGTCTATCCGCTGCCAGTGATATATACAGAAAGAATACACAAAAGCTGTCGCATCACTACAAGAAATCAAATCCTCCTTAAATTATCTATTCGTTCTATGCATATCAAGGGATTATTTGATAGCATTCAATGTCACTAGGGTCCCAGTATTAACCGGTCTATACATACAAATAGATCAATTAAATTAACCTTTTCCCACTTTGCATTCATGTCTGCAGCTAAAGAGAGCTTAGTGAAAGTTGAGAAAGGAAATCTTTTCACTCTCAATAAGACTTAGTAAAGGATAATATAAAGACATCTTAAGTTAAATCCTCGGGGTTTAATGCTACTACACACTGCCACTGAATATGGTGTGTGTGTGTGTGTATACAAACCCATATGCACACACACAAAATAAGTTTCTGGTCAAGATAATAATATAATAAAAAGTTTATGGTCAAGATAAATAATGAAATAAATGTTTTACTAAATAAATTATTAAGAAAAAGCAACTCACATACATATATTAAACAAATTACTTAATCAAACAAATTTTCACATTGCTACTGCTTATTAGTGATGTCCCATACTATATTTAACTAAGAGTGAGGGACCATTGGTATTCTCTGAGCTTGGTTGTTTTCTTGCAGATGCTTTATTACCCAAACTAGGTAACATCATCAGTGCTTGTAGGGAGTGGGGTTTGCTCTCATTTTATATTCTAGTGGCTTGCCCTGTCAGTATTGGTGGGAGTGGTCTTGGTGGTTCTTTGGTTGGACTGCTTACTGTTAGCTTGTTTGGCAATTCCTTGATAAGGATATTGCTTGCTTTTTGATTGTTGGTGTAATTAGTTGGTTAATCGTAGTGTTCATCTCTGCTCATCTGGATGTTGATTATTGGTGAAGAGATGTTCTGGTCTTTTTACTCCCTTTTCGGCTTTTTAATTAACTCTTTTGAATGGTATATAGTTGTTATTTATGTCCTTGGTGATGGCCTATTTGCCAGAGTGCCAACCGTCCAGGAATTCTGTAACATTTTTGGATTTGACTTGTCTAGGATGGTCACAGTTCCCCAGTTGGTGAAGTACCGGTATGTCTTATGGTTAAGTCTGTCCATGGATTGTGAAATTAAGGAGTTTTCATCATGTCTTCTGACAGCTAGTTGATGTTAATGGATGTGTTTTGCTAGTCTTCTGCCTGTTTGTCCTACCTAGTGGCTATTGCAATACACTGTATGTTGTATATCGATAGCCCCCAACCTTTCGGGTCCCAGGAACTGATTCCGTGGAGGGCAGTTTTTCCATGGAGCAGGGGGGCGTGGTTTTACCCGCTGCCTAGATCCCACATGTGCTCGGATGGGGTTTTGCTCACTAGTGTGGCCCAGTTCCTGGCGGGCCGCAGGCTATTGCCAGTTTGCAGCCCAGGGGTTGGGGACCCCTGTTGTAGAAGACTTCTGTTTTTTCTTCTTCTGGAGCTGCTGGGTTTTTTGGGGTTAATTAGAATGTTTTGGAGAATGCGTTTATGTGCTATGCCAGTGTTCCGCATCCTTTCTGACTCAGCGGAGCGGCGGAGACAGGGGGATAGGGAATGGTTTCACGCACACGCCACTTTCATAAATGCAGCTTCACATGCACACATTTGCCCACCATTTTTGCAGCCCAGCTCCAAACAGGCTGCAGCCCAGCAGCAGGCCACAGCCTGGGGGTTTGGGACTCCTGTGCTATCCTATGCTGATGTGATATGTTGATGTGTCCCATGCCATGTAATAGTCTATTGATGGTTTCTGAGATTTTTTTGATGTATGGCAGGGTTATCCTTTTCACAGCTTGTATTGGTTGTGCTATATTGGATTGAGTGGACAGGCACTTGATGAAGTTGCATGGATATCCATTTTGTTGGAAGATGATGTATAGATGATCTGTTTCCTTTTTCTGATATTCAAGTTGTTGCAGTGTGTTTCTGCTCATCTAAATAGTGTTCTTACACAAGTTCTCTTGTGGGAGGTTGGGTTGTTACTTTGATAGTGGAACACTTGATTAATGATTGTAACTATGATTATGATCTATGTTCTATTACTTGCTATTTATATGTACTCTGTGAACTTATGCACTGGAAACAAATTCCTTTTGTGTCTGATCACACTTGGTCAATAAAGAATTCTATTCTGTTCTGTTCTGTTCTATTCTATTCTATTCTATTCTATTCTATTCTATTCTATTCTATTCTATTCTATTCTATTCTATTCTATTCTATTCTATTCTATTCTATTCTATTCTACTCTACTCTACTCTACTCTACTCTACTCTACTCTACTCTACTCTACTCTACCCTACCCTACCCTACCCTACCCTACCCTACCCTACCCTACCCTACCCTACTCTACCCTACCCTGGTGGTTTTTTGTTTTTTTTATAAACTTGTGTTTCTAGTTTGCCACCCCTGTCTCTGCTGATGAGAATATACAGGAAGGATAGCTTATTATTGTTTTCCTTTTCCCTTGTGAATTTATACCTTTGAAGGTATGTGTGTGTTCTCACTAAGTAAAACTAAAGGAGAAAATTTAAAGAAACTTTTGCCTCTTTGAACAGAAAGCATCTACAAAAGAATGATCTCTCTTTAGTTAAATACACTTTATACAGTTATTCTGCTGCTCAATCCTTGAAGGGTTCACTCATCATTAATTCAGCCTCCCACTGGAGCTATGAACACTTAACCTTAAACTCCTTTTTTAAAATAATATACTGTATTTCCAATTGACTAATACATTCTATATTAGAGGTAGTGTCTCTTCATGATCCCAGGAAGGTGGCTAATAAATCTTTGCTGAACAAGAAACAGCTTTTAAACTAGTAACTGCAATTATGCTACAAAATCTGAGTTCGCTTAGAAAAAAGACATTAATAGGTAGAAAACACTAAAGATAAATTTAAAATCTGTATCTTCAATTTAACATATTGGTATTTCAACTGTTGCTGAGTTCAACAGATACATTTAAATGATGTGATTATTCTATCAGAGCTGTTTCTTATTACAGGTTTTTTTTTTTGTCATTACAGTGGATCTTTTGAATTTGTCTGCTGCATGTGATGCCTTGGACCAGCACAACCTCAAACAGAATGACCAACCAATTGATATACTTCAGATAATTAACTGCTTGACTACCATTTATGATAAATTGGAACAAGAGCACAATAACTTAGTCAACGTCCCTCTTTGTGTAGATATGTGCCTCAACTGGCTTTTGAATGTTTATGACACGTAGGTCTCTGTAGTTTTCTATATCAGTTGACTGTAATAAACTATTCATATTTTTTTAAAAAAATTAAAAACTGTTAGTTGCTTTTATGGGAGAAAATCTGGGATTATTTTGAAATTCACAAAGAGTTGCTGAAAGTTACCAAACTCTATCTTAAAAACAACAAAATAAATGAATTATACCATTTAAATTTGAAGTTCTATATGACCCTAGAATTAGAACATAATTTAATGCTGGTTAATTGTTTTTAATTTTAATTGTCCTATTTATAAACTAATGCAGTTATTAATCTTTGGGGTGCCAAAATATAACTATATTAATTACATTTCATAGTAAGCTACTTCTCATAAACTAAGTATACAAAAGTCTAATTCTATATGCAGAATTACTATTCAGAATAGAATAGAATGGAATAGAATGGAATAGAATGGAATAGAATAGAATAGAATAGAATAGAATGGAATGGAATGGAATGGAATGGAATAGAATAGAGCTGGAAGGGACCTTGGAGGTCTTCTAGTCCAGCCCCCTGCTCAAGCAGGAGAACCTATACCATCTCAGACAAGTAACTGTCTAGTCTCTTCTTAAAAATCTCCAATGATGGAGTGCCCACAATTTCTGGAGGCAAGCTGTTCCACTGGTTAATTGTCCTCACTTTTCAGGAAGTTTCTCCTTAATTCCAGGTTGCTTCTCTCTTTGATCAGTTTCCAACCATTGTTTCTCGTCCTACCCTCTGGTGCTTTGGTGAATAATGTGACCCCCTCTTCTTTGTGGCAGCCCCTCAAATATTGGATGACTTAGATGGGAAAATGCTCATAATTCTGAAAATATTACAAAAAGCTTCACCATACAAATTATTCTAAAATTGTGTTAATGTAATTACCCTACATGTAGTATGCTGTATGTACTATTCCAATAAAAACTATTCCTTTACCTTTTTTAGTTTGTTTTAGGCTAGAACTGGAAATTCTTTTTTATTTCTAGCATTTTAATAAGCTTAGATAAAGGTATTATTTGCATTTACATTATTGCTTGCTTATTATTTATTTATTTATTTATTTTTATTTATTTATTTAATATCAATAGGGGTCGAACTGGAAGGATCCGAGTCCTGTCTTTTAAAACTGGTGTAATTTCACTGTGTAAAGCACATCTGGAAGATAAATACAGATGTAAGTAATGCTTAGGGTTTTATATTTTCTGCCATTTATTATGAAGATAAATAAATAATAGCTCAAATTGTCTTTTTAATTTTTTTTAACAAAACTTAGAAGTTAAAATATATTATGCAGGTTGCACACCAAATGTTACCTAATGTGGTCTAGTTTAGTCCCATTGGAGATTATGGCCTTTATAGTTCACAAGTATCGAGTTGTAGAATGTTGCTGAATGACATGTGATAGGAATGAGCCAGGATGCAAAGAAAAATACACATGCACTAGATGGCTTAAATGTATTGATTGTGAGTCCCCATTTTTAAAAAAAATTCATTGCAGTTATATCATGACATTGCTTCTAAAGTGATTTTCTACTACGCATTTCTCTCCACTATTACTCAAAAGAGAAGTAACCTGAGCCTTCATCACCTCTTTCTTCTCCATTATGATCTGTTTCTTCTTTAATTGTGGTTACTTTTTTAATGTAAGCCACCTAGAGTCATTAGAAGGAATGAAATGGTTTTTGTTATTCACGCAGATGGGTTATAGAGCTATGCAATCCCATTTGTAAACCTCCAAAGTCTACAGAATTCTTGATGGGAGCTTCCATCCCTGTATATCCCATATGACTAGTGTAATTCCTTCTTGGTTTTTTTTTTTAATTTTATTGTTTTTGCTATTTTCATTAGCATATTTGTCAGCCCATTTTGTTTACAATTGTTATTTTTCAGTCTGATTTTTTTTCTTTTTTTTCTTTATTCTTTCTTCAGCTCTATTTTTTTGAAACTCTGCATGACACCTTGATCTTTAGCTACAGGTATCCATTCCTAGCCTTGTATCCTAAGGACCTTATTTTGTTACTACTAGGACTGCAGGAGCAAGGTTAATCCCTCAGATGGGCAGAACTGATATTTCTTTGTCTTGGTGTAGGTCACATAGACACTGCCAGGCATTTACAAGAAACTCGCTTGTCTCAATTATTAATTTCATTTGCAAGCCAAGTTGCAAATTTTTCTTGAAGACCAACAAAATCTCATAGTATATTGAACGTATCTTCTAATTATTTTCAGTATGTATCCCCTTTTAGTATTCTTACCTAAATGGTAAGCAAATTATAGTAAATCCAAAACATGTGCATTGATAACCTGACACACACAGATTTTCTAAAGCTTTGAAAGAGTTTGCAGTTGTAGATTGAATACTAAAATTTGGTTAGGAATTATATTTATTTTAACAATTAAAGAGAAGCAAAATAAAATTAGGTGTAAAGCTCTTCTAACAACAGTTGTATTCAACATGAGAACTTTTCTACTGCTGCATGAAATATTAAAGCTGTAAAAGTAAAACCATATTTTTTCATTGCACTGAAATGTTTCTAACACCTTAAAAAATAAGAAAGCTTATTCAGGTCATGTTTTTGCAATTGCATTGGTATCAAATAAATATTTCAGGTCTTTTCAAAATGGTCTTCCTTCTGTTACAGCTGTGCTATATAGTCACTTCAAAATACATGCAGTCTAACAATTTCATACTCAGTTGAATTTTACTTGTGATACCATTTCTAACAGTCCCTGGGGTTGATGCATCTTTGTAACAGAATGCATCTTTTTCTTGGAAACACTGTACTTGCCATTTAACAAAGCTTCCTGGGAATTTTCACACCAAGATAAATAAAAGATTCAGAGTATAATGTAAGTCCCATACCTTGTACTTGTCTAGATTATTGCTATAATTTAGTAACATCATGTGCAATATACTCCAGTTTGACTGCATGAATTTCCCTCATATTTTTATTCCATGTTTTCAGATCTGTTCAAGCAAGTAGCTAGTCCCACTGGATTCTGTGATCAACGTCGTCTGGGTCTCCTCCTACATGACTCTATCCAGATTCCAAGGCAGTTGGGAGAAGTTGCTTCTTTTGGTGGCAGTAATATTGAACCCAGCGTTAGGAGTTGTTTTCAGTTTGTAAGTATATCTTTTGCTTTTAAAAAGACTCAATATTTTAATAATAGTCATACCTCAGCACTTGACTGCTTCAAAACTTGTCAAATTTGGTATTGGACACATTTTGAAACAGAAATCATGTCCCAGTGCCTGGTAATTGACATGGGAGGAAGAACTTGCTGATGTCGACTGCCTTATGACTCACTATTTCTTCCGGCTGAAATAGCTGGTTAAGTGATAAGTCACGTGGTTTTCTTGGTACCCGTCGGTTTTAGTATTCGGCACGTCTTTCGGAACGAATTACAGACAAGGACTGTGTGTAGATTTCAAGAGAAACAATTACAGTTTATATTGTTATATTTTGATAAAATATGACTGTATTTTCTTTAACTCTTTCCTTGATTCACTGAAAATACCATACTTAATTGACTCAAAAATTAATCAACCAGTTTGAAAGTGTTGGTGGAACTAGATCCATCCCTTGTTAACATTTATTTCTCCATCTATACAAAATGATATTTACCAGCAACAAATCATATTAAATTTAGATTGAAAAACAGCAAAAGTAAGATATGCATATGTGTAAAAGGTTTGGTTTGTGAAAATAGCCCATCCCAAACCTTGTGAAGCTTTGACTTCTCTGAAGCAGCAAGGATCTGTCATTACCTTGAAGGCAATCATTGCATACTGTGGTCAAATAAAAAAAAAGAGAGGAGGAAAAGTTGCAGCTTTAAAGAATGGAATTTCAGCTAAAAACCTTTCTTCCACATAACTACTATAAAAAAGGAAACGTGGCCTCTAGCCATCCTTTGGAAGCACCTAAAGTATGTATTTGAGCTCTTCAATACTCTTAGATCCTACTCTTTTATTTGATGTAAAGGAGGTGAACTAAATTCTGGTTTTTCATTTCATGTCCATTGTCTCTTATGTGAATAATGTTACCCTCTAGTGTGATTTGTTTACCTGGGCAGAAAGAAACCATTATTAATAAAGCAAAGTGGATGGATTTGTAATGTCACAAAACATTAACAAAACAAAAAGAAAAAGAAAAACAGTGAAAGCACATTTTATAATATTGTGTTATGAGTGAATGAAGCAGAAGTTTGTATTTTCTTAGCTAATACAGCAAATAGTGAATGTAGTACTGTAGTAATGGTAGTAATGGTCAGAATAAATAGCTTAATAAGTGAAGAACCAGAATTAGCATTTTGAACAAGAATCGGAAGGGCTTGATTTACTCTTAGTCTTAATTTTCTTAAAATTTCAAAGGAAACAATAGATAAGTGATAAGTGCAAAGCATAGTGTAAAACAGTAGCTATCTCTTCTTCTAAATTCCTGTTTCACCATGTTGTGCATGATAAAAGCCTTGCGTGAAGCAGGACAAGAAGCAACGGATGGAAACTAATCAAGGAGAGAAGCAACCTAGAACTAAGGAGAAACTTCCTGACAGTTAGAACAATTAACCAGTGGAACAACCTGCCTCCAGAAGCGGTGAATGCTCCAACACTGGAAGTTTTTGAGAAGAGATTGGACAGCCATTTGTCTGAAATGGTATAGGGCTACCTGCCTGAGCAGGGGGTTGGACTTGATGACCTCCAAGGTCCCTTCCAACTTTATTATTATTATTATTATTATTATTATTATTATTATTATTATTATTATTATTATTATTATTATTATTATTATTATTATTATTATTATTGTTGTTGTTGTTGTTGTTGTTGTTGTTGTTGTTGTTGTTGTTGTTGTTTTTGTTTTTGTTTTTGTTTTTGTTTTTGTTGTTATTTCAAAAGCTATAAAGATCATGAATAGCCATTGAGATCCCGTAACTATAAGCATCTGGGGTTCACAAAATTTTATTGATCAGTTTTCTTGCTATTTGAGGTCCCCTTAATATGCTGTTTAAATTAACCCATTCTGTTGTATGTTGAAAAAAGTAACATTTTGGGTAGTTGTTTATAACTTTAAATTTTGTACATATAGTTTCTGTTTTGTTTTACTCAGGTTAAAATAAAGCTAATAAAGCTTATAGTAAATTAGCTCTCTAAATGTTAAATGTTTGTGTGACATTTATCTTATTTCATAACTTTAAGCTGCAGACCCTCTATAGATAAGTATCAGAGAAATATTTCTTTTATTATTTCAATTGTGCTTCCAGCACACTTCTTTCTTCTTTAAAGAACAAAGACCAGCTAATAGTTGATATAAAGTATTCTTCTTTTCTCCTTTTGATGTCTCAGTCATGTTTCATACTTTAGTTTATGACATTTTTACATTTTAGTTGGGAAAAGAATTAGTGGCAAAAAAGCAGCTGATTCTGCTTAGTTATTGTCTAGGTAATTTAGAACCCAATAAGTTCTAGGAAATACATACTATATTTAAGAATTATAAGGCAATAGTTTCCAAAGCCTGATTTTGTTAAACTGCTGTGAGGAATCAATTTATGGAAGATCTATGGACTTTTCATAGTATATCAAGAGCAATCAATGAAAGGCATGAAGGGTAGTAGACTAGGATCTATAATATAGATAAGACATGATACGCATGGGAAGTGTCTTCATTATTTTGAGGATTTGGTCCCCTGAAGGCATTCTAGTGAGTTGCTTTTGATTTGTTTCTTCATGATCAAGAGTCACTGGTTATCTGTATGAATACCATTTATTAGTTTTAACTCATTCCAATCACACTTTTTTTTTTTTAGAAATAAACAGTCTTGTTCCTGTCCTAAAGTAATTTGATTTGCATAGGTGATTTTTTAGAATATAGTTCAAAATGTTTCTTAGTAGACTAGGAGAGATAACTGAAATAGTTTTTCAAGAGTTGCATTGACTACTACTTCCCTGAGAAGGTTTTTTTGGGGGGTGGGGGTGGTGGTCTTATTAGCTTGGTCTGAATCCCCTTCAATATTCCACTTTTAATAAGCCCATCCTCCCTTAAAAGCACCTAATTTTTTTGTAAGAAAATTAATCTTAGATTATTTATTTGCTCCGAAGTATGTCACTTCATCAGTTTTTTGTTGCTTTTATTTTTATAGCATCTTTTCCTGCTATGTTTAATAATATTTGTTTAGATGTTATCTTGAGGTAACTTCTATTCTTTTTATAGCTGCACAATCTTAAATAGCTGTGCTCTGTATATTTGGATTGAAGGTTCCTGGTCATTTTTATTTCTTCTTTTGAAATTGCTATTTTAAGCATCCTGACTAACCCATACATACTTTTTTTACTATACTAAGAGAAAAAGATGAAATAAAAATGTCCCTAATCTTTCTTTGAAATGTACATTGTTGAGAGTTCTGAGAACAGAAGCCTTGCTCTTTTGATAAGTATGAATTCACAACACTGGTTTTTGTAATATTCTCTTCAGTGGCAGAAAAGTAACTTTTTTATCCAAAGTAATTAGGTACTTTTAGAACAAACTTTCAAAACTGAAGTTATTTTTCTCTTTACAAGATTGAACATAAGTCTCTTCGCTCCATACTCTGCATGTTACAAATATTGAAGAAGAAAATCAAAGAATTCATATGTAGTATAAACTTAGATTGTTTATATAATCTTGTTATTGACCCCAAAGCTGAGCACTTGAAATTGGGGGGAAAAAAACCTGAGAAACTAAAATGTGCATATCATGTTATACAAATTGCCACTGTGCTTCATATGTATTGCACACTCAAATAAATACTCTTCAAATCTATTTGAATTCTTCAAAGGTAAAATAGACATTTTGATAAGTCTTACTTTTATTATTAGATTTTAGAATATAAGAAAAAAATATTGGATTGTTATATAACTTCATTGGGGAATAACCATATTTTCTCTGTCACAGTTGCAAAGTAATATGTCAGTAAGGTGGTTGGAACACCTTCAGTTGCCTTTTGTATATATAAAGCCCTGAGCTATAAAGCCCTGAGCTACTGCTTGTGTGGATTTAGAGATTTTTAAAAAATTATAATAGGATCTCAGAGACCACTCAGCAACTATTTTTTCTGTATTGTTTGATATTGAAAAGCTTTTGTTAATATGACTCTACATCTTCTTATAATGTACTTAATTATTTTTATGAGGTAGAGATTGCACATCATTAGCATAGAGTGGTTAAGATCATAACTGCCCAGTGTATTAGCAATTAGTGGTATTGAAATTCTTTAGAGAACTGGTAGGCTGCCCTTTGTTGGGTCTGTTTAATTGAAGGCTAAATAGCCATCTGTTTAGGATGTTTTAATTGGGATTCCTGCACTGAGCCCTTTCCAATAACATGGCCTTCTGAAACCTTATGATTCAAAAAAGAACCTGCTGACATTTGAATAACAGAATAGCAATTTTATTCACCTAGCAGATTGACTTATAAGTTAAAAAGAACTGCAGATGGGCAAATTAATGTTTTACCTTTTATTATTCTGCCAGCACTTTACTGCAGTATTGCAATACAGCATTCGTATCTTTGACAGACGTGGAAAGTTGTGAGTCTAGTACGAGGTAGTTATCTAAACTAAAATATGCTTATATGGATACAGCTATAAATACTAGTATCGTAGCAATGAAAAACAGATTTTATTGACCTGTCATACAGGACATCTCCTAGCCCACACAAGCAAAGTCTCAAAAACTTAAAATATCTTCATTAAAAAGACATGGTCTTTATCTCAATGCAAGCTCTTGCAAAAATCAAAGGGGAGTGAATTTAAACTATTAAGAATTAAAACTATTTTTACTAATTATTTTTAAAGAGTGAAAAGCTATAAAAATAGGAACAGCAATCCTAATGGTAGGTCAGAGATATTCCCACCTCTCTTTCTTTGTTCCATTTTCCCACACCTCTATCCTAGCAATTGATGTACATTTTCTCAAAATTGTAGATAGGAAAGAAGATTGAAGCAGAATGGATATGTTATGAATACAATAAAAATTGAAAAAAGGGACTTAGAATTCCCCTGAGCCCTTCATCTGATCCCAAATGCTGATTTTGAATATTCCAACCTTAAAAAGGCATAAAGATTGAGAGACATTAACTTATCTGCTCTCAAACCAGAACTCTTATTGGGCTTTGTAGAACAAAATTTCATGAAAATGTTGGATCACAGCATCTATGCATATCTATGTCCTAAGGACCGTATCATTGTATTCTTAAAATTATATGTAATGTATGAAAATAAAATTTATAAATGCATCTCAATAAAAACTCCAAATAATGGTCAGATTATTTATCAAAACGTATAGTCTTTTTCCCCCCTAATAATGCATCACTTTTCTCACATAGGCAAATAACAAACCTGAAATTGAAGCAGCTCTTTTTCTGGATTGGATGAGACTTGAGCCACAATCAATGGTTTGGCTTCCAGTTTTACATAGAGTGGCAGCTGCTGAAACTGCCAAACATCAGGCCAAGTGCAACATCTGTAAAGAATGTCCAATTATTGGATTCAGGTAAAATGCTAAATTAATTAATACTTTTAACCATCAAAGGTTATTCAGCATAGAAGCTTATACATGCAATAAACAGTTATAGCACAGAATATCTCTCTAAGGAATAAATTGGTTTTTTTTATCAAATGTATTTCTCTTTCTTAAGTGAACTAATGCAGGAAATATTCTGCAAATTTCTTCCACATTGAAAATCACAGTTTTGTCTTTTTTCAAATTAAGTGTTCAGAAATTGAGCAAACAAGTTTATAAATTCCTTCTTCATTTTGAAATTGTGTTTGGGCACATAAAAATATATGCTATGCAGGTAGCCCTCAACTTACAACCATAACATTGAGCTCAAAATTTCTGTTGCTAAATGAAACAGTTATGTGAGTTTTTCCCCATTTTCGTGCCATAGTTGTTAAGTGAATCGCTGCAGTTGTTAAATTAATAGCATGGTTGTTAAGTGAATCTGGCTTCTGTATTGACTTTGTTTTCCAGAAGGTCTCAAAAGATGATCATGACCTCGGGATATGGCAACCGCCATAAATATGAGTCAGTTATCAAGCATCTGAATTTTGATCTCATGACCCTGGGGATGCTGCAACAGTCATAAGTGTGAAAAATGGCCATAAGTCACTTCTTTCAGTACTGTTGTAACTTTGAACAGTCACTAAATGAATGGTTGTAAGTTGAGGACTACCTCTATACACAATTAAGCTACTTTTGAATAGTAACAGTACAAATGATACTGGCTCCATTGTTTTGAATGATGCCCAATTTATTACCTGATGAGGGTTTGTAGAATAGATGTAACATGTTCTCATAAGTGTATATCCAGTAACATTTTTGAATCTGATGTTGAAATCAGCTGCAACTTCTGACCTATTAAAGCTACTTTATTAATCATTTTGATTATTTCAAAGAATTGAATCCTTCTAACAGTGAAATCCTGCTATGACAAACAACATGTCTGATTAGTTTAAAATAACCAGTCTATTACTGCTTTCAGGCAACCCGAGTTCTTTGATATTTGAATGAAAAATATCCTTATAGGCTATACATAATTCAAAAACCAAAAAATAAAAATGGTTTAAGAGTTTTCAGTTATTTTCCCATCTTCTCAATTTTTGTAAATGGATCTCTTATAGTTAACTTTGTGTTGCTGATGAAAATGGTATCGTATGAAGCTATAATATATGTAAGTCTTCAGACTTACACCTAAACATAAGTTTACTCATAAATCTGTAAATTGCATTTTTCCTCTTTCAGATACAGAAGTTTAAAGCACTTTAACTACGATATCTGCCAAAGCTGCTTCTTTTCTGGCCGAGTTGCAAAAGGTCATAAGATGCACTACCCAATGGTGGAATATTGTACACCAGTAAGTAATGATCACAATGATTGTAATATAGATCGCTGAATGAAGCACAGTACTTATATTTGTTTAGATAAATTAGTAAGATTGACTAAGGAATTGTTTGGTTTGAAAGCATTATGTCTTTTGTACAATCAAAATGGAAGTCATAATAGTTCATTGTTATCTGTTACTTTTCATATATATTTTTTGAAATTATATACCGGTAAAGTTGAGATTCATTGCTAAAATTGATTTTAGATATTGTTCAGTAAGATCTGAATATTTCCAAAATATATGTTTGCACCATAAAAGAATCTTCATCATATTAGGACAAAATTGGGTGCTCTGTCACTGGAGATTTTTAAGAAGAGGCTAGACAGTCACTTGTCTGAGATGGTATAGGTCCTCCTGTTTGAGCAGGGGGCTGGACTAGAAGACCTCCAAGGTCCCTTCCAGCTCTATTCTATTCAAATTACTATCTAATTCTATGTGCAGTTGTTATAATTAATCCATCATATAATGGTTGTGATAATTGGTTAAATATGCTGGTTTTAGATCATTATTTAGAATGATTTCAGTGTTTGATATGTATGTCAAACATTGGCAACATTCAGGCTGGATTCTGTATTTTAAAAAATGGCTTACGGTCATAACCTGTTCGAAAGCTGGTAACTTAAGACATGCTTCAGATGAAAAGAAGTTAAAAAGCATTTTAAACATTCCAATTTATACAGACACACCACAAAGGATGTACCTCATCTTATTAACTTTAGCTATAATCTTTCAAATACAGCCTAAAAATAAAAATCAGTAGAATGGAAGAAGTGGTGTATCCTTTTATGTTGTCTTCTCCAGTTAAGCTAACATAATGATAGTTCTGTTAAGCATATCCAAAAGAGGACGTGAAATAGACATGTTTGAACAACTATTCATTCTTACAATCTGGCAGAGAAAATTGTTAATTCTCCTAATGTTAATGTGCAGCTCCACTTTCTTCCATCCTGTAATTAGATGTTATTTCTACTTGCCTAGTAAAAAAAGATGGTATTAAAAATTAATATGAGCTATAAATGGCATTTATTCTCTCTCTCTCTCTCTCTCTCTCTCTCTCTCTCTCTCTCTCTGTATGTGTGTGTGCATGTTGAATATAAGAACAATGTAGCATATTGGTTAAGTTACTAGTCTCAGAGTGGAAAGACCCAGATTCTAGTCCTTTCTTAGGTACATATTTTCTGAAATTCTTGTATTGTTAGCTAATTTAGAATTTGCAGGATGGATATCAAAGCAGAAGGACATTAAAAGGGGTGCTAGCACTGAAACAACCACAATCATGTTCATGTAAACTGTCCCTATTAATTACTTACAGCACAAGGAGCGAGCCCCTCCTCCATCTGCCATGGTGAGCCTGTCTGGATTTTCATTCAGCAAGTTTTACAGCCTTGCCACCTCTCTTTCCCCTACAGCGTCAGAGCTGAGCTCCAAATCAAACTAAAATCATTATGGTCATAGACCAGCATAAGAAAAATAAAATACAGACAATTACTAAATTTAAAAGCTAAAAACAAAATACAATATGTTAAAAATATTTTAATTACTAAAAGATATATATTAAAAAATTAAAAAAAATCTATAAAAAGGGTAAACATTAAATTCAGGAAAACTTAAAATTAGAATATAGCTAACTGATTTATAACAGTATAAACATTCTTAACTAACAAATTAAATAGTTTTAATTGTTGCTGCATAGAACCTAGCCACATGGTAGATTATAGCAGGATGGGTGTCCACAAGCAACAAGGAGGCATAAAACTGTCCTTGACTATTTATACAGTATATGTGAAATGAGGCTAATATAAATGTCTCTGTAGTACAAGTACTGAAGGAGTGCATGCTATTGTTTCTGTACATTCAGAGTCACAGGGGCATTGTCTCTCTAGTTAGAGAATTTTCCTGTATCAACCATCAATGACAACTGAGGGAGAGCATGACATAATGCTAGAATGAAGGCTCTCCAGCAGTTAGGTACTTTTAGGTTGAGTAATATTTCACTGTTTAACAAAAGCTTCAATGTGGTCATATCAGTGGTGGGATTCAGCCAGTTCGCACCACTTTGGCAGAATCGGTAGCTAATTTTTTGTTGCCCAGGCCCAGAATGGATTTCCGGAAGCGACATTCATACAGAGAACCTGTTGTTCACATATTTGAATCCCACCAGTGGGTCATATCCAATGCTGACTAGAAAACCTGGAGACAAACCCAAAATATTTAGTTGCCTCTGCTTTTTTTGATATGTATTGAAAATCATCTCTCATAGTGGGATGAGACCAAGGGGAAAAAGAGATTGTTTGAGCCAATAACTGAGTATTTTCATCCACACTCAGGCCTCCACTTCCATGAGGCCTGACTCCAGCCTCAGGGTGGAATTAGAACCCATTTTGGAACTTGAAAGACCAATCTTAGAAATTTGAACAAGTTCTAATAGTACAACGTTGGCCACCATAAAGAAGTTGTGCTTTGAATAGTTTGAGTGCTGCAGGTATATAGTGGTCTATATACCTGCAGTTGTCTTGTGGAATTTGAGGATGGCATTTCAGCTCTGCTGTGTGTTTTGAGCAATGTTTCCATCTGTTAGCAGAATGAAGGATTATTCTCAGATATTTGAAACAGGAACTTGCTCAATTTATCCTCCGGAAATAGCTCTTGGGTCTTTTGGCAAATTCTATGGTTTTGATTTTTGGATAATTTGAATACTAAATGGTCTTCTCTACTGTGCTATTCCTATTGCTTTAATGCTATTTTGAGGCCAACAGGTATTTTTGAAAGTAGTGTTGCATCATGTGGATAAAGTAAGGCAGAGATTTGTCTTGCAGCAAGTTTAAAGAGTGAAACTTGTGTTGAGAAGTTGATATAAGAATTAAACAGGAATGGGGCCAATATCCATCCTCTGTACTAGACACTGATCAGAGATAGACCAGCTTTTCCCAAAACCATCTTGCTCCTCTGCAGGGCTATTTTCTTGTTCCAGCAAGTTTGGAATTTCTGTTGTAGGTGTCTTGCGTAGATTTTACAGATTTTGTTGAGGAAGCTGATTGGTTTATAGCTGGTAGGATTATCCTTTTTCCTTTCTTTATAATACTGATTGCAGATCCCTGGACTTTTGGCTTGGCCATGGATATCTATGTAGGTAAAGAGTGAGGCCAGAGTGTGGCCCAGAAGTTCAAGTTGTTTTTAATGACCTGTAGAAGGATAAGGTCTTCTCCTGGGGCTTTTCATAATCTTGGTTGAGTAGCAAGATTCTTGGTCACTGTCACTGGTGCCCACATTGGCAGATTTTCTATAGTTTGCTTAGGACATAAAGTTTCCGCAGAGGTGTCCATGTACTTTTCCCAAAAGGGTGCTTCCCAGATCCCTGGGGGGATGTGACAGTCCACCATGAAAGGACCATTGCTTTGAGAGCTTGGTGTGGTATGCCAGAATAGAGCTGAATCTTTGGATTCGACTCCTTAAATGAAAGAGTTGCTCAGTTTAGGCATCACAAAGGAAGTTGAGATATTAATGAGGTGTCCAGCAGACACTGGGTCTTACTTCAACAAAAGAGAGAAATAATTATCTTATTGGGATTAGAGTTGGAAGTTTGTTAGCTTGCAAAAGTAAATAGAAATAGCTACATTATCTAAGCACCCTCTCTCCCATGTGTTGTTGAAAGAACAGACCAGAAGTCAGTCAGGTGACTTTGCACCATAATATTCTCTCACCCTAGACTATGAAGTTGAAAACATAGATTATGGTTCATACTGTTCATTTCATTCTGCAATGGACTGATTCTGAATGGAAAGAGAGAAAGATGTGTTTCTTTCCTGCTGTTTAAAAATATCTACTGTAAATCTAATAAGCATAATAGAAGTTTGTTACACATGGTAACAGTCCTATCACTATAAAAATTGATATTTTTATTCCTACTTTTTCAAGTCTTGCTTTTATTATGGCATTGCAAGGTTGTTATAAAAAAGCTATATGCTTTACAGTTATTTTGCTTGGTTGGTTGCAAAGGTGCTTGTCAGTTTACTCTCAATATGCTTATCATGTAGAGAATTACAGATTATCATGGGTTTGACATACTTGTATTTTAACATTTGTGTTATTGTAATCTTGCAATCACAGAGTTCTGTCTTGTAGAAAAAATGGCTAAAAGCATAGAGGAAAATCTAAATATTCAACTAAATGTTTCTTCATATGGATATAGAATTAAATTTTATTGCCATGTAAAATGACTACAACACAGTTTATTTAAAAAATGGCAAAACAAAAAACTGATGTGAAAAGTTTGCAAAAAAAACCCTAATAAAATTCTATTGCTGAAATATTGCTTTCAGACTACTTCAGGAGAAGATGTCCGTGACTTTGCCAAGGTATTAAAAAATAAATTCCGAACAAAAAGATACTTTGCAAAACATCCGAGAATGGGTTATTTGCCTGTACAAACAGTGTTGGAGGGAGACAACATGGAAACGTGAGTGAAGCATATTAATAATATCTCATTTGATAAGTTCTGAGATTCCCAATTGGCACTGCTCCCTATACTTCCTGACTACATAACACCTTTTTCATTTCTTTCATATTTGTTTATTTTTGTTCAAAGGAAAAGGCAAGCTGACATCTTGGTTGCTATTCTCCTTGCTTTTTATCACCTGAAAAATCCTACATTAATTTAAATTGTTAACAAAATAAAAATATATGTTGTCTTAATGATTGCTTGGAAATTCTTCCAAATATCTGTAATTTATAGTTGAGTGCATAGAAATGAAAATGCACTTTTTTCCTCTTGATGCGGAGAAAATATTAATGTTTAAATTCAAATTCACAAACCTGTCCCTTGTAATCCTATAAGATTAATAGAAAAATTTATCTGCTAGTTATTAAAACTTATTTAATGGGAATTGGCACTGCAGCTTGCTATCTTTCTATTTTTCTCTTTTAATATTTCCTTTCTCATGTTTTGGCTGCTTTCATGGACATTCATGTTAGTCTATTGGATTTTCTTGATTTTGGGTTTTGTTTTGTTTTTTAACCTTCTGTAATTATTTTGCTGCTAAGTTTTTTCTGCCTCTCTCTTCACCTCCTCATTTTTTGTCTTGCAGTCCTGTTACTCTGATCAACTTCTGGCCAGTAGATTCTGCGTGAGTACTTTTGCCAAAGTGTCCTGCTATTGCTGCTGCTGTTGCATTCCGTCACTTTTGTTTTTAGTTTCAGTTCATTTTTTTTTCATATGTCCATTTCCATCCTCCATTTCCCTCTTAATGTTTCTGACAGAAAAAGAGGCAAGTCCATTTCAAGTTAGTAGAAACAACAGGTTTGAATGGATTTCACAAAATTGTGTACACAATATTTATATTTATATATATATTTATATATATATTTATATATATATATATATGTCGTAAAGCAAATAAATAAAAACGATCACCGGGATAAAAACCTTAAAACAAAGATTGTTTAATTTACAAAGCTGAGCTTTCGTCGGCCACACTGCCGACATCATCAGAGCATATAACGTGAGATTTGGGAGTCCGTTCTTATATGACTGGCTGTTTCTGCGCCCGGGCTCTCGACCTAGTTGTCGGTCTGCTCATCGGCGCCGGGTGCACCGTTCTTAAAGGGGCCGTTTCCAAAGGTATCCTCTCTCCTCCAGTTGCTGTTGTTCTTAGGGTATGTGTGCTAACGTTAGGGGGTACATTGTTTCTCTCCCCCCATCCCCATGGTCCCGTTCGTTTTAGTCTGTCTACATGTCCCTGAACTACCCGTGGGGCGTGTAGTTTCTTCAGCTGGGGGGGAGAGAGAAACAACGGGTTGACACCCGATCCCCCAGCACGAAATGGGAGGAGCAGGAGCGATCTGACACTCTATCCCCTAACGCTAGCACACATATCCTAAGAACAACAGCAACTTTAAGAACGGTGCACCTGGCGCCGATGAGCGGACCGACGACTAGGTCGAGAGCCCGGGCGCAGAAACAGCCAGTCATATAAGAACGGACTCCCAAATCTCACGTTATATGCTCTGATGATGTCGGCAGTGTGGCCGACGAAAGCTCAGCTTTGTAAATTAAACAATCTTTGTTTTAAGATTTTTATCCCGGTGATCGTTTTTATATTTTGAAAAACCCTACAGAGGCTAAAATGGCTTATTTTCACTTGAATTATGTTGACTTTTAGGAGTAAGTGGCTATTTTTCTTTTTAATCTTTATGAAGTAAGTAATGGAGAATATGAAAAAATATGCTTTTTATACAGAAATAGGTATCTATTGCTTTAAAATATTTGTGCTAGTTAATTCATAAAATCTGTCAATTAGCCAAAAGGAAGCCTAAAACTAATCTACAAATAGTACTTAAATTTGTATAACTTCTAATATTTGGTTTGCAAGTAATACTTATTAAAATGAGTAGCATTAAAATTATACTGTTTAGTATAATTTACTAAATTATGCTAAGTATACTAAAGAAGTGTTATGCATATGAAACATAGGTTATGGTAAAGACTAACTCCACCTGATTAAGAGGCTAATAGTCTCTTTGCTGCTTTGTATTTGAAGTATCGGATTGCATGAATGTTGGTATCTACAACTACATTATTGTGTCTGCAATAGATTTCTTGCTGTATGTTCAACAATACAAGGGACATAAAAAAATAGTTCTGACTGGCCTTACTAATCAGACTTAAACTGTAGGGGTTATGACTGGGTTCATCCTATTCAGCAGTATTCCACAATATTTCCTTACAAGAATTTCAGTAATGAATGATATAACACCCCTCAATTTTGATCTTAGGAAAGGGATATGAATTATCCTGAAATTGCATACATGATCCCCATCCATTCCATTAGGTCTAAAGAAGGCTGTCTGTCATGTTTGCCCTGTGCAATGCTTCCATGATAACCCAAAATCTACTATCTAATAACACTTTTGAAAATTAACATCATAAATTCATGAATGCAGCCTAACTTCTAGATAGATAGATAGATAGATAGATAGATAGATAGATAGATAGATAGATAGATAGATAGATAGATAGATAGATAGATAGATAGATAGATAGATAGATAGATAGATAGATAGATAGTTTTGACCATTGTGTGCAATAGTTTATACCACTTTAATATGGTTTGTAATCTAGAGCAGAGGTTCCCAATCTTTTGGGCACCAGGGACCAGTTCCGTGGAGAAACGTTTTTCCGCTGACTGCAGAGTACATGGGTTTATGTGCTGCCTGCATCCCATGGATGGGGCTTTGCTTGTTTGTGCGGACTGGTTGCTGGCATGCCACGGACCGGTACCGGTCCACGGACCAGGGGTTGGGGACCCCTGATCTAGAGGCTATAAAGTTTTAGAGTCAGTGATAATAAATTGAGCATGAAATTCAAAAGTGTGCTAAGCTTCAAAATATTATTCCGTTCAATTGAGAGTTAGCCATATGCTGCTCTAAGCCTGGGAGACAGTGGGTAAAGGCAGTAAGACTCATATAGCAAAACCTAGAGGCTAAATTGGAATACATGTATTGACAAAACAAGTACCATCAGAGAAAATTAAAAAAACAAAACGTGAGAAATTAGTACAGTTCTATAATATGTAAAAAAAGCAAATCTTACACAAATATGAGGCATGCAATAAAATAAACTTAACACTTTGCATCTCTTAGTACAAATGGCTTGTACCACTTGATAATATTTTTCTGAACTATTTTCATCATACAGCCAATAATGGAATATTTGGTTCACGTTATTATTAAAACTGAATTTCTCTTTTAAAACATAATATTATAAAATAGGTTAATTATTCAGTTTCTGTGGATAATCAAAGGATTTTCAATATCAAATAATATCATTGCCTGAATCCTTTTGGAATTTCATAAATTGGCATGAATTCCTTCTGATAACTGTATGACATCTTCACTACCTAGGTGTCTGTCATGCTTGGCTTTATTTCTCTCCTTCTTACCTAATCAGGATTTGTCATTTTAGAACAAGACTGTTTTCATTTATAATCTCCATAGAGTTTCAACAAATGGAGATATCTTCCAGAGTTTCTCCTTTGCTTTCTGTGACCCTTGTAGAATTATTTTGTGGATTAACAGTGCTCTTAAGATTTGGCTAATAAAACAAAGTTCATAAGAACTATTCTTTTCTCTTGATATATATGTCCTAGAAAGAATATCAGGAATTGATAACTATTTGCTCAGTCTATACATCAATTATAATCAATGTTTCTATTAAGTTACTAGTCCTTTTTGGATTATTGTAGAAGCAGTATATAAAAATCTGTAGCTCTGGGTTATTTTTTTAACCTGTTTTCACTGTTTTTCCATAAATTAGTTCATGGAATCTTATGCTCCATATTCTATTGCTAGTATTTTTGCTCAATACTCAATAATGTTTTAGAAATACATATAACAACAAACCTTCTTGCAACAATATAGTTCTTAATCTTGAAGCAGCAGAACATCTGACATAGTGACTGGTTCTTTCACATTGAAGTTCTTCCAGATTCATGTTTTTTAATTTTGATTTCACCTATTTAGTATTCACTGTCTTAAGCTAATAGCTGGCTCAATAGTGATACTATACAGTAGTTTCATACTTAGAAATGTTTGCTATCTCTTCATGTCTTTGCTAGATGTGGCTAGTCCAAAATATTTAGAGAAGGCATTTGAACTTCTGTTTAGTTGGAATTGTTTTTTACCTGATGAACAGCTACAATATGTCTTAGAACAAATTTGCATTTTCTTTTATTTATTTTCTCTCTCAGTATCATCTAGACCTCATTCTAGTCAATCATTGTATTCTTTTATGTCTGGTTGTAGCCTTCATCATATCTGTAAATGTCTGATTTCATCTGTTGGATCATCTCCTTTGTTCACCTCTTTAGCAATAATCTTACCAATCTGTACCAAATCTTTTGCCCTCTATCTAAAACAGCAGGAAATCTTCTATTGACAGTAGGCTATAAACAGTTATTCCTGCTAATATGCTGTTTTTATTTTATTCTACAGTGAGCAATTGAAAATTGTTCATATTTGGGCTCTTAAGTTGTATCCTCAACAGCTATTAATTTGATCCACTCTGTAGGTCAGTATTGGGGAACCTGTGCCCACCCCCACCCCCTGAAAACTGATGAATTACATCTTCCAGCACTCCTTATCTTTGGCCATACTGGCTGGGACTGTGAGAGTTGTAGTTCAGCAACATATGGAGGGCTACTGGTTCCTCATCCCTGCTGTAGATTCTTCTACATTGACTCTCACATTATATTCTTCTTTATTTTATTTTATCCCTTAGTGGCACTGGAATTTTCTCAGATGCATGAATTACAGGTGGTACTTGTGGATTCATTTTCATGGAATATTACTCTGGTAAGAAAACTAGGCGTTAAAGCAAATTTTGTAATTTGTATCACCATCCCACTGATCTTCTTGACCTATTTCTATTGTTACCATTTTTATTTTTATTTATTAGATTTATATCCTACTTGTAGATTTATATTTTGCTCAAGATGATGTGTTTGTGCCAAACTGAAATTAATAATAAAAAGATCCAGTTTCAGCATTGAATTGTGCACCTATTATTATTTTAACTGCAATTCAGAGTATCTTTGCAAGACGATGTTGTTATCTTAATTATTTAAAAAAATCTTTCCAATTCCACTCCTTGAATCCTGATTACCATATGAACACATCTATGAAGTTTTTGGCAGAAATATCATTTGCCTTTTTCTTGGATTTTTTTTTTATTTTGTTCTTTTACTTTTCAGTCCAGCACATAAGTTCCTTCAAAGTAGTATTCAGATCCAGTCTGCCAGGGGCTACCCTCTGTTTAATAAAATGATTTTTCTTGCAGTTCTTTTCAAGTATGGTTCAAGTTCTTAATTTTGTATCCCAATCAAATTAAAAGGTTCAATATTTCATCATGGTTTCAAAACATCACACTATTTTGTTTATTTATGTATTACAATTTTTCCAACATATTGAAAAAGGTCTAGCTAGTTTTCAGTCAAAAACATGTCATGTACAATGAAATCCTAAGTCTAATACCATAAAAACTATTCCATATACATAACAACGGATAAACTAAAATCAGAGATAAAACTTAAAATCAACTTCCAATATTCATACTATAAGAACAAGAGAGAGGAGGAATTCAGTCACCCACAGTCCAGGAAAACACATCAGTCTTGCTATAGTGCCTTCCTAAAACCAACATAGAGGCAGTCTGGGGAAGTCTCTTCCAAAAGGACTAAGCAACACGAAGGCATTTTCTCACATTGTATTTACTGTCTTGCTGTAATAGATATAAAATTATGCTGAGGTTGTCATATAATGCATAACAAAAGTTGTGAAAAATATCTTTTTTGTTTAGAAATTGGATAATTCATATCCATATCACTGTTTCTCTATAATCTGTTAAGTTTGAACTTATGGCCCATTTTATGCAATTCATGTAAAAGATTCATCCCCATTATCACTAAATTAGTCCAGCAGCAATTTGTTGTTCACTCTGTTTCTTAAATTTAAAAGATGCTGATTTTCTGATAAGTAGGATTCATAAGTCAATAATAAAGTAGGCTTATTAGGGTTTACTAAAGATCTCCATTGCTTGTAGCACTTAGAAAACTATGGTAGTCCATTGGTACTACCAAGAGGAACCACAATTGCTTGATCATGAATTCCATTCTGTATTGCCATGAAATCATTACTTAATAAGAGACAAGTCGGTCATATCTGGTTTTATCCTTAAGCCTTTTCTTATCTAATTGTCATAAGTGAAATTCTTAATGTAAAAATATTGCCTTCATCCTTTATTCTATCATGATCCCATCCTATTTTTGCCATGAACACCAGTTTTTGTGAAGGCTTTTGCTGGTCTATTTTTTACTTCATTCTTCTTTCTTTCTCTTCTGGCACTGTTGACATTTTGTTTTAGAGAAAACAAAATGGTGAAATATGTGTATTAAAACTGATTCAAAATAACTGCCATTCTAAGTTTTTCAGGCTAGTATTCTCTATTACTCCTATCATTCTTACCACATTTTGGTGATTTTTTAAAAAATTTACATTTAAAAATTAATTTTGAATTCATTTATTAATTCACAAGTGTAGAAAATAAAAATAGATAGATGTAGACCAATAGAAACCAATTTCCAATTTTTTTAAGGAAGCAGATGTGTAAACAAACCAAGATAGCAAAACTTAGTGATGGTCATTACAACAAAAGGAAAGTAAAACTTTAAAAGGTAAATTAGAACTCTTCTAATTATATACACTTAATTATAAATAGGGACCATATTTAGAGATGACTATGAAGGTAATGGATTTATATCCCACTTCTCATAGATGCTTGGGCACAAAGCTTATTAATAAACTTTAATGAATATGTTTATTACAGAGTTTTAAAAGATCCAACCAAAATGTCATAAATGTCAATTAGCAGTAATCGTTTAAAAAACCTAACTAATAATATAAATATATTTGAAGTGTATATATGTATATATGAGTAATTTCTTATAAGAACATATGGCAGTACAGATTGAATAGAAATAGAGAAATAAATTCACAAATTAAAATTCTAAGAAAACAAATCTAATTGATTGAAAAATTGTACAAAGGTTTGAAAATGTTTTTAGAATGCCACTCATCAGTACTTTAAAAGCGTCTAATTTTTTAGGATGAATTACTTCATACAATAAAGAAAAGATAAATTGAACTGTTTTCCCATAACAGACCCATTTTACAGCAACTTTTAACATAAAAGTATAGATAATTTCGGCTTTATTTCAAGAAAATTGAATTGTTTATTTTTAGAAGTGTTTTTTCCCTCTTTTTTCTGTTTGCCAGTTGAGACACAATACCTTACATTTACACAGTATGGAGAACTAACATAAAAATTAACTTTGAATTAAGTTGTCCATGGTAATAGCTTGAGTAAAAAAGTAATACTCATACCTGAACAGTTCTCCCACTAAAAACCACTGCAGGATTTTGTTACATTGAAACAAAGTCTTAGTCAAAGCTCTGGTCAAAGATTGATTGCAGTAACAGTGAAAAGAAAAACCAGCTGTAAGAATTTGTTAATTCATCAAACTAATGGAATGGAATACTATCCTCAATAGCAGTCAGGTTAAAAAAGCTAGGAAAAATAACTCACATTAACCTTGTCACGGAAAGTGGATTAAAAAAAACCCAATTATCCATTTACTGAAAAGCAAAAAATATGGCTCTTTTGTAGGTGCGTATGTTTAGGGACGGTTTTATTTATCTAATATTACTATAATTGTTTTTTGTTGTTCTGGAAAAGACTATTCAAATAGGAATTTCATCATGACTTGAAGCATCAGGACCCTAAAACTAATATATTTAGTACCTGAAGTTTACTGATCGCTATGTTCTCTACTATAACTCAAAGTGCTGCCTAATGATATAGTTAATGGATATAAATCACATAATATTAAAAGTTTATGATCTTGTGGCGCTGCATTACTAGCTGTCTAGGGCCACATGCAGCCTGTGGGCTGTGAGTTGGACACTTCTGCTTTAAGCAATACTCTGTATCAATAATCAGAGTTTGAAGGATTCATTTAGGTTGTCAGTCCAATCCTTTGCACAGTACAGATATTCAAATTAAAACATTTAGAAGGAGGGCTTCTTAGCCTTTGCTTGAACACATGCAAAGAAGGGGTGCCTCTCTGGACAGTTGGTTCTGTTGTCCAATTATTCTTACCGTTAGGAATGTATTTCCCTAATGTTTTATTAAAACGAACCTTACTCTATCTTAATCATTATCCGTGTCCTTTACTCTGGAACTAGAGAGAGCACCTAACTTTTTTTTCTGTGATGTACCCTGCAAGGTGTTTGTAGACGGTTGTTACTTTCCCCCTCAGTTGACTTTTTTAAAGCTAAACAAGACATAGCTAGTGTTGTTGTTCTTTCTTCTCAGAGATTAGTTTCTACATTTCTGGTCAACTTTGTTCTCCTACAGACTTTGATTTCTCTGAATCCTTCATGTAATATTCAGAATTTGACATAGTGGTTGAGGCGAGGCCAGACCAAATCTAAATAGAGTGAAACAAATGCTGTAAATATTGGAAGTTATATTTTGGGGATAAACTCTAAAATTCATTTTCCATTTTAGCAGCAGTATCAGCTTGTTTAGCAATCCATACTACTATTCCACAACTATTCCATAACTATTCCAAAATAGTTTTCACAAGTACTATTACAAAGCCTAGGTATCATCCATCCTCTACCTGTGGACTTTGCACTTGTGTTTATTAAATTTTATTCTATTAGTTTCAACCACTTAATCTTTTTTTTAACATCTCAGGTTTGTTTTGAATTTATTTGTTCCTTCTAAGATATTAACTATGCCATTTAAACCTGTAAATCGTAAATTTATCATTATAAATTTATAAATTGTAAGACAGTCTGGCAAGCATTCCCTCCACCACTCCATCAAAGTCCTTAACGAAAATACTTAGGACTAAGCATAATATTCTTCTTGATCATGAGTCCTATTGTAGACAGGCTACATTAAATATTTCAATAACTCTTGGAAATTGTCCTAATTTCTTTTCAGTACTCTCTTTGTGCCAGTCTGTTGCAAATCCACATTTCTTGTAGAGAGCTGTTTCACTTTCCTCTCTTAAACCATCTTGCTGTGGCATAGTTAAAACAATTCATTGCCACCGTATCTAGCTTTACTACCAGTGGATTGCTCACTGCAATTTTCTAGTCAACTTCTATAGGTCTTGCTTTATAATTCACTATAAAGTCAATCTTTCTATTTTAAGCAATCAGAAGCCCCCATTTTGGATATGCAACTGCAGATTTGTCATATATAAGTTTTGGAAATTTGAGGGCAGGGAATAAGTTCAGTTATTCAAGCAATTAAGATACTACCTGTGAATTGGAGTATTGATTTCTCTTTGGGCCCTTAAAGGTGCATCAGCAGGAAGGTGATATGATATTATCCATTTTAAATTCATCATCTTATCTCCCTTACTAGATAGAACAACTTATTGTGTGTTTCTAAATATCCACGATGAACCCAAAAAGCAAGCTACTTTGCATTGCCTTTTTATGAAATGGAATAAACATATACACTTCTTTTTTTCTTTTCTCCTAAAAGATGTATACAGATTAGTTGCAATTCAAAGGTTTGCAAACTGACTTCTCTGACCTCATAAATCTCTTTTTCTTCATTTGTAGGAAAGCAGTGCTTAGTTCTTAATGGTATTTCTTTTCATTCTGTCTAAGGGTCCCTTCATTGGGGTAGTTGACACAAATTAGAAAATAATTACTATAGCTTGTGATATTAGATCAGGAGAACAAAGTCTTTGCATAATATGGATTGAAAAAAAGAAATGTCTTGGGAACTGGGAAAAAGATAACTTGTATGAAATATTTCATGGGAAACAGAACTGGCATAACATTCTGAAAAATTTAAAAACCTTAGCACACTTCAGTTGCCAAAGGCAATTTTGTCTATTTCCTCTAAGAGTTTCTCGTCCTAGCTTGAAAAACAACACAGGTTGCAAATAATCATGTTCTTAGAATCAGTAAAGCTTGCCAGTATAAGGCCAGTAACACCTCAGAGCATTTTTCTTTCTAAGAAACTAGTGTTTATTAATCAATTATTAATCAGTGTTTTCTGCCTTGTAGGCCTGCTTCGTCCCCTCAGCTTTCACATGATGATACGCATTCACGCATTGAGCATTATGCTAGCAGGTATGAGATCAGGTGGCTTGTTAGGCAAATTTTTCTTGAAACATTTATTGTTGTTGTTGTTTTTTAAAAGTAAATCATTATCACAACCACCATTGCTCAGATGTTAAGAAATGAAGTTAGTCTCATTTCAGGTTCCTAAGATTTATGGTATACATGTTTACTAATTGCTATGCATGTTTACTAATTTCTGCTAATCAGCTTGCTAACTAATCTGCATGTAGAATTACTGCATGATGTTTAAAATGTATGTTAAGTAATTGAAAATAGGAAATGAAGAACACATGGTTTTATTTACATCTAATCTGCTTTTGTTCAAAACATACTATGTGCTTTTTCCCCCTGGAAATATACTTTGGTATATACTACTGGGCGACCATGTAGTACAAAATAATAATTTACACCCAGTATCTAATCCTCAATACATAGATCATAATTTATAAACTTTAATTCAGCTTCTGATAAAGAGGACATTGAACTGCTGTTAAAAAAATATAAAACAATGCTAGACTCACAACTTTTAGAAAATTAGTACCTCAAATATTACAAGATAATTGGCTAAGTTATATCACTATTTTTGTACACTCATAGGAAATTGAGGGTGGATAGATACAGCAAAAATAATACTTCGTTTTATTGCCAAGAAAAGAGTTGAAATTTTCACATTTCATGTGTGTTGAACAGAAGATAATTTATAGTTGACTGAAATCCTACACAATAATGAGTGTTCGTCTGTCTGTAGAGCGTATTCCAGGATTTCATCATAATGATATTTTTGTTCTCGATTTTAATTAGGAGGGTACAGTGAATTTTAAGATGTTTTCCTTTCTTCATAGGCTAGCAGAAATGGAGAACACCAATGGAACATATATGAACGATAGCATTTCTCCTAATGAGAGCATGTGAGTTTGTCTCTGAGAAATTATAGGAAATTTAACATATGCATGCTTTCAGGTTTATGTAGTTAAGTTCTTAAGCATAAACATTATTCACAGTATGTATCTAGAAAGCTACATAGCTAATAACTCCAGGTTATTAGTTGCCAGACACTATTGAAGGTAATATTTGAAACTTAACATCACCTTCTTATGTAAAAATGCATTAAAGGGGAAACAAAAATGTCATTTTTGTAACTATTTTTAACATGTATTTTTGTTTCCCTTTTAAAGTTCAACAGACATCATAGATTAAAAAACAGTCTTTGATCAAATGTAGAAATTCTGATGATTATCATGAAGCCACAAATAAGACTGGAATAGCTGCTGATTAAGGTCTTTCATCAAAGCTGCTCCAAAGCTCAGGACAGAGGACTAAACAGGATTCTAAATACTGATCAATCTTTAATGTAATTATTTGTTTAAAAGTCAGATACGTACAGTACATTTGTTTCTATTCCTAGTGAAATCACCTTCACTATACAATTATTCCAACTTTTAATCATAAAGATAGTATTATCCATTTTATTGAGACTGTAGAGTTTCTATCAGTTACTACATATTACCATTTTTATGGTAATTATGTAATAAATATTTTTTGTATAGAATGAAGAGGGAGAAAGATTTTAATACATAAATAAACATTTTTGGCTGAACTCTTTGCTTCCTATTTTTTTAACAAAGGATCAGGAACTTAGTGTTTATAATCACGCTAAATTCTTCTATAAAGTGAAAAGTTTCCTAAAGGATTTCATTTTTGAATCTGTTTTAATTTTCATTTCATTAAATGAATTGATTTGGGGAAAGTATCATTTGTTAAATATGTATTTTTAAAAGTTACACAATATAAGAAGAGAAACTTTAGCTTGAGGTAAATAGTATTTAACTGAACATTAATTTATGATTTCTATAATTTAAATTTAATGGTGGAGTAATCTAGTTAAGTAACCAATTTATTACTTACTTTAAAGAGAAAGAGGGGGGGGGCTCCAGATATCGCCTGCTTTGCTTCTAAGAGCAAATTTATATTTACTGGTTTCTGGATCATATTACCAGCTTAACTCAAATTTCATCTAAATCTAAAGGTGTTGGCAAATACAATACAGATAATCTTCAGGAAACAGTGATAATTGGGACTGGGAAGCCTGCTACAACAATGTGGTCATGAAGTACAATACCAGATGTGGCTTAGCAACAGCAATTCCGGCAGACCTGATTGTCATTGTTAAACAAGTACCATGCAAATCATTAAGTGAGGACCTCATGCAATCACAATTTCAAAATTCCTGCTGGCTGAGTTCCCTAGCAGGGAACATTGGAAATTGTGATAACAGGACTCTCTCTGTGTGTGTGTGTGTGTGTGTTATGGCTGCATATGCAATGGCTGCATCCTTTCATAGAAAACAAGCTGGTGTGACATTAATTTGTAGCTGGAGATAGCAATCTTAAGCTTCAGCAAAGAAGACGATTTCTGAGAACTCAGTTTAGCTTGATAGCACCTACACATTTTCCTGTGCACTATATGCTATTAAATCCAACTTACTCATAATTCATTCTTTACCCGTCTCTTTCTTTAAAGAGATTGTACCAAACAATAAGCCCATTGATCTTAAACATTAAAACCTTGTATTTCTATGAGCCACCAAGACACACATGTATGTACACACACATACACACATACCCACTGTATGTATGTATCTATATATATCGTGACTGTGTTACATTGAGAAGTGCTTTATACTTTTGCCTCATTTCTTCTGATTTTTTTCCAATTTTTAATTAAAGAAATTTTAACAGAGTAAAAACAATACAGACTTAAAGCAAAAGGAAAGGAAAGAAAAGAATAAGAGGAATATATATAAATGCATTTATATTTTATCTTCTCTTCTTTTTTTCTTAAAGAGATGATGAGCATTTGCTAATCCAGCACTACTGCCAAAGTTTGAACCAGGAATCACCACTCAGTCAACCTCGAAGTCCTGCTCAGATTTTAATTTCTTTAGAAAGTGAAGAAAGAGGTGAGCTGGAGAGAATCCTTGCAGACTTGGAGGAAGAAAATAGGTAAGCTTCCTACAATATCACTTCCATGCATTGACATATTAAATAATCTGGTTTGATAATAACATATCAAACCAGAAAGCAAAACAGGTAGAAAAGAAGTTGGCTTATATTGTAATTTACCAATTTAACATATATGTTTCTCTTCTACTTATGAATGTGATTTGTCATGTTAAATGTCCAGATGATGAAATTCTATTATACTTAACAAACTTAATACAAATTTTAAAATCTTGTAATAAAATATAAATTTTGGCCTGTCATAAATAATTAAAAAAATGTTTGCTAATTTTGTATGTAACCATTGCTTTCTTTAATTATGTATGAGTAAATATATTTAATAGTTATAGATGGTCTCAACTTACAACCACAATTGGGACCAGAATCTCAGTCATTGAGAGAAGCAGTCATTAAGTGGGACATCATGTGACTGCTTTGCTCAATTACTGCAATCCTGGCACTCCTCATTGTGGTTGTTAAGTTGAGAGTAATACTAGAAATATTGGAATATTATGAACTGCATCCAGGGAAACAACTGGCATTAGTATAGACGCTCAAAAGGCATTTGATAATGTTTCTTGGCAATTTATGATTCAACAACTAAAAACAATGTCAAAACTTTATAAACATGATTCAGACAATATATCAGAAACAAACAGCAAAAGTGATTGTAAATGGGGATTATATAGAGAATTTTGATATATGAAAAGAACAAGACAAGGATGTCCATTATCCCCACTGCTATTTATCTTAACTTTGGAAGTTTTAAATAGAAACATTAGGCAAGATCCAGAAATTAAAGGATTGAAAATAAAAAGTGAAACCTATAAATTGCAAGCATTTGCAGATGATTTAGTATTCATTTTAGAGGAAACTTTAGAGACAATATCTAAACTGTTGGAAAAGATAGAACAATTTGGAGAGATAGCAGGATTAAAGATAAATAGAGAAAAAACTAAAGTGATAGTTTAAAATCTTACAGATAAACAAAAAAGCAATTATCAGAAAAAATAGAATTGCAAATAGTCAAAAAGGTCAAATACTTGGGAATATATTTGACAGCAAGATGTTCAACAATAAAAGAAGATAACTATATTAAATTGTTAAATCAAATAAATCTTGATTTGGAAAAATGGAAAAATCTGCAACTGTCGATGTTAGGAAGAATTGCTACAGTGAAAATGAATATATACCAAAAATACTATTTTTGTTTCAAACAATACCTATAAAACGAGAAAAAATTCTTTGAAGATTTAAACTCTCTAATTCAAAAATTAACTGGCAAGGAAAGAAAGCTAGAATTAAATTGAAAATGTTACAAGAAGCCAAGGGAAATGAAAGTTTTGGCTTGCCAGAATGGGTTTTATATTATCAAGCATCAGTGCTAACATGGGTAAAAGAATGGATAACTCTTAGAAATAAAAGATTGCTAATCTTGGAGGGACATGACCTACAACTTGGTTGGCATGCTTTTTTATGGTATGGAAAAAATAAAATACATAAATACTTCCAAAACCACTATACTAGAAATGCACTATTATTAACATGTGAAAAAATAAAATGTAAAATTTATTTGAAAATTCCAGAATGGCTTTCAACAATGGAAGCATTTGTACATCCAAATCTTGTCAGTCTCGATAAAATATGGACATATAAAGATATTCTAAATTCTGAAGGGAACTTAAAATCCAGGCAAGAGATGAAAAATCAGGGCATCGATTTAACATGGTCACATTTACAAATGCAAGTCAGATACGACAAAGATATTAAACAGTATGGATTTTATAAAG
Source organism: Azemiops feae (assembly GCA_023970755.1). Lineage (NCBI taxonomy): Eukaryota > Metazoa > Chordata > Lepidosauria > Squamata > Viperidae > Azemiops > Azemiops feae. The sequence goes on from JALGBA010000038.1 coordinate 645,393, forward strand.
AGCAGACTATGTTTGATCAGACATTACTAACTTTTGATGAAAAGTTAATTAAAAAAATGTACAATTTCTTATTAAATCTCAAAATGGAAGATAAACAAGTAAAAGAGACAATGATAGTATGGGCAAAGAATTTTGGATATAATATAGACTTAGAGAAGTGACAAAGTTTGTGGGAAAGAAACTATAAATTGACAATGTCAGCTTCATATAAAGAAAACTTATAGAAAATGTTCTATAGATGGCACTTACCACCAATAAGATTAGCAAAAATGTTTTAAAAATATGTCAGAGAAATGTTAGAAATGTAAACACAAACCAGGTACTTATTATCCTATGTGGTGGACATGTGTTAAAGCAAGGAGATATTGGACAATAATCCACACTTGGTTAGAAAAAATGTTAGAGAAACAGACTATAAACCTGATTTTTTTTTATTAGGTATAATGCCAGAAAAACTTGATAAGCAAAGTACATACTTGATTTTACATGTGATAACAGCGGCAAGAATTATATTCACACAATATTGGAAGAACGAAGAAATACCACCAGAAGAAGAAATAATTAAAAAAATACTAGACTGTGCGGAAATGGACAGACTTACTTTAAGGTTGAAAAAAAAAGAAGAAACAGAATATTTTCAAACTTGGGATCTATTTTGTCAATGGTTAGAGAAAAGATTTAGGTATTAGGAATTTAATTTGTATTAGTGAATAAGATACTCAGACAACACGTTTTTGTTGAATGATTACTATTGAATTCTGTTAAAAAAAAAAAAAAACTTTATTTTTTTAAAAAAAGAAACTAATCTGAGAAAAGTCTCACACAGGCTGTTCCTTAATTCACACGAGCATAAAACTGAAAGAAGATGGAAGCACATTCAGACTTAGATTCTATTATTCCAATAAAAGTAATTTAAACCTATATGGCAAACCTATAGAGCTGATGGGGAATATATGCAGAGGACTCAATGAAAAATCTGCTATCTAAAAGACAGTAACAATAGATGAACTATTAGATTCTATTACTTAATTTTCTTATTCCGAGTATGTTTATTAATATTGATTGCAAACAGATAACAAGCAACAAGTTTTTGTCTCCCGATAGAAAATAGTAAGACCATCCTATGTCAATTGTTCATATCATTTCTTTCTTGTATATTAAGGATATTTCATAGGAGCCATTTCTCAATTTACAGAAGAAATTCATGCAAACCTGGTGAACTGTGCCTTAACATTTGCACTGAAAATGTATCAATAATATAACAGTGAAATATAATGATTTTTTTTATAACCTGGTGCAGAAACTCCATTATGATAACAGTTTTCATGGACTGAAGCCCTTAATTTAGTAGAAATTAAACCTTAAAAAAGTTACTTTCAGCTATAAAATGGAAAAACATGCATATTCATAAATATACTTGTATACCACTTCTATTCTTCCAATAGAAACCTGCAGACAGAATATGACCGGTTGAAGCAGCAACATGATCACAAAGGACTATCTCCACTGCCATCCCCACCTGAGATGATGCCCATTTCCCCACAGAGTCCACGAGATGCTGAACTTATTGCAGAAGCCAAGTTGCTTCGTCAACACAAAGGCCGCCTAGAAGCCAGGATGCAGATCCTGGAGGATCACAACAAGCAGCTAGAATCTCAGCTACATAGGCTAAGACAGCTGTTGGAACAGGCAAGACTTCTGCTTTTCTCTTTTATTTGATAGGAAATAATGTGGCTTTTTAATTTAATTTGCTTGCACTTATTGTATCACAAAATAAAAATGTAATACTCTAGGATTGTATAGAATATAAATATGCCAACTGTAATCCTCTGTAATATTGAAAACCTTCCTAAGTTGGTGAAACTTACTTCTCAGTACATTTGTATGATGAGTGTGCTAGTGATCATGCTGCTACTCTTAAACTTAACCATTATAATTTCTGGTATTTCAGCCTCAAGATGCAAAGGTGAATGGTACAACCCAGTCTTCTCCTCCTACCTCAGTACAGAGGTCAGAAAGTAATCAGCCAATGCTTCTCTGTGTTGTTGGTAGTCAGACTACAGAATCTATGGGTAAGCTAAAAATGAAGCACTTTTTAAAATAATTGTAATAAGATAATTTTGTTAATATTCTCATTAATGATAATTTCATACACAGTAACACAATAGTTGTTTCTTGATTTAAATTTTGTCTTGTTTCTTGTGCTTGGCCTCTTTTCTATCATATATGGACTGATTTATTTGCAGAATCAATTTGCTGGAGGAGAAGCAATCTGATGGTGTTATTAATTATTATCTACACACACAATCTTCTAAGCATTATAGAAAATAGTAGGGAAGCTCATTTTGTTTTATTTTGTTGTGTTATCCTGACAAATTTTATATATGCCTGTAAGATACTATAAGTCAGAAGTGAGCAACCACAAGTTTAGGGATTACATACATTCCCCAGAGTTTCATTTATAGTTCCTTTAATGTACAGTTCCTTTAAAGTTTGTGATGGGATGAATTAGAAGGAAAATGGTGCTTTAACATCTATAGATTCAAAACAAATACAAAATGCAATTTCATTTTGATTATGTTCTATCAGTTACTGCCCTGGAACAAAGCAAAAAGCCTGAAAAGAGTTTCCATTCTCTAACTGAATTAAAAAAAATTAAAGTTCATAATAGTGCCCAAAGAGAACCAAGCAAATACTTTTTGGCAAAACTATCCCCACTTGATTTGTTTCTAGCTATTTTTAGTATGTAGCATTTGATGTGTATTGTATTTCTCAAAGTTGTTCTATGGAATCAACTCAACTAACCTTGTCTTCTGGATGGATGTCAATATTCACTGAAGTGGATTGTCACTACTGGAATCTCTCAATGGTGTCTTACAATTTTTGCTGCTCCCCGGCAAAAAAAGCAATTGCTATGCCAGAAACATAGCTTACCATAACAACTTATTTGAAATGTAGAGCTTTTGTATGCTGAAGCAGCTTACAAAAAAAAAAAGGTTGTTTGCAATATGTGATAGTTATTAAGGTTCTGGAAGCCAAAATTAAAAATCATGGTTGCTTTCACTAGTATTATATTTAATTTGAGTATGAAAATGAATTAGAAGCTACTAATGACATAATAACCCTTAATTTTCCAAGGTAGTTCCACATACAATGCAGCCAAAAAATTATGTATAATCATAGCAAAACAATTCTGTACACAGTTGACATTTGTATGCTACTGATCTCCCAAACATTTTCATCACTCAAATTTCAATGGTAAACTCTGTTGCTATCTGAATTCTGCATTTTGTGTCAGCAGTTTGGACTAATAATGTCAATCCTGAGCTATCTCAGTGTTCCATTAGCAATTAGGGTTTTAATACAATCATCAGCTTTGCTATCTGGAATTCTTTGAAGAATTCATAGATTGTCTGGAATTTCAGAAAACCTTAGAAACAAACCATCTTAAGAGATTCTCTGTCCCAGTGGACTGATTAGCAAGTCCTATCCTAATTCTCTCTAGTAAATGGTTGGACTGTAACAAAACTAAAGCAGAATTTTCTGTTACTTTATCATTTTTTCTGCTTTTGCTCAAATACCACATTCAACGTGGGACTTGCTACTGCAATATTTTGTCAGTGCCAGAGTTTTCATTCAATTTACTGCAGTCATACACTCACAAATCTGCTTTTGATCTTGCTAAGTAAATAGAGGTACTAAGGATACCTATTTGCAGATCTCAAGAGTAGATTTGAAAGTCCACATAAATGATTGAATAGTGGAAGAAATGTACCAAGAAAAAACACTGTCTGATCCAAAATTAGATGCAAACAATTGAATCCAAGGCTCAACTTGAGAAGTGTGTCAGTGAGGAAGGTAAGATTCTAGTAGAACAGAATAACTGTACTTCTTCAACCTGGTGCCCTCCTAATGATTACTACAGACCTTCACAGAATCCTCATGGATAACATCCTGTAAGAATATGAAAACTGATTTATTTGTTTATTATCTGCTACAGTCTACAAAAATACCATCACTGACCACCTCCATTAGTTGGCATTTTGGTGCATTATGCTACAATAATTCTATTGCTAGTTTATTATTAGAGATATCTCACAACAGGTGCATCATGCTGCTAAACAAAAAGACGTCTCCCCCCCCCAAGTCACAGATATAAAACCTCATGCATGTGGTAATATAAAATCCATACTCCTCTCTTCTGAGAGCTTAAAAACATAATAGATTAAATATACCTTTCTTAAATACAGTATCTACTATTAAAAATATTAGAACTGTGTTAGGTACTGTTTTGTACCCCAAAAACGTAAGTAAAACTGCTAGGAGCAGTAATCAGAAGTTTTAAGGCTGCTTATCTATAGCACATGAATTGGACTGGCTTTGTATATTCTAAACCAATTATTGCACACACTGATAGATAGTGAATGCTGTGGTAGAATAGATGAAGACAGTATACTTCTGCTTTTCTTTTTATTAGGTGAGGATGATCTACTAAGTCCTCCACAGGCCACAAGCACAGGGTTAGAAGAGGTCATGGAACAGCTTAACAATTCCTTCCCAAGTACAAGAGGTAAGCATCATCATTCAGTATATATAAACAGTGGATCTTTCTTTCAAATTGATAGTATACTCAGAAATACATAAGATGCAAGTCTAAAAGAGAAGACCACAACATTTACCTCCATAAATATGATTAGCTGGACATAATTATAAAATGTGTAGTGTAGTCTTTGTGTTCTTTTAATCTTTTCATTTAATAAATATGTATTGTACAATAATCATAAATTCCTGAATTACATAATACAAAAATTAAAATATATTACTTATATATTTGGTAGAAAGGAAGTTGCTCTTTGAATGGTTAGAAAATTCCCACCACTTTATAGATAGCTGATAGTAGTTTTAGTAAATAACAATTGCTCCGTTTTATGTTTTTCTGTCGCATCAATATGATTGCTCTGACCATGAATAAAATAATTACTATATAAATATAGTGTAGCATAAGGTAGTCTAATGTCCTAGCTTTCCAAACAAGCAGTCTGAGTTACTGCTACAGTAAATTTATTCAGACTTGTTTCCATCTATACATATAGAAGCAGACTCACAGAGAAGATAGCATTAGAAGGAGAAGAAATGTCAGAAGATAATCCAGGTCAGATGCAGCTCGAAGTCCTAGGAAGAAGCATTAATAGGGGCTTTATGAATCAGCGTTGTTCTAGCAAATTGAATAACCTGAGGTTCTCCCTAAGTGGCTCTAACCTTTGACCTCTGAAGTCTGAATTCTATAGTCACTTCTAAGTAGATCTGGCAGTTAAGGGTAACCACAATATGCATCACGGTCATGATTTAGATACTTATCACTGCATGAGTACAAGGAAAGAAGTTTTTGCCTTCCCTGTCCTGGCCTGCAGATGTCTATACTGCCAGTTTAGTTGCTTCCCAGCATAGCCAACTCTGAAGTTGATCTCATAGGCTAGCTAAAGAAGTCTGGGTCTTACTGTGCTGGGTTCATCCAAGGATTGGATATAGTTGCTGGCTCCACAGCATTGCTGAGAACTGGGTTTAATTTTAGGGGACCATTTTCCTGGTGGTCTTGTCTGTGGAAGTCTTTTGAAGCAAGGCTATGAGAAAGATATAAGTGATATAAGAAAGGTGAAATATTTCAGAATTGGATAATTCATATTCTTTCATGACTGCAAGAGAAGTTTCCACTATTTTCTTTAGCATAACTATGTGATATCTGACATCAGGAATCTTAAAAACACTAAGAATAATATAATCCATGAAAAGAAATATCAGCCTTTAAGGTAATACTGCACAATAGCATATGAAGAAAGTCTTTGAGACAGATAAAATCAAGTGTATCTTATACATCATTGATATAGTCCTTTTATAGCCCAAGTAGTAGCTGATACAGTAAAGAAGCCAATGAAGTAAAGAATGAATATTGACTCTGCCATGGATTAACTAAATCGTTAACTATCTTGGCTTATTTAACATTGACATGCCCCTTTTAGTAATACGGTTTTTAAAAGAAATCTGACTTTAATACACAGGCTGAGAAAGGATAAGGAATGGGCACATTTAGAAATATTTATTTTTGTTATTTATATTGATGCATTTATAGATTTTCTGATACTCCCCCTTTTGAAAATGTTTTCCATATGTTAGTGCTTTTTTTCCTGAATTACAAAAGAGCCTTAAAACAAAAACAATTTTTAAAACATATTATGGGGTAAGATGTCTATTTCAGTAGAGGTTATTAGCAATTGGCTCAAGGGTATAGAGGAGGAAAATTGAAAAATAATAAATCAACAAATAAGTATATAAATGTTATAAATATAATCTGTGTTGATTCAATGCAAATTAAATTAAGGACACCCATAGTGATGTGTTTTTCGTGTCTAAGAGTTTTCGAATGTGATGACAATATCAGCACCACCAATTTGGAAATGATTTCTGATAACTTCAGAAGATTAAAACGTTATCAACTACCAAAGCAGCTTTAAATATTGTAGATTATATATAATTGGTATGCTTCTATTTGAAAAAAAGTTCTGCCTTCTAAGCAAATACAGTGTGCCTCTGATCTCAGTAAGCAGAACTTTTGTAGGCAAAAAAGCTGATATGATCAAAGTTATTTTTTTTTTAAAAAAATACAGTAGTTAAAAATAGCTAAAATATAAAACCTTATAGAAGGATATTTTCTATTGCTGTAAAATTAAAGGTCAATAATAAAAATTTGCGTATACATATACATACATATACTATACAATTTCTGTCCACATACTTTTTAATGTGCAGCTTATATTCATATTCATAGTGGCTGCCACTCCTTTTCACAGCTTTATGATAACTCAAAGGAAAGAGGTTTGATATCTGAAAATAAAAATACTAAATACCAGTGTAGTGGTTTATGAAAAGTTTTGAGCTGACAGGTTACAGAGCAAATTACTTTATATTTTAAGACAGTTCGTTTAGCTTATGGGACTTTTTGTGTATATCCAATATGGATCTTCCCCATAAATATTAATTTAAAAATGTGTTTTTATTGTTACAAGTTATATGCACAATTTATATTATGGTAAACTGGGATGAATTAGCCCTAATCCAAAATCACTTTGAAATAAATGCCATTATTTAACCAGGCATATATTGCCCAATGATTATAATAATTATTTTTAATTAAATTTGCAATTCAATAGAAGCTGAGTATTCCCTTATTTCTTTTTAATGAAACAGATACTTGCATTCTCAGGAAGAAAGTTCTTTGGATTAATTAAACTTCTTGGGATTTTTATAAACACTTTTTAACATTTACATATTATGTTATTTTTCCAAAATTACTTAAATTATTTAAAATAATTATGTATTATTATAATTATCCTTATATTTTTCACTGTGTCTTTTTAATACGAAATAAAGCCTAGCATTTATTTGTGGTTTTAAAAAGGTAGTTAGGGAATAAAATTGATAGAAAGCCAACATTTCCATCACAAATCAGATTAGAACCTATGTACAAATTTTAAGCCAAATACTCATTTTCCGTTGCTTGGATTTGTTGTTTTGTTGAGTAAAAGGTTATGGATGTAAATTTCAGAGATGAGAATATTTAATTAAAGTTGGACAATAAAATTCTTTAGTAGAAATATATAAGAGCATTTTTGTTAGCCCTTTGAATTGATTTTCTGTGATCTGTCTCTCATTATTCCCTTCTCACAATAAATTTATCGTGTAACATGGATTAATAGTAATTAATTACTTACAATTAGTATTGTAAGTAATTAAATATTTTAGCATTAAATTTGACTTTTAAATCCAAACATATTTGGCAAAATACACTTAGAAAATACAAAGTATTTTTCAACGTTGTACAGGATCCATTGATGATATTGGAATTACATTGTCCTTTCCCAGTGTTTTCAAAACACTGATCTAAAGATGTATGTATCTGTCTCCTTATTTCAAAGGCTGACAGTGAAGGAAATGTGTGTGGGGGAGAGTTACTTAAAAACAAAATTGTGTGGATGTAAATACTTTGCAGCCTTTTTCAAAAACTGTTGTTTTAAATATATGTTCATAATGATAATTGATGTATTTTATGTATGTGTGGTTTTTTTTTTCATTTTCTTTTTGATACATCTAATATAAAGGAAGAAATGGCTCTGGAAAGCCAGTGAGTGAGGTTAGTGCATATAATGCCCACTGCAAGAGCTTCTCACTGCTTCATTCTCCTTTGGGGGGGGGCATCTGGCACTTGTGGCATAGCATGTGTGTTTTTCAGTACTTGTTACAGGTATACTGTAATATGTAATACCTCTCAACTATCAACGGGTATCAGACCACTAGAAACAGAAGAAATGCATATTTTTTCATTAGACTACTTCCAAAAATGGGCAAGGGAATATAAAAATGAAAATGTTTCTATAAAATTGTTTAAATAAATCTTTCATAGTTAATCATAACTTGGTTTGCATTTTGAGACTATGGCAGGTTTTTATTTTATATAACTTATTTGGAACATATATGTTCCAAATAGTTACATAAAATTATTTAGTTGTGTTCTTTTCAAAGCAAGAGTTGAGAGGTATAAACAGTAAAATCTTTCAGCTTGCAATTTTAATGTTTGTGCCAGCTAAATTGTCACTAACACCCACAGACTCAACTGTGTCATATTAAAGTATGTGTGAAAACTCAGCTGGTTTAGCTGTTACTAAATTGAATTTTAATTTGGTGAGAATGAAGGTTTATTATTACAGTTGAGGACGAGTTCATAAAAAAAAGATGTAAATGGCAGCAGGTTTTGCAGTTTGTTGAATAGCCCAATATAAATCTTGCTTGTTTTTCAATCTAAATATTTCATAGTTACTGTATGGAAAATTATAGGAATATCAGTAATTTGATGAAAGCTCATAAAATAGTCAATAGTTTACTGAAGGCATCTGCATGTTTTCCACCAAATTTGATATTTAAAACATGTGTAGTTTAATAAAGGGAAAGTAAAAAAAATTGTAACATGTCACAATACAACATAATGGAGAACTGCAATAGCCTTGTATCTAAACTCTATCAAAGCCCATTCTTATATAAGAATCTGTCTCCTGTTTAAGAATAAAAGGAGTTTAAGGCAGAAATGGAGTTGTAGACAAAAACAGTAAGAATTCCAGGGAATACAATTAAAAATACTATCACAAAGTTAAAATGTGAACAAATATAAATGAAAGAATATTTAAATAAATTATAATTTGTCTACATTTACAAAACATTTCATATTTTAATAGAAAATATCACAGTACTATGTATAATGTTGCAATGAAAATGGAAACAATTGCTTGAGTTTTTTTTATAAAGGAGGGATTGAAAAATATTTTTGTATCATTCAAATTGCAGATGCTTTAAAAGTCACATTAACATTCATTTGATTTATATCCCATCTTTCATTCAAGATAGCCTGGCAGCATGAATTTTCTTTGAAGACATCCTTGAAGATGTCTTCAAAGAAAAACAAAGTCCAGTTGACTTGTGGAAAAGCATCTTTGGGACAACCATGAGCTGGATGATTGTGAATCTCCATAGATATTTCAAACTGTATCTTTTTTCAAACTAAGCTTAAATCCTGTAGAGGTGTGTGTGTGTGTGGGGGGGTGCTTTTTAAATGAACATTTAGGTGCTGCTAGGCTGTGCAAAGTCTGAAGGACTTGTAACATTGTTGAAGTATGTACAACCCTATTGGTCATCCATAAGTGGTGCAGAAATTGTTACACTGCTGTTCCAATTGAGCTGCTTCTATTTTCTTTTCAGATTGCACAATTTATCTGTTAGTAAGCGATAAAGGTTGAAAATTTAATTAAGCTTCTTAATTGCTCCCTTTTCAAATCCTTTGGAGCCTACTCTAATTAAAAATACGAGGTGCAGTTTCTTCTCATTGTGTGGGAAGTCACACATAAGTTTAATGCAAGCCTCCAAATAATGCATGAAATGTATACACAAATTGTTAAGATACTTCTTCAAACATTTTAAACACATCTGTCAATCATTTTCATTCAAGTGTAGTGATCAAAAGATTTCTTCCTGTTTTTTAGAACATAGTATTGGAAAAGGTGAAAATGAAATAGTCACAATTACATTAATAAATAATAATAATGTAATAAATGTAATATAAAGTCATTGAATTATGTAATTGTACAACAAAAAACTGCAGATGATTGCAAATAAGTATCCTTATTCTACTCATTTATTTCATAAACATTATTAAGAATGACAAGGATTTTATGTGCTTCAATCTAACCCACATGGCTAAGGTACTGGACTTGAAAAGATGAGTTGCTCTTCCATAAGGAAAAATCAGGGCAGCCCAATTAACTTTGTTAAAGGATCGTTGTGTTTGTACAGAAACTTTCTTTAAGTCTAATACTAATTGATTCCAATGAATAGTAGCAGGATCATGCTTTGCTTCCAACCATACTTTAGTCAAAATTACCATGAAGCAAAGCATCCTGACAAAATTCAATAGAGCCTCTTATTTAAAGTAAACTATCAGTTAAGTTCTAAGTAAAATACAGCCAATTCAAAATGGTTTCCTGAAAGATCTGAAGAAAGCAGTTTCAACATCATCTACCATGTGGACCCACCTAAACTGACTGCTTTCATAAGGGGAGCATTTGGATACACATCTAAATCATTTGACTTATAAGGACTACATTTTTTGTATGAACAGTCATCAATATTAGGAGGTGGATAGACCACCCTCTTTAGATTGAATAGATAACGAACAGAGGCAGAGGCATTTCAATTGGACCATCCTAACTTCAGAATGTACATCTGAAGCCACATGAAAATGTATTTGTCCCAAACAATTAATTTACATTATTGTTTATATGGTTATATGTGTATGTTGCATGATTGTTTTGTTTACCATCTCTTCTAATTTTGTATTACTCTAAATCTCGTAAGAATTGTTTCAGATTAAAACTTGTATCAGTACAATTGCAATTTAAACTACAATTTCAATGCCACAGGGTCCTGTTTCCAGGACATACAGCTATAGAGATAATCTAAGTTCCCTGTCAGCTTTTCTGTTACAGTTTTTGATAACAAAACATCCTCAAAGGTTTGTTTACCTTGAATCCAAAGGGCAAAACCCCTCCCAAATCCCTGCCACGTTCTAAACATGGGAAAGCATTTAGATTGTGCCTTAGCTGCAAGAAAGGGAAATTTAAAAAAATTAAAAAGGTATGTATCATCTTGTAGGTATGTAGCAGGCAGAGTTTTGTTCATGTAAAGCACTGTTTTTAGAATGTTAGACTTACCTATCCATAAATAAAGTATGTAATTGGTATAGCAAAAAGGCAGAATAGAATTAAACTAATCCACTATTGAAAAATCCAGTGTGTTCATAAATTACTTCTTATGCACTTTAAATTAGTGAACTATCATAACCAAGGCCGTTTCTTAGAAACTGTTGTAATTTGAGGACAATAATTTAAACTCTTACTGATAAAAGGGGGGAAAAATGGTAAAAAAGATATGGTGGAGAACTATTAGTCATGCTGAACTTCTTAGCCCACATTATAGAATATTTGTGCAGCCTTTCACATGGGTATGGTTTTAATGAAAAATCCGTCTCCAGATGTAAAAAAGAAATTGACTAGGAATGATGAATTTATAGGGGAAAAACAAGGGAGAACCCAACCTCTACACCAGACATGTCAAACTCGCAACGTCATGTGACATTGCGCAACATATCGGGACGGTTTTGCCATTGCCGGCAATGGGGTGGGCGTGGCTTCTGGATGACGCGTCCGGCCCACGGGCCGGCAGTTTGACACCCCTGCTCTACACAGAAAAGGTAAAACATAATATTACCATGTTTCCCCGAAAATAAGGCCCGATCCTATTTATTTATTTATTTATTGACCAAAAGGTCCATTAGGGCTTATTTTCAGGGGATGTCTGACACTGGCCCAATCCATCCCACCTTCTGGTAGCATGCAGCCGCAATGGAGCAGGAGAGCGTGTGTCGCACTGGTGCCGCCATGAAGTGAGGCAAGGCCCCACGCACCCCACACCTGCTTACCTCAGGGCCCCCGTAGCCAGGCCACTCCCCACTCAGTGACCTCCCTCTGCCCATTCAATGACCCAGCTGTCTACCCACCTCTTCCCTTTCACTCCCCTCCCGAGCCAGATTGCCATGTTATGGAGCATGGGCGGGGGAGGCTCAGTCGCCTTACCCGGTCCCCCTCTGCCATTTAAGAGTCAGGGGGGAGTGATGGTAAAAGGCTTCTCTGCTGTGCAACAGCCGCTTCTGCTGCTGGAGGGGCTTTCTTCAGTCCCAGCCACCCTGTTTCACCCCGCAGATCACCTGCCCAGCGGCAGTTGCCTCCACCAACTCTCCTGTGGCTTGCATCATGACCGGGCAGCGTAAGCCTCCCCTGCTGCCTCCCTCCACCTGCCAGATCATTGTCTGGCTGGCGGAGGAAGGCAGCAGGGGAGGCTTGCACTGCCCAGTCCTTTGGCTGCCCCACTTGTCCGCGCTGCTCTCCTCACCTGAAAGCACGTTCTACCAGCACTGCCCTCACCTCCCGAGCGTCTGCCCTGGGAAGCTCTGTAAGCTGTTGCAGCCACAGACAAGCAGACGGGAGGGAGTACGCAGGCGGCTTTGGCAGGTGTCTGGCAGGCAGAGGGAGGTGGCAGGGGAGGCTTGCACCACCTGGTCACGATGCAAGCCACGAGAGAGTTGGCAGAGGAGAAGGAGGCAGCGGCTGCCATCAGGCAGGTGCTCTGCGAGGCAAAGTGGGGATGGCTGGGACCGAAGAAAGCCGCTCTAGCAGCAGATAAAATGGTGGAGGGGGACCAGGTAAGGTGACTGAGCATCCCCCGCACATTCTCCGTAGCATGGCAGTCCAGGAGGGAAGAGACTGGTCATTGAATGGATGGGGGAGGTTGCTGAGCGGGGAGTGACCTGGCTACAGGGGCCCTGAGGTAAGTGGGTGTGGGGCGCGTGGGGCAGCTCCACCCCCGACCTGCCTCGCCGCTGTGACGTGCTCTCCTGCCCCATTGTGGCACCACTGTGACACGTGCTCTCCTGCCCTGTTGTGGCAGTGAACAACCAGAGGGTGGTACACAGTGGGCGGGCTCTTAACTAGGGCTTATTTTGGGGGTAGGGCTTATATTTGACGCACACCAAAAATAAGGCTAGCCGCTAGGGTATTTTGAGGGAACCATGGTACACTAATTGCTTTAGACCACAGGTGTCAAACTCTATCGCGTCACGTGATGTTATGTTTTTTGCCTTTGCGGAGCTGGGGTGGCCCGTGCGTGACGCATCCGGCCCGTGGGTCACCAGTTTGACACTCCTGCTTTAGACCTTCCTTGAAAAAAATGGTTAACTTTCAGCACCTGTTCAGAGTTCACTGCAAAAAAGGATGAATTCAGTGGCTTTGATATTACTAAGCAAGCCCTGCTTGCTTTTCTTCCTTTCCCCTCTCCCCAACACTATTCTTTAATGACACGTAGAGGATAATTAATTATTAAAATAATTAAAACATAATTAAATTTCATCTTTGTGGAAAGATGGTTTCTTTGCCCAATCATGCAGACTGCTCTATCTCATAAGTGGAACCAGCCAGGAAATCAAGTTACGTCTGGTTAAGCATATCTTCCTAACAGGCATTGGTGAAAGAATGAATATTCAATCTAGTTTTCACCAGTTGTCCTATTCTACAGGGGTACATCCCACTTATTCATATCTGTAAACATAATATCAATTTATAAAATACTTTAGGAGGTATGTTATGCCATTTTTAAAAAAGTTGCAGATTGTCAAAAACAGGTGGGACTCAGCACTATTAGATTTTAAAATACAATGTGAAATGCTACCGGTAGTAATTTTCTGTGTTAAACCAATAGGGTGTTAAACAATATTTTAAAAAGCAATATCACATAAGTATATTGCCATATAATAAAATTGGTCATATACAGTGAATATAAACAATCTACAACCTCTGTTAAAATGCCAGGTTTTTGAGATGTAAAAAAGTCAGACTATATAGACATATAAGCTTACCATTCAATTGAAAAGCAAACTGAAATCTTTTAGGGGGAAAAACAATAAAACTAGAATAATATGGCTGCATAACTGTGCACACCTTAAAACTAGTACTTTGCTGAAGCACCTTTTGATTTTATGATAGCATTCCGTCTTTTGGGGTAGGATTCTATCAGTATGGCACATCTTGTCTTGGGAATCTTTGCCCACTCTTCCTTGCAAAAACACTCCAAATCTGTTAGATTGCAAGGTCATCTCCTGTGCACAGACCTCTTCAAGTCACCCACAGATTTTTAATTGGATTCAGGTCTGCTTTGGCCAGGCCGTTCCAAAATTGATTATCTTCTAGTGAAATCATTTTTTGGTTGATTTGGAGGTATGCTGTGGATCATTGTTGTTTTGAAGGGTGAGATTCCTCTTCATCTTTAGCATTTTAGCAGAAGCCTAAAGATTTTGTGCCAAAATTAACCTATATTTGGAACTCTTGGGTATATTTAGTTTAATGAAAAGAAAAACTAGGGGTGACATGATAATAGTATTTCAATATCTAAAGGGCTGTGACAAAGAAGAAGGGGGTCAACCTATTTTCCAAAGCACCTGAAGACAAAACTAGAAACAGTAGATGAAAATCAAGGAGAGACCCAACTTAGAACTAAGGAGAAATTTCTGACAGAACAATTATTCAGTGGAACGACTTGCATCTAGAAGTTGTAGGTGCTCCAGCAATGGTGGTTTTTAAGAAGAGATTGGACAAACATTTGTCTGAAATGTTATAGGGTTTCCTGCTTGAGCAGGGGGTTGGACCAGAAGACCATCAAGGTCCCTTCCAACTCAGTTATTCTGCTATTTTTTCTGTTCATAATAGCCTCCACTTTGACTAAAAAGCCCCAGTTCCAGCTAAAGAAAAGCAGCCCCACAGCATAATACTGCCACCACCATTCTTCCCTGTGTGTTCAGTGTACTATCGTGATGTACAGTGTTTTTGCGCCAAACATTGTGGAATTATGTTCCAAATGTTCGGTCTTGGTCTCATCAGACCATATCATAATTTCCCACATGCTTTTTTCAGACTTGATGTAGATTTTTCAAAATGTAACCAGGCTTAGATGTTTTTCTTTGTAAGAAAAACATCCGTCTTGCCATCCTACCCCACAGTCCAAACATGAAGAACACAGGAGATTGTTGTCACATGTAATAACAACCAGTACTTGTCAGAACTGCCTGCAGCTCCTTTAATGTTGCTGTTTTTGACAATCTCTCAGACCAGTTTTTTTTATTATTTTTTCATCAATTTTGGAGGGACATCCAGTTATTAGTAATGTCACTGTTGTACCATGTTTTCTCCATTGTTGGTGACTGTCTTCACTGTGTTCCATGGTATATCCAATGACTGGAAAAAATTTTATACCCTTCTCCTTACTGATATTGTCCAACAATGAGATCCCTTTGCTGCTTTATAAGCTCTACAGACCATGGCTTGTAAGAAACAACTGAATAAATGTCAGAAAAATCCTACTAGAACACCTGATCTTTATATAGGCTTGATCAGTGGCACTTTAATTAATGGCAGATGTGTAATGACTACTATTTAACGTCAGTTTGGATGTGATTGGTTAATTCTGGAAAATAGCCACATCACTACATAAGAAGGTGTGAACATTTATGCAACCACTTTATTGTAAGTTTTTTTCCCCCTAAAAGATCTCAGTTTTTTTCAATTGAATTGTACAACTTATATGTTATATTAAAGGTGGAAAAAATCGGAAGTGATTTATCTTGGTCTGATTTTTTTTACATCTCAAAACTCTGGCATTTTAATAGGGGTGTGTAGATTCTCTATAGCCATTGTAACTTAGTGATTCCTGTGTACCTTGGATTAATTCCCATTCAGAGGTACAGACTGGTCTGAAAATCAGGAATATAGGGGCTGCAGAAATGCACATTGAATATGCATGTAATTTAACAAAATACATATCCACACACAATTTTATGCTTGAAGGTAATGTGGGAGCTTGGCCATTTTCTTGCAGGTGATCACTCATTGCATTCTGGAGTTTTTCCTAATTTGCTTTATATCCCCATTTCTTGTATCAGCATTAATGTAATAGTTTGTTGTATCTTGGTATATATTTTGTAATTCAAATAGGAAACCAGCTCTCTGTGATATGATTCACCCATTGAATTAAATTTTGCAATTGTCTTCCTTCAGTTAGCAAAAATAACTTAAAAGTTAACATAAATATATATAACTGGTTTAAATCTTCAGTTTGGTTCCAATAAAGATCTTCTCTGAGACTCTACTCATGTTTATCAGCATTCAAACCTTCTTCTAGCGATGCTATTAATTACAATTGATCCAGTTAGGTGTTACAGATATTGATTAGTCTACAAATACTTTTACAATAAAGCCTGCACATTCTCATGCACATTTAACTTGGAATGTTCATGCATGTAGCTTTGAAATTGTTTTGCAGTGTGGTGCTAGTGAAAAGTGCTTTTCAGATTTTACTCAAATATACTACTGATCGTGTTGTGTCAAATAATTCCAAATTATTTGATCCACTCTTTGCATTTTACCTCATTTTTCATAATTTATTGAGGATACCTCACTCTTTCCTGTACAGCGTATTGTATTAATTGTATTAATTACGGTCTTTACAGATATTCACAAGACAGATCAATTTATGCCTCTCTCTTTTTTTTTACAGGCAACAATGTAGTTAGCCTTTTCCACATGGCAGATGACTTGGGCCGAGCAATGGAAACCTTAGTGACAGTGATGACTGACAACAAATTAGTAGAATAACAAGATCTGTTTTACAACTTCAGGCATAACCTGCATGGTTTTTATAATATTCATATGACAAAGGATTAGACTGTAAGAGTTTACATGAAAACAAATCTATATTTTTGTGAAGGATAGTGGTACTATACTGTAGATTTCAGTAGTTTCTTAAGTCTGTTATTGTTTTGTTAACAATGGCAGGTTTTACACATCTATGCAATTGTACAAAACATTATAAAGAAAACTACATGTAAAATCTTGACAGCTAAATAACTTGCCATTTCTTTATATGGAACGCATTTTGGGTTGTTTAAAAAAATTTATAGCTGTTATAAAGAAAGATTGTAAACAAAGTGTGCTTTATAAAAATGTTTATATAAATCCCTATAAAAACACAGAAAAAAATGAGGCAGTGCATTTGTTTAGCATCACTTCAACTTAGTAGTTATACCCAACAGATATTCATGTTCTGTGTTCTTTTCCTTAAAATCAAATAGAATTTCTGCAACACCAGTCAGCCTACATTTCTTCTTGTGTCTGACTAGCTCTTGCTTTAAAATTATTATTTTCCAAAACCTCCAGTTGAGATAGCTTTCCATGTCCTGAGCAAGTCTTACTGGAATTATCCAGCTAGTTTGCAATAATGTGAAGGAGCACATTACATGACAAATATCAGAGTTTGCAAAAATAAGACAAATTGGACCCATATTCTAAGCTCTTGTTATTTCCTCTGTACTTTGGAACTGAATGTTAAAAGTAAATACAAAATAGAAATTGCCTTATTGAATTATACCAGTGGACCTAGGTGTCCTTATCCTGCCTCTGGCACTGGCCAGCACCTTAATGTTTCAAAGTAAAAATATGATTTGCTTTCATGCCCTGTGATGCCACTTTTTATCAAATATCCTGCATCTGTGTGTGTATTAGGATGAAGACTTGACTACAGATATCAGTCTGTGATCTGCTTTAATCCTGTTAGATTATTCATACTATTATTTAATATTTCATTTTTATAGAAGTAGTATTGAAAATTGCCTAAATTCTTTAAAACACACAAAACACTAGTTTTTGCCTTGTAATAAATTCCACACCAGTT
Organism: Azemiops feae; assembly: GCA_023970755.1. NCBI lineage: Eukaryota > Metazoa > Chordata > Lepidosauria > Squamata > Viperidae > Azemiops > Azemiops feae. The sequence continues at coordinate 663,321 of JALGBA010000038.1, forward strand.
CCATACCAACAGTAATAAAACTGAATAGTGTGGCACAATAGTAAAAACATCAACTCTATCAGTTGCTTAAAGTAGCCACACTGCTTCATGAGAAGCTGGTTGTCCAAAATGAAATCCAGCAATCTTACTCTACAAGTAATGTCGCACAATTAACAATGACTCAGGAGAGGGATGATAGAAAACAGATGTTAGAAAACAGTCCCTCAGGTTTACTACTATAAAATGTTGAGGTGCTGTTAACAAAAGCTTCACCATTTCCTTTTTTTCCACCAGCCTTTAATTCCATTGTCAAAGACAGATTTTTATCATCTAATAAACTTTAATACTTTGCAAAAGTTAAATCTGTTACCTCTTGTATGGTGGTAATTAAAACACAGGAGAAAAGTGTATTTTATTTTTTAATGCTAGTTAACATTCAACATGGGTAGTCATGTTATTTCTACCTCACTTTCGTTTTGTGGTGTTCCTGACAATTATGTAGAGAAGGTATGCATCGTCAACCACTTACCCATTGTGTAAACTGGTGTTCTTTTAATACCAATACATTACAAAACAATTAAAATTTAATAACTCACAAAGTCCATACATTTTCATTCTTTTTTAAAGACTTTGGGCACAATTCAGTCTAGCATGAGCACAGTGACTTCTCACAAATGAATTAGTCTAGAGTTTTAAAAAGCCCTATTTCCTGCTCTTTCTTTAGCAAGTCTCATGTGCATCTCCCTGAGACGTCAAGCTTCCCCTTTCATTCAGAAGTGTTTTCTTCACTTCTGGGGTTGCACACTAAGATGAGCATTAAAAGGGCTCTATTATGTCCTACACAAATCCTACTATTTGCAAGGACCGCACTGATGCAATGCTAGACTGAATCATAGGCTTCATTTACGAATGAATATCCTATATATTTCATAGCCTTTGTGTAAGACTTTACAGATCCAATTATAGGATGGGATTATTTCTTTTATGCCTTTGTATTTAAAGTTCTCTTTTAAAAGATTTAAGACTAATAGAGTGCACAACTATTTTCATCAGGGTTATCATTTCATTTTTAGACATTAGTTTTGAAGTGAGTCTGTTGAAAATATTTAAAAGAGTTTAAGAGCTTTATTGCTGCTTTTAAAGAGTTTCTTTGGAACTATTTCATGTTCCTTATATCCATACACTACTAAACTATAAAACATTATCAGCATAACCGAATATTGTCTGGCATGTTATACAATTTCATGCAGTACTGATTTATCACTTGGGTATCATTTATTGTGTTCTAACATCAACACTGTAACATTTACTAATTATTTTTATAAACTTCAGTTTTACTGCATTTTTCACAACATATTGAATTTCACCAAATATATGCCTTACTTACTGTATTGTATACTGCTTTACTGTGTATATCAATAAAGCACGCAATTATGTTATAAAGCGTGGCATTTTTATTGGTACAGCAGCACTGGATTCTTCTTCAGGAGTGTCAGTAGAAACAGAAAAGGAGGGCGAGAAGCTGCAGGATTACATCATCTGCAATGCATACTTGCACTTATATTTATTTTAACTTACACTTTGGAGTCAACGCTGCTCTTAAGTGGCATTTGAGAGGGAAACTATTACAAAGTCATAGAATGATAAACAAAAGTTTCTTTTCTCTTTTATAAGAGAAAATTATCAATCATTTAGTGTACACACAAAACATACAATTACAATTGCATAGAGAACAGTTGTACATTTGGGCTTCCGTGTAACACCTGCCAGCAACTTCTTAATCAGGTATTCCAGAGATTGTATTGTGATTATGAAGACACTGCATATACTAAGAAAAAAATGAAGCTGCTTTATATAGTTGCTGATAAATGTTTTCCCCCTTAAATGTATAATATATAACAGATTACAGCCCTAATATATAACAGATTACATACTGTAAGGGACCCATGATGAATTATAGGTAGTCCTTATTTAGCAACTGCCTCATTTAGCAATGTTTTCAGTTACAATAGTGAGGAAAAAGTAACTTTGTGACAAGTTCTTGCATTTATAACTTTCATAGGTGTGTAAAACAAAGGAAAGTTGAAACTGTCATAAACATAGTTGCAGTTTCACTAAGGACAAGGTTTGCTTAAGGACAAGGTTGCTGGTTCCAGTTGTGCTAACTAAATGGGGACTACCTATACATGTCAAATTGCAATAAATAAAACACAACTGCATATGTAAGGTATTAAAAGAAACTTGCTGAAATATATTTATCAATCCTACAAAAAACAATCAAATCCATATATGTAGAAAACCTAAGAAAGTAACTGAGGCAAAATAAAAAGTGAAGTAAGTGTTACTTTGCATTACCTAGCTACAGCTATAGCTACAAAGCAAGGAAGCCTGAGAGCCAGACTAAAATCTACACAAAAACTGGCCAAAATGATTTCTCTAATCTTCATCACTCCACACTTAGAATCAAGTTCAACAAGAAATAAAAAATATTCAAACACTGTAACACAGCTAAATATAATTCTTCAGAATAAATTTAGATTTACATCAAAAGTATGCAGTAAGGTGAATGATCTTCCAGCTGATAACACAAAAGACATGCTTGATGGAAACATCTCTGTATGAAAAATCAACCTGAAAAATGGGTGCAGAGAAGGGTGGAAAGAGGACAAAATATATAGCTATACATTTCTTCATCCCTTGTTTTTGAAAATATAATGCCATATTGAAAGGATTGCATGGTATTCTCATGATGTTCTCACATGGAGATGGGTGACTTATTTCTCTTAAAAGGATGGTATTAGATACATGGTTAAATCCAATCTACTAGTTAAACGGGCCTTCAGAATAACAACCTAGAGTAGCATATATTTGTTGTCTAATATGCCACCAATCTCACTTTTGAAGCAACTCTGGATGTCTTACAAAATGATAAAAGGATAAATATAAAAAAAATTAAAATTAATTGGAACAGAGACTAAAAACCAAGAGTACAACACGAGGAGGGAGGGGTGTGTCTTCTCTCTTATCCCATCAACTACCTCCAGCATAGAGAAGAGAGCCCCTATCAGGCCCCAAGCCACCCAGCACAGCCAGCTTTTAAGGCCATTCTGAAAGTTCAAGAGGGTGAAAGCAGATCTTACCTCTGGTGGCAGAATGTTCCAAAGAGGCCACAACAAAAAAGCTCTTCTAGACGCCACCAGCCAAAAGTCCTTGACAGACGGGATCCATAGCAAGCCCCTTCTGCTGGATTGAGGGCCAGTCCCATTGGGCTGAGCACCTCGAATACCCTGGACCTATACCATAAAGGGCATCAATATTTCTAGCAAAATATATATATAGAAATAAGATGTTCATTATTTTTGAATTACTTCATTTTTGCATTTATTTAACTGGATAAAATAGCAGGCTTAAAAAGAATAGTATTTATTTTAGTCTTCAATTTGTTCCATAAGAGTGGAAAAATTAGAAATCTATTTTGTCTTATGTCTAGATAGAAATTTCAAATCATACTTCAGAGCAGAAGATTGAACTTAAACTTTATTTTGTAAAAGAGTATCCTGCATTACACAGCAAGATAAATATTAGGCATTACTGTAACTACAGTACACTCCCTTCCTCCGAGAAAGTGGTTGTCTTAAAGACAGTTGCCATGGGTATCAAGGCAACAAATGATAGTAATATCAAGGCAAAATAAAAGATATCCTATGATAATTTATATTAAAACCTCAAAATGAATTAATTCACAAAAGAGATTATGTGTATGTTTCTTAAGTATATCATAAAAGGAAATGCCCTTCCTACTACACATTACTATTGTGAACAATTTCCTTGCATATTTCTTTAACACTATTTAATGGTTAAAAAACATGGTATGCTGATTTCTAAAAGTGCTGTGTCCCTACATTGTATATGTTTTCCTCAGAATATTTGTTGTCTTTATTGTTTTCTTTAGCCTCTTGATAAAATTGGGAAACAGTTTAGTTATCAGAATTAGCACAGAGAATGAGATATTGTATAAGCAAAACAAATCTTCTCTATTAGATTTACTATATGATGTCAAAATATTCAGTAAAGGCAATAAAAGTTTGTAAAATTCTATCAAATCAGTAAATACTGTACTAACTATGACTTTAGTTCCAAAAATATGGTTGTAATGTGATGGGAATTGATGGAAATGTGATGCTATTTCAATATACAATGTTAATAGGTCACAGATCGAAGGGTGTACTTTGGAGAAAAAAAATAGTGATATGACACTTTGCCATAATATGTAGCTGGCTCTTATGAAAAATCAGTTATTTGCACAATTTCAGAACTGTAGAAAATGTCACGTTTTTAAAGAAAATAATGTAATGTAATAAAATAATGTAATAATTATGCAAGGCAGAGTTTGGAATGCCAGGTAATATAGAACACAGGTAATCAGAATGAAGTTGTGTAATTGGAGGCATAATTATTTTATTACTAGCTTTAGAAAATAAATCAAACAAAATGGAGACTGCACCCTTCCTGCAATCCTACCATGCAATCCCATCTAAATTATCTAATAGAAGTTCCTTTACCAACTCACAGCACAGTTCAAGGGCAGCCCTAATGAGACAATTGCAACATAAAGAACCCACAACCTTCCATCTTCTTTTCAAGCTGATAAGCCATCTCCTTGAACAGTGGACTCCCTCAGCTTTGCTGCCCTCCTGAAGGTCCATTTTGCCTAATAGAATTCATCCATGTACACCAATAAGAACCTGCCTAGTTCCCAGAAGGTGTCTGGTCAATTAAATTCCTAGGATTTCCCACCTTGTAGCCCTCAACTTCTATAAAAGTCTTTGCTTTTGCATAGCTAACAGTCTTATCAAAACCATTCAAAGTAATTTGGCTTTCCAGCAGATCTGCTATGGAATTTATGTCTAGAGGCATATACAAAGGACGATAGAAAATATAAAGGCTATACTTTTCTTGTCCTGAAAGATTGTCTAATGTACTTTTCTCAAAAAAAAGGTTTAGCTTTTGCAGCCTTTCATGCAGTTACAAAATGAAGATGTATAAAGGCAATCATCATGAATGAAATGCTAGTTTTCTAGATACTGTAATTTAAAAGAAATTATATCATTCTGCAAATGGAGTGCTTACAAAATACTTCACACCTAACTGAATATTTATTTCATATCGTCATCAGCTTTCAGACGTTTTTGTAATTTTTAGCAAGCTTAAAATAAATTCATGACACATTCTAATTAATATTTTAAATTGCTATTTGTACTGCCAAACTGGGATTCTGAATAACCGTTCCTTTTGATGTATCAGCCTGGCTTTTCTTTCTTTTTTCAAAACTTATTCAAGGACTCTTTTATACAGAACCATCTGTTTATCTCTCTGGTTTCTTCTGCTCTGCCTGAACATTTCTACTTGATTTGCTATTCTTATTTCCAGTATTAATTCAAGAGCTCTGGTAGCTTTCTTCCTCCCGATTTAATTCCATTGTGGATTATATAGTTCACATCACATAAAAGCAGAATATTTTCTAATTGACATAAAAAATGGAGGCACATAATTTTTCATTCCTCTTTTGAAATCCCCAGGTAAGGATATACTTAAGATAGTAATAGTAATAAAATGTGAATATGTGATAAAAATCTTCAAGAAATAATAATTTGGTATTAGTGCTATACTGCTAATCATGATTTTTACTATTTATTTATTTATTGAAAATTCTTAAATCAGCCAGACCTCTCAATTAGAAACTGGAGCTTTCCAGTGGCAATAACAAAAACAAACTAACTGATGTCTATATTGTCCTTTGATCAACAAAATCAACAGTTTCAATCCATCTTTGTATTACACACACACACACACTATCAGTATAATGAGCTACATAGTTTTATAAACAATGTCATACAGAAAGAACCTGTAATCCAATTTTTCAGGAAATATCATTTGTGTCATGTAATAATTTACTGACAGGATGACCTACGTAGATGTCACCAAAATGGAAGTTTATCCTAAATAATTGGTTTAAAGGTATAACATGAAGGGGTTTGTTTTCCCTTATTTTGGTTAGAACACCAAAACTCATGCATCTTCTATAGAATTTTACATACATAGATCATAAAATACAAAGACAGGAAAACTTGTGCTGTTAAAGTTTGCAATTAGCATTTGACAGGGTATTGAGCACCACAAACATTGTGGGAATACATTAGGATCATTGTTTTATTCATTACTGTATGGGTATTTTCAGTTATGTCACTTCTTTGTGTATTACCTGCCTTAGAATGGCAGAAAACATTTTCAGCAACCAAGAACAAAGCATCTGTCATCGTTGACTGATAAATATACAAATGAGCAAGTTTTCAACCTGGGGTTGCTCTTGACATTGGGCCCTCCATTATGGGTGGCTTGCAAACTCTAAGAACCACAAAAAGAGGTCTTGGGGGTTATCATATTTGTTTTCAGGTCAATTCTAGGTGCTGCATAATGATCACCTTTAATACCCTATACAATCTGAGTTAGGGATATCTGAATTAATTCCTTCTCTGCAATGTTCAATACTGTTCTGTTATGTTAGCTTATTTCAAGGAACCATCTACCAACATCAGTTCATTTGAGAGTAGAATATAAATTATGAGGATTTAGCAACGGTGGTTCTTCACGGACATTGATTTTATCTTCAAGTACTATGGAATACTCACTGTCATTGCATGCTCTTTTACACTAATTTGATAATTTTGATACATATACAGTAAGTTGGTTGCAACGTGATAGGGAATAGATAATAAAACATTATTTATGTGCCATTAAGCAGTGTCAACTTTAACAACTATATTGATAAACCTTCTCCAGAATGATCTATCCTCAATTTGGCCCTTCAGCTCTTCCAACAATGCCACCATTACCCTGTAATTGAATCCATCCACCTTTTCTCTTTCCTTATATCTTTCCATATACTTTTCAAGGAAGCTGGTCTTTGCATATGTCCAAAATTTTCAACCTTGTCATGTGTGCTTCAATTGAGAACTCTCGATTGAGTTTTTCTATGTCCATTTCTTTCTTTTTCAGCTATCCATGGTATTCTATAGTGTCTTATCACCAAGTTCAAAATTATCAACATTCTTTATATCATGCTTATTCAAATCTAACTTCCACAGAAATGGAAGGAAAACTATTGCCTGATTGATTCTGCTCTTTGTAGTTATGAACATATCACAGCATCTGAATGCCTGTTGTAAGGATTAAGTGCTACCTTATCAACTTCTAGATTGTGTCATTGAACTGTTCTGTTCCCATTCAGCAAGGTTGGGTTCTACAGGTTCTTTTGCATTAAAAAAACAATGACTACACCAGTATAGGTGCTTAAGGCTTTATTCCAAGGCAGGGTAAGAAGATAACATAATCACATATAATGCCATATTTTCATATTTTTTGACAATAAGAGAATATTCAAGAATACTGAAGGATATATCATTTAAGACAGTGATAAAAATACTCATGAATTAAAAATATTCAGGAATACAAGTATGCAATAAGTAAAAAAAGAAAGACTTCAAAAAATATTCTGTCAGTTGGGGAACCCAAAAAAATTGCCAATGGGCAGGTGTCAATCCCACTAGATTGACAAGGGAAAGAAATCAACTCCACAGGAAGGCTAAATCTACTTTTATTAAGAATGGCTATAACAGGACTTCCAGTTTTGCGTCATAGCGATGCGGCCAAGAGATTGTGGAGCTCCGCACCCCATGGCTGAATTCATCCTGCCTGGGGACCCTAAATGGGTCTAAAGTTGCCCCGGAGAGGCAACAAAGAAGGAGAGGCCCCCCATTGATCACGGAAAGATGGCGGTTGATCCGTTTGATCTGGGGGAAGCCCTCCAAACTGACAGGAGAAAGGCTAGCTGCACCTCAGTGACTAGCCTAATATTCTTTTCTGAAACTCCCAGCCTGGAACATCAGAGATCTGCAGGAGTAATATTTTAAGACAAGGCAAATATCTTCCAGGAGGAAATGCATGCTATGTTGCAACTAATTCAAATGATAATTGTTTCAAATCATGATGAGAATAAAAATAATTTAGATGACATAAATGAGCACATATTTAATTTAAGCTCATAACTAAAAAAAAACTCTCAGAAAATGACAATAAAGAATGAACAAATAAATCAGACAATAGAATACAAACCAGAGGAAAATGACCCAAAGATGGAGGGTACAAACTAAAGGAATCACAGCTTAACACAGCCAAAGAAAAATATGCAAGATTCTGTTATAATATTGGAAAAGGAAAAAGCATCTTATCTTTCAGGACTTCAAAATAAACTAAAGGACAAGAAAGAAGATCCAACAAAATGGATTATAGAGACACCAGGAGCACCACTAGAGTTTGGGAGACAACAAAATGAAAAGAGAAACTCAGGGAGAAGGAAAGTGGAAGCTTTTTAACGAATATAAATGGGCGAAACTCCCCCTCAAAGGTACTCCACCTAATCTGTCTTCCCTATTCCTAATAATATTTAAAAAAATACAGGAAGAATTCCCTGGCAAGCTGAACACATTGACTTGGAAAGTTGTTTGGCAAAAGAAGAAGGTTAGAGTTAGATTCAAGAGATCAGATGACTTACCAGACAGAGTATTTCATGACTAAACACTTGTTTGAATACGGCTAAAAAAAAATAGATAAATTTTGGATATAAATGGGTCCTATAGTAAGAGGGATGTGATTTATAAGTAGTATAGCATTTTTTTTTTCTTTTATGAGATGAGAAATATAAAAATACTGGGATGGCTTATGTGAATGAAATGTCTGGACATTTAAATGTAATTAATTTTGAGAAAATTATAATAGACAAGAATGTTTTGAATATTGAGGGGAAATTAAGCTTAAATAAGAACTTTGAAAACAGGACCTATAGTGATTTAATAAAATAACTCTTTGTAAATACAACTGAAACATAAGCTGATTAGAAAAGATGTTATACACTGATGTTGATGTTATTTGTATAAACACCAGAAAAATGTTTTCATTTAACTTTGTATGTATCGAAAATTGTACTTACTCAATGTTGGCAAAAGGAAAATATTATTGGAAGAAGAGAAGATCAAGGAAATGTATCACTAGCTAGTATGTTGATTATGGAATCATAGAAATTAACTATTATTGATTGTTGTTAAATATATGCACCCAAACAACATGTTGTTTACCAAACACTAAAGATTATTATTCTAAAAAATTATATATTTATGTCTAACTGACTTTCAACTCCATATGGGTTTTAACTAGCTTATATAGATTCTGAACCCTAAGTGAGCATACTTGCTTTTCACATCTGTCTCATTTTGCTGGATTTTACCAAAAACAAGGACATATCTATTATATCTTGGAATGTTCACACACTTGGTAAGTGTGAAACCATTATGGTTGAAAGTTGAGAAACCTCACCAAAAATGAGACTATCAAGCTCAAGGAGTCTTTCTTCATACCAGATGGCAAAGATACCACCTCAAGCCTGTTCCTTTTTCTCAAGATTAATTGAAGTAGAGATGAGAAAGATTCTACTCTACTCAGGTGTCTCACCAAGGATAGGGCAAAACAAAGTATCACATTTAGGTGACTAACATAAATGCTTCTTTAAGTCTATGATATATATAGTGAACCAGTACATTGAAATATTAAATCATGTAGCATATGGGGCATCAAGTACCTAAGATAAAGACTACAGTACTATTCAATTCCTTCTTACCAATTTTCTAATGGAATCATCAGCTCTACAACAATATTTCTTGACTAAGAAGATATTTTGGAATGTTTCCTTGTTCTTCTTTGTTTGTTTCCATATTGTGATGTCCTTGTAATTATTTGTTGCATTTTCTAATAGCTTTCTTTGTAAAGTTGCTTCCTCAGTCTTTTTTGGCTTTGGCTTCTCTTCATATCAGTTTCCAACACAGCAATTTACTGCTTTTAATAGCATAACAAACTCTATCACCCTCTGGCTATTATTCAAAATTCAATCCAAATTCTAGTAAGTGGAAAATCTTTATTAATCATAGAATATGCATAAATCAAGCTTAGGTTCTGCTTGGTTTTGAAAATGTGAAAGTTTTTATTTGTAAAATAGATTTTATTAAAATATTGTTTTGATAGGATAGGATAGGATAGAATCTTTGTCACTTTAATGTACACTAATCAGCATACATTAAAATGAAATTTCATTGCATTCAGCTCTCAAAAAATTATACATATACCCACATATACACACATATATGACACAGAGAAACATCACAGTCTAGTTCAAATTTATACATATACAATTTACAAGACAGATGACATAAGGAACAAAGCTGTTACAGAATCTAATAGTTCTGCTATAAATACTTCAAAACCTCCTCCCAAAGGGGAGCAACAGAAACAAACTGTGAAGTGGGTGTATGGGGTCTCTAACAATGATTTGAGCTCTAAGCACATAGTGGTTATAAGCAGTATCCTGAATAATGGGAAGTGAGCTTCCTATAATCTTCTCAGCTGTCCTTACCACTCTCTGTATGGACCTTCTATCCGAGGCACTGCTACCACCAAACCAAACAGTGATGCAGTTTATATTAAAACACTCTCAATCTGTAAAAAGTGGCTAGGACAGAAGGAGAAAGATGTGCTCTCCTCATCCAATGCAAAAAATGCAAATGCTGGTTTGCACGCTTCATTAAAGATAACGTATGAAGAAACCAAATCAGATTGTTAGTTATCTGCACCCCAAGGTACTTAATACTATTGACTACCTCCATAGCTGCAGCCTTGATACAAAGAGGAGTATGGTTATGCTGGCACTTTCTAAAATCAACAATGATCTCATTTATTTTATTAACATTCAAAACCAGGTTATTTTTATTGCACCAGTCCAGCAAAGCTTTCACTTCCTCTCTATAAGAATCTTCATTATCATTCTGGATAAGACCCACCATTGCCATGTCATCTGCATACTTCACAGTATGATTTGTAGCAGACGTAGCACAGCAGCCATGGGTCATCAAGGTAAACAGTAAGGATCTTAAAACACAGCCCTGTGGGGAACCCATACTAAAAAAGATGGAATTGGAAACTTTTCTTCCAACTCGCACAAATTGGGGCCTATCCATAAGAAAGTCAAGTATCCAGCTACATAAGGAAATATTAAAACCTAATTGTTATGTCCTGGGCCTTGCTGAGTCATTCAGCAAGGCTCAGAAAGGCTGCAGGAAGGTTGCAGAGACCCGGACAGACCAAGTGTCTGCCCGGGACCCAGACAGGCTGTCTCCAGCCTTGCGCACATGCGCAAGGTGGGGGAATGGCCTGCAATGATTGGCTGTGCATCCCCTTGCAAGGGGAGTATAAAAAGGCCAGTTGCCATTGTGTTCTTGCTTCTGTTCTGTGCATGTACTTAATAAAGAGATCCTTTGTTGTGAACCTGCCTCGTCTCGATGTCTGCTTTGCAAGAACAGAACATTGGCGATGAAGGTGGGATTCGCCGCATAGGAAGCCAAAGGAAAAGACGCTAGGGCCAACTCACCTGAAGGCCTGAAGCGAAGAGAAGCGCGGCGTCCAGGAGAAGCAACTGCCTGCCAGTACGAAGACGCTGGAGGTGGGCTTGGCTTCGTGGGACCCCTTCTTCCTTGCGGCGAGAGATGTCAAAGAGGCTATCGGTCACAACGATGTCCAAGCTGGGCCATCTTGTCGAATTCGATACTTTGCACCCAGAACGATGGAGCTCTTATGTAGCTCGCGTCGAGAACTACTTCAGGGTGAATAAGATCCAAGAAGACGAATTGAAAGCTGCTACTTTGCTGTGTGTCTGTGGGCAAGAGACTTTTGACATTGCTGAGAACCTTGTAGCCCCAGCACCATTGGAGTCGATCGCCTATGCAGATCTAAAGAAAATGCTGCGTGAGCATTTTGAGCCCAAGCTTTCTGTAATAGCTTGGAGGCACCAATTCGAGCAGCGGGATCAGCAGCCGGGAGAATCAGCTGTGGACTTCATCGTGGCTCTGAGGCAGGCTGCTAGGCCATGTGCATTCCAAGACTTGGAAGAGAGGCTCCGAGATCGACTTGTCTGCAGATTGCGAAGCCGTGAGATGCAACAAAAGTTGTTTGCTAGAGCTGATGTCTCCTTCCAAGATGCCCTGAGAGAAGCTGCAGCTGAAGAAACAGCCAGTGGCACGGTGAAGGCTTTGCGGTCGACCAAGAACCCTCCAGCAGCAGTTCCCGTCCATCAGGAGGTCGTGCAAGAGGCATCCGGAGAAGAATCCGAGGAAGAAGAGGTGGACAAACTTCAACAGTCGGCGGAAAGAAGACTGCAAGAATGCAGAGGACAGACGCCTGCATCCCTTCGGTGTTTCAGCTGTGGGGGACACCACAGGAGAGCTGACTGCCGTTTTCGTTCTGCTGTTTGCCAGGCATGTGGCAGGCAAGGCCACATCACATCCACCTGCATGGGTCGCCAGAAAAACAGGTCCCCTGAAGAATTGCCTCTGAAAGGTACCAAGGTCCCCAGCCAACACAGGGTGGGTTTCTGCGCATCCCGTAGGGGGTTATTCAAAACTGGGGTTCACCGGCCCCTTAAGAAAAAGCTTCGCGTTGATGTAAGAGTGCAGGGAGTTCCCCTGGCTATGGAACTGGACACAGGGTCCGCTCTTTCTATTATTTCTGCAGACACCTTTAAAAAGGTTTGTTCCAGGAGTGGCTCACGAGTCAAACTCAGGCCCTCCAATCTCATCCTCACTGACTTCCAAAATTCACGAGTTAGTGTGAAGGGGGAGGCCACGCTTAGAGTACAGCGTAAGGAATTTGATGGGTTGTTAGATGTGGTGGTAGTTGGGGGTGATCGCACGAGTCTTATTGGACTCGATTGGTTCGAGGCACTTGGGATCCAAGTGACTGGTCTTAATCATCTACAAACTGCCAGCCTTGCAGGAGTCTGTAAGGAGTTTGCAGATGTGTTCAGCCCAGAGCTTGGCTCATACAAGGGGCCTCCCATTGCTTTAAGGTTAGATCCAGCCATCACACCCATCAGGGTTAAACCAAGGAGGGTGCCTTTTGCTCTCAAAAGTAAAATAGATGCTGAGTTGGACAAACTGCTCCAACAAGGCATTCTAGAACCTGTGGATTCTAGTCCATGGGAAACCCCCATAGTGACACCATTAAAAGCCAATGGTGAAGTCCGAATTTGTGCGGACTATAAATGCACTCTAAACAAAGCCTTGCAGCAGCATGCATATCCAGTGCCTGTGGTGAGCCACATTCTGGCCTCACTGAAAGGGGGAAAAGTCTTTGCTAATCTTGACTTAGCTCAGGCCTACCAACAGTTACCTGTTGATAAGGCAACAGCTGAGGCCCAAACGATAGTTACTCACAGAGGAGCTTTTAAAGTAAAAAGACTGCAGTTTGGGGTCAATGTAGCCCCTGGCATTTTCCAAGGGGTGATGGAGCGAACACTCTGTGGTATTCCTGGGGTCTGCCCCTATTTCGATGATGTCCTCATTGCAGGAGAGTCATCTGGAAACTTGGCTGAAAGGCTGAGAGCTGTCTTGCTGTGTTTCCGCCAAGCTGGCTGAAGTTGCAGCAAGACAAATGTAAAATTGGTGTAACATCCACTGAATTTCTAGGGTTTCGTATTGATGCAGAAGGCATCCACCCTGCAGAGTCTAAATTCCAGGCCATTCAACTGGCCCCAAGTCCCCAGTCAAAAGCTGAACTCCAGGCTTTTCTGGGCCTACTTAATTTTTATCATTCATTTCTCCCCCACAAGGCTGCAGTGGCTGAGCCGTTACACCGGCTCTTGGACAAGCAGACTCCATGGAAATGGACAAACGTCCATGAAAGGGCTTTTAAAGAAGTCAAGGCCTTGCTATCTTCAAATGCGGTCCTGGCGCATTTCAATGAGCAATTGCCTGTGTGCATCGCATGTGATGCCTCCCCTTATGGGGTAGGAGCAGTGTTAAGTCATCTCAAGGCTGATGAGACTCAGGTCCCTGTGGCCTATTACTCCAGAACTCTCTCATCTGCAGAGCGTAATTACTCGCAGATTGACAGAGAAGCCTTGGCAATAATCTCAGGCATCAAGAAATTTCATGAATTCTTGTATGGCCAACATTTCATGGTCTACACTGACCACAAGCCTTTGCTGGGTTTGTTTACAACCAATAAGCAGACCCCACACATTATCTCCCCCAGAATGCTGAGATGGTCAATTTTCTTGTCAGCTTATGACTACACCGATTCACAAACCAGGGACAGAGATGGGCCACGCATGCGCAAGACGGGAGAATGGCCTGCAATGATTGGCTGTGCATCCCCTTGCAAGGGGAGTATAAAAAGGCCAGTTGCCATTGTGTTCTTGCTTCTGTTCTGTGAATGTACTTAATAAAGAGATCCTTTGTTATGAACCTGCCTTGTCTCGATGTCTGCTTTGCAAGAAGAGAACACTAATAGGCCCAGTTTCTTCACCAAATGCTGAGGAATTATTGTGTTGAATGCCAAACTAAAATCATTCACACACGAGTATTCTTCTCCTCCAGGTGCACCAAACTAAGATGAAGCACACAAGAAAGTGCATCATCTATAGAGTGGTTCTTCTGATAAGCAAACTGTAATGAGTCAAATGCAGGGGGAAGACATGAAACAATATAGTCCTTTATTAATCTCTCAAAACACTTCATCATAATGGAAGTGAGTGCAACGGGACGGTAATCATTAAGGCGTGTAATTATAGATTTTTGGGGGACTGGTACAATGATTGCAGCCTTAAAACAAGTTGGAACCATGGCCTGATGCAATGAAATATTGAAGATGTCTATAAGAACAGAGGCCAGCTGGTCAGCACACTCCTTAAGTACTCGCCCAGGGATATTATCAGGACCCGCAGCCTTTCACGTGTTGACTTTCCGCAAGATCTTCCAAACAGCAGTTGTATCAAACATAAGCACGTGTTCATCAGGAAGGGGAACAGCCTTTCTTGCTGGAACATTATTTTGAGGCCTCAAACCGTCCAAAAAACATGTTTAGCTTATTTAGAAAATCCGTGTCACTCTTACATGTCAAGGAAGCTGCCTTTTAATCAGAGATAACCTGGATACCTTGCCACATGCGTCTGGGTCCATAGGATCTTGAAAAAAGTTCTGTACTTTCTGACTGTAGGCCTGCTTTGCTGTTCTTATAGCACGACACAAAT
The DNA here is from genome assembly GCA_023970755.1 of Azemiops feae. NCBI lineage: Eukaryota > Metazoa > Chordata > Lepidosauria > Squamata > Viperidae > Azemiops > Azemiops feae. The sequence goes on from JALGBA010000038.1 coordinate 678,487, forward strand.
CAGCTCTTGCTATAGTAAGTGCTGCCACATCGCCTGATTTAAAAGTGGCATTTCTCACCTTCAATATCACATATACCTCCTGAGACATCCAAGGTTTCTCATTTGCCCACATAACAATAGTCTTAAAAACAATTACATCCTCCATACACTTTTGAATATAAACAGACACAATAGAAGCTTACTCATTCACATCAGTATGTTGACCATACATTGCAGCCTCTTTAAATATGTTCCAATTTGTGCACCCAAAACAATCTTGTAGAGTTTCCATACCTCCTGCCAGCCACACTCTCACCTGTTTCATAGTTGGTCTCTCTAATTAACAAAGGCTTATTTTCTGGCATAAGCATCACAGAGAGATGATCTGAAGAGCCAAAATGAGGACGAGGGGCAGCCTTAAAAGCTTTCTCAATGTTAGAATAAGCTAAATCCAGAGTATTCACAATTCTACTAGCAAAATTCATGTATTGATGGAAATTAGCAAGGGCTGCTTTCAAATCAATCTGATGAAAATCCCCTACCACAATGAAAATCCCCTCTGAATGGACAGTTTGCAAGTCACTGATAGTACAATAAAGAGCACTCAGGGCTTCACTCTTGTTGGCACCAGGGGTGGAGGGAAATATAAATAACTATGATTAGAATAACAGTAAATTCTCTTGGCAAGTAAAAGGGTCTACATTTAACAGTCAAACACTGGACGTCAGGAGAGCATTGACTGGAGACTACCTTAACATTAGTACACCATCTCTCATTAATATAAATACATATACCACAAAATTTTCCACTCAGAACACAGTTCCTCTTCAGCCAAAATGTTGTAAAACCCATCATACTGATGGCATTGTCCAGAATAGATGACTTTAACCATGTCTCTGTCAGGATTATAGCACAACAGTCTCTCATCTCCCTGTTAGTGGCTAGCTCAAGATTCAGATCATCCATCTTAGTCTCTAAGGAGCGAACATTACCAAACAAGAGAGATGGGAGTGGCATGCGGATTAGCCCTTAATTTAGCTTGTGTCCCTGCATGACCACACCTCCTTTTTCTTTTTCTTCTTTTTCGATCACCTTTTCCTTAAAGGGCATTGCTCCCACTCGCCCCCAGATCTTGCTGTCACCACCTCCAGCTCCTCCAAAAACCTTGCTCCCCTTTTCTGGACCTGCCAACAGTCACATCCAATTCCTTCACCCTATAAGTCTCGGGACCTCTCCTCCGTCTCCCTCGAAAACAGCCCTGGTTGATAAGAGAATCCATCACCGTGCCAGCAATCAGATCTTGCTGCTGGCAGAACAATTCCAAACAGCGCAAACAAGTTTTAATGGTTTCACCAACAGTTCCAAAATAGCTAAAAACTCGCCATGCCAGTAAAGACTGTCGGTCATATCTTAACTTAGTTAAATTACCTTGTTCAAACACACCAAAACTTTCCAATCCATGAAGCTTATATCCCTTATATCCCTCTAAAAACATGAACTCTAATTCTATATATTTTATTTGCATAGCCAGAATTTGTAAAGAAAACCAATGTGTCAGACCCTCAATGTATTTCTTTCCTATGCCCTCATTTTGGGGTTCTGCCATTCTATTGGGGGGAGGGGGACCTAGGGGTATTCTGCAGTATGCTTCCTTTGCTTTGTTCTATCCTCTTTGAAGTATCTTTTTTGGGTGTGAAAGGAATGTGCCTCCGGCCATCTGCCTTATCTCCAGGCGGATGGGAAGAAGCCGCGGAGAAACCTGACAGCCTTGAGAACGGCGCCTTATCAGTTCTTTCCCACACCAACTTAGCACCTATGGATGGACAGTTGGGGTGAGGTTTGAAAGGGTTCTTTTAATGTAATGTTTCGCATGGGAAATCTTTAGATCCTGCCTTACTATCCTGCTATCAATACCTTCCAATAAAAGTTCCTGTTGAGACAATGCAAGTTTCAAGAGTTCTGCTTTCTTGGGAGGATTAATTGAGACAGGTCCTTACACAATGTCTTAGAAAACTTTCTGTAACAACATTTGGTTTCTAACTCAGATAATATATTGCTTGCTATGGTAATCTATTCCCCTTTTCATGAGTTCTTAGACATTTCCAACAGCTGAAAATTTCCATTTGCTGATTTGTGAAGAGAAATATATCTATTTATGTATTTTATCTAAATTAAATTCTAGTATGTAGTTTGGAAATGACTTTATCTAATATTCTTTCCACTCAACTATTTTTTAGAATTCTATTGGTGGCATACATAATGCTCTATCTTCCTATTTTCTTAACCATGACTACTCTGGAGAGGTGAGGTGGATTAGAGAGAGAGTTGGTTTGGTGCCTAAGAGAGTCTCCCAATTTCGAATCCATCTCAATTACTATGTTAAACCAACTCTCATCTTCACTGGATGTAAACAATCTAGATAGATAGGTAGGTAGGTAGGTAGGTAGGTAGGTAGGTAGGTAGGCAGACAGACAGACAGACAGACAGACAGATAACCTTTATTGCCATTTTTTTTCTGTGGGTACAATGGCAAACATTAAAAATGAAATTTAGTTGCTTCCTCTCAAGGTGTACACATACATAACACATTTAAAACATACTATATATGTATGTCTATACATAATATATGTATAGACCTACACCCTTACGTATAAGTAATACTATTCACTGTCCATCTTGAATACATAACGGAAGGAGGAAGCTTTAGAGTTCACAAGGTTAATACTGTATGGAACTCTAAAGTTTCCTCCTTCTGTTATGTATCACAGGTGTTCCTGTTTTTTCTGAGACCAGCTTGAAAATATGACATTCTTATTTCAATTATTCATATGCATATTTATATACACATTCATGTGCTGTTTGCCATTTAAAAACAATATATCTGAAAACCATATAATAATAAAAGGTAATAGAACAAGCTTATACTTAAGTTTTCAAAAATAAGCATATAAACAACACACTCACATGCATACATTTCCACATTAAACAACCTAGCCTACAGATAGGCCCAATACAGAATAATTGTAAAGCTGCTCCTTAACATTGAAAATGATCTCTATTGTGTGGGTTCTTAATGCCTGTGAAAATAACAACTGTTGATGGTTTTTAGGATGAACAACAGCCATTTGGACAAAACCGCAACCATATTAAAAATGCAAGCAGAAACTCAGCATTGAAAAGAGGAGAGCCCAAAGACCTTGCTGCAATTAGCCTTGCTAGAGGCCCCACCCTCCAAATTGCTGGGTGTGTTTGCTATCAACAGCTAGAATCAAGCAGATAAAGAGAATGCAGCCAGTGAAGCTTTGGGTAGCATGGAAATAAAAGTGATTAGAAAGCGGGGTGGGGGTGGCAACTGTCATTTACAATGTTGAGCAGATGAAGTTGAGGTTATTGAAGAGAGGAAACTCTGATTTCTTGGGAAATGGAAATGGAAAGACACATGTATATTTCATCTGAAGACTCAGCTTTGCTAAATGTCCCTTTGTAGTTTTTCTTCTTTATCCCACTACAGAAGAGGAAACATTTTCCAGTTATCGGTGCTATCAGATACAATTATCAGGATACTTGCTGTTTCACAGGCCCCTGCTTCTCGCATGTTATATTAATAACATGTTATACTAATTATAGTATAACATAGTATAATGTAAAATCACAATTCTAATATTTTCCTGGGGAAGCAAACTAAAAAACAAACCCACAAACAAACTCTAAAGTAATATGGAATGAAAAAGTATAAGTAGGGGAATAAGCAAAGTGTACAAATGATTTCGAGGAGAGAGGAAGAAGAGAAATAATTCTTGTGGCATATTGATATATGCGTACCTATTCCATCAAAATCAAATGACTAAAGGTAATTTTCACTTTTAAAGTGCCAATTGGTCTTCTTTCCGATATTCACTTATTTGCATTTCAGGTATCTTGAATATCCAAAGGCTGATGAATGAGCCACCTCCTATAAAAAGATGGTTGGAAACTTTCTCCTCCTTCTATGGCTAGCATTGCCATTAACGATGGCCGTGTACACGTCAATGAAGGAAAACGGTGTTAGGATGGGAAAGAAAATCACCCTTTCCTCAAACCCAGTCAAAATGTACTGCTTAGAATGAAGAATGGAATGCCAAAATTGGAAATACTTAGAAGATAAGCATATTTGGATTATATGGTCTTTTCTGCCAACTCAATGTCTTCATTACAAGCATATTTAAAAATAGTAATGAAACAGTACCTATATGCATGAATATCATCAGGGATAGCATAAAGAAATCAAGTTGATTATATTATTACAAACAGATAGACTGGTAAGTTATAATAGCAAAGATATGGCAAGAGGCTTTCTCTGGAACACATAATGAACACATAATGAACGCAAGTTCCAAGTCCAAAAATCTAACTTTCCAAGCTAAAGTGGATGAATAAACCCAACCAGATTACGTAATATGGTGTTGAGCAAAGATCCGCCATTTTTCCTAGTGATAAAGATTACGTTTTTACTCTCTATCCGCTTTTCCAACCATTGGTAAAATAAGTTCTGTGTCTTCTTTTCCTTTGATTCTCAATGTAAGTCTGTCCATTTCCACACAGTCCAATATTTTCTTAATTATTGCTTCCTCCGATGGTGTTGTCTCATTTTTCCAGTGCTGTGTAAATACAATCCTCGCTGCAGTTAATACATGTAATGTTAAATATGCATTTGTTTATCAAACTTTTCTGGCATTATGCCTAGTAAAAAAAAGTTCAGGTTTAAAATCTACATGTTTTCCTAACATTTTTTCTAACTACTTATGTATGTTAGTCCAAAATGTTTTTGCTTTTACACATGTCCACACAAGTGATAATATGTACCAGGATTTTGATTACATTTCCAGCATTTGCTAGACATATTTTTAAACATTTTTGCTAATCTAACAGGTGGAAAATGCCATCTATAAAACATTTTATATAGATTTTCTTTATATGAAGTAGCCATTGTCAGTTTATAATTTCTTTCCCATAGATTTTTCCATTTCTCTAATTCTATGTTATGCCCAGAGTTTTTTTGCCCATATAATCATTGTTTCTTTCACTTGTTCGTCTTCCATTTTTAAATTCAACAAAAAATTATACAATTATTAATCATTTTTTCATCAGAAGTCAACAACACCTGATCAAACACTGTCTGATCTTTATAACAGCCGTATGCTTTAATATCTTTATTGTACCTCGATTGCATTTGCAATCGGGGCCACCATGATAAATCAATGCCTTGGTCTTCTAGCTCTTGTTTAGATTTTAATTTCCCATCTGTATTCAGAATATCCTTATATGTTAAAAAAAATTCAAATTTAACTAAATTTGGATGTGTGAAAGCTTCCATCGTTGATAACCATTCTGGGATTTTCATGTAAATTTTAGGTTTTATCTTTTCCCATTTTTAAGATCCGCCATTTTTAAAGAGAACATCAGGAACTGTTTAAATCTCAGTCTAAATCTCATTGACAGAGGAATTGTGGACTGAAATCAAATAATGTGATAAAAGATACCATGTAAATTAAGTAACAGAAGAAACTAAACTGGGGATCAGAACAAATGGTGGAAATAACCAAGAAGAGAAATTAAAGACCTTAGGTAGGACCTGAACAAAGTATTTCAGGGAGACCAAACCAATGTAAAGGTACAGCAACCAAGCTTAGTATTGACAAAGAAAGCATTGATTTAGTGGGTATTTCTGCTGTTTAGGACCAACAATTAACAGAAAAGGATCAGGATCAAAAATTAGCACTTGGTAGGATAGAAATAAAGGCTTGGAAAAGTTATTCAGGGGTTGTAAGGTGTCTACAAAGCTCAGTATAATGTATTGAAATTGTTTTCCTTATGACACTATGGAAATTAAAGTAGGACATTGAAGAAACAGGATAATTTTGAACTTTACCTTGGAGAAAGGGCTTGAGAATATCATGACCAGCAAAGAAAAAGATCAGAAAATAAATCAATTGCCTGTGATGCATTACTGAAATTAAATCTGAATAGTTGCCATCTTGTTCAAGCAACTTATGACTTGTGCATATTTCTGTAACTGTATTGTAATAATTCATAGTTTCAAATGGCATTTCCATTTTTACAGGAATTATTACTAGAAGGCATCCTGCTACATTATAGTTCCAAATTCAACAACCAAATATTGTTGCTATTTTCGCTTGTTAGTCAAGAATCTACATTGGAATTTGTTTCAGAGTATGTGAAATGCTGTTTGATCTTTTTTTTTTCAATTGTAATTTCAACTTGTGAACATACAAGTCTGTATCTGATGTGTTTAGAACAAAATCAGGTGACAAACTTCTTTATACAGTATTGTAATTATAGGATAATGCTATGTTATGAATGTACAATATGTTTTATCATTTGTGCTTATAGTGTAAGCACATTCTAGATACTATAGTACAATAGCAAGAGATTTATTGGAGGTCACATCACCGCATCAGATTGTTTTTTAGTCCAATAAATATGAGGACTTCCAGACTGCTCTGGGGAAATTTCTAAGTATGAGCACTGCATCTTCTGCTATAATCTTAGTTTGACTGTGGGAAAGTGAAATTAATACTATTATTCTTGAGTGTTGCCTCTTGTCAAGGGGAGCCCATAATACCTCTTACTGTGGAGCTTCAGGGAGTGAAAAAACCCCGAGAGATGATTATACACAGGTAGTGCAAGTTTCACAGTGAATATAATAATACCTCTGGCAGTATGCATAATTACACCTACTGTTTGGTAGTGAAGAGGGCAAAGTAGCATTTATTTGAATAGAGTAGGCACATAGCTTGATGATGGTGATTCTGTAAACACAGAGCATCCAATGGCAAGGGCAGCCTATGGACTTGATTCATTAGTTATGGCATTATTTGGACAAGGATAGCCTAAGTCTACCTACGTCTGATTCATGGCCTAATGATCTCATGACTGTATTGCAACAATGCATTCTATATGGGTTTGCTCTTGAAGTTAATTGGACTAGTGCTGAAAATGATATAGTGGCATATAAGACTGGATTTCAAAATATTACACTGGCTGTATGCAACCAAGTATTCAAGAGATTGCTTACTCAATATCATCAAATCCCTGAACTAAGCAGTAATACAGGATTTAGAACTTCTAAACACTGTTAAACTGTTTTCTTCATTAAACCCCACCCCCATCCCCTTGGTTTAATTTCAGTTTTCATGTATTTTAGGGTGCTTCCTGGAGGAAGAGGAAAAAATACAATAACATACCTGGCCACAAGAAATTTGGTTATTACAAAACATGCTATCACAAATCATGTAGTGATACATCACTACAACTGTTAGTTGATTGAATATCTAATATTTAAATATAATCTTTTAAATAACCTGTTTTATATGTCCTCAATGTCAACTATGGTTCTGGTGTTATAGTGTTTTCCAGAAGGAACATAGTATAATAACCCAGAAGAAATTCTCTCTTTCTGCTGTAATCAACATTCACTCCAGAAACATTTTTCTTTCTTACAGAGCAGATTTTAGACAAGGGACTGTCACACTGTGCAACTGCCCATCCATCACACAAGTTAAGATCTACCCACTTCAGTGTTCTGACTTCTCATCATTCATAGGATACAGTACCTATTTAGATAAATGAACTACAGAAATACTGTGTTAAATTTGTCCTTATAAATTAAAAACATGCTGTTGTCATCTTTTTGAGTTTCACTGTGTTGTATGCATGATTACATAAACATTATAATTTAATCAGTGCTAGCCAGAGATAGGGACAGGTATCCAGAGAATCTGAACACTTCTGAAGAGTAATGAGCTGATATATGCTTGTGTCCTGCTCTGTAGATTGCTTATCTAATAGAAATAGGAAGAGTGGAGAATACACTCTAGGTATACATTTGTTGCTGATGTTACATTTCAAGTCTTTGGTGCCATAGATAACGGAGCACATGATTTTCTTTTCTCCCTTCCTTCTCTTCTTCATTCTTTATATTTTTACTCCTCAAAAAAAACCCACCAAACTGTTTTTGTTTTGTTTTAAAAATTTCTTATTCCAAACATCCACAAAGGAGAAGACGGGTTTTTCCCCCCCTTTTGTGAATGTTACTGTAAATTTTTAAAATAAATTCAAATGTTTTAAGAGCATTTTGAAATAAGGTATCAGGCTTCTTTTGGATAGTGATTTGTAAATGTTGTGTGATTCTCTCTCCATGGATCTATATTAATTTTGTTATTATATTTGTTTAAATGTTAACAATGGGTTATCTTTCCTAAAGAATGATCAATATAATTTCCTTACAATTACCGTATCTATAGCTTGATTTGTAACCATGGAGGGGAAAACAAGTGAATAGAGGTGATTACAATGTTAAGCCAGTGAATGAAATTATTGCTTTACTAGAACTACTTGATGAGTAGAATTACTGAAAGAATAAATAATTCCACAGTCGTGTTATCTGATGTGTTTAGGTGTGAAGCATGAGAAACTGATGCGACTAATGCTTGTTGAGTTAATTTTGTGACTATTATGGGTTTTCAGCTCGTAAAGTCTAATGGAAACCATGAGGTCTTATTAATTAGCAGCTTGTGAACACACTTGAGTTTGCAATCTAAGAGCAATAATAGGTTGAACAGAAAAGGCATTTCAGTCTTCCTGTGTTTCATGTGAAAGCAATTTGTTATTCTTTTTAATTTGTTGCAGAAAGTAATTAGAAATAATTTTAGAATATGAAATTCAAAAGTGGTCTCTTTGGAATGCTGTCAGCATTTCAGGATACAAACTCATGTCTAACCTTATTAATGATCTCATATACTGTATATGCTACAAAGTTTCTAAAATTCTGCACCTAGCAAAACATCATACAGTGGCTGAGTATGTTTATACCATACTTCAGCTTTTTATACTCACTTACTTTGATATATTACTTCAATGCTGTATCATTATACTGCTAACCATCTTTATTTTACAGATGAAATAATTAACATATGAAAATATTCACCTACAAATGAATTTTTTATATTTACAATCCTTAAAGAGGAGTTATATAAATTATAGGAATATTCATTAGTCTTTCTTTAATTTACTTCATTTGTAATGTTCAAAATAAGACAATATTTGTATATTACATGACAATGGATAACTGTTTTTATAATTAGGAAAGGATCCTTTTCTGATTAGGAAAGGATTCATTAATTCCCTATTTTAATGGAAAATGGATGTTAGCAGAAAATAAAATAGGTTCAAACATTTCCCTTCCTGTAGTCCTTATGATCCTCTTGAAATCCCTTTCTCAAAGTTTACATGCCATAAGATATATAGGGTTTTACTTCTCTAATTTATAATGATTATTAAGATTCATTCTTCTGTCTGACTGTAGAAATGAAAAAATGGACTTATGAATCTATCACATATCTTCCATTAATTCATAATCTTTTTTTAATGAACAATATTAAGTTGAAGAAAACATCATTTTCTTTTCCTTAGTCCTTTAATGAATGTACCAAAATATCTAATAAAATGTTTTTTATTGATTGATTTTAGTTTTGAGGCCACTCTACTCAAAGGTATGAGTGGTTTCAGATCAAAACAGGTCACATATAAAAAGAAAATCATGATTGCCTGGAAGAATAATACAACCTGCTATAAACCAAACCTAACTAAAGGAGGCTCCACGAGAATCTGGGACAACAATCAGCTTTTAGTAATTTTCTGAACATCATAATGGTGACAGCTGCATATGCTTAAACTAACAGGAATCAGGAATTTCATTAATCAAGATTTTTGCTAATTAGTGTCCTAGATTTGGGGAAAGTATTTTCAACTTCCACAACTGGAGAATATTTATTGGTTTCATATGTACAAAATATTTCTGAATAAGGTAATTGGCACAATTGGAGATTTTAAGAAAAGAATTTTGTATTAAAACACAATGTCCAGAATTTATTAACTTTTAATAAATGATATACGTGATTCATACATATTCTATATTTTATGAAACTGATTGTTCTAGGGGAAAAAAGCAACAAAAATGCTTCTTATCTATATAAGTCAGCATCCATATTTTAAAGAATTATCTCTTTTCATTTTCTCTGAAAATACTTCATAGGTGATGCAGTACATCATAGAGCATACATGATTAAAAAGTACCCTTAGATTGGCAAGGTTAAAACATAGGTGCATAGGTGATAGTGCTGTTATAAAGTGACAATATTTGGAGGAAATACAGGAATTTAATCTCATTATATGACAGTTATAAAATCATACATTAGCCTAATCAATTCTTTGCAGCAAAGTTTTAACACGTGTCAAATATGACCCATTACTTACACATTGGATACAGGATTTGAATTGTCACAGTAGTAGAAAAATTAGTATGTAGGATATAAAATAAAGATTTAATTAGTAAATAGATTTATACAATTCAGTAAATATATTTCTTAAATTAAATTAGATTTTTTAATAGTTTGCATGAGGATATTTAAAATATTTTTAGATAATTATTTTATTTATTAGGTTTGTGATTCTTGACAAGATTAATCAAAGAAATACTGATGCTCTGCTGCTTGTCAGATTTTGCACATTTTATCTAAAAATAAAAGATGAATTTGATAATACAAAGTTATAATATAAAAGGTTCTTTCAGTAAGCAACATTTTCTTCAATTGGATGAATGGATGATATTTAATTCTATGTAGAAAAATGTTAAAAATAAATCCAACAAAGTCAGAAAAGCAATTAAATTTCTTTAGACCCAAATGACTCATAAATGTCTAGTACAAGTGTTTGTCTTATACCAGACATAAATCTTCAGAAGAAAGCATTATTATAGATACAATTTGGATCACTAGAAGAAATCCTCTTTTCTCAAATGCGGTACAAAACATCATAAACTGCACAAGCCAAAAATATTAACTTACAACAAATTTAATATTGCCAGGCTGCAATATTCCAGGTGGCAACCAATTATCTGCTGTGTTTTTGCTTCCATCTAGTGGTCCGGATTTTGGCCCTGATGTGGTAGCCTTTCAAATAATAACTTATCAACTTCTCCCCTTTCCTGACTGTTCCTGTTCGATTAGTACCATAGACTCCTGTCTGGACATCACACACCCCGAGAGCAGTGCTTTTCAAGCTTGGCAACTTATAAAATGTGTGGACTTCAAGTCCCAGAATTCCCGAGAATTGAAATTCACACATCTTAAAAGTTGCCAGGTTGAAAGATCTCATTATTCATTCAAAACTGGGACTACGATTCCCTCAGAGGATATGTTTCTTTTTCTTCTATACTGAATGTTTCGGAAAAAAGAGATTAAAAATAGGATTAGGAACACCGTCACCCACCCTCCATTACGCCAGTCCCACTGAACTATTTTGAACTGCAGTCACTCCCGCCTATAATTGCTTTCTCGCGTTTCGAAGTTGACACATCTCGCGATACTTTCTCAGTGCGATTGCGCCGTATTGAAAAGTGAGGAATACAAGAGTATACAGTCGCGTTGAATTTCAAGTTTCTTCTCAATGGATTTGTTTTTTAAGAATACCTGTTACAGCACTGCTCAGGAACTCTCGAGTACACGAAGAAATATAAATACTAGAACAAAGCAGTTTCAACTGCATCAAAATTAAAAAAGGAAACCTTTTGCTTGCTTCCTCCCCTGCAGAGTTCGTACTTTGGGAGATGGAGTGACTTCTGCTTCGTACAGCTTTGTGAAAACGAAGATTGTGCTGGTTGGATTGCTGTTTAAATGCACAGGGACCTAGGCAAAGATACATTTAAGCTTCGCAGTGGGGTAGGATCACATGCTTTTAAAAGTATGAGTAATACTTTTAAGGAATAAGATTTTTTCCCTGTCACTCAGAATGCTGCCGATATTCAAGATAAATGTCTGGAAATTCTAAAGAATTCTCTTGTATTCGTTTAACCTGCAAAACATGTTACTATTTTATTTGATGCTGCAGACTAACTCCCCTCCCTATCCAAATTGCACTTGCCATTATTTAAAACACACACATACGCAAGAAAGAAAATAGAATTTCGACAGAAAACTGGCTTCTTTTCTCGACCCCCATTCGCTCCAAGGGACAAAAAGCCTAAACGCGACCCTTCGTCTAGCACCGCTGAGCTCCACCACTCCTTCCCCGCACCCAGGCAACCGCTGGCCAAGCTATCGGAAATGACGGCTGTGGGGAGTTTTTGGAGCTTTTCTTTTAACTCTCTGAAAAAGAGGCGGAGACACCCGGCTAGGCTCCTCCTCCTGGGCCTCAGCCGGGCGGCCGAGGCTGAATTCCTCTGCCTGGCGCGGCCCGGACCGGGCGGGGCCAGACTGGATCCCGGAAACGCTTCCCGACCGTGCCCAGCGTTCTGGCCCACCCCTTCCCTCCGCCCCCGCCGCTACCACCCGGAGACGCCCCCTCGCCGCACGCAGACGGGAAGGGGGGCCCGCCCCGCCCCCACGAAGCCAGGGGGGCCTGGCCGCCTCAGCTGCCCCCGCGCAAGGGGGCCGACTGGGTGGGAATCGCGAGATGATTGTGCTGGAAGCGGCCCCCCCGCGAGCGGTGAGAGGGCGAAGGCCCCGGGGAGAGTTCGGCGTGGGTCCGTCCGCCTGTGCGGCGCGCGCGCGCGCGCGCACGTAACGAGCGGATTGTTGGCAGAGCCTGACAAGCGGAGGGGAAGGAAGGAAGGAGGGGGGGGCGCTGTGGCTGGCTGGGCGCCTGTTAAGTGGGAGGTGTCCAGGAGAGGTCAAAGCAGTGGGCTTTCGGGGGGAGGAGTTGTAACAGTGAGGGCGGGATTATATTGTGATCTGAAGGGGGGGGGAGTTGCACACCCCTATGCACAAAAGCGTACACACGCAAGAAAAGGCAGCTGTAGCACAAAAGTAACAACCCTGCATTACAATCTTGCATGGAGAAGGATATTAAGGGTATTATTAACGAAAGAAAATGATCAACTTCATCTACTAGTTTTACAAATCATTCCAGTGCTGGTTTTTCTAGAAAGGTACTGGTTGTATAAGAAGGATCAGCTTTAATCAAGCCAGATGATTGGTAGAGAATTACTCCTTGAGGCCTATAATTAAGGGTCAGTATTAAGAGTGATATGATTTATCCCGCTTGCAACCACCCTCACTTTAGAATGGTTTTCTTGGATTGGATCTTTTGGAATCTGGTTCTCAACCCATTACATACAGTATTTCAGTTGGATAGAAAGGCAAAACTTTAAGAAGGTTGTGAGAATTGTGCACTTCTTTCAATACCTATACACGTTTCCAAACTTTTGGCCTGTTTCGGAGTTTGTGATTGGGTTGCTTAGATAGGGCACACCTATTATCCATGCATTTGTGTAATAGAGATGTGATAATGCCACCACTAAAACGTTGAAACTAGTAAGTATTTGCAAGTTTAATTGCTGCTGCTTCCTTCGAAATGTGCTCTCAGCATGGTCACTGCAGTATGATGCTGCTGCTTTGATTTGGCAGCTTTGGAAATAGAGATCACAAGTGAAAGCAAGGTTTGCAGTATATTTATATTTTTGCTGAATTCTAAATAATTTTGATTATTTTATTCCTTTATTGTTTGCTAGAGCATGCCAATCAGAGTAGATTATAAAAATGTTTTTGTAATACCTTTATATTTGTGGTATTCTAGGTCTTATTCCTAATTATGTATTCTGATATAATTAAAAACAGCAGGGTAACCTTACTGCATGAGGAACTGAGTGTACAGAGGACCTGTTCCACCACAGAGGGCAGTCTGTGTAGTTTTGGGGGTCTTTTTCATCTTGAGCTTTGCAACAGAACTATGTAAACTTTATCTACTACATATTTATATATGATGAGAGTAGAAGTTAAACAGGTAATGCTAATTTCCTACTGTAGTAATATAATGTTTTTTACATAAAATGTTTAAATAGGAAAACAATATGCAATATTTTCAGTGTTTTGTTAATAGACTAGTTCTTGTCTTGAAAAATACTTATTTATTTCCTTCTTTCCTTAAATAGTATTTTATAAAACAAGACTGGCAGACAAATAAAAATCCTGTGTTATATTTGTTTTTTATGATGAGATATTAAAATGTGCGTATTTGACATTTGAGAATTAGTTTGGTTAAGGTATCAGGCTATAAAACCAGGAAAACATGAGTTGCTTTAGGCATGAAGCTTGGTAACTTGGGGTCAGTCACCTTTTTAAAGGCTCCAATAAAAGATAATGGTGAACCACTTCCAAAATATTGCCAAGAAAACGGCATGGATTTATTCATACAATCACCAGAAGTCAAGGCACAAAATATCATACTGACATTTAAGCAAATGCTAGCTGGAATGATAACTGTATTTTATAGTGGGAATGTATTAATTGACAGGGTAATGTTATTCCTTCACCAGATGTAATGATATTGGAACAACAGGCAGTTTTTTAAAAAGAACTTTCAGTAAATACCATTGGATATTATGTAAATTCAATAGATTTATCAATGACTATTAATATCAAGTCATAGACCCCTTATGTTCAGAAATAGTATACCTGCAGTATTCAGATGCTGGGACAAAAGGAGTGATCAAAGTGCTTCTGTAATAACTTGGAGCACTTGGTTGATAGTGATTATGGTGCTAGGTTTTATAGATCCAACATTGGATTAATAGTACAGATAGTCTTCGACTTACCACCATAATTGAGCCCAAAAATTCTGTTGCTATGTGAGACATTTGTTAAGTGAATTTTGCCCCATTTTACGACCTTGCCACATTTGTTAAGCGAATCACTGCAATTATTAAGTTAGTAACATGGTTCTTAAGTGTATCTGGCTTCCCCATTAACTTTGCTTGTCAGAAAGTTGCAAAAGGTGATCACATGACCCTGGGACACCCGCAACTATCATAAGTATGAGTCAGTTGCCAAGCACCTGAATTTTGATCATGTGACCATGATGCAACAGTTGTAAGTGTGAAAAATTGTCATAAGTCACTTTTGTCAGTGCCATTGTAACTTCGAATGGTCACTAAATAAACTGTTGAAAGTCAAAGACTACCTCTAGTTAGTGAATGCTTAGCTGTTGTTGTAGATTAAGCAAATTTATTCTATGTCTTTTACACAGAGACACACACATATAACCACACCAACACTTGCAAAGCAAATTAGGGATAGGGAATAACTTTATTTTAGCTTTATAAACATATTCTAATGGTTGATTCTGTAGTGCCAAATTAATGAGCCATTAAATTTATTTGCTAGCATCTTAACAGTTAAGATATCTCATAGAGAATTATTAATGGTGATCACTGTACTGGAAATATCCCATAAATGGCAGTTAGTACCTGTATGGTTATGGATTTATGAGGCAATACCCAATGTAAAAATTATAGTGAAAGTTTAGTATGCTCCAGAAATACATAGAGTGATAGTGCTAATTAAGAATAATGTTGATTTTTTTTGAAGAAAAAGGTGTGGAAACCTTTATGTAAATTAAGGCACTATATAAAAAGAAATTTACATATTAATATTTCCAGTTTGACTAGGACATTTTCAGATTGATAACATTTTCTTTTACATACTTACCAAAGATAATTGTTTAACAATGTTAATCTATTCAGCTTGCATTTGCAATTTGCAGCTTATTATTGACAATTAATTTACAGAACAGAAAATTATTTGTAGAAAGAATTAAACACAATAAAATGTTCTGCCTGACATTTCTTTAAAATATAGCCTCCCTTAAACTAAATAATCTTCTAATTACCTTTTTTGTATGTACTACTTTAGCCCTGTGTCATTTGTTGATTTTTTTTCTTTTTTAGCAAAGAATTACTGGCAAGCAGGGAGATTTAATAGTACCTATTAACTAGTCAATGACAATCCCATTATAAGCCTTCTGATTTGTAGTGTAACTCATAGGAAAACAATGCATCCTTCCATTTTTAGGGGGTTACAGTAAAGACCAATTAACATACTTTGTTTTGCATTCTGAGAAGGTTGGTTTTAGAGAGCTGTATGTGTATACATACGGGAATAACGTCTTTCAAATAATTGGAAGCATTTTTATTCTACATATCTTATTTTTATTTATTGAAATTTATTAGCTGCCTGTATATGCTGTTTTTTGCACAGAGCATCCTCCTGTCACTTAATAATTTACTAAAAAATGGATTAATTTGGATTAAAAATTAATAATTGTATAATCATACAATTAATCATACAATACATAAATACATACAATACAATAAATTGTATGATTAATTGAATTATCATACATGCTGAAAAACAGCTGGTATGTAGGATCTTTTAAAGTCTTTGGTGGTATGAATGCCCATCTTTATAAATCTAGGTTTTTTTCAGAGGAGATATTTCTTTCTTCCTATTCAGTTAAGTGATATATTCCATGGCTTTGAATAGGTCATAAAAAGTTGGGTGAATCTGCATTAAAATATTATGTAGTTGTTGACAGTGTTGGACTTCAGGTTTTAGTGACCACGATCTAGAGAACAGATTTCCTAACGTTATGCCAACAACTGTGGCTGGCATCTTCAAAAAAATTAAACCTTTTATCCTTATTAGTTTTGAATCATGGGCTTAGTAAAGAGAAGTCTGGTTCAAATGTTCATGCTAAAAGAAGTATAATATGAGAATTTAGTGTCCACCCAGATGTCCCTCTATCCTGCATTAAGGGATTACATGGTCAGAAAGGGAGTGTCAACCCTTTTTTGAGGCTAAAAGGAAAAACAATCTTTAAATGTAATCTTGTTGTGAGAATTGTAAACATTCACTTCAGGTGTGTGTATGGGTATTCATGGCATTAAATGTGGATAAGATTTTACAAACTAGGTTGAGATGAAGTGTTAGTATACTATTGTGTATTCTTTATCATTTTTATTTATTATGTTGTTTCTCATTTTATTATCTTTTTTTGTAGAAGATCTATGAAGCATCCAAAGATCATAATTGCTGGAAAGTTTATTGACTGCTATTTCCTGAAAGTCCTGAAACTTAACATTAATCTGGCATGGCGCAAGGAAGCCAGCAGTTAGATATGCAGGTACTCCATGACCTCCGGCAACGTTTTCCTGAGATTCCTGAAAGTGTGGTGTCTCAATGCATGCTCCAGGTAGGTGTTGGTTGAACCAACAGTAGTTTCTCTTTGAAGTAGTAGATAAGGGTAACCTAACAAGATCCAAGGATAACTTTTCAGGAACAAAAAGAGTATGGAAAAAACTGGGACAGTGGATTATAGGAGATGAGAATAAGAACAAATAAAGTTGGTTATTTTAGCCAATTTTCATTAATCTTGTTATACTTCTAGAAAACAGTTTCCTTCTTCCCCCTTTCTTTTCTTTTGCAAATAATTCTATTAGGCTCAATTTAATTAAAAATAAAAGTATAACTAAATAGCATGGGCATAGCTAGAAATTTATATCCTACCAAAATTAGTGGGGATAAATTCATTCTTAAGTTCTAAATTTTCAAGATTGGTAGAAGCAACTTGATACGTTCAGCTTTTGTTCTTGAAAGTATTTTCCATCCTATATTTTCTTCCTATAAAATTTATTTTCTTCCATTCCACTATTAGTTTCATTTACATTTATGAAATGGAATACTGTGTGCAGAATACAAAATTCCCAGTGGGAAAAGAATTACTCTATTAGAAAACTCAAGCCTTAATTATTTCAGTTTCCACGTACATCTCCCATATCTGTTTTCCTATTTATCCCAAGCTGCAGTAGAAGGAGTAGATAACATTCTAGTTCATTCATTGAATAACACAAATTATATATTCTGGTTTTGGGGAAGCTTTTTAGCTAACAAGGTTTGGAGAAGTAACACCTGTTTTACAAAACTTTAAGAAGAATTAGTGAGATATTTTGTAACTGCATATATTTCAAAGCTGTAAGAAAGTTTATCTAGATGGTGATTGACAAATAATGCTTGTAATCTTTGTGGAAGATCTCTTATATCTTGGAAGATTTATTTATATAACTCTGCATAAGCAAATTTAAGTTAATCAAAATTACAAGTTTAAGTTATAACTTAAAGTAACAACCTTAACAAATATAATACTGAAGAGTAAGAGATTGTTGTACTATAGTTTCTAAAACTTGCTCCATAATGTCGAACACCAGCATGTATTATTTCTTCTAGAACAACAACAATCTTGATGCTTGTTGTCGAATTCTTGCACAAGAGAGCAACAAATACCTATATATGGAGTATCACAGCCCAGATGACACCCGAGTGAACAGGAATCGTCTTTTGCATATTAACCTTGGCATCCATCCTCATACTAACTATGGAGGGGATGGACCTCAACTTAATGGTGGTCGTACACTGGTACATAGTTCAAGTGATGGACATATTGATCCACAGTGCACCCCAGGCAAACAGCTGATCTGTTTAGTCCAAGAACCACATTCTGCTCCTGCTGTTGTTGCAGCTTCTCCAAACTATAATCCTTTTTTTATAAATGATCAGAATAGAAATGCAGCTACTCCTCCTCCACAGACACCTCAGCAGTCTTCTCCCATACAGCCTGGAATGAATACATCTGCTATGCAAGGTCCTCCTCCTCCTCCATATATGCATATACCTCGGTACAGCACAAATCCTATAACTGTTACAGTTTCACAAAACCTCCCTTCTGGGCAGCCTTTACCCAGAGCTTTACAAATTCTTCCTCAAATTCAAAGTACTCCTTATGGAGGTCCTGGATCACTGTATATTAGGCAGACAACTCAAGGTTCTTCAGGACGACAGACTCCTACTCAAAGTACACAGTGGCATTCATCACCACCAGGTCCAGTTCCACATTATAGTCCACATCCATTACCCGTCTATCCACACCAACAGAGCTATCAGCCTTCTCAGTATTCTCCCAAGCAGCCCCAGATTCCTCAATCTCCTTTTCGATCACCACCTGCTTCCCAGTGCCCTTCTCCTTTTGGATCGCCTCAACATCAAGTTCAACCCAGCCAATTAGGACATCAAAGTTCCCATGTATTTATGCCTCCTAGTCCTTCAACTGTGCTACCCCATCCATATCAACAAACACCACAGTCATATCAAAAACCAAGTGGACACTCAGTATCTTATCTCCCATATGGTGGACCTACTTTATCTAAAGGCTCCATGAACAAGATAGAAATTACTGTTGAACCACCACAAAGACCTGGGACTACACTTAATAGGAGCCCTTCACCTATAAGTAATCAGCCATCCCAACGGAATCAGCACCCACTATATACACCTGCAACTCCTTCAGGTTCTCCTTCCAGAAGTATAGCAGGTCAGCCTAAACCTCCTTATAGTGTTAATCCTGTATATATAACATATACACAACCAGTTGGACCTTCAGGTATTCTTACACAGTCCCCCCGTGTAATGGTATCTCAGCCAAATCCAGCAGTTTTTAAAATCACAGTAGGTCGAGCTCCTGCTGAGAATCTTCTAAATTTAGTGGACCAAGAAGAACATTCTGCAGCACCAGAACCTATTCAGCCCATTTCAGTTGTACCAGGATCTGGAGGTGAAAGAGGAAGGCATAAGTACCAGAGAAGTTCCAGCTCTGGATCAGATGACTATGCTTATACTCAAGGTAAGGTCGCTAAGCTTTTTGCTTAATTAAATTCTCAAAATGTTTCCTAAGAATCAAATAATTTGGACTGTGGTTCATTTTAAATAGCTGTGTCTCTAAATACAAATATATCTCTGAATGTATAAGTTAATATGGATAGGTTAACAAAATCATGCCTGTGATTTTTTTCTCAAGATGAAAGAAATACACACTTCTTTCATTTACCACTTTGAATTCTGCAGCAGTAAAAACAGTGATAAGGTGGGCCTGCTGTGTGATATGGTGACAAAAGTATGATAACTTAGCCTAGCCTAGCATAACATAGCATAATACATTATATTGCAAAAATATTGTGTACCACTTAATAGCACAGAAATGAACTAGAAATGGGACTGTCTTGTAATATGACATAACTGAATGGTACCCTAAAAATCTGATTACAAAACTAACATACCATTACATATTTCAGATAAAGGAAGCATAAAATAACCAGTGTAGAGGGTTTTTTTTTTTTAAAAAAAAAATATCGGTAGAAATTATTTGTTTTAATCTTTGATACAGCTTGAGTTTTATCAATATAAATTGCAATATTTAAGTTTTTTTGTACTTATTTGAATTATTTAATATTTTGAGGGACTAGTCCAGGCCATTACCAGGAGTCAACACTGACTTGAAGGCACAAAGAGAAGAATGGCTATGGAAAAGCAGAATTAGTTCATTAAAGTAGAAGGTGGAAGAATAGGACACCTTCTGCTATATAGTAGGCCATATAAGTATAAACTGAATTGGGGGGGAAAAACAGAATAAGAATATCTCACAAATGTCTATTTTCCACTTTGTAGTGAGCTTTCTTCAATAAGTACCTTATATTTTTAGGTACCTAACTCCTTTTTTTCCCCAAAGGAAAAAATTGAAGATTCATGAATGAAGAAAACAAAAGATAAAGCAGTCAAATAAGCTGTACAGTCGGTTGTTGTTATTAGTTTACCTTGCTCCAGTTTCTGGTTATTGGAATTCCTTGGATTTATCCTGAGCACTGATTTTGTGATCTAGAAAGAAAGCTGTTTTTCTAAAGGACATACTGTAACATTCCTTTAATAGGTGGTATTTATCAGTCAAGAGTATTTCAGACTACATTGTAGTTCAGCGACTAAGGTTTCTTCATATACATCTAGTTCTTCATTAGTGAAAGGCTAATGAACAAAAATGAACCAGGTCCCTGAACTGATAATATAGGTGGCCCTTGGTTAACAACCATTCTTTCAGCAATCAAACTTATGGTGGTTCTGAACAGATAGTACTTGTGACAAATCCTCCAAGTTCATGCTGTTGCCACTCTCCTACGTTCATATGGTTGTGATGCGAGTGCTTGGCAACCAGCCACATTTCTGACCATTGCAGCATCCTTCAGTCATGTGATTGTGATCTGCAATCTTCCTTTATGGCTTTCCACAAGCAAAGTCAATGAGGAAGCTATCAGGAATTCAGAGTCAGGGAAAGTCCTCACTTAATGATCCACAGTGATTTGTTTAACTGGGGACTTTTGGAACTGCTATCACTAAGCAGTACAGTCATGTGATGTCATACTTTACAACAGCATTACTTATTGATCAAAATTCAGATCCCAATTAGCATTGTTAAGAAGATTATCTTCATGAGTATGTAAAATAATGAACTTCCTTATGGAGGAATATTATGTCTACAGCTCTTGTTCCTTTCTCATGAAGTATTTGTACCTCAGCATTTGATTGCATGTTTATGTTTGCTTCTGTTTTGAAAAGGTCATTTGTACTGTAGTTACAAGCTGGATTTCTCAATTTTATGCATATTATTCTCTATAATGCATTAGCTTTGCTGTTACATCAACGTGCAAGGATGGAGAGGTTAGCAAAGGAGCTAAACTTTGAGAATGAGGAACTTGAGAAACTTAAAGGTGAAGTAAATAATATGGAACATGATCTTATGCAAAGGCGTCTGAGAAGAGTGAGCTGTACAACCTCAATCCCAACAGTAAGCAATTTTTCTATAATTATATTAAAATAAAATTGTTCTTTACTGACAGTATGAATAATTCACTATATTTTAAATTCATCATTTTTCGTCCAATATGTAAGTCTCAGTTGAGTTGTTTCAGCAGCTAGGTACAATGTGTTCTCTTAGTTGCCTCATAAGCTTTACCACCTCTTCCAAATTCTGTAATACTATCTCAGGTGTTGTTGGTTTGGAGTTGTTCTGAAAAGGCATATCAGCAGTATGTTGTTGCTTCAGGTAAAAGTAGGAAACCCTCATTACAAACAATATTCTAAAACTTAAGGCATCGTAACTGTTGTGATCTTTGGCAAGGCATTGATTGAGAAACAGCAGAGGTGGAGTGTTTTCTTGGTCTTGTCTTTCAACAATTATATGGTTGCATGTGCTAGTGTCTTAGTTCTTAATTCTTTTATATTTCTTAAATTCCTTCTCTATCCTAAAATAATACCTTGAGTTGAAGTTCCGATAGAAGATTATGATTTGCCCCAAAAGGGAACGTGGTGGCATAGAGGCTTAATGACGCTGGATGTGCTGAACAATTGCCAACACTCCGGCAGTTCGAGTCCAGCTCCGCAGGTCATGGTGAGCTTCATAGTACCTGCCTATGACCCCCAATGGCCTGTATATGTCCTCTTCCAACCTGCCCATGTTCCAAAGAGCCTGCCACCAACAACCTGTTTACACCACCCACAACCCAGGCTGGCCTACCTGCTCACGTGAGCTTGGAGTTGCACCACATTGCTTAGCAATGGAAACTCAAGACCCAGTTGCCATTGTAACCTGAGGACTGCCTATAGGTATTAATAAGAATGTATGCATTTTAACATATAAATCAGTAGACAAAATATTGAAAACAGTCATTTTCAATTTGATAAGGAGACTTATTAATTAATCTGTCCTGTTCCAGTTTGTGGCTCTTGGAATCCTTTGCTTCTACATTGAGCATTGATTTTTTTTTATATGGACACAAAAGCTATCTTTCTAAAGGACATACATTCTCTTATTAGGTGATATTATCAATAAGGAGGAACTGTAGACTATACTTTTAATTCTCATCTTTTTTGCAATTTATGAATGCGCCTCTGATAAAGGAAAAGGATGGAGAGGTGGGGAGAATTTAAAAGAATTGTGAATGGGCTTCTGGTTGGCTGCATTTATGTGTTTAGTTTAGTTAAATGAATGTGCTAGCTTATTTACTTTCTATTCTTGATTCTCTCTGCTAGCCCGAGGAGATGACAAGATTGAGAAGCATGAATAGGCAGCTCCAGATAAATGTAGACTGTACTCAGAAAGAAATTGACCTCCTTCAGTCTAGAGGTAGATGTTTTCAATGATTTTCTGTATCTGAAATGCATTGATTTGGAGCTTTATGTAAGAATTTAAGAGGTATTGTGAATATTATTGTCTTTCCCCATTATAGTCGTAGAAAGAAAGATAACCAGATCTCTTTTCTTTTTACTAGATGTGTTGTTTTGAGACTTTAGTTAAAATGTATTTGGGAATACTGATTCTGGCAATATCATTTAAGGGACAAAATTGGCAAGCATTCTTTATCATATATGGGCAGCTTCCAGAATAGCAAGGCTATATGACTTTAAGACACTGTTGTTTGCTTCATTTCAGTATTGTTTCAGGTCAAAAGCACACTTAACCAGTAACTTCTTTTACCTTTTAAACATATGTCCTGTTCAAAAGACATTATTTTCTGCTTTTTATTAATAGGCAACTTTGACCTGAAAGCCATGAATAATTTTTATGATAACATAGAGCCTGGTCCTGTTGTACCACCAAAGCCATGTAAAAAAGGTGAGTCATTACACAAATATTCAAGATGTTGTTTGTTTCTAGTATTTTTTTGCAGAGGGATTGTTATATTAGAAGGAAGGAAATCAGATGTATATGTTTCTTATGGACAAGTATTTTGTATAAAGAAAGGCATTATGTCAAGAAATATATGTTGCTTTCCATTATTTATATCCCGCAGAAGCTTCGCACAAAATAACCCTTCACCAATTACCTTATGAATTTGCGAAAGTAATGTTGGCAGTTAGAATGTTCTCTTACTTGGATTCTCTTTATCTAGCTTTAGGACTTGTGTGGAGAACAGAATAGCAGAGCAGGACAGTTGGCAATGTGAGAACCTAGGTGATTGGTTCTGTTATTTATTTATTCAAATTTATTGGCCACCCAAATCTAATGGACTCTGGGCAGCGTACAAAATTAGAAAAAACATAAAAACAACTGATAACATTAAATCAGATAGACAGCCCTGTATAAATAATCCGATAAACAATAAAATAAAACAGGGACCTTAACAAATAATAAACATCAAATCCAGACCCGGGACCAAAGCTAGGTTTTCAAATCTTTCCTGAATCCTAGGAGAGAGAATGTCATCCTTACCTCTGGGGGGAGAGAAGGCACACTTCCTATGTCCCACAAGATGACAGCAGTTAATGGAAGGAACCTAGAGTGCACCCACTCTGCTGAAATGTACTGGGCAGGCAGAAATGATGACAGACAAGCAGGCTCTTAGTTATCCAGATGCTACAATTCTGGCATTAAGCCCTATGCCATATATGGCTTTATGGGTCCTCTATCTTATGCATCACATATCTCTCATTATATCTGAGTAGAATTTATAGAAATAGTAATTTACTGAATTATAAATATTGTAGCCATGTGGCCATGTTGTACAACCTATGATATTTGGAGAGAAAAATAATACAGTTTAAAATATATTAAATATAATTGCTATAAGTCAGTTTGCTGAATATGTTCAAATGAACGGAGACTGTACATTATATATAATCTAAAGTAATTGTGCATATATAAATGTTGAATAGTTCACCCTTCTGCAGAAGATACATGATTTTCCAAGCATTATTTTGTGTAGCATTTTCAAAATCTTTAATTAATTAGGGGAAAATATAGTAAATACTTTGTTAGAGTGTAAAATAAAATTTTAAATCAAAATCAGCCTAAAGACATGGTAATTAATATAATTCAGTAACATGTTAGAGTAATGTTCTGGATCATTCTTGATAGGTAAATAACTATGCTTCCAGTAGTTATTATGTGGCTAAAGTAAGAATGTTTCACAACCACATTAATAAATTGTTCAAATGCAACACATTATTTCTTAGAAACCGTTCTAGTATGGCATGTTAAAATACATCTTAGTAATGATTTTGAAATTCAGTCTGGTAGATCTCATACTATCTACCTCAAATGACAAAATTTGGCAGAAAAGAATATACATAACTCACATAACTTACTATATTTTTACTGGAGGCCAAAACACATGGACAACAAATTTTATTTTCAAATATTACACTTGGTATGTACGATAACAGAATTTATTTTCAAATATTACACTTGGTATGTACTTATAGTATTGGAGACCCAGATTCTAGTTCACGTTCTGGTATAGAAAATTCAGACCAGTCACTCTCTCTCAAATCAACAACGATTATTGTAATGAAAACAAACAGGCCTTACAGTGTGCTTATACATGAAGGCCAAATGAAATATTAATACTAATGTTATTATTGACCTATGATATTTATAGATTTAAAAGTATTATGTTTTATAAGAAAAATGATTCTTTGTAGACCATCAAAATAGTTCCAAGCAAGTTCTGCGATCACAGCCAAGAGATGAGGACTTTGAAGGAGCTCCATGGAATTGTGACAGCTGTACTTTCTTGAATCACCCAGCACTGAATCGTTGTGAGCAATGTGAAATGCCGCGGTATGCCTGAATTTATAAAGGTCTACTTTGTATTAAAACAGGCTTTGAGATCTCAGCCATAGATGAAAATTTAGGGGAATCTTTCAGTTCTCTACCAGGTATTTGCCAGCAGGTCATTTTCAATTTTTGAGAGAAAAATCTCCTTTTCATTCATGCTGCACTAAAGATTAGCTTATGGAGATATACTCTTATCCCATGGTGGTAAGAAAGTGTGAAAGGATATTCTGAATCCAAAATGGATTTTCTTTGAAGAATGTATGCGGGAAAACAAGTGATTGCTGTTGTTCTAGCCCCCATAATGACATTTGCTGGTTAGTAATCCTTACATATATTTTTATAAGCATTGAACAATTACTTTGTGAAGTGTTACAGGTATGCAGACAAACTGTGAAGAACCAGAGCTGATCTGGCTACAGCAAGCTGGAAAACAAGAGCTCCCTATGTTTCCAGATTGTAAACTACTGAAAAAAGGGGGAATCAAAGAACAGAAAAGGGTAATCTGAAATGCTGCTTTTTTCAGGGTAAATTAAATCTACACAATTGCTGTTTTGATATTGTGAATCATGGTGAGGAGGGAAAAGTACTGTACAACCTTATTTATAGAGTACTATCAGAAGTGATTTTACAGTCCCTTTTGCTTGTACAGCACTCACCAAGCCATGCTAACACTGGTAATTAAATAATTATACCATATTACACAGGAAAAATAGTGCTGCATGCTTTTATTAGGCCTTTGTGTTTTAAAACTAAAAAGTAAAAGTATGCTTTTATAAATTATGTTCCCTTGAAACTGCTTGACAGTGGAGCGGACATATACCAAATGCAGAACTGTTCCAAATTCTTTTTGGAAAACTTGAGTTCAGCCATTGATAAAGAAATGTTTGCACCCTCTTTCTTGGCCTTTCAGCTTCCACTTATGTGAAGAATTCATGATGTTTACAGCACAGAAGGTACTTTGTGCCCCCATTCTGATTTAGCTGAAAACCACTAATCAATATAAGCTCTCCAATAAAGTTTATTTGCACATTGTCAGTAAACTAGCTTGTATTAATTAGTATGAGTGATGGTTTTTGAAATGTTGCACATTGCATTTTGGTGTGATCCTTGGTCAGTTAAAGGGTATAGAGAATCCAGAAATGGTATAGAGAATCCAGAAATTGAATTGTACTAGTACCTGTATGAATATGCTAATCATGAATAGGATATTTTATTTGTGAGTGCTTCAGGATACTGAAATAAAGCAGTCTTCTGAGTTTGAAGTTGAGTCAAAAATAAAATTGTTTATGAATAATCAGAATTCCTTTTTCACACAGATGAATCACCAGGACAGTAAATTTTACTTCTTACACATTCATGTTACTCTGGATTTTGCAGGATTGCAAAATGGAGAATCGTATTTTACTTGTGCATATCTTGCTCTTATCTGTTGGTATTACATATGATACAGTTTCTGTTGAAATTGGAATGTATTGAATGCAATGGATGTTAGTCCATTAAATTCTTACAGAAGCTGTATGGAATCCAGCTTGATTCAATCAGTCAATCAAGTAGAACAATTACATTAACACTCATATTAAGGTTTTTTTAGTTGACTTTTACACTATAACAAATATGACACTGAGAGGTTAAAAGGGAACGTGTAAGAATTCTGTATCCCTATTTAAGAGTAAAATTACGAAATTCTTTTCTTTTACCTAGAGAAAAAATTAAGATGTGAAGGTGTAAAGATTTTCATGTAAAGTATTCTTTTTATAAGTTATCTATTGAATCACATTTAGATTGTTCCTTAGTATTGGTCATACTTCATGAACTTTTTAAAACAACCTTAGTCAATACTTAGTCAACTGCTACTATAGGGAAGGAAATTGTACTAAGTTCAGAACATAAATAGCATGTTTGAAGGTATACACGATTTTAGTTGGCAAGGAGATACTTACAGATATTGTATGAAAGTTAGGCTGAGTTTATCTTAAGGGAATTTTTTTCTGGAATTGGGAAGCACAATCAAAATTTCTATAGAGTTTTGATGAATGAAGACACTTATAGAAACTTAAAGTTTCCCTGTTTTATGTCATGAGCAGGGAGTTCTTTGGACATGCTATGCTGTGTCAATTCAGTACATTTGCATAATGCCCAGGCTAGATTGTGGAATTAATATAAATGTTTAGTGATTTACTCATACTTTCACTATTCGAAGTGGAAGTCAGAGCAGAGTTTGTAGTGGGGAAGATGATAACTAGTAGTCAAGTCAAAACGAAACAAAATGTAATGCTGTAATTTCAGTGTGCAAAAGAATCCTTTTACCTGTTTACTTGTAAATGTCCTTTCACACTGTAATATGAATTGTAGCAATGAAATTAATTTTAATATGTAAGTATTTCATGTGAATCTATTCATGTCTACATGGAAAGTACCCAGAAATAAGTGAATTCAATCAAAATGGATTTAGATTATGCCAAAATAATTGCTGATTGCCTAAATGGTTTCCTTAATGTCTGGATTCCTTATATTATTTAATACACAAAATGCACTGCAATGCATACAAATTCAGAATGTGCGCATCTTGAGTGGTGGGATTCTGAGGCCATCATGAATTTTTAAAATGCACTACTTTTTAATAATAGCTGATCTGCCCTTGCCCATGGGCCTTGGATGAATCTGTTTACTAGAAAATCCAAGGATACCTTCTAATTCTCCAAAACCTTTTCTTTATACATGCCTTTTTTGTATTTAATGTTATTAAAATGTATCCTTTCACATGTACAAAGCTCTCCCAATTTTAGTTGATAGAATAGCTTATAGCAAGCCAAAATTAAATCCTGTACTTGATTATTTGATGAAACTATCAAGCTAGCATGTTTGTGTAGGAAGAGAGGGCTAAGAAGAAAAGAGACACTGTTTTGTAAAATCTGATGGAGATCTGTGTTTCTCTGTGATATGTATGTATTTTTCCTTACGGCAGATGTGTGAAGCAAATATAATTTTTAAAGAGCTGGTCTCGGTCATATTATTAAGTCATGTTTTCTCTCAGTTATTGTATGCTTCAGTTATGTACACTTCTTATTTCCCATCCTTTTTGATTGTAAATTTCTTTAAAATCTCTCAGATTTTACAGACTTGGAAATTAGGACAAAATATTTTAATTTTTTTAAAGAATACATGAAAAAATTAAATATTTGGTTATGACTTTGTAATTTACAAGCTTCTAACTTGAGGAACCGTATAGTGTGGTTTAAATGTGAAATAAGTTCACAATATAGCATGGAATAGCAAGATGAGCTGTCAGTCAACCGAAGATTGAAAACATGCACAGAAATAAATGCTTATTATAGTTAACATTGTGTCCATGTGTTATATTTGTTTTTACAAATAACCTTTAAAACTTATCACCTGTGCGAGAAAATTAAATCCTTAATTGGTAGGTTAGTTGAATTAATACAGTAACTTAATCTTTTTTTTAAGTTTTTTAAAAATATTTTCTTTAAAGCCTGTACATCTCACCTATATCTTTTGCTCTGTTGAAATCCTGTTAACTTTATTCACTATAAAACAAAACCAAGCTCTTCCTAAATTGTAAATAGGGTGTTTTCCTACCGTATGGATTTGTGTATGCTGTGAATGAAAACTATTATTGCAAGATAAAATATATAAGGCATTAAGAGGCTGTGCATGCATGATTTTCCAGATAACATACTGAGCACTACAGTTGCCTAAACCCAATAAACTAAGAAAATGTAACATTCTGCTTTTGGTTTTATATGTAGCAAGAACTTAGTTTCTTTTAAATTTTTCATCTTAAAATAGAGTATCCTTACAGGTGTATTGCATGTTCTTTTCAAGTATAGATATTTTTCTTTGATCTCTTTATTGAAATTGTCAGCCTTTCTTGCATGTTAAGCCACAAATGGTGGCGCTGTGCAATGGAAAATTAGAATTTTCTGCTTGTCTTCATCTTTTATACATCTCATCATACCTGCTTTGGTTTTTAGGTGTCCAGAAGATATCTATAATATTTTTTTAATTCTTTCAGTAAGAATTTATATCGTTAGACAAAGGACAGTTTGCTTTTATGTAGCCACTTAAACAGTTATGGAACTTCATTCAGCCAAGACAATCCATTCAATATTGCTTCAAAAGTTTAAGTGATTTTAAGGGGATTTAATGGAATCACTTTAGTTTAACAATTCCTGATTAAGCCTCGCTGCCAACACGTCCCCTTTCCCCCTGCCTGCAGATAGGAAGCCACTATTTACACACAAAAAAATTATTTTACAGAAGACAGGAACAGATAAACTGGAATGAACCATCACACATTTCTAATGATAGTCCTAGCCATTCAGCTGGTTTTTCTTCATAGAAATAAGCAGGATCAGTGGTAGTGATTTCACCAGATTCAGTGAAAATGCTGGATATTCCTTGAAGCTGTATAGAATGGATTATAGTGATCTCCTTACTGATTTAAAATGTTTGCACTATACTCTGCATTTCAGCCATGAATATAATTTATTCCAGTAGTAGTTGGGTTCCTACTGGTGGTTTCCTCTTAAGGGAATCTATAATTAATTAATTAATTAATTAAATGATCCTTGCTGCTCTTTCTAATGCTTTGTGTCCAACATATATGAATTCCCTTACACATGGTTCCCTCTTTAAAAACAATTGAAGCCTAAGTAACTAACATGTATTCTGTAAAATATCTCATCCAGTGTTTAAGCAGGTATTTTTGATATTGAAGTAACTTTGTTAAAGTTGTCTGTTGCTTGTGATTTTATGTCATGTCATTATAGTGTTTGTGAACTAAGAGATCATATTTTGGTGACTATACAACTTACCTTACAATATATACATACCGTCCTGTTTAGATCAGCTTCAGAAAAGCAAAGTTACTCTAAGTGTATACAGTGCTAAATTTTCTTGATTCCTTACATATTTTTATTCAGGTATTCAACTTACATGAACTATTTTGTTTTACATGTGAATTTTATTTATATACTCCCTTAGCTTCTTTTAAATGTAAGATATGTCCAGTGCCTCTCCATACACAATTTGCTATCATGGACTCCTTGGACATTTTTTAATGCATGGGGTGTAGTCCAAATTCAATTTTCCTGCCTATGATCTACTTCTGCAGTTCTGCATTTTTTCACTTATGGTAGAGTGCCCAAATCACAACAGGTACAACTGGGTCATTAACATAAATGCAACTAAGAAACATTTGGAATGAAATGTAATAGCTTTATTTTACACAGCTGATGGTTCTAAAAATGCTTAAATTTAGCTTAATAAAAATAATATAATGTTGGCTGATTTTTGAACAGAATTTACAGACTACTCCTGCTCTTCTCCCCCCCCCTTCTCCCCCATTGATCTATTGTTGAGTTTCATTTTTCATTTAAGATACCCTGGGATCTCTGGTTGGGTGCTCAAAGGTACCTTTTCTTCTTTCCCATCATAGTGACTAAAATGTGCCCATAGAGTTTCACTTGGGGGAAAAGTATATGCTGTAAGATACCTGCATATATGAAGTAGTGGAGAAAGTGAGGTAAATGCTCCAATACTGATGTGAAAATATAAACAAGTGAAAGACTTGAAGAATAGGCTAGATCCTGTGACTATCTAGATTCCAAGTGTCAAGCAGTGGCCAAGTGTCAAACAATTGGTTCATTGAGGATCTAGAGACAATAAAACATGCCAGTATGTAAGGTGATTTTAAACTTTATTAACATATTTAACATGTGAATAGAAATATAAAAGCATAATGTACCAAACAAGATGCTCTCCCTTTAGATGTTGGGGAGCCCCAATAACAACAGTGGAGAGACCTCAAAATGACCAGAGTGTACAGTAGTGAGCTCTCAAGCCAAAGCTCAAGGCTCAATACTACGGCTTTTATTACGACCTGGCACCAAACTAAATAGTGTTGTTTCCATGGTGATGAGGCTGCAGGACCTGACCTTGATTGGATGGTGTATAACTCTAGGATGGGAGTGAAAGTTCTGAGAAGTTACACAAATAAAGCTGTATACAGATAAATAATCTTGAGATTTTTCTACAGCTGTGTGAAGATTTCCTCTCACCCTTTTTCTTTATTTAAGTTAGAGTGAAAACAAGCAAGTTAACACAGAATGAACTCTACTTCTAGAATTTTATTAATATGAAGGAAAAATCAAAATATGTCACTGAACTATGATCTTCTACAGTTCCCCTATACATACAGTGTAGTGAACCCAAATCCAAAATTTCATTTGAGACTCGCTTCTCTACATTCAAGTTGTTATCTTTCTAAAAAAAAAAGCTTTCCTCCAATTATCAAAAGAAAAGCAAAGATAGCCAATAGATGCTTAAGTTAAGCAAAGCTGTTTAATTCTTGGCAGAAAATTAGCCACCTTACAAAATAGAATAGAATATCTTTATTGTCATTGTGTATCTCACAACAAAATTTAGTGCTGTCCACAGCATTTAAACATGGATTTTGAGAGCTTTACCTATGGTTTTTGAATGAGGTTTAAACACTCTTCCAGGAAACCAGGAGAGTGGGGGCTTGCCTTGCATCTGAGGATAAGATGATTAGCCTTTTTCAGAATGCATTCTTCATTCACTTCAAGCAATAAGAAAACAATTGGCTTTGTTTACATCCTACATAAGCTGAAAGACTACTTTCAGCAACCATTCACAATCTAACCCCTTTTGTATGGTGGATTACAGTTCCCATCATTTCCACCTAAGAGGACATGGCTGATATTTTAATAATTGGCCAAGATTTGTCTAAATCTGTCAGTAACAAACATCTGCAGGCCAACACAGGGTTTATACAGCATCTCTGCATTAGCAGTTTATGCCATCACCCAGCCATCATTGGTGATTAGATCATTGATAGCAATTAAAAATAAGTAAACGTGCACACTGTAGCTTGATGCTACAAAATCAGATCCAATGCTCAGTGTGTACATTTACTTATTTTAAAGTCAATTTATTTATATTTGATTGATTCCCTTTTGTTCTGAAGGGAAAGCTAGATATTTTCATAAGTAATACTGAAGTTAGCCAAGAATCTGATCTGCTAATGACCTAGTTGCTGCATGTGTGGTGACTTCATTTTTTTTATATTAGCCCAGGGGTGTCAAACTCGCAACGTCACGTGACGTGTCATGAGGTATCGCAACTTTTTTGCCATTGCCGGCAATGGGATGGGCGCGATTTTGGCATGACGCATCAGGCCCACAGTTGGACACCCCTGTATTAGCCTCTCATCTACCTGTGGTCATAAAATAGCTCTTTGTCCTAAGACAACAGATAAAATCTGTGGATCAGCAGGGTAGAACTCTACTACTTTTACTTTCCTGAAAAAGGAATACACCATAATTTCCCAGGAAATTAGTGTAACTTTTGGCTTTCTATTACGGATATTGCACATACATATATACCATAATCACAGATTACATTTATAGCATAGTTGTTTCCTTGTTTATTAAAAAAAAACTTATTTGGTAGTATCAGAAAATATATTAGCTATAATTAAATGTAATTATCTCATCTTAAAATAGCACTTAGACTTATGTACCACTCAGTGTAAATTAACTGGGAACAGTTCTATAAAAACATATTTAGTGGCTCCTAACTGTTAATGATTTGTATCCATGGCAATTACACCTTAATGTACTTTAAGATCAGTTTTTACGAGCAGGCAATAATTGAAGTTTGGGATTTAAATATACTTTGGGAAATGTTGCTGTAAATTAGAGCGGTTAATGATACATTTTATAGATAGCAATTGTATCTGGCTATCTATCTGTATTTTTTCTATGATGAAATTGAAATGTAGTATTATAATTGAGGTAGAGTAAAAGCCCTCTGATGGTTAAGTACTTCAAGTTTAGTTAAGTATGTCAGGGGAGGCAGAGTACGTGTCACTGAATTTAAGTATGCATGGCAGGGCTACAGTCTTGCTGTTCCTTTCTTCCAAAGTTGCTTTTTATTTTAATTTTTGATATAACTGTAGTAAATTGAAGTTTTGCAAATAGAATCTAATACAAAATGGGAAAGAGGAGATACAAAACTGTTTTCAATATTTTCAGTGAAAAAACTGAGTACAGATATTTCACAGAGTGTTTCTTTTGTTTCTCAAGCTTCCTTCTCTCCATCACAGTATTTCTCAACCTTGGCAACTTTAAGATGTATGGACCTCAACTGGCTGGGGAATTCTGAGAGTTGAAGCCCATACATCTTAAAGATATCAAGGCTGGAAAGCACTACTCTAGCAGCCTGATTTTGAAAGAAGCAAGAAAGCTAGTTTATTTATATTAATTTGAAATAATTGGAAGTTAAAATGCTTTATTGATCTTCTAATCAACTAAATTTAATAGCAAATCTTCAGCTTCCTTATCTGTATTTTATGGCACTCCTTCCAGCCTATAGCAAGCATTCTTCTCAGCCTTGAGTCAGCAGAAAAATATGCTGACATAATATGCATTACCCACACAACTACTTCACTGTACTTCAGAAAGAATCTGGGAAAGGTGATGTTTTATCAAAGTAATATAATAAGAGATTTCCAGGATTAGCTATAACTTACATGGCTAAAAAGAATAAAGAGAAAAGGCAACAGTGTACAATCCTAAGGGAAGAGTTTAAGAAATTGAAGCTAGAACTTCAAAGAGATCCACAAAAGAAAACCCTTAAAAGACAAATGGAGAAAATTAAACATAAAGTAAACCTAATAGAGTCAGAAGAATTGGCCCAATAAATCAAAAGGGCAAAACAAAACTTTTTGAAAAATGCAAATAAACTGGGAAGATGGCAGGCTTATAAAGTGAAAAAAGAAAGAGAAAAAGTTGATAAACAAACTGCAAGATGAGAAGAGAGATGTGCAACTCCAAAATGAGGCATTCAAAAATTAAAGAATATTATGAAAAACTATATGATACAGAAAAAAAAATCTCTGGAAAAAAACAACACAATATATGGAAAAAGCCAAACTACCAAAAATTCCAGAAAACTTTAAAATATGCTAAACCAAAAAATAACAATGATGGAACTGATGGAAGCTATAAAAAGACAAAAAAAATATATGATAAAATCCCAGGACCAGATGGGCTACCTGAAGAGTTCTATAAATGTTTTCAAGATACATTAACCTCCCCAATGAAGGAAGTTTGTAGTGAGGTATTATCAGAGACTAAATTATCAAATACATGGACGGAAGCAAATACTACCTTAATACCAAAAGATGACTCAGATCTGTTACAGATAAAAAAAATTATAGACCAATATCACTATTGAATGTGGATTACAAAATTTTTGCTTCAATAATAGCAGAGAGATTGAAAATATTTTTGGTTGAATTTATTCATCCAGACCAAAATAGATTTTTACCAAAAAGACAAAACACAATTTAAGGATTATTTTAGATACATTAGAATACTATGAAATGCACCCAGGAAAACAAATGGCACTAATTTTTTTAGATGCTCAAAAAGCCTTTGATAATGTAAGCTGGCAATTTATGACACAACAATTAAACTGCATGGATTTTGGAGAAAAGTTTATAAATGTAATTAAGACAATATAAACAATCAGCAAAAGTAATTGTAAATGGGGATTACACAGAGAACTTTAATATAAAGAAAGGCACAAGACAAGGATGTCTGCTATCCCCATTGCTATTCATATTGACTTTGGAAGTTTTGAACAGAAACATCAGACAAGACCCAGAAATTAAAGGAATGGAGATAAAAGACGAAAGCTATAAACTACAAGCGTTTGCAGATGACTTGGTATTTATAGAATAACCGTTGGAGACTACTCCTAAACTATTGAAAAGGATTGAGGAATTCGGAGAAGTAGCATGATTGAAGATAAATAGAAAAAACAAGTTATAGTTAAAAACCTTACATCTAAGCGAAAAGAACAACTGTCAGAAAAAATGGATTTTCAAATAGTTAGGAAAGTTAAATATTTGGGAATATACCTAACAGCAAGATGTACAACAATAAAAGAAGAGAACTATATAAAATAAATAAAATTAGATCTGGAAAAATGGAAAAACTTACAACTATTGGTGTTAGGAAGAATAGCTACTGTGAAAGTGAATATATTACCAAAACTGCTTTTCTTGTTCCAAACAGTACCTATAAAAATAGAGAAGAATTTTTTTGATGATTTGAATACATTGATTTCGAAATTTATTTGGCAAGGAAAGAGAGCTAGAATTAAACTGAAAATGCTAGAAGAATCCAAAGAAAATGGAGGATTTGATTACCAGACTGGGTCTTATACTATCAAGCATGTGTCTTAATATGGCTAAAAGAATGGATAATTCTCAGACATAAAAGACTGTTATATCTAGAAAGACATGATCTGCAACTTGGATGGCATGCATTTCTGTGGTAAGAGAAGGATAAAACTCATAGATACTTTCAAAACCACTATGTAAGAAATTCACTACTTTTTGTGTGGGAAAAGCTAAAAGCTAAAATCTACTTGAAAATCCCAGGATGGCTTTCAGTGATGGAAGCGTTTGTTCACCCAAACCTAGTGCAATATGAAAAATTTTTGACATATAAGGACATTTTGGATACTGAAGGGAAAGTAAAACCTAAACGAGCTTTTAGACCAGGATATTGAATTATCATGGTGGCCTCAATTGCAAATGCAATTGAGATATGATAAAGATGTGAAAATATATGGCTTTTATAAAGAATAGACAATGTTTGATCAGATATTGTTGACCTCTGATGAAAAATTGATTAAGAAATTAACTTTCTATTAAATTTGAAAATGGAGGATGAACAAGTGAAAGTTACAATGATACAATGGGCAAAAAAGTTTGGATATAATATAAAATTAGAGAAATGGCAAAATCTTTGAGAAAGAAATTATAAATTGACAATGGCAACTTCTTATAAAGAAAACTTATATAAAATGTTTTATAGGTGGCACTTGCCACCTGCTAGATTAGCAAAAGTTTTTAAAAATATGTCTTGTAAATGTTGGAAATATAACCAAAAATCTGGCACATATTACCATTTATGGTGGACCTGTGTCAAAGCTAAACTTTTGGACAAAAATACACACTTGGTTAGAAAAGATGTTAGGAAAACATGTAGATTTTAAACCTGAACTTTTCTTATTAGATATAATACCAGAAAAATTTGATAAGCAAAGTGTATATTTAACATTGCATGTACAAACAGCAGCGAGGATTTTATTTGCTCAACACTGGAAAAATGAAGAAACACCACTAGACGAAGAGATAATCAAGAAGATATTGGACTGTGCTGAAATGGACAGACATTGAGGATCAAAGAGAAAGAAGATACAGAATATTATCAAACATGGAATTTGTTTTATCAATGGTTGGAAAAAAGGGGTAGAGACTAAGAATGTAACTTGTATTATTAAGCAAACAAATTAACCCAGACAGCACGATGTTTATTAAGCACTAATCAAATGTAATAATAGAAAATTAATATTGTTTAATAATAATAATAATAATAATTATTATTATTATTATTATTATTATTATTATTATTATTATTATTATTATTATTATTATTTATTATTATTATTATTATTATTATAATTAAAAAAAAAAACCAGTGAGGCACTACCTTGACGTGGTTGTGGAGCTTGTGTACTTTGAGGAAGATGAGAGCTATGCCAGAGGTTCAACCATACTGGACAGATCTCATCAGAGGAGTCAGACAAAGAGTGTCTCTCCCATAAAAATTATGTTGAGACATAAATTTCAGAAAGCCATATCGGTTCGGATGTTGCCCGGGTTAACAAGGTCCGCTCTAGATGTTGGAGTTCCTGGATATCTGGTGAAAAATGGGCTACAGAACTCAGGACTGTTGGCTGAGCAACCAGGGGCAGCAGCTGCAGAACTACTGGAAGAAAAGTTTACCCGTCGCAAATACACAGTGATTGAAAACAAAGAAATAATCTGTTATTACAGATCAAGTCCAACAAGAAGAGGATATCTAAAACGAATGCACCAGTTCTAGAAAGAACAACATCCAGAAATAACAAGAATCAGAAATAACAGAACAGAGAGGTAGCAGATCAACGCCAATTTATAATGCGAAATAAAAGTATTCACAGAAACAGAATTGGACGAACTGCAAAGGTTTACCCAAGGCAAAGTAATCAAAGCCTTGCCAGAAATAATTCAGAATATAGAGGCAAACCAGGGGGAGTTGGTAGTGAAGGAATCCAGCAGAGATATATAACTGTTCTCATTTGGAAACCAGGCACCTCTTCCTCAGGAAGAACAAAACCCTCTAACTAAAGAAATAAAAGAATTGAAACAAGGAATAACTGAGCATCTAGAACAGCACAAAAACAACAGAATAAGGCTGCCTGCATTGAAGCTTGTTCCAAAAAAAACAGCTAGCACAAGCATTAAAAGATGCAAATACTGCAATATCAAGTATAAGAACCAATTCACTGCAAGAAACAAACCAACTAATGTACAGCACAGCTGCAGGTATAACTGAATACATGGGATGCAAAATAAACAAAGAAGAAAAACAAACAGTACACCACAAAAATGGAAGGTTAGACTAGAAAATAAGATCAGCAAGTTAAGATCACATGCAAGCAAGCTAGAACAGATGAAAGAAAAAAAGCTGAAGAACAAGAAGACCAAAGAATACCTAATCAAGAAATACCACTTAGAAACAAGGAAGCACTGGACATAATAAAGCAGCAAATAACAGCTATAGCCAGGAAAATCAGTAGATACGAAGCTCGAATTGCAAATTATAGGCAGAACCTCCAATTTCAATCCAATCAGAAACGTTTCTACCAATCCATCAATGGAGAAACTGCAATAAATCAGCCAGGACCTGACAAGGAAAAACAGTGCAGTTCTGGAAGCAGATATGGGATAACCCAAAGAAATACAACAAGGATGAGGCTTGGTTAAAAGAGGTGGATGCAAATAAAACAAAAGTTGAAATGAAAGAACTAGCAATAACAACAAAAATGGTAGAAAAAAGAGAAGGAAGATCAAAAATTGGTCAGCACCAGGTGAAGATGATCTGCATGGGTTTTGGTTGAAACATCTAACTGTTCTATACCCACTCATTGCCAAGCAATTCAACAATATACTACAAGGAGGAGAAATTGAAAAGTGGCTAACAACTGGGAAAACCTACCTAATAATGAAAAATCCAGCAAAAGGGGCAACATCAGGCAATTACAGGACAATTACCTGCTTACCAACAACTTTCAAATTGCTAACTGGTGTGGTAGCTGATGCAGTACAACAGCATTTAGTTGAAAACAATCTCTTTCCACCTGAGCAGAAAGGAAATCGCCCCAATAGCAGAGGAACAAAAGATCAACTCCTAATAGACAAAATGATCTTGGAAAACTGCAAGAAAAGGAAGACCAACCTGAATATGGCATGGATTGACTGCAAAAAGGCATTTGACTCTCTGCCACATGACTGGATAATCAAGTGCCTAGAAATAACAGGAGTCAGTAGAAACATCAGAAAATTTGTGCAAAGATCGATGGCACAATGGAAGACACAGTTGCAGGTCAATGGTGGGAAACTGGGAGAGGTTAATATCAAGAGAGGAATATTTCAAGGAGATTCATTATCACCACTACTATTTGTATTGCACTGTTTCCTCTGTCAACAATACTGAATAACTCAGGACATGGCTATCAAACATCAAAAACATCTGCCAGACTATCCCACCTCTTTTACATGGATGATCTGAAGCTGTATGGAAAAACATCATCTGAAATAGAATCGCTGCTCAACACTGTCCGTATATATAGCCAAGATATTGCAATGGAGTTTGGCTTGGACAAATGTGCCACACTTACTATCAAACAAGGAAAAATAGTGAAAACTGAAGGAATCAAGATGCCCCACGAAAATAACATTAAGAGTCTGGATGAGGAAGATTACTACAAATACTTGGGTATTCTCCAAGCTGACAACATCAAAATAGCTGGGAAAGCAGATAATAACAAGACCTGGGAATGGCTAAGAGCAGAAAAGTTGAAGAAAGAGACTGAGGGACTAATTCTGGCTGCACAAGACCAAGCCTTAAGGACAAATGCATACAAAGTCAAAATTGAGAAGACAGCAACAGACAGTAAGTGCTGCCTATGCAAAGAAGCTGAAGAAACAGTGGACCACCTGGTAAGCTGCTGCAAGAAGATCGCACAGACTGACTACAAGCAGCGGCATGACAAAGTAGCAACAATGGTGCATTGGAAGATCTGCAAGAAATATCATTTGCCTGTAAGCAAGAACAGGTGGGATCATAAAATAGAGAAAGACATAGAAAATGATAAAATTAAACTGCTCTGGGACTTCAGAATTCAAACAGACAAGCACTTGCAACATAACACCCCAGACTTAACAATTGTCGATTAGAAAGACAAAAAAGTCTGGATAGTGGACGTGGCAGTGCCTGGAGACAGCAGAATAGAAGAGAAGATAACAAAATACAAAGACCTACAAATAGAAACAGAAAGACTGCGGCAAAGGCAAGCAAGGATAGTACCAATAGTAATAGGCGCCTTGGGTGCAATCCCAAAACAACTGGAGCACCACTTGAACACCTTTGGCATTGACAAATTCACCATTAGTCAATTGCAAAATGTGGCCTTACTAGGAACTGCTTCCATCCTGCGATGATATCGGTAATACCATCAAACATCCACATCTGCCTATCCCAGGTCCTTGGTAAGGACTCGATAGGTAGACAAAAATGCCAAATCCAGTCTGAACATCTGGCTGTGCGAATAATAATAATAATAATAATAATAATAATAATAATAATAATAATAATAATAATAATAATAATAATAATAATAATAATAATAATAATAATAATAATAATAATAATAATAATAATTAATAATACTTCCAGCTCACCTCTCACTTGGACTGTTGTAATTCATTGCATCTGGGATTTCCATTAAATACCACTCAGAAGCTACAACTAGCCATAATGCAGCAGATTTTATATTTAGGGGTGCTTCCTGGTTTGCTACTTTTAACATCACATGTAGGAGCTGCTTGGGTGCCAGTTGCCTTCAGAGTGCTATTCAAAATGCTGGTTTCTTATTTAAAGCTCTACATGGGTCAGAATTTGGATACCTGTGGGAGAGTCGCATAGGATCTCATAGGGAAACCACTCTTTGCATACATCCCTGAAGATCTGCTGATATCTGAGACCACAAAGGCATCCTTTTTTCCATATGTTCCTCTTTCTCTGAGCAGAACGCCATCTGAGCTCAATTTAGCACCAATCCTGTTGAAGTTCAAGAAGTTGAAGTTGAAGTTCAATAAAGTCTGGCTGTTCTGTAAAGTTTTTGAGTATGGATGGTTTAGAAATTGCAACCCTGCAATCGACAATTGTTGCTGTTGCAACTGTGTTTGTTTTCTTCAGTCCACACCCTTGTCATCTACGAATGGACTATTGTATTGTTGTCTACATAGGTCTGTGCTTGAAGACAAGTAGGAAGCTAGAGCTGATTCAGAATGGAGCAGCACAGGAAGTAATAGGCATGCCTCACTATGCCCGTGTGCTTTGGATGCTGCTTTGGTTGCCAGTTGGCATCCGCCTGCAGTCAAAGTGCAGATTAGCACAGAGCCCGGTTATCTGAGAGACAACTGTTTAGTTATTTACATACTTTCAGGATGTATATGGCCACCTATCTTAGTATGATTTTATGCAGTTCGCAAAAATCCATAGAAATAAAGATAGACTTCCCTTCCCTTCAGACACCAGACCAAAGCAACCTCCCAGGTCAACCCTTTTAGCCTTCCATGAAGACCTGACTCTTCCCCCAAGCAGTGGGCTAGGTTGGGGGCTGAATTGGGAGGCTGTCTGGTTTGCAGCTATATAAAGGTAAGAGAAAAGAAAACCCATTAATTAGGAGATTTAAAATGTAGGGTATATATATAAGGGAAATTTCTGATAGCTCTGTCTAAATCTTTTTTTGTTGTAAAGGATTGCAAGATTTGCAGCAATACTATTTACTAAAGGATGGAATGGAAGGGTTGATATATTTGAAGTGAACTATACATAATCTGGTGAATGGCAGATGTGAAGTGAAAAATCAAAAGAAGTTGCAAAGGAGAGAAAGGGAAAGTGTGTGAAATCCTATGGATTATTAGTGAGAATGTTTCAGTCTCTAAGGATAAGAGAGCACATGGAAAAGCCAAGCCAAACACCAGAGAAAGATAGGAAAAGAACCAGGAACAACAAAAAAGCTGCAGTATATTTATCTATTTTAAAAATTTATATGGCTGCCCAGCTCACTCTCAGTGGCTCCAGATGGCTTGCAAAGATAAAAACCAATATAAAAAACAATAACCCCGACCCCTTTTGCAACAACAATCAGTCAAATGAGAC
This sequence comes from Azemiops feae, assembly GCA_023970755.1. Lineage (NCBI taxonomy): Eukaryota > Metazoa > Chordata > Lepidosauria > Squamata > Viperidae > Azemiops > Azemiops feae. The sequence goes on from JALGBA010000038.1 coordinate 720,186, forward strand.
ACTTAATGGGCTCCATCCCATTCTGGATTCTGCTGGCTTTGTGAATGTCAAAGTGGGGGCCAATCTTATTTCTTTGGGGATGATTTTCCACAGGGAGGGAGCTACCATAGAGAAGGCCTTTCTATTTGGTCCCACTAAATGTATTTCCTTAGGAGAGGGGACCCGCAGCATTCCCTACTTTGGTGGATTGGGTAGATGTGACTTTGGAAAAGTCAGTCCTTCAAATAATCTGGTCCCAAGCCATATATTTGTAGTGTTAGATATTAAGTTGAATAGATGGTGAAATTCAGACTGACAGGATCGCAGTGGCTACATTTGCAGGCTTGTTTTAAATCAACTTTCTTTTTAAAAATCCAAGAGCTAGATGTGGGGGGGGGGGTGAAAGGGAGAAGAAAATTATCAGAGTTGTGGCCCAATAAAATCTAATTTTTACAACTGAACCCTAAGAAATAATACAAAAGAATTGGGTTTTCTCTTAAGTATATGTAAAAATCACAGCCTAGAGACAAAAGTTCCTGTTGGATAAACTAAGCAACATGATACACATTCAGATAAGCAAATGGGAGTAAGAAAACTCATTAAATAGTACTGTTTTCTGTCGGTATGTTTTAGAAGGCAAGTGTTAGTAAGATTATTATGCTATTGTACTAATTCTTGCTTTACATATTGCAAACTGACTGTTTGAAAAAAGAAGTGGGAAATTGTTGCTCACAAAACTTTGTTACTTTCAACAATCACACCGTATTTCAAGTGGCAAATCATACTTTCTAGAAATACAGAAGTCCTGAACCTTTGGCGAATGGCTATTCAACACAGCTGCTTACTCTTTATTGCAATAAAATGCCTCAATTGCAGCTGGTGTTGATGAGGCCATCTGGAAGTTCCATTGACGGCACAAATAAATAAAATGTAGTTGTTAAGAAGTTTTATTTATTCTTTTACTGTTCCCCAAAGAGATTTAACTAAACTGTGCTTTTAATTTAAAAGCATCTGGAGCTATTTATCACAAACAATTTAACAAAGCTGCTAGCTGCTATGGGAAAATACAAATTAAAATTAACTACAAATGGTTGCAGAAGTCAGGACATACAAAGTTGAGCCAAGAGATATGGCTGTATCTTTGTAAAGCCTTTCTCCTTTTTTGATGTGTAGAGCTCAGGTATAAGAACAGGGGTCTTCAAACCTGGCCCTTTTATGACTTGTGGACTTCAACTCCCAGAATTCCTCAGCCAGGCACGCTGGCTGAGGAATTCTGGGAGTTGAAGTCCACAAGTCATAAAAGGGCCAGGTTTGAAGACCCCTGTATAAAAAGAAAGACTGATCACCAAATAGAACAGCAATAAATGAGGCTTAGGGTCCACTGGATATCGGCAAAGGATCAAACTTTTCCCTCTCTTTACTGCTCTCTCTTGGTCACTGGAAAATCTACAGTAAGACTCTCTGGCATTCTCACTAATTGCTCAAACTAGAGTGCTTAAATTCCTCTAGAATCTACACCTTGGTCTTAAAGCAGATATGATAAGTTTGGGGTTTCTGAAAGGCTTCCCCCGCCGCCCCCCCCAAGGCTGCAGCTTTTGTTTCCAGGGTGGATGCCAATTCCATAGTTTTTGTCACACTATTGTCCACAATCTTCTCAAAGCCTTTACAAAACTGTTTTATCAAAAAACTTCTTTCAACTTAGTTTTTACTGTTTATTTTTTTAAAACAAGGCAAAAGCAGTAAGACCAGGAAATTAGACACCTGTTTGTGCAAGAGTCATCATCAGAGCAGATGAAGGAGAAAATGCACAGCTGTATACTCTGCAAAATTATGAAACCGTTTTTCACAATTTCAAATCAAGTTGGATGAGTTAGACTGTTAGACTATAGCAATGACTTTCAAACTACTGTACTACTGTAGATTACATTTGAAAAACTATATTGTGCAATATATTTGGGGGGAAAAGCATACTGTAAATATTAAATAGCAAAGTGTATGAGATGTAGGTAGGACACAAATGCTCCAACTATATGGAATAAATGACCTCTACTCTCAGAGCATTCAGAAAACTAGATTAAATGCAGCTATTCCAGCAATGTTTGGTCTTTTGGAGCTCCAGAATTTTCTTCCCCTCAACAGTTTTTTTAAGCACTTCTGACTTCCAGTTTGTAAATCATTTGTCTTCAAGAATCATGATGCGCTCTGCTGGTAGTTCAAGGCGGATTATTGTAATTTATAGATTGAGACTCCAAACCTTTGGTATATGCAAAGAATATTACAAATATACAGCATTCTAAGATATTTCTGGACTTGACTACATCCATAAACCATTTCATACTCCTGAAAACTACCAGACTATTTTGAGAATGTCTGAGCAGCATGGGCTAGATCAGTCCATGAGTCATAAAAGAGCCGAGGTTGCCTACCCCTGGGCTAGATGAAGAATGGAACATTACAGAATTCTGAAATATATTCTGCCTCCAAAGACAGAAATGGTTTGCACATACCTATTAAAAGTCATTTAAGCCTGCAAGCTGAGCATCTTTTACTTTTTGCATATTACAATTGAAATATTAATATTCCTTAATACTATAAACAGCAACTGGGTTGAAATGTGGAATAAATAAAAGCAATATTATCCAAAAATATGTGAATTATGCATTTTGCAAACTTCAAGGTGATATGAACTAATACTAAATCCTTTAAATCAGCGGCCCCTAGCCTTTTGGGCACTGGGGACTGGTTCAGTGGAGAGATTTTTCTGTGGACCAGAGTGGGCGTGGTTTTGTGTGCTGCCTGCATTCTGCAGATCGGGCTTCACTTGGTGGCGTGGCCCAGTTTCTGGCATGCCATGGACCGGTGTCATCCACGGACTGGGGGTCAGAGACCCCTGCTTTAAATGCCCTGGCATTTGAGAAACTGTTGGAAAAAAAGAGTTCCCAATACCAGGAACCACAAATACAAAACAATTCTAATTCTGGGGCCACTAGTTGGAGATGGCCAGCCATATAAATTGAATGAATGAAATAAATAATAAATAAATTGGCCCTTTTGTTATAATCACCATGCCATGGTTTAATTATACTTTTAAAGTACAATGGCATATTTTATACCATTATATTATTTTAATTTTCTTAACTGAGCTAATTTTTAATTAAAATGTTGATGTTTCACCTCAACTACCTTAAGACTTATTTGATAATCTGATGCACCCATAACATGACATGCTTTTAAGTGCTGGGATTCATAAATTGTTGACATCTTTGGACAGATGCTCTCATACTCTCTGAAAATATTGTAAAAAAAGCAAAGGTAAATATGCTGTACATGACTGAAATTGACAAGAGTAGCAAGTGGATGCTTGACTAGACTGCTACCTAGTATATAAATACAGACATTACTTTGGGCTATGGTACCTGCGTGATTCCCAAATAATATATTAACAATGCATTCAAAAAGTTCAATAGGTAGGTCCTGGGTGAAATAGTGAATAGGAATACAGTTTATTCAAGTATGTAATACTACAATTTGGTATAAACATAAGCCTGGATCCTGATACTAGGTATCCATGATCTAACCTTATAGTTTGGTTTACTTTAAAATGACTTTAATCTTTCCATTATTTAACTAGAAAAATGTGCATTGGAGTGTACTTCTGTAGAACTCCACACAAACTTGTTAAAAAATGTTAACCATTAAATAATCTAATATATGCCTACTGTTAATTCCAGTGCAGTTCAGTTTCAGTGATGTATGATTGGCTGGTGCTAGTAGCATTACCTTGAACTGACTGGAGAGCTGATAACTGCTTAGACAGAATGTAGTAATTCAAGTAAACATGATTAACAATAAGCACCATTCTAGCAAATGAAGCATATCTGGTTTCTTGCGATAATACAAGATGCATTATACGGTAGGCTTCCTAAATGTTGAAAGGTTGGGTAAGAAAATATTCAGTTTGACTTTAAAATGTAAACTTTTTATTTTAAGGCCAAAAAAATACATTCAAGTTTATGATTCTTAAAGTTGATATTACATTAATTATTACAACAAGCTTCAATAAAACATTTCCAGAAGTGAAGATTTAATTAGCATTTTATTTATGGGTTTCATCGCAAGCATAATTGAGAACAAAACTAAGGACATTTTAAATCACATATATTTCTACAAGTGCAACATTGACAACTTTGCTATTTCACATTTTCAATGTATCCATTTAATAATTCAAATTATATAGAAAAAATATTCCATTCACAAAAAGTGAGCAGTTCCAACAATTTTGTTTTATAGAAAAAGTGGTAGTACATTGTGCAAAATTCCGACTATAATTATAATCTTATCAATTTAATTTAATATCCTATATACTTCCATGAATCATATCTGAAGTTGCCAATCCCAATACACTATACAAAGCAGGAAACTTAAGCAGGGAACATAATAAAACAAGCCATTTTTCAGATTAACTTCCAGCTGTATAAAATAGAACTTTAAAAAATTATGTTCTCGGCCATAGTATAATGGTATACTTCCTATGTAAGATATTGTCAGCAAGTATGGCTATAAACCCAGCTTGCCAAAGAAATATCCAGAAAAGTATTCTTTCCTCTGAACATTAAATTTATAGGTGGGAGGAAAGTCTTTTACATTGCCAGAAGCAGGGAAAATGTTGGCTTGCCAAATATGGCCTTAAAATATATAAAGCCTGTCTAGAAGTAGAGTTAGGGAATTGACATTTGGAAGCTTACGTTCATTCATGGTGACATATACCAATAAATCGTGATACAAAAGAAAGAATAAGTAGATTCTTAGATTCAGCTTATGAAAAAGCTGAAATACTGATTATCAAGACTAGTTTTCAGTTAAAATGTTCAACAATTGCTACAAGTATTCTACATTTCAAACCAAGGCAAAAATCATTTTTACACTTAAGAAAAAGCATTAGTTTAACATTATTTGAATTTTCAATTCTTATTTCCTTACCAATGACATACACAAAATGTAGGAAATGACAGACCCAGAAACCGTTTCACCATGCATATTCTTTAGCTGCCAGTGTGCATACATTATAATATTGCTACCTTTCAATATGTTTACACACTGCACTTTGAATCAGGTGAGTTTTATAACAAAAGAGAGCAGATCAATTTTCTATTACCTTTTAATTATATAATTTTTATGCAGGGAAGAAGCTATGTTAATCTCTCCACAGGCATTTTCTCGTTATACTAGAAATAGTCTTGAAGCATCTTCAAATAGTAGCAGCCTAGATTCACTGTATTTTCAACTCCACCTCATTCCAGTAGTGTGCAAAGCAAATCCTGAACCCTACCCTAGAGAAGTCTAACTATGAAAAGAAGGATAATGTGCATTGAAGATACATTTCAAAGAACATGGAGATTTCTATGAGCTGTTTGATATCATTTTACCAGATATATCCTGTTTGAAAGAGGGGATCAATCTGCAAGCCAGCAATGTTTGATTTTATTTTAATTCTTAATGAAAATATGAATATTATAAAGTATTGTTCTGACATACATTAGTGTTAAACTTTGGGATCTATAAAAGTTATTTTATTCTTTAGATATCTAAAATATTATATCCAGAAATCATGATTGCCACTGCTTATAATGGTATCCCACTGAGAAGCAAATTTTGGTCCAAACTTTTAAGTAAAATGAAAGATTGAAAAATGTTTGTGGTTTTCAACCAAAGCCCATAAATATTATGATTATTTACTAAAATAAGTGTACTTATCTGAACTTTTTAAGCTCATATTTAATCTTCATATACACTTGGCAATTTGATTTATATTACAGTATTTCAAATATATAGCTTTCTTGCTATACATACACAGTATATTTTAAATACTAGGTTTAATTTTAAACAAGCATTCTGAAGTCTACCAGTTTTATTTAGTAGCTTAGAATCCTTAATATGATAACCAATGCATATGAAAAGGAGGAATAAATAACTGTTCTTTCCTTGTTACAAAATATATTACTGATTCTTCAATTCTCAGGTTCTAATCAGTCGATAAGATGATTTTGCAAAGTATTGCTATAAGCAATTTCTAAAAAGAAATCATCACAACTTTACATAAGTGTATACAATGAAGTTCTTGAAGTGTACCATTTAGATTTTTTAAAAAAAAAAACCCGTTAACTTTTTTAATTTCATGTTTCATTTCAAAGTGGACAAAACAAGTGATAGCAGTTACAGAAGTTAACCAAGAGTTCTTTCCACTTTACTTTTAAAGCAGATAGGTAGTTGCAGCTATATTTTGCTTGTTCCTGATTAAATCCCTTTCCTAAATGGTTACTTTGACAGTGAACTGTGTCAAAATAATGCCATTAAAATTGTTAAGAAAGCACCACATTCTTTTGAGATGTTACAGGCTCCTGAAATCCATTAAAATGCCTCATTTGAATTTACCTGAAAGGGAAAAAAAGGATCATTAATCAAATATTTTTTGTTAAGAGGATAAATATAATACTTAAGATATCTTCTGGGGAAATAATTAACTAAAACTAAATCACCTAACAAATCCTAACAGTGCCAACCTGGGGCATGGATTATATTATCTAACCTATAGAAGCATGAAATTGCAGTGTAGAAAACATATGCAATGGCAATTGTTTTACTAAGTAACAACATCACTAGAGGATTTTGAAGTGCTCCTCTAATTGCTTTTTTCCCCATTTCAGTGTAACAAGTTCTCTGCCTACTGGAATAGGAAAAGAGGAAAAAGAGTATTCATATATAAGGCAGTAACTATATAATACAAAGATAATACAAAACAGAATTACTGTGGGTTTTTAGAAGGTAGCCTTAATGTTGTTCATGCAAGGAAATCCAAAATAGGATTTCAAAGTGTACTTCACATTATGTTTAGGCCTAATAAAAATGGAAGTTATACTTAAATATATAAAGCTAAGTGCTTGAAGTGATTTGTTTTACAGCCTGCATACACACACACACACACAGAGTGCAACTCTATAAAGCACCATTCGCTCAAAAATGGTTTACAGCTTCATAAAACACCATTCCATGTGACTTAAAAGCAAAAAATAAACTAGAATAGAGCTGGAAGGGACCTTGGAGGTCTTCTAGTCCAGCCCCCTGCTCAAATAGGAGAACCTATACAATCTCAGACAAGTGACTGTCTAGTCTCTTCTTAAAAATCTCCAGTGATGGAGCGCCCACGATTTCTGGAGGCAAGCTGTTCCACTGGTTGATTGTCCTCACTGTCAGAAAGTTAATTCCAGGTTGCTTCTCTCTTTGATCAGTTTCCAACCATTGTTTCTCATCCTTCCCTCTGGTGCTCTGGTGAATAACGTGACCTCCTCTTCCTTGTGGCAGCCCCTCTATATCTATCCAGAAAATATGTCTAAATATATCTGTCCAGAGAACATATGTTTACTGAAGAACATTACACCTACTCTATATATACAGTGCTTAAATGTTTGGGAATTCTTTTGAATTTTCAATATTTCTGCAGAAATATGATATAAAATATAACCTTTCTCCACAGAAATCTTAAAATTTGATAAAAAGAACCTAATTAAAACAAATGAATCAAATACACCGTACTTGGTCATTGATTTATTGGGGGAAATGATCCAGGTCATATTTATGCAGAAATACTGAAATTAAAAAGGATTCACAAACTTTTGAGCACCACTGTATTTACATATATGAATTGTAAAGGAGCATATGTAGCAGCAGTACTCAAGAAAGCTGCATACAAAACTGCTTTCAAAATTTAAATAAGAGACATCAAGTCAGAAATTATTTTTTTACAATAGTTTTTTTTAAAATATTAAATATTGAAAATAGAGTGATTTCAACATCAAATGTTAGTAATGTTATTAATCCAAAATAACGTGGAATTATATATGCTTGCCTTGTGTAAGGAACCTGCCCTTTGATAAAAAAAAAATACTCTGAATTCCCCACTTTATAGTAGAACGACTTCTTTATTCAGCCACCTCTGTGGCTCATAAAACATTTCTTTTTCTACATTCAAATTTTCTGTTCAAAATGTAATTCAGTTGCAGTCTTACATTACTACACCAAGATATGGTCTCAGAACTTTCCTGAAACCAAAAAGTCTAGTTCTGAATAAGAGTTTCCAGAAAACTCCATCTTGAATATTAGGCCACCTTGAATATTATGATAAAAAAGTGTAAAATAATAATGTAGTTATATGCAGAAACTGACTCCTGCTGTTAAGTTGCTATAGAATCATACAGGAGCTTCCAGAGAAGCAGCTTGTAAGATTCTTATTGTGAGATTTGGGGGATGCAATATTTGAGGAGGGAGAGCATGACACAGCAAGCTCAAATTATTTGTAAATTGTAAATAATTAAAAGAACAAATTACCTATTGTTTAAGTTTATTAAAGAATGAAAATAAAATTCTCTTTTATATATAACAATCCATTTGTACAGAGCTGGGGGGAAAAGTTCATTACTTCTGGTAAATATCACCTGAATAAATGCTTCTTGAAATTCCTCTGCCAATAGTATCTATATTATCTGTCCATGTACAAGATTAACTTATATTTTCTGTACATGTTTTAAGCTATGACGAGATACTTCATTTTGCTAAGCATAGTTTTCAATTGTGACCAAGTCAATTTAGCTATTCACATTTCTTAACAGTTGAATAAGAAAAGGAAATCTGACAAAATATTAACAATTGTTTTTTCAAATAGAAAAATTATGAAACTTATTATTTTTACATCAAAATAAGCAATGTTTTAGGATACTAATTTTGCCTTAAGTGATGAGTCTCGTGGCATCTAAAGGAAATTAATTTGACAGGGATAACAATCAATTTCAGATGTAAGATCTTACTGTAAATCTTCTAATCTAGAAAAATGTTAAAAATTTACTTATAAAGTCACAAATTCTGATATTTCTTTTGCAGTTATGTGGTTTTTTTCAGTAGTTATAAAACCTCAAAAAAGAAATAACTAGAATGTGTATCTATCATAGCCCATAGAAAATCAAGATTTATTCAGGCACTCCTCCCCACTTTTTAAAATTGATTTGAAATAGTAGAAAAAAATTAAAAGCAGATTTTTAAATATTTTCTGCATTTTCTATAGGAACCTTTGAAATAGACTATTAAATTAAAATTATTAAGAGCTAGTGTCATTAAATATTTCTTCATATACAACAATACTAAACACTTTTTTCAAACTGAAAGTATTTAAATCATCTAGCAGTGATTATCTTGTGAAAACAAGACATTTCAAAATATAAACTAACCTGAGATATACTTTGCTCCGATTAACATTAACAGGCTACTCATTATAAAAAAGCCCAAAGGCAGACTACAGAAGATACTAGTTTCACCTGATGTCATCCAGAAGAGAGGTTCCAGTCAAACAAATCAAGAGAGAGATACGTGTAAATTGCACTATTTAAGAATTACATGAAGAAAATTAGAAGAGAGAGAAATTCTGCAAAATGCTACAGATAGTTCAGCATATAGTAATAATTAGAAATAGGACAAACACTGAGGCTTAGATATATTTCAGTCTTGCATCCAGTGTCAATATTTAAGAAACAATTTGCTACTAATAAAGTAGATAGTACAGAATTTCAAATAAAGCTGATATTAAGCATTACGAATAATGCAAGAAGAAAGAATGTGCTACGAAAGGTGGAAGAGTGAATTCATGTGTGTCTGATTATACACATACAAACTATCTCACACTTATCTTTTTTTCAAAAATATTGACTGTGTATGAAGTACCATGTAATGTGGGCACTGCATATCTCTTATCCAATCATGCATTGTGCCTGCTCCAACATACACATTATACTATCAGCAAGTGAAATATACATGTACCAACTGTCTCCAGACTTGAATTGAAGGCATAAAATTGCTATTGTTAACTATAAATGAGCAAGTACAGTACTAAAACCATTTATGACAGTCATATCTAGAAAGCTCTATAGATTGCAAAGCTGCAGTGTTATATCATTTACCAAGGACCAAGGTTCACTGAATTCATTGCCATTCATTTCAGAGCAGCTGTGTATAGTATTCTGCAGCAAGCAGCACAATACTTTCAAGTAGCAAGAAGCATTTAAACTGCCCTCAGGAAACAGCACTGCATCTAATTAAAAGGTTCTCAAGTTTTTACATATTAATTCTCTTCAGACTAATTTTATAGAAATTGTAAATAAGGCTTCTCTCCTTTACATCTTTCTCACCCGACTTATAGTAATGCTTGCTGAATTTAAAAAGAACTTATTTTTTCATAAACAGAACATTTTTAAGCTAAAATAAATTTTGTTTGAAATAAAAAATATATAATTGCATTTCTTGTGCTCTTCATACAGAATATGTGATATTATTCACAAATTTGTTCCTGCCTGGGTTGCATTTCCAGTGTTTGACTAAGCACAAGATTGTTATAGCTCTGATAAACCCAAAATTGCTAAGATAAGTATTAATTGTATTGTATTTTACTGATTATCATATAATGTTCATGTAAAATTGCCAAGACAATTACTATTGGGTGCTATTAATATCACCATTATAAAAAAGGTTTTTATTGACATTATATCGTTGTATGCAAAGGAGGAACTCCAGTAGTTTCTTGAAACCAGTGAAGCTTTAGTTTTGGCCTAGTCAATAAGTCAACTAGATAATAATTAGGACTTACAAAACTAAACATTGTATATCATTGTCCTTTACTAACCTGCCCATATCTTTCCAACAACACAGAAACTACTGCTTTGTATAAGGAAAAATATTGTTATGGGTTTTTTGTTCTATTGTTGTTGGAGTTTCTAATTTACATTGCTCAACTCTACTTAAAAAACAAGAAATCCCCCCCTCCATTTTTTTTCTGCAGTTATTAGGACTTTAAAAAAAATGAGTGTCTAATAATCTATTGCCATATCTGAAATCTTTGGTCTAAATGATTCATCATCCTCTTGGCTGGAGGAATTAATACCTTATAGTTATTTTTGATTTTTTAATTACAGTGAATTCACACTTTAAATTTTCTGATTGTACTTAATTATACTAAAAAATCTTAATCAAATCAACAGACCTACAGTTTAAGCACGCTTAGAAGGACAATAATTCAACTGAATTTATTAGAATATATTTCTAAATAGAAATACTTAGGTTCTCACTGAAAGTCATAAACCAGCACTGATTAATTAAACCAAATATATTTCATGTGATTGCACTTTAATAAAAATGTACTTATCAAGGCAAATACATTTTGTTGCCTCATTTTTTTCCTATTTTTAGTACTACAGTTGTCAATGATGAAGGATTGAATATTTATTTAGCTAGTTCATGTAGTACATAAAACAATTTACATTCAGAATTAATCTTTTATGGATTAATATAAAAATAAATAAATGCTTTATTTTCATATGAAAATGAAGCCTTATACAAACTATTTCAGTAGTTTGAAACAAAACTGAAATAGCTTTTTACTACATCTTTTGTCTGGAGGCACTTTCAAAACTTCAAAAATTGCTTAAGAATACACTTTTTAAGCATTTTTAAGCAAAATTGACATGCAATTGTCTTAAACGCTTGATGTAATTTATAAAGGGCTTCAACTGTTTCTGTTTACTGCTTAGATCTGCATTTTTTTTCAGGCCAATCACTGTGATTGGCTTTGAGAAGACTAAGGCCAGGATAAATTAAATTCATGTGATTATATGAATTTATATACTTAATATGATTAATTCCTGTATTTACACAAGCTGTTTTTGTAACTTTAAAATTAAATTAAATCTTAAAACTTGGTGGCAGGATTTGAGTATATTGCAAGCTGTACTCAAGACTTTAGAAATTTTCATACAACTCACTGAAAGTTGTAAATGCCAGTAGAAATGTATTCCTCAAATAATTTGAGAGTATATTTCTATCTTGTTACTATCTGGTTGTGCATCTCAACATAAATTATTGAAAAATAAGTGTACACATTGTTCCATATTTTCAGTTTCTAGGACACTTACTAAAACATGGTTGGATTATAACTACTACCACTAACAATACAAACATCTATTTTTTTCTATTTGCTACAATCTATTGTGTATTGAAAAGCAATTTGACTTTTACAAGTAATGCATCAATGATGACTCACTGTTTCCTTGAGGTTCTGATGTCTCCCACCCCATTGATTTCTTAACAGCTTTCTTCCATCTGGTATAACGATATTCACTTTCTGAAATCATAACATTTTTATCAAAAATTCAAACAATTATCTTTTATTTAATATACAAGCACCTACTTTGTAATACATGGAAAAGTCTTCTAAAATGCACAGGAATTTCATTAACTGTCAGAAAACTTCAAAATTTGAATAAAAACAAGGGAAGTTTGCAATAGTGGCGAATAAGGAAAGTATCAACCTCCCTCCCCCAATATAATTTTCCTAAGATAGTTCACCATTCAGAAGTAGCACAACTATGCTGACAGAATAAACTATGCTAATCTTATATCAGTATGAATAGACTAGATTTGCATAGGCGGAGCGAGCTTAGATAGCAGAGATCAGATCTTAAAACCCCTTCTTACCCTCTGGATTGATCTGTGGCTCAAAACGTTCACATGTTACTGCTGTGAAGTCATCAGGATGTAAGCTCCAGACTCCCACCCCTTCTGCAGCTCCAGCTGCCATTGCTGCTCCAAGTGCTGTGGTTTCAGGCATGGATGGCTTTACTAATAAGATAGAAATCAAGGTAGCATTTTTATCTAGTCCTTGATAGAACAAAATGTGAGCATTTAAAGTATTAAAATAAGTATCTTTTTTCACTTTTATACCTTACTTTATTTTACTTTTCAGTAGCTAGTGATTTAAGGACAAATATGCTTTATACAAAGATGGATTAGTTAATGAAAAAGGAGTCTGTCGATTAATCAGCTGGAATACAGAGAAATAATAATAATAATAATAATAATAATAATAATAATAATAATAATAATAATAATAATAATAATAATAATAAAATTGGAAGGGACCTTGGAGGTCATCGAGTCCAACCCTCTGCTCAGGCAGGAAACCCTATACCAGTTCGGACAAATGGCTGTCCAGTCTCTTCTTAAAAACTTCCAGTGTTGGAGCATTCACCGCTTCTGGAGGCAGGTTGTTCCACTGGTTAATTGTTCTAACTGTCAGGAAGTTTCTCCTCAGTTCCAGGTTGCTTCTCTCCTTGACTAGTTTCCATCCATTACTTCTTGTCCTGCCCTCAGGCGCCTTGGAGAATAGCTTGACTCCCTCTTCTTTGTGGCAACCCCTGAGATATTGGAATACTGCTATCATGTCACCCCTAGTCCTTCTTTTCATTAAACTAGACATACCCAATTCCAGCAAACGTTCCTGATATGCTTTAGCCTCCAGTCCCCTAATCATCTTTGTTGCCCTTCTCTGCACTCTTTCTAGAGTCTCAACATCTTTTTTACATCGTGGTGACCAAAACTGGATGCAGTATTCCAAGTGTGGCCTTACCAAGGCATTGTAAAGTGGTATTAATACTTCACGTGATCTTGATTCTATCCCTCTGTTAATGCAGCCCAGCACTGTGTTGGCTTTTTTGGCAGCTGCAGCACACTGCTGGCTCATATTTAAGTGATTGTCCACTAGGACTCCGAGATCCCTCTCACAGTTACTACTATTGAGCAAGGTACCCCCTATACTATACCTGTACATTTGGTTTTTCTTGCCTAAATGTAGAACCTTACTTTTTTCACCATTGAATTTCATTTTGTTAGATAGCGCCCAATGTTCAAGTCTGTCCAGGTCCTCCTGTATCTTAAGCCTGTCTTCTGGAGTGTTGGCTATTCCTGCCAGCTTGGTGTCATCCGCAAATTTGATGAGTTCCCCATCTATCCCTCGTCCAAATCGTTGATGAAGATGTTGAAGAGCACTGGCCCCAGAACAGAGCCCTGGGGCACCCCACTGCACACTTCCCTCCATGTAGATGCGGTTCCATTGAGGACCACACGCTGAGTACGGCCGGTCAGCCAGCTACGAATCCATCTGGTGGTGATGCTGTCTACCCCACATTTTTCTATCTTATCAAGTAGTAGGTTGTGATCTACTTTATCAAATGCCTTACTGAAGTCCAAGTAAATTATATCCACAGCATTCCTCTGATCCACTAATTTTGTCACTTGGTCAAAGAATGCAATAAGGTTTGTCTGGCATGATCTGTTTTTGACAAACCCACGTTGGCTTTTAGTAGTGATTTTGTTTGCCTCTAGGTGTTCGCTGATTCGTTGTTTGATTATCTTTTCCAGAATCTTCCCAGGTATTGAGGTCAGGCTGATAGGTCTGTAATTTCCTGGATCTATTTTTTTCCCTTTTTTGAAGATGGGAACTACATCAGCTCTTTTCCAGTCCTCTGGTAGTTCCCCAGTGCTCCAAGATCTTTGAAAAATATAGTTCAGTGGTTCTGAGATCACATCTGCCAGTTCCTTGAGAACCTTGGGGTGTAATCCATCTGGTCCTGGTGATTTGAACTCGTCTAGGCTGGACAGGTGCTCACTTACCATTTTCTTGTCTATCTTAACTTGTGTTTCTATTCTGTTTTTTATGGCACTATTTTTGATAGGTTGGTCTGTTTTTTTCCTTTGTGTAAAGACAGATGCAAAAAACGAGTTAAATAGTTCTGCTTTCTCACTATTGCTTGTCACCTTCTTGCCACTTTCACCCACTAATGGACCAATCATTTCCTTCACTTTTTTCTTATTTTTTACATATATTTTACGTAAGAATTTTTTACATAATAACCAATGCAAACATATACTTTATCTTAATTGCTATCACAAAGAAACATCACCCTATATATTCACCAATGAGCCCTAGATTATTCCTTTAAACAAGTAATTAAAAAAGACAGTATTCTTTGACAAAAAAAAACCAAACAAAAAACCTGACTATTTACATAGTCAGAGGCAATATTTTTCAAATTTCAACTGCCAAATGTGGTTAATTACATCCACCATGTATTTTATCCATTAAATACTGCTTTTGTGTTGTGTATCCATACACAAAAGGCACCAAACCAAAATTGCATTACAGTGAAATTACATCTGACATCTTGACAGGTGTTCTTGCAGGTATATCTGTGTGTTTGTATAGGAATCATTAAAAGTTTCATTTAGTTAATATTAAGTGCATATCTTGTCTTTCCTCAAAAGCTTAAAGTGATGCAAAAGAGGTTTGCCTACCATTTTATTTTCATAGCCCAAACTATCTAACGGCTTGGTAAGGATATGCTGCCCATTTAATTTTGCAATTCGGTAAATACTGGAACTTGTTTTTTTTAAATCATATTTCAGCTCCTTCATTAATATATATACCCTTTCCTCCCTCCCATATATGTATTGCTCAAATGCTCTTTCTTAAATTTTTATCCTTAGAAGGTTTTCTAGAACTCAGCAGTAAACTTCCTTACCCTTTAATCCCATTGCAGCATTTTTAAAGGAAGGTGCTAGCAGAGAATTGCCTTTCCATGACAACACTGTCAGTGACAGGAAGAGCAATATAAATCTTCCTTAAATAAACAAGACAAGATGATGTTTTCAATATTTTTTATCCCGATAGAAGAAATTATGATTTAATTATTCCCAAGAGAGTTCCTTTTATATGTAGTTACTAAATAACTATTTAACTGAATAACAATTACTCAAAATAAAGCAGGAAGACTAAATTGACAAAAAGAAAACAAAAATTATGAACTGCAGTTTCCTTAGATGACTTTACAAAATAAAAAGGATCTAAAAAGCCTACACTGGCAAGGCTGAAAATCTTGGTATATATGTAATTCCAGAAATATATTTTAATGTAAGTAAATTGAAATATTTTTTTCAAAAGTCATAGTGAGCCTTATATATAGCAATTCGAAATAAAATGCAAGGAGACTTTTATCTTACCTACTGGAATACAAAGAATATCAGCCTGGAGTTGCATAAGGATCTTGTTGTTGGTCATTCCTCCATCAACTTGTAACTGACTAAGTGGTATCCCACAGTCTTTATTCATTGCATCCAATATCTAAAACAAACAATTCCTATTAATTTTTCCAATAAAAACTAAAATGTTTTATAGATTACATAGCAAAAAATAATTAGTTGAAACATTTGGCTTTATGGCATTATAAAAAATCAGTAAGAGCAAACAAAACATAAAGTAGGAGAAAATTTTAGTTGAAAATTTTATTTTATGTTTTGAACTAATATCTCAGAAGGTGAAATAAGCTACAGTTTAAACACATTTAGACATGGCTGCCTATAGAAATAAAAACAACAGTATTATAAAAAATTAAACTAACTCAAAAATCCTAATAATACAGTACTCATAATCTATACCTCCCGTGTTTGAAAGCAGACAGCTTCTAGTGCAGCAAAGGCAATATGGTTTTTATTTGTAAACTGAGTAAGGCCACAGATAATTCTGCAAAAGAAGACAAGCGATACTAGTTAGAAATAAAAGTAGTATTAAAATACAACATACTGTCTCACTGTAATCATGCAAGTAACTGCCTGAAAGAATATATTGGCAATATCTACAGAATCCAACTGAGAATCAATAGTATGGCATTACATATGCCTAAGGATGGATCTAAACCAATCACACTAATGGAATGAGATGTTAAAATTTGACATACTCCCCTCTCAAGTTTGGGCATTTAATTCTTGTTCATATTTGCCGCTTTTTCTGAGATAATTTGTACTGTGCCTTGCCAAGGAAAGTGATATTTGGGAAGAGAATGCAATAAATCATAGTTAGGTTAGCACCCTTAATTCAGACAAAACATTCACTCTTTAAAATTAATTTTGCCCTATTGTTTGTATGATTTTGGTATATCTGCATTTAAACAATATATTGTCATCTATAATTTGGAACAAAGGTCAGCAGATGTATTCAAGAAAATAGCTGTCATAAGGAGTTTTGCCATTCCTCAAATAAATATGGACAAGGAGACATTCTCGGAAATAAAAATGCTTTTGAAGGAGGTAGTTCATGTCAGCTAGAACTACTAGGTTGGCTTCTTTTACATGTGATTTAATATAAATATCTTTTAAAGAAAAACTGGGCACAGGGCTGGGGAATATCAAATGAAGTGAATACAGATGTCAGCAATGGTACTTTCCTTTGGCGTAAAGCAGAATATACACTTTCATAAGCCCTGTTTATTAGCAAAACACCCCAAAAATACTATTTAACATTCAATCAGATAATATTTACCCTCTTGCACTGGGTTCCCAGTATGGTGCATATAATCCTGAAAATGCAGGAACAAAGTAGCAGCCATAAGACGTGCCCACTTCAGCAGCAAGTTTCTCTAAAATCAATACAAAATAGAAAACTTATCTCTGCAGAGAAATAGTCATTTGAAAGCTAGGAATTGCAAAACAAAATATAAGTAATGTCTAGAATAAATAAGACTGTTGACTGCATTAATGTATATACAACAAATAGAGAGCCTGGAAGCTCTATATTTTATATATGCTATAAACTTCAACAAGTTGGTACTATCTGGATGTGCTGAACTACAATATACCTCCCACAGATCATTTATATCCATAAATAAAACCTTATGGTATGATTTGAATAAAAATAAATCCTACTCAATGATCTTTTTTCCCCAGGAAAATGGTGTAGAATTATAATTAATTATAATAATTGAAACTCTGTATGATTACTATTCCTACTCCTACTAGCAATATTACCATATACATATTTTATTATTATATTTTCAGAAGAAATACAAGGTCCCCAAGCCTAAAAATTAGGTACCCAGGGTTAAAAATGGCATAGATCTCAAGAACACAATAAAATTCTTATCTAAGTTAACATGTCTGAACGAAACACAGAACCCTTCTGAGCAGTGATGGGATTCAAATATATGAACAACCGGTTCTCTGTGTGGATGCTGCTTCCGGAAGTCCATTCTGGGCAACAAAAAATTAGCTACCGTTTCTGCCGAAGTGGTGCGAACTGGCTGAATCCCACCACTGCTTCTGAGCCCCTGTATTCTTACAGATTTACAATAAATTAGAAAGTTATACTCACCTACTTCTTCTGAAGATTTTGCAATACCAAGATTGTCCCTCAACCAACGAACAACAGCTCCTGCAATAGCAACAGAGCCCTAAAACAAAAAGGCAGACTAAAAATGTTTCATTTATTACTTCATGATTGTTCTTGTAGTATAGCATCCAAATATGTATTAAAATGGATGCATGCCTATTTATTTTATCAAATTTATATGCTGCCCATGTCCCAGTCACAGATTTTTTTGCAGCTCTTACAACTATTTTTAAAGCAATCTTAAAGACCTTAAACAGCTGTAGAATGCTGCGACAGCATTCTACAGAATTATGGAATCATTCACAATTAAAATTTCATGGAAACAAGGGAAACTCAGTCTAATTCATACCCATGTTTGACTTACACACATGAAATGATCCTGAAATTACATGAAATATTGGTACCCCTTCAAATACTGTATCTTCTCACTGAGTCCATATTACTCGTAATCAATTAGATTTATGAACATATGAACCACTCAAAGTGCACATTTTTTCGTATAGGTCCATAAAATGGTGCTGACATCAAAGATACTCTAGCTCAGGGGTCGCCAACCTTTCTGGGTTGGCGGCCCGGTGGGAAAGGGAGGGACAGGCACCTCTATGCGCGCATGAGCACACACGCAAATGTGGCTTTGTGCGCGTGGGAGCAAACGGGGCTGTGAGCATGCGCGCTCCACAAGTGGGGCGGCTAACACTGGCACACGGCTCTCCTAGTGCTGGCGAGAGGCTTGCGGCTCGGCTAGCATCGACGCAAGGTAGGGAGTGAGCGCGCGCACATCCGTGCGTGCACTGGCCAGCCACTCACGTGGCCCGGTGGCCAAGAGGCCACAGCCCGGTAGTGGGCCGTGGCCCGTAGGTTGGGGACCTCTGCTCTAGCTACATGAGTTATAGCATTTATCTATAAATAAGTGGTTGGTTGGCACCCACTGAAACTGAAATATCAAAATGCCTATAATGAACAATTTGACTTACTTCTAATGCGTAACATACAGCCTTGTCTCTGCCCAATTTGTAAGCCACAGTGGTTAGGAGGCCATGCTCAGAAAGTGTAGGCTGAGAAAAACAAAGAAAAAGAAAGTATTAGTTATTCCTTATTCCCGCTTTATAGGAAAAGTCACTGTATAATAGTCATGTACAATTTTAAAACATAAGTGGAAAGTTTAAAGTATTAATTACTTACCAATAAGTATTTCATGGGGGAATGATGATAGCTAAATACATTTTTGACATCTTAATAAACAATAATCTTTCTGGTTATATTAATTACTTATCTAGAAATCTAATTGGCTATTTCATCTGTTAAAGATAGCTATTGCCAAAATACTAAACTAATTATTTTTCAGTTGTCTTAAACACTGATTAATGTATTAGCTTTCTAATACCGGTATCACTTTAAGGGTTTCATACTAATCAATTTCTCAAAAATATTATGAAGCTAAAGCCTGAACCAAGAGTCCTATTACAACATGATTTCAACTCGCCTTTTGTGAGATGAATGGCTATATGAATTTGATTAATAAGTAAAATAAATTATTTAAAAATTATATAGAAGACATTAAAGACAAAGGAAACATACCTGAACTATGTTTTTTAAAAAATATACAATTAAGTGTAATGTGCATTAAGGTCTTTTTATCTGAAAAACAGCAAATTGTTTCACTCATAGCACTAACCTTATGGCCCGTATTGCAGAGTAAGAAGCAGCCTGTTCCATACCTACAGTGGAGAAAAAAAACAAGTTACTGAAGTACATCTGAAAAGCAGAATGTAATTCTTCAGCTAAATTGCTGAAGAACCTGCAGCAAATAAATATCAAAAAACTTGGAATAAAAAAAATCACTCTAAAACTATTCATGAATAGCAACAATCTAAATGTCCACATTTCCTATTCTTATGCTCTGTATAGTATCCAAATTAAATAGCATGGTTACATGGTCAATCCAGGAAATTCCAGAGAAACCAAAGCCCTTTGGTTGTTAAAAGACAGATGTCCCAATTTTTACATGCCCAATAAATGGATCAGCACTTTTATTCCTATGGATATTTTATTAAAAATCCAAAATTTTGTTCCCCTGAAATTAACCCAACAAACAGAAAAAAAATTACCTTTATCTGCACATCTCTAAGAAGTACTGGATTGTTTAAGTCACATTGTATTTTGATTTTGTATTATATTGATTTTCCTTTCTGTAATAAGTCTATAATGTAATAGTTCCTATTAATCTTACGTATTCTTTGCTTGGCCATCCTTGAAGCACATTTGTCCTACTAATGCAGCAGATTGATCACCTAAACACTGGAAAAACAAATAATTCCATAATATTTAACCAAAAAATGTTTATGCATTTTTTTTACTTAAGTAATCAAATTAGATTTTTTTTAGAGGAATAGGTGGTACACTTTACTGTTAAGAAAAAAAAAATCCAACAGAATTAAACAAGGAACTCAAGAAGATTTATTCTGGCAAATGATAAATAGCATTGGTTCTTGACATATGACTATCTGTTTCAATTAAAATACTGAGGTATGCTTTAATTAAAAATATTATTTTGACATCTAATTTTTATTTTTGGTTCTAGAAATTATTAGGAGATACAATCAGAATACAGCATATTCAATACAAATTTGAAAATACTATTCAATAATTTTGGCCGATTTTCTTTAGTCAAGAAACATTTAGAACAGCTGTTTTTAGAACATTATATTTTGTCACCTTACAAACATAATTGCTTAGTGGACAATCAGTTTATATGACAGGATTTTGCAACATACTCTTAAGGAATATACTTCCTTCAATTAGCATTATAAATTTGTGATTATTTCTTATTACCATCAATTAGTATGCATTTTATATATATATATATAATGGCCATTTATTATGAATTCATTCTAATACTTGGCAAAAATTATATTAAAATATCAGCATAGCTTTATTTAGGAAACTCACCCCAGAAATTGGCACACCAGTCAAAGCTCCAGAACTCTGCCAAAAAAGCCATTTTAAAAATAATTATGCAGCTGTTTTCAATTAGTTTACAAATAAGGAAAATAATGTACAATTAGAACATGATTGCTTATAGCTCATAACCAAATTAAAATAATGTAAAATTGTTAGCAGAAATGCAAATGAAAAAAATAGAGGGAACAGAGAAAACTGCCATCTGGCAAGCTAACAAAATAAAAGGCAAATTAGGTTCTCCACTGCATTGGACATGTCCTGAGTATCCCACATATGTGGAACAACGATGGGTGACACATCTTTTCCTTCAAATGCTGCCGAAATATAGTTCCCTGTAGCTTCACTAAGCAGGGTAAACAATCATGAATGCTGGGAGAAAACTCTGAATCCTGTACTTAGTCCAGTGGTGGGATTCAGCCGGTTCGCACCGGTTTGGCAGATACCTAATGTATCTTCAGTTCAGCGAACCAGTTGTTAAAATGGCACTTGAAAAAAGCAGTCAGTGTGTGCACCTGTCTCGCGCTTGCCCCGTGTCCACCGTGCTCTCCACGATGCACTGCAGCTTATCTGAAGCAGTCAGCCAGGCACAGAAGCGCCACAGAAACAGCGGAGTCTATATGCGCGCCTGTAGCTATGCGCTCACCCGTCACACCGTGAGGATCGTGCCGATCACGCCGGTTCCACCACTCGCAGGAGGCTGTGAGGCTCATTGCGCCAATTATGCCGCTGCTTGCTATAGAAGGCCGCGAGGCTCGCCGCGCGATTGGCGCGATGAGCCTCACGTCCTCCTGCTGCGAGTGGTGGAACTGGCGTGATGGGTGCAACGATCCTTGCGGCGTGATGGATGAACATGTAGCAGGCGCGCACACACACTCCGCTGTTTTTGGCAGCCCTTTTTGCCGCTGGCGCTGCTGCTCACCTTCCTCCTTCGCCAACTTCTCATGCACAGGGAATCTGCACTGCCCGCCTCCCCCCTTGCCTTCACTAAATCAATCACCTGACTAGAAATGAGGTTTAGCAGGCCGAGTGCGCAGGCAGAGGCATGGGGGGAGGTGGGCGGTGCACATTCCCTGTGCATGAGACCGGGTTTTTTTTCCCCACTGCCATACTGTTTAAGTTTCTTTAAAGTTTACTTGATGCAGAATGGGAAGGATCCGCATTCTGCATCAAGTAATCTTTAAAGAAATTTAAACAGTATGGCAACGAAAATCTGGCAGTGGGGAAAAAAAAACAGTTTTTTGAGACGCCAGACTGACGTGCATTCACATGCCTCCAATCCCCTTGCTTGCTGGAAAGCCAGATTGGAGTATTCGGGCCGCTCCTTCCAGCCCAGGTCCAAAAGCGAAGGGAATCATTCCCACCCCACCCAATCGCTGCGGGGCTTCGTTTCCAAAGACTCTCTGCACAGGCTCCGGACAAACCGAGATCTGGGACTGAAAAGCAGCAATGGGAGCAAAGGATTGTTCAAAGGAGGAGGAAGAAGGAGAAAGTGGGAGAAGTCACTACTGAACAGGCGAGGCGGGACAGGTATCGGGGCGTGGTAGGCCTGGCTGCGGGGCCCTTCAGCACGGTAAGCGGGGAGCATGGGGCAGCCCCCCGCCTCCTTCCCTGCAGAGAACCGGTTGTTAAATTATTTGAATCCCACCACTGACTTAGCCCTTGCTTAATGACTGGTCACTTAATGACTATTCCAATTGACAGCTTGGGAAAGAATGCTTTTGTACACCCATGGCCACATGAACACAATGTGGGTGCTTGGCAAATTGTCAGAACTTGCAACCAGTTGCCAAGTACTCCACGATCATGTGATCACCATTTGTAATCTTCTCTGCCAGCTTTCCTAGAAAGTCAATGGGGAAACCAGCAGGGAATGTTGAAGTGAAGATATGTTCAGGATTTCAGCTCTGTTCCTGCAGCCTGCTGAAAGATTTCCCCTGTGTGCAGAAATGGAGTTGAAATACTGAACATCACTAGTAAAAACAAAAGGCAAAATTTGCATTCTGAAGGTCAAACCTGCAGCTATTCTCAATCTTACACTACTCCTAGAAATGAAAACAGCTTCAAATCACATCATAATGAAAGATTTTTGCCATTAAATCTTGGTGGCATGTTCTCAAGAAACTGGAAATCCACAAATCGCATCTAGGAAGCAGCCTGGAGCCTACCCAACTCAGAAGCAGACATCATTTGAATTTAGGTAATCCTTGAGGCTACAGTAAAAAAAGGTAAATACCATGCTTCACAAATAGGAATCAGTGCCTATTGTTATGTTGAAGTGGAAGAATAAGAGATCTTATATTCAACGGTTATGCTCTGAAACTATTTGAAGCTTTATCCAAGAGCTAGGAGAGTAATACAGGCAAAAGTACGGACATTTAGCAAATAGCCACATCACCAGAGACAAAAAATAGCTTTTCTTTTGAAATATTATATGTGAACATGCACTCTCAACAGCAGTGATCAGCTTAGTGAGCCATGCATAAAATGTAGCCAGTGCATTTCCATTCAGGGATATCTTTATTTTTTAAGCTACCACTGATATTATTATTATAATTTTTTTAAAAAACTTCTTTCTACTCTAAGTACATTTTTAGCCAGAAACTATATAATTGTTACTCTCAGTTTTCTAATCTTTTAAACTGATGCAAAGTGATCAATTGAACTTCAATTGTAATTAAACTTTGAGAAGGAGATTTCATTACAACAAAGAGGGACTTCTCTGAAGAAATGCACTGTATCTAAGCAAGATGAATGAAGATGTAACTGGCTGTGTCCTAACAAAATCCTACTCACCAGGGTAGGAGAGATTTTCTATTTCCGGCAAAATAGGTAATGAGAAAGAGGAAGAGACATAAACAAGTTCATAATTTCAAAACCTGTTGGTTTAATGACCATTAATTGTACGATGATGCTGAACAAATGATAGTTGAAGCATCCCTGTGGTCACATGATCAAAATTTGAGTGCTTGGCAGCCCATCTGCATTTATGACACCAATGAGCCCTTCATTGCTTATCTTCACAATCTCTGTGTTTGGCTACCTTGCACTCTGCCACTGCTGCCTATCCCTACTCTACCCAGCTGAACTTCGCTGTTTCTTCCTCTGACTGTTGATGAGATGCTTGAGGCAACTGCTGCAATGGTGGCAGCAGGGGTAGGTGGCAGCAGTGGACAGCAAGGCAGCCAAAAGGATGGAGATGTGGGGATGTGATAGACAGATGGGGGAGTTGAATGGGAGCCTTATTTGCTTATTTGTTGAAGGACAGAGCTGACAGTTTTTGCAGAGCAGAAGAGTGAGGTTCCAAAGGTGTTTTTTCAAAAGGCAACTGGACTTTGTTTTTCCTTGAAGGTGTTTTGCTTCCCATCCGTCAAGGAAAACCAAAGTCCAGTTGCCTTTTGAAAAAGCACCTTTGGGACAACCATGACCTAGATCAGGGGTCCCCAACCCCCGGTCCATGGACCAGTACCGGGCCGCGGCATGCCAGCAACCGGTCCACACAAACAAGCAAAGCCCCATCCACGAGATGCAGGCAGCACACAAAACCATGCATTCCAGTCCGCGAAAAACCCTCTCTCCATGGAACAGGTCCCTGGTGCCCAAAAGGTTGGGGACCTCTGACCTAGATGACTGAGAATCTCCATAGACAGAAGACTGAGGTTTTCACCTAATGACCGCCACTGGGACTACTAAAACTGCTGTCACTAAGCGGTAGTCACATGATATTTCGCTTAACTGTTTTGTTTAGTGATGGAAATTCCAATCTTGCTTAGGGTTGTAAAGCAAGGACTCCTGTACTATTTTTTTTTTAAATATTTAAGTAACACACCAGCAGCTATGTTTTAATATTAGGGATCATATTTGATTAGAATGGGTGTATATGTGTGTTCCATGTGTGTGTATATGAATAACTTTTTAAATATTGACTCCATTTGATTTTTTAAAGGCACTAAAGACAGAATGTGTGGCTGGGATAAGGTTTTAGGGGGAGAGATTTTTACTTGTTTTTAAAACTGTTGCAAATATATTTTATTGTTTACACTATAATTTTCATGTATCCCTACTATAAAATACTGAAAACTTGACTTTCAGTTTTCAGCAGTTATGATCAAAAGAAGATCTAGGAGCTGTCAAAAGAGGAGGGACATAGTAGAGACTGTGTTTTCCCAATTCCTACAACTCTATGAATAAGACATGCATTCAATAATTCCTCGTAGTTTTAAGTTTTGGAAGTTTTAGTTTGAAAGTTTTAGCTACTTTGAACAACAACTTGTGTTAAAGGGATTTTTTAAAAAATCATGTTGTTGCTTTAGAAGCTGAAAACAATATCAAGCTATGACTACTTTTGCTCAGCATTTCAGTTTTGCAAATTTTTTTTGCCATCTTCCTTCAAACACCTTGCAATGAAATATATAAGGTATGAATGGCTTAAAAGTTACTTAAGTCACTGAATATGTACCAAAACTGTTTTACACATAGCAACTGGAATGCTTTAAATAGTTAAAAGTAACTGTCAAAGAAATAGGCAAATGCCCAATATCTCATATTAATAGAGCCAAAAAGCTGTACTCACTAGAAATAAAAGTTAAAATTTAAGTAAAGCAAACATTGCTTAATCAAGTAAATGTTATTAGTTTATTGTTATTTACTTTAGATGTAAGTTCAAAAATAAGAACCCATGACATGTAAGTTTCAAATAGCTGTAATGATTCATAAAAGAAGATCAGGTCAATTTTGTTATGAGCTTCCCAGACTAATTTGACAAAAGAGATTTTCACTGTGTCATATACTTTTCTGGATTTAACTAGTGAGACATTATTAATTCATATAATATGAGAGTCTCACATTTACACTGAGATATTAGAGGTGATATAGCAAACAATAAAAAGCACAAGGTATTTGGAACTGAAAATATACCTTATACCTAGGCAACTCACATAATTCTTACAGTGTTTATCAGTATATGTAGGTCCTTTGGAATTGATTTAAGTAAACAACAATACCGTATTTCTCCGAAAATAAGACCCAGTCTTTTTTTTTTTTGCCTCCAAAAGAGGCATCAGGGAGTGTCTTTTCCACTCACCTCGCAGAGGCAGCACTGACAGCCCCGCCCAGCCGGCTCACTCCTTCTGTGGCCAAAGGAGCAGCTTCATTCTGCAGCTGAGAATGGAGCTCCGGCCTGCATTTTGCAGTTAGAGGCCTTTCCGGAAGGCCTCTGCAGCCGAGAACCAAGCTATGGATTGAATCCATTGCTCGGTTCTTGGCTGCAGAGGCCTTCCGGAAAGGCCTCTGACTGTGAAATGCAGGCCGGAGCTCCATTCTCGGCTGCAGAAGAAGTGGGCTGGTCAGGCAATGTTGATCCATGGGAGGCCTGGCTGCAATGATAAGTTCTACCCCCCACCCCCACCCTGCCCTAGCTTGATTTTTAGGCTTATTTTGGGGATAGGGCTTATATTAGGCCCAGCCCCAAAAATCAAGCTAGGGCTTATTTTCAGGGTAGATCTTACTTTTGGGGAAACACAGTAGCACATCTAAATCTTTATATATTTTTTAAAAAAGAATACATATATACAATTCACAGAAAACAGTAATTTCATAAGACAAAAAAAAACTTTCAGAAAATTTTTATTTAAGTCCTCTAAACTTTTCTTAAGGATTTTTAAAATAATAATAGTAATTTACTAAACTTGTATACCACCCAACTCTCAATGACTTTGGGAGGCTCACAACAGCTCAGAAAACCTGGCTTTGATTAATTATTGTTTGTGTAGGGCTCCTGTCATTGTGTTATATGTAAGATTATTTCAGTCTGGGCTGTCTGATTAATGTTTTTATTTGTTTTTATGGTTTGTCCAGTTTTGTATACCACCCAGAGTCCATTGGAGTTCAGCAACTTATAAATTCAAATAAAAATCATAATAATATTCTTCCTGCTAGATAAAACTTGTTTCATAAAATATATTTCAACTTGCATGAGTTACTAAGTAGAAGCAATACATGCAATATCAATTAAGTAAAACTATTTTCTTAACATTTAAATACATACCAGTAATCCATAGATTTCTGAGGAACTTCGCACTTTGGGAAGCATTTCCATGGGAATTTCAAAAAAACTAGAAGTATTTTTAAAAAGTTAGTGTGAATTCTTTCTTGTTGGTAAAAATAAAAAGGTTTTACTTATTTTTATTTTTTGTGAAGTTTCTGACACATTTGGAAACATTTCAGATTAAATCAAATCATTTATTATTTGAAATTCTATATTTATTATAGTAAACAGCAATACAAAATTTACCAAAATATACACATGTACATATAAAATGTACAAAAAGTAAGTGTAAATATAAGTCAAAGAATAAAAATATAAGGACACCAGATAAAGAGGTAAATAAAACAATATAATATAAATAAATAGAGGAAAATCAAGATTAATCAAATCAATCTTTATTTGGTCATAGACCAGGGGAAAAAACCAGGAGTCATGAATAATTAAGATAAAAGGAAAATATAGTTATTCTAAAATATATAAAAAAGGCTAGGGTTAATACTATGATCCATTATGCAAACTATTGCACAGTACTTGGGTGTGGTCAAGGAAATAAGATCAGATTTATCTGATAATAACATTGTGAAATAAAACAGATTGGAATGGGCAGATAGTAAAGAATGGAAATAATAATTCCTGGCAAGCATCTGCATAGAGAGGCAATACAGAATTCCATCGATTCAATTATTCCTCCACCATATGGACACAGCCTCTGCTTGAAGGGAATTTTTTGGTATCTTCCTTCAGTAATGGCTGTTGAGAGGACATTGAATCTGGCTAAGGAAAAGGTCCTTCTGAATTTTGGGATTGTTATGCCACTGAGATATCCAGATGGCTAGAGATATGCAGAATGATTAAAGAAGTATTTCTATGTAAAGCTGGGAAGTCTATTTGCAGCTCTAAATCAATGGCCTACTGTTTGAGATCAACTAGTGCACATTCATTCATAGCCCATCAAGGTGTTGAGTAGCCATGAAAAGATATAAAGTTGCAATTTAGCATGTATTGCCTGGCTCCAGGAACACTGGAAGCTGTTGATAATAATCAAAGGGGCCAGAATCAAGATCTTTAGCTAAAAGGCAAAAATAGAACAAAAAAAGGGGCGGGATTGCGAAAACTCCGCTTCCCGCGGCTCTTTTCGCCTGCCAGGGGCGGCGAAGAAAGAGAGGCGCCCCAGCGATTCGGGAACAATGGCGGTCATCCCGTTTGATCGGGAAATTCCCTCTAACCCAACATGAGAAAGGCTGGCCCCACCTCGGTAACCAGCCCAAGCTACTTGCAGCCAAAGTCCACAAGTAGTCACCAGAACATCGGTGAAACTGGGTGAGAAATTTGATCTTCTCTCTCCTACTCCATATCCTGAACTTTTGGAAAAGATACCCCAAGAAGCAAAAAAAAGCCTCCGAAAGTGAAAAGGAGGGGGAGCTTCGCCCCACCCTCCCATGGAAGGAAGCAGCGAATTAAATTATTATTATGCTGCTTTTCATTCCCTGTGGAGGGTGACCACTCCCCCGCTGCATTTCTTGCCTGTTTGCTGCTGCCAACACAGGTGGCTGCCACAGCAGTTGTAGATCGGCTCACGGCCGGCCTGCTTGATCTCCTCTCCCCCCACCCTCCTCCTTCTTCTTTCCCTTCGCTGCAGCTAAAGCTGACTCCTCCCCCCAAGGCTGCTGTTTTTCTCTCTCCCTTTCCCGCCCAAACTGCCTCCTTTTATAGCCTCTCCTGTCTCCGTCCCCTCCTCCTCCTTTCTCATGGGGGGGTGAGCCGGAAGTGAGCCTGGGGCCTTTGCCTCGCCTCAGCCACTCTGCTGAGGACTCTCTCGCAGTAAGTCCTTGCCTGCGCTGGCTCATTCCCTCCCCCACTACACTTGGCTGGACAAGGCTGCGTACCACTTGCCATGTGCTAATGTACCACAGGTGGTACACGTACCACCGGTTGAAAAGCCCTGATATAGAGTACGATATGATAGAAATTGACTATTATTGATTGTTGTGAAATGTGAACCCAGACAACATGCTGTTTACTAAGCACCAGGTTGTTAGTTTTTAAAAAATCAATAAAATATATATATTAAAAAAAAAAAAAAGGGATAGAACTAGGCAAAGTGAAAGTATATAGCAGATAGCAGGGTAGAAATTGTCCTCTCTACCCGGAGATTTTACAGGGTGACACTGATAAACGTAATGTGAGTGTCCTTCTAAAGGGAACAACAAAAGAGCAGATGACTCAGCGACTCTAGTGATCCATCCTTGCAAGGGTGTCCTTATGATTCTCTCCACAGGAAAGTTCTAAGGACAATAAGCTAAGGTAAAAGCCCTATGAAATTTCAATATTTTAATGTATTAGTAATTGAAACCTTCTAAGCAATAATTTGTTATTGTTGGTGCATTCCATATAAAAGTTTTCTACATGTATTCTCGGAATAACAGCTGTTAAAATTAACTATTCTGCTGTAAAATTCTTATTTCCAAGAAAACCAGATTAAGATCTTAATCTGAAATGTTGAGCATAATTTTTATTTATCTATCAAATTTCTATGATCACCCATCTACACAAGGTGACTCTGAGAAGCATACAATAAAACCTGCCATTTCAAATATGCAGAAGTAAATTACTTACTTGCAGAGCTCATCATCCCACTCTAATGAATGAATGTTGAACAACATTGTCCTACTGGCATTGGTTACATCAGTGCAATGAATACCTCCATTTTTTCCACCAGTCAAACTCTTAAATGAATAAACAATTTTTGATTATTAAATTTATAGAATAGAAAAAATGTGCAAACTGTAAGTTTGCTTTTATTTACAAAAATTATAAGAAAATAATTAATCAGCTACAATTTTAATCTAGCATGTTGTGTGTGAGAGAGAGAGAGAAAGGGGGGGGGAAATAAATGCCTTTTAGCAGGGGTGTCAAACTGCCAGCCCATGGGCCAGATGCGTCATGCAGAAGCCGCACTCACCCCAGCTCCGGCAAGGGGGAAAAAGTCGTGATATGTCATGACACGTCACATGATGTGGTGAGTTTGACACCCCTGCCTTATAGGTTAAGAGTACTTTTACTGTAGCAGATATAGTAACAGAACCTAGCAAGTCTGAATGTACTTCCCATTTTATTTTATTTTTATTTGACACTAAGAAGGGGCTTGTCTTAGATGTTTTCTCTTTTTTTTCTTGACTCAAGTCCCTCTTTTCTGACTATGTAACGGTATGTGAAAATAACCTTGGGAGATGGGGGAGAAAAAGATGCTGGATAGGAAATGATCAGATAAGAGAGGGCATAGCCTTCAGAATGCATAACGGGCAGAGAAAGAAACTCAGAAAGGAACCTTAGGCTGTAAAATAGGCAACAGGAGATTTGTATTATCAGACTGGCAAGATTCTGTTAATGTATCCTTATGATTAAGTAGAATTAGCTCATCTGATTATGTTTCCTATCTGGTCTACCTGGAATGCTGACAGAGTAGCAGCTATTTCTCTTGTCCTTTAAGGCCATTACCTATGCCTGTTAGTATGTGCTTGTGTGTGTGTGTGTGTGTGTGTGTGTGTGTGTGTGTGTGTGTGTGTGTGTGTGAGAGAGAGAGAGAGAGAGAGAGAGAGAGAGAGAGAGACAAACAGACAGACAGATGGACAGAGACAGACAGAATTATATAGTTGACTTCAGTTCTTAAAACATCAGTTCTTAAAGGCTTTAACACTTCAAAAGTTCTGCTGGATTTGAAATTCTATTAAATGCGGATTATATTAAGATATATAAATGCCTAAAGGAAGACAAACATGCCAGAGCTACACATTTTGTAAGCATAACCTGCTAGGATCTTTACCTGTATGGAGAAACTATTTTTCTCACTCTTTTATCATGTATTTACTCAATGTATAGGATAAATGCATGTCTATATCTAAATCAGAATTTCCCAAATCTGGTAAATTACCTAAGAATGGTAAAAATGGTTTTTTGGGGGGATAATGTCACACGAACCTATTACACAATCACAACAGGGACATTTAAATTAACTGAAAGTGTTTTACCTATATTGAGTAAAAAGGACTTTCTGATAAGTAGTTTTGGATAATTAAGGAAAAATTTGGGAAACACTAATTTAGAATATTACTAAACCCAACTTTAGTGCTTTATGATCAAAACTGAATGAATGTCCGTACACAATGATTTACATTCATTATATCCAATTTATTCTGCTAATAATGTTCTAAACAGTCTATACATATTCCTGGGAATATGACAAAGGAGGTTGACTTTTTCTTGAATAGTTTTTAAGGATGTTAAAATCAAGCTGAGGAAGTATAGAAAGAAATTGATTTAATTATTGTATATTGATACATACCCATATTAACCATGAATCAATAGTACCAAAAAGGGCTCTCCCTTCAAGAACTGCTTGCCTGATCTCTTTCACATTGTCCAAAAGCCAGCGTAGCTTCACAGCACTGAAATATGTGCTAAGAGGGAGACCAGTTCTACTCTGCAAGATTGAGATAATAAATCATGCGTAAACATCTACAATACAACAAATCTGCTAATTTGCTTCTTCATTTTTCTGTTGTTGTTATTGTTGTTGCTGTTGTTATTATCATTGTATTATTATGGTAGCTTTGACTCTGCATTCCTGGAAACTACCTGACCAAGTCAATGCAGTTATCTTGGGAATGTTTTTGGAAGTGATTTGACATTCCTTCTTTTTGCAGCTGAAAGAAAGTGACTGACTCAAAGAAATCCAATAGGCTTCACACAGATCTCACAATCTCCTAGTTTCTTTAGTGCCTTTAATCACTACACCAGGGGTCTTCAAACTTGGCCCTTTTATGACTTATGAACTTCAATTCCCAGAATTCCTCAGCCAGGCACGCTGGCTGAGGAATTCTGGGAGTTGAAGTCCAGAAGTCATAAAAGGGCCAAGTTTGAAAACCCCTGCACTACACTAAACTAGTTCTCTTTTTTTCACTAGCATGAGCATAAAAAAAGAATGATTTGCACTGTGTAATTATCAGAGATACTCTAATTATTTTAAGGTCAGTTTTTACCTTAAAAAAGGATTTATTCTTTCCTGGAATCCTTTTAAGAAGTCTTTCAACAGTAGATTGAGTCCTTAGGTCAAGCCATACTAGAATCCAAAGACAAGCATTAATATCAGTAAAAGTAAATATTTAAGCAATGCATTGATTGACTAGAATCAGGTTCTGAATCTCTGAATAGGTTTCCATTGACAAATTTCTCAGAACCATCTATTATAGTTTATATATTTTGTATGTTTTCCTGAACGATAGGAACAACCTTATTCAAGACAGGAGAATTAAGATTAGATTTTTAAATTAGTACTTTATCATTGTAAACCATGCTTCTTCTCGTTAAGCTAATGTAATTCCAGTTCCAAATAACAAATTATTTACCTAATCAAAATGTTTAAAGTACAATGAGTAAGCCTATATCATTTAATAATTTATCTAACAAAATACTTTTAAAATAAAAACTAAGATTCACAAACCAAAATAAAATAAAAAATGAGAGTAGACATTTTAAAAACAGAGAAGAATAAAACCACAAGTTAAGCTTATATATGAATAATTCAGATTTCAGAATTTAAATTACAAAATCATACAGGAATAGTTTTCTTCATTTCATAGGTTTATTCTTAGCCCATATTCTTTTAGAGGGGCTTTATTCATTCTGAGAGCATCTCCTGGGATCCAACCAATAAAAATTGGATATGGTCAAAGCAATTCTATTATAGCAATTTATGCTTAATTACCAATGCTTAATTAATGTGTTTCCATGCATAAGCATTTAGAAGAGTTCTGTCAATGCTTGCAGCTTGTTCAAAATGTGCAACTTAGCGGCTTACCCATTTAAAATATAAAATTTATTTTGTATTACTATGAACACTTTGTGCAGGCAACTGAATGAAAGAACACCAAGTTGAAGAATTACGCTGGAGTGAAACAAAAAAATATTTTTTTGTCCTTATGATTGATTCTCATATCTTGATTCAACAGTTCATTTAGAAATCATGATGAATTAATAAATTATGCTTCAAAAAGCCTATTTAATGTAGATTAGTTTGTTAATAGAAAAAAAACAAAAATAGAACAAATAGAACAAAAACAGTAGAATAAATCCTTCTAAAGAAGAGAGCAAAAGTGAGAATTTTTAGAGCTGCTTTGAAATACAAAGAATTCTTTGGGCATCTTTAAACATAAAGACAAAAAAACAAAGACTGGGCATCTTTAAACAAAGACAAAAAAACAAAGACTAATATCTGGCGCAACATATTGTTATTGATGTTCATAAAACATATAAAATATATGTGGGTATAAGAAGAACTATATTAATTTAAAAGTATTTACAACAGTTCAATAGACTTACCAATAGCATTATACAGAGGTTCTCCAGTTTTTTTGTCCCAAACTACAGTTGTCTCTCTCTGATTGCTAACTCCAACAGCTTTTAAGAACAAAACAAACATTCTATCATTTTCCAGATTACTATATATTTTTGGATCAGCAAAACTTTGCTTTTGAATGAAATCGTTTCTGACTTCTGAGAGTAAAAAGATCATCCAGATTGAAGTACAATCTGGCAGAGGGGACAACATTGGGTGAAAGGTATTAACAGAATTCAGTACAGCTAATTTGCCCAAGCAAGTGCCTTCCGGCTCACTTAATACAGTTTTGGATTGGTTATAATTCTAAAATATTTTAGTTTCCTTTAAAAATATTTCAATAACATCACATTTATTCTCCATTCACATCTGTAAGTTATTTATGTATATCACTTTCTTCTCTTGATTTGGAAGGATATTCATGATTATTATAGAATTAAAAATACCTTTTATGTTGGAAATGTCTATATTCAGCTGATTCAATTTCTCACATGTTCTTTCAACACATTCATAGACAGACTGCAATATTTCCTTTGGGTCTTGTTCTACCCACCTTGAAAACATCAAGGCTCACATTAGAAGTCTGGCAATTGATATGATAGTCAACAAACCAAAATGGCTCATTTGCTTCATTGCCTTAGAAGGAGATGACCATTTACCAACAATAGTTTCATTGACTATTAACCAGTTTCCTAGAAGCAGAATGAGTGTACCTTTTCACATTTAATTCTTCCCACAAAAAAACGCAAGAATATAAGCTTATATTGCCAGGTAACATAGCGTAAGTAAGCTTTAGCTTCTTTACAGTAAATAAAAATCAAACAGTATCTTTCATTATTGGCTTTAGAACAAGAAAGACATATCAGAAAATAAAATCCAGTCAAAGACATCCAAAGTTAATCACAATGATGCCAAAATATAAAAAGTGTGTTGCGAGGTCAAAAGGTGTATCTCTTATATATTTCTGTAGAACAAAAAGGATGGGGTTTGATCACAATGCATGTTTTGTTACTTGTTACCATTCTATGATACCCATAAAATTGTATTTAAAATATGTAGCCTTTCTGACAAAATGTTCTTATTAAAAATCCAGTTTACTTATCATAAAATGCAAAGTTTAAATTGCTGGGATTTAAAGATAAACACAAACATCAAAACCTAAGTATTTTACTTCTTATGCATTTTGGAATTATTGGAATTATTACTCATAGCAGATTTTATGGACAATTCTGAAATAAGTTCATCATAGTGGCATTTCTATGATGGGTAAAATATACATATTATTTAATAGCATGCAGTTGAAGATGCAAATTTCAACACATGAACTGCCTTTCTATTCACATTGGACATATTTAAATTCTAAGATCAGAGAAAAACAATTCTCTCTGTTGAATTTTCTCAACTGTCCACAATGCAACTTCTACCACGCTCTAAAAATATGAATTTGGGTGTTTGCTAGCAGATTTTAACAACATAAGAAAGCCACACCATTTGTCATATGGATGGAAACAATTTCATCAGTTAAAAAAACTTAATCAACTTTTTTCCATAGAATTTAACATCATATAAAACATCAAATGTTCAAACATAAAGGAGAAACTATACCCTTCTTTGGGGAATTTCTGCTGGATTTCCACTTGATGATGACTCAATAATTCAGCTGTGTTTGCATTGAAAACCTGCAAGCAGTAAATATATAGCTATCAAACCAGTTTGTATATCCATAGGCAAAAGGGTAGAGTACACAAGGAAGCTCATCACCAACATTTTATCAGGAAACAATATTCTGATTTCTTCATCTGTAACAGGAAATGGTCAAATAACAGAATTGTAGTATAACACTTGCTTAGCTCTAGAGAAAAATAGCAAATAACATGCTACTTTAAAATAATTTATTTAAAAGAAGATACAAGTCCTTCTGGGTCCCAGGTTACAGCTTTTCAACCATAATTTTGCAGTGATATGAAAACCCAATATATGAAATATAGAAATTAGATGATATATGAAGAATATGTTAATTGGAAAACTTAGGTTTAGGAGGTTTATATAGAAAAATAGGCAAAGAATATTTGCTACACAATATGGGCCACTATCAAAAGGGAAAATAGAGAACAAATGGATCTTTGAAATAAAAAGCAATTTCCTATAGTTTTACATCCAAAGGTCAATATGCATAATAAATTATTTTCAAACTTCATAACTAAATAAATCAAGTCTTATCTCATTAATCCCCTTTTACAATAATTTTAAAGACTACTATTACATTTAATGTTCCTGAATAAATGTTTATAAACACTAAGAAATATTCTAATATTCATAGAAATATAATCAGAGTTCTAAATTCTGAACGTCGGAACTTTGAATAGATAATAGAAATTATGAAATTATCTTGTCTGGTCTATAAAAATGAGGCAGAGTTTTCCTAGCTTATCAGAAATACATAAACCTATATATATATATATATCTTTTTCTAAAAGTTAGTACTCAGCAATCATTATATTAAATTGATGTACAAAAGTAACATTTTACAAAAAAAAAAAAACCTCACTCATTATAGTATCCTTCTGATTATAGTAGTGAGTACATCCAGATTTCAATATTTCAATTGCCCTGATTACTATTTTATATAATGCACATACACACTCTTATTGTGTTGCATATTAGAAACATGAATGTTAAGTAGAACAGGGACATGGTGCCATTCAGATATTGTGAAGCACCTCTTATTAGCCTTAGCAATGGTTAGTTGTAAGGAATAATGATGCACCTGTTAACTAGTGGTGGATAGCAACAAAAAATAAGGAAGCAAGAATATATTCTTGCCCTTTTAAAATGAAGCAATGTGTAACAAGTGCATGCAGTGATTCTTTTGTTATATGTAACTTATTTATTTTATTGGGGGGAAAATAGTTTTAGAATGCAACCAGAAAATATATTCCATACAAATTAAGATGGCCAGTTTGGTCTATTGATTAAGGTAAAAGATTAGAAAGTAGAAGATCATGAGTTCTAGTCCCACCTTAGCCAGGAAAGCCGGCTGGGTGATCTTGGGCCAGTCACACACTCTCAACCCAACTCACCTCAAAGAGTTATTGTTGTGGGGGAAAATGGGAGGAGAAAGGTGTGTTGGATAAGTTCACTGCCTTGAGTTACTTGTAAAAATAATAAAGGCAGGATACAAATAAATAAATAAAACCTTATGAAAGTAAAAATCTACCACTGAATCCAATTATATTTTGTGAGTATAATCAATAGAATTAATTTTCAATTACATGACATAAACAACCAAGCAATTCTCACATAAACCTAAGATAGAATTAATTTTGTAAAATAATTGGTAAAGACATGTTACTTAAGATATATTCTGTGGATCTGTATGATTCTGCACAACTCTAAAACATAATGTTTGCATAATTATGTCATATGAAATATTTGGGAAACATTAACTGTGTTTTATGTGCCCACATCAAGTAGATTGCTTTTTTATTTCTAAATTATATATATTGTTTTTCAGTTAATATGTCTTAAAAGTATTTAGTTCCAAAGTTCAAATATAACAGATACAAAAAAATCATACTGATGAAAGATAGATGATTGTAAGAAAGAGAAACAGTTGTTAATCATTACCTACAAGGTCATTCAACTTATCTAACTTGTTTATCTTTGACTCAGATGAGCAAGTATCTACTTGTAAGTCATGACCATCACTTAATTTTATTTATTGGATGCGGGCTCATTAGTATTCATTCTCTATTTTGATCAACAGTACAAGACTTTTTTCCCCCCAATTTTCTGGAAGAAAAGTATTCAAATGAACTAAGTTGGAGCCATTTCTTAACTAAGCTGAGATTTTGAACATAGGCTTTATTTTTTTTCCTCTTTCTGGAAATAACTTGCTTACAATGTTTGCCCCACAGAACAGATTTAAAGGAAAGACAATCTGAAGAAAAATGTGACACCTAAATAGAAAATAAATGAAGGATTAAGCATAACCCCACTATTTTTCTTTATTCCATTTGACAAATATAATTAATCTGTTCTTATCTATATCATCAAGATCAAGCACTAGAGCTAGCCACTGTGTACTTGAAAAAATATTAAAAATTTTAGTAGTCAACTTATATTGTAAAGTATATTAGACATTACGGACTCTTAACTATTTATGAACAAGACAATTAAATTAGAACAGAATTACATTCATCTTCTATTTGAATTCAACTATTTTGATTAAAAAGGGGGCCTGCACATTTATATATATATATAGACATTTCCATATTGTCAGTTCTTCCACATTTCCATTTTCTCTATTTTTGGTAAGATGAAAGACCTTAAATATCAGTACAGTAAGAATATATGGTTTGCTAGGCTATTAGCAATTTACAAACAGACCACACTGTTTTATATGAGACGAGGACTGTTTATAGGACTGTTTATTTGACAGACTACCTGTCTCCAATAGAATCTGCTGAGCCAATTTGAATTTGCAAGGTTGGTGCTGTCTAGGTACCTTTGATTAAACAATGTTATCTAAAGGACCCAGGAAGCATGTCTTATCTCTAGTACTGCTGCCATGGAATAAGTGGCCCCCACTCTGGTTGTTTAGAAGAGCCATGAAGGTCTTTGGTGAAGGAGAGCCAGACCGCTTCCTTCATTCCCATCCAGTTTGCTGTTCCTGTCATAGTTTATTTTTTCTTCCTTTTGTTTTATTGCAAATCTGTTTTGATTGTTGTGAGCTGCCCATTGTCATTAGGTATTGAGGGGAATCTGTTTAATAAATAAATAAATATTTACAATTACACAGCTTGGGACATTTTATTTGGCAATCCAAGTAATTGTATCAATAATCAATATTATCAGAATTCAAATATTGGAATACTTGAATAATTTTCATCAAGGTGGCTAAAGGAAGGCATAACAGACAATAGAATACTTTTTAAAAAAACCTCAATTGCTACTATTCTGGAACTTCTTTGGGATGGTCGTAGTCAAGATCTACAGCTGAATATGACAACCAATTTTCTTATCTAGTATTGCAAGTCAACTACAATCCTGTGAAAAAGAAAGTATACCCTCTTTGAGTTCTACCGTTTTAGTATCAGGACATAGTAAAAATTATCTGGTCCTTAGCAGTTCTTAAAACTGTCAAAAACAGATGACATATTACACCATGTCATCATTTATTTTACAAAGAAAGTCAAAATGGAGAAACCATGTATGAAAAATTAAGTACACCTTTCTGCTTCCATAAGGATGAAGAGATTAAGTAGCAGCCACATGCTGCTAATCAAGTGTCCTTGATCAGTTGATTATCAGTGTGACTAACTCTATAAAAGCAAAAGTTTTAAGAATTTTTTGGTTTCCAGCATTGAGCTGTGTGTTAACACCGTGCCAAAGAGTAGACATCAGCAATGATTTTAGAGAAGCAATTGTTCTACCCATCAATCTGGAAAGGGTTATAAGGCCATTTCCAAACAATTTAAAGTCCATCATTCTACAGTGAGGAAGATTATTCACAAGTGGAAAACTTTAAGATAGTTGCTAATCTTCCCACGAATGGATGTCCCAGCAAATTCACCCCAAGGTCAGACCTTGCAATGCTTAGAGAAATTGAAAATAAATAAATAAATCCAAGAGTTAAATCTCAGAATTTCAGGCCTCAATTAGCATGTTAAATGTGGAATTTCATGACAATACAATCAGAAAAAAGACTAGTTTGTTTGGTAGGGTGGCCAGGAGAAAGCCTCTTCTCTCTAAAAAGAATGTTGCAGAATGGCTTATGTTTGCAAAGTTGCATCTGAACAAATCACAAGACTTCTGGAAGTCCCTTTGAACAGACAAGACTAAAATGGAGATGTCTGGCCATAATGCAGAGTGCCACGTTTGGCAAAAACCAAAGCATATCAGACAAACATCTCATATCAGCTATCAAGCATGGTTGGTAGAGGGGTGATGATTTGGGCTCGATTTGCAGCCACAGGACCCAGGCACTTTGCAATCACTGTTGATAATGAACTCCTCTTTATACCAAAGTATTCTAGAGACAAATGTTAAGTTATTTGACTCTAGCTAAAGCTTGGCTCATATTGGGTCATATAGCAGGACAATGAGCAAGCACATCAGCAAATCTATAATAGAATGGCTGAAAAAGAAAAAAAAGCAAAGGGTCCAGTCAAAAGTCCAGACCTCAACCCGACTGAAATGCTGTGGTGGGACCTCAAGAGCCATGCATAAACAAATTCCCACAAATCTCAATGAACTGAAGCAATGTTGTAAAGAGTGGACCAAAATTCCTCCACAATGATGTGAGACTGATAAAAGTCATACAGAAAACAATTACTTCAAGATATTGCTGCCAAAGATGGTTCTACATGGAGCCCTGGTGGCACAGCGATTAGAATGCAGTATTGAGGCTAACTCTGCCCACAGTCTGAAGTTCGATCCTGATGGAGCTTGAGGTTGACTAAGCCTTCTATCCTTCTGAGGCAGTAAAATGAGGACCCAGATTGTTGGGAGGCAATATGCTGACACTGCCAACTGTTCAGACAGTGCTTTAAAGCATATAGCAATAGCAATAGCACTTAAGATTTATATACTTTTTCAGTGCTTTACAGCCCTAAGCGGTTTAGAGTCAGCATATTGCCCCCAACAATCTGGGTCCTCATTTTACTGACCTCAGAAGGATGGAAGGCTTAGTCAACCGTCATCCAGTGAGAATTGAACTGCTGACAGCCAGCAGTCAGCAAAAGTGACCTGCAGTACTGCAGTCTAACCACCGCGCCACCACGGCTCTTATATAATATATGTCTAAGTGCTATTGCTATTCTACAAGTTATTGAATCATAAGGTATACTTAGTTTTTCACACATGGCTTCTCCATTTTGGCTTGCTTTTTGTAAAATAAATGGTGACATGGTGTAATATGTCATGTGTTGCTCATCTGTACTTACTTTTAAGAACTGCTAACCAGATGGTTTTTATTGTGTCCTGATACATAAAACCATAAAACTCAAAAAAGAGGATATACTTTATTTTTCACGACTGTATGTAGTTAATGTATTAATCAAATCTCTTGGAACTTTTTAAATGAGCTCATTTATCAAATCACCATTTCCTCTACACACAGATACTTAGAAAAGACCATATTAAATGCTCTATATGCCATTAACAGGCTATTTTTTTGAGATAAAAAGTGTCAAATGGAGTTGGATGGTATCCAAATTGAATTAAATATTTCTTTTGTCCAAAAAAAACTTATACTATGTTTTATCTAAGCTCCTAGCAACCCTTTCAGTTAGCAAGTTCCATCTGTTTAGGCTGTACCTGTCTACTTATAGACATTCTGTCTGCATCAACTCTTGAAGAGTTCGACAAAAAATCCCTTTCATTCAATTTTAAGTTACATGTGGTCAAAGTTTTTGTCTTTTGTCCTGTCAGATAACATTTATTAAACATCTGTCATTCTTTCACTAACATTTTTAAGACACAGTTTAAAAGAAGACAATATTACTGACAGTGTTGATAATTACTAATTTCTTGCTCCATTCTTCAAAGATCTTGTGTAATATTTTGGTTGTTTTAATGTTT
Organism: Azemiops feae; assembly: GCA_023970755.1. Taxonomy (NCBI): domain Eukaryota; kingdom Metazoa; phylum Chordata; class Lepidosauria; order Squamata; family Viperidae; genus Azemiops; species Azemiops feae. The sequence continues at coordinate 761,235 of JALGBA010000038.1, forward strand.
TGTGTCATTTTTTTAAATTTCAGTATTAACCGACATCAACAAAAGATTTGTATTTTTTTCCTTCTGCTTAGAAACTTTTGTCCCTTCTAGTTCTAGTTTACAAAATCATTACTTATCTTCTGTTATGATTTACAATAGCCAGGATAGCCAGAATAAGTTTGTTTCCCACAAGAAGCTGATTATTTTTTAAACTTAATTCCAAAATCCTATAGTAAAAATATTCCAAATTTATCTGGATCATTAATCCATTTATAACTTTCTTAGCTCAAAATCTTATTTAGCTAGTTGCTGTTTATTTCAAAGTTCTTAAGCTCATATTCTTTTCAGACTTGTAATTCTCAAGGTTTCTAATAATTTTAAGATGGTCAATAGTCAATTTCCAAAAGTCATTAGAAAATGAGGTTTGTAAACTTAGTAACTTTGAGGGAAATGGGCAGTTTAGAAACATGAAATATAAATAAAATATTTTAAAAGACTTGAAGATGGCTGATCCCATTGTGTCCTGGAGCTCAAACATGGACAACTGTTGCGCTGCAGTCTCATCAGGGAGGGGCAGCCACACGCACCATATATGAGGGATCTCCCATCCTGTTATCCAGAGACGTTTATAACAGAGGTCCCCAACCTTTTGGCTACCAGGGCCCGGTTCCGTGGAGAGAGGTTTTTCCGCAGCCCAGAGGCAGCATGGTTTTGTGTGCTGCCTGCATCTTGCGGATAGGTCTTTGCTTGTTTCTGCAGTCCCGTTGCTGGCATATCACGGACCGGTACTGGTCCACGGACCGGGGGTTGGGGACCCCTGGTTTATAAGAACCAGTCTACTTACTGATTCCTTAGTTTTGCAGCTGTCTTTGGCTCCACTTTTATAAAGTCACTGTCAGTTCACAATTCCTTCTGGGGAATCTAATTCCATTTGTAACTTTTAATTCATATAGTACACAAAAATGGATTTAGTATCATTACTAATAAAAATGTTCCTTAGGTTCTTCTGAAAATTGACAAACATATACCAGGTTGAAAGCAGGTTGCAAGAGCCTACCAAAACATTTAAACTTTTAGTACAATTAATATACTTTTTCTTAGTACATTCCCAAACTAAAATTGTTTTAATTTAAACATTCCTGTTTCTGTGATGGTATTTTACTTCAACAAAGGCAGGTACTTTAGCCTGTCAATGAATTTGGTCTACCACTCTTTCATAACCCGAGAACAACAAGTTCTTGAATTCTAGACAGTTCTCCAAGTAACTTTTGCCTTTTAAAAAGAAATGACTCATACTTTGAGTGAAAAAATATTAAGAAATATCATTAGTGAAATTCACAGGATTTTTTTTAACCAAACTGATTTAACATAACTTAAATTACAGAAACTGTTTCCTTTCTAATACTAGTCACTGAAACCGCCACCTGTAATGAGTATAAATCAATCTGACAAAAATGAAAACAAAACTTCACTTTATATATTTTATAGATGATTCAAATAAACATTCCCAAGATAATTACATAAGACATGCACTAAAAATATTTAAATGCCATTAAAAAAACTTTCACTCCCTCATCCAATACCTCTGGATTAAAGATTATGTAATGAACTGAGTAAGCCCGGCCTTAGCAGGTGATACCAGAACCATTCCATACACAGGATATGCATGAGGATTTCAAATGGAAGAGGATGAAAAGGACAACTTCTTCATAAAATCCTCATCTGAAAGCATCTTTGACCTAAGACAATTGAGCCCCAAATTTCCATTGCTAAGTTAGGCAGTTGTTAAGTGAGTTTTGCCCCATTTTATGACCTTTTTGCCACAGTTGTTAAGCAAATCACTGCAACTGTTAATTGAATCATGCATTTATTAAGTGAATCTGGCTTCCCCCATAGACTTTGCTTGTTGGAAGCTGACTGGGAAGAATAACAAGTTACATATTCTAGCTGCTAATGTAAGCCAAACCAGTTGAAACTACTTTTCACTCCAGCAGAGGAAAGGATAAAATTGCAGTTCCATTTAGGAGCAATTAAAAATATTGTTCATTTAGAAACAGTAAAAATCTGTTCTATTTTCCTGTCAAAAAGAAAGGAACAGGATAATTATGTCAATGACGGTAGCAAAAATAATGTCACTATTTCCGCAGTGCTTAACTTGCTAAATCAACCAAACGTAGTGAAGGCTTGCATCACATCCAAAAGACATCCTCTACTCCAGAATCCTTTCGTTGTATTTCGCAGTGGGCCAAAACAACCTCACACCATTGCTATTCAACTTTCCATTCATCTAGCCTTCCTCTCGCTTCTATATATGATCCTGAACACCTGTTAAGGACGTCCGGGCGCCTATCCCGCCCAGTCCATCGGGCAAGCAGCTCCCCTTGCAGTCACATGTCCGCCGCCTCTCCCGGCTGGCGTCCTCCACATTCCCCCCCAAGGACAATCGCCTTCCCTTTGTGGCTTGCTCGCCTTGCTCTCGAATGGAAGCAGCGACCGCTCCTCGTGGTTAGTTGTGCTTACCAAGAACCTTGTGGAGCTGGTACCTTGGTCGATGGCTCCCACTAGGGGACCCAACGCTCCCCCCTGGGCCACAACCGCGGCCATAGGGAGGCTCGGTCGGCGCGCCCCTGGCCCGTTTCCTAGGCGACCCTGCCCGAGCAAGAAGCGGCAGAGAATCCAGAGGCTCTCACGCCGGCGCCCTCAAAGCCAAACGCGCGCGGCTTCTCAGAGGAGAGGCTGAAGGCGGAGAAGAGGGCGCTGGCCAACATGCTGCCGCTCGGGCGCCAATCAGCAGGCGGACTGGAGCAGAGGAGGGCGGGGTTTCCCACCAAGCGCAGGAAATAGGCTAAAGGTTCGGGAATAGGCAACTGCCTCTGAGGAGTCGGCTGATCACATGCCTCTGACGTGTCTAATGGGCTTTAAGGTTAACTCGAGCTTGGATGGCTAGGTCGCCTTCTCGGATTGCAAAACGTTGGGGAGAGAATCGTTGCCTCCTTGCCGGGAATTTAGAACGATTTCCGCGTTCTTCTGCCTATTATGAAACAATCCGTCATTCCAGTCCGTCAAGAGGCAAGGCGATCTCCCTTTCTCCCATGCTGAAAAGTGCAAATCTTTGCACGTTTACCTGGCAGTAACCATTGCCATTAAAATCTTTACGACTTTTTCTGGTGAGCAGGCGAGAAGCTCTATTTTAATTCCTGAAATGCCATCAAAGGTTGTGTCAAAGGTTTGAAGTTTATCCCATATCTATATTCTTGGATATAAGCATTTCTACAGCATGCGATCAAGAATCGTTAAACAGGTCAGAATTTGGTATTTAAAAACGAAACACTTGGCAGCACGCAGCGTTACTGAGAATAGTATTCTTAAACAGAAAGCAATCCCGTAACACATGTCCCCCCATTCAGCCACCTCTAATCCCTGAACAAGATTTTGGCAAAGCTTTAATACGAACCATTTCCCAACTAAAAGACCTATTTTAGCAACAACAGATGAGTTTAACTAGCTTTATTCCTAGAAAGGTGAGTTTAGGAGCTGCAAATTCAGGATGTGATAATTGCCCTAAAAATTACACACATGTATCCTTTGTACTATTTTTATATAAAGAAAACAGACTGGTAGAATTGTTAAGGAATAATTTGAGTCCCGCTATGTGAAAGTATAGGCTGTTCAACCAACTGATGTAATTAATGTTAAAAAAGGAACTATAAGGTAACTTAAACATGTAGGGTTAATTTTCCCTGTGATGCATACTGAAAATCACAAAACTATAGCTTTCTACCTTTGTACCTTTGTTTAAACAAGCGAGGGCACATGCTTATTTAACAGACAATAATGCTTTATATTTCATTTCGAGAACAAACGAGTGCAATCAAAACTAGACATGTTGAAACAAAATGCTATTCAGAGTTGCTTAAGTTTCTTGCTCCTATTTAAAAATGTTTCAGTGCCTAAGAAAAAGGCATTTGATATTTTAGTTAAATCAAGAGCAATATGATGGCACTGTAGCTAAGTAGGTAACTATTTCCCTAAACTTCAATTAGTCCCACATTTTACTTTTAGCAATAGCATTTGTTGCCCTTACAAAACATAGAATTTTAGCATTTGTTTAAATTCCATCACTATGATTACATCTTTAAATCCCAAGATAGACAAATCACTATATGGCATTTTGCCAGTATTCAAAGCTTTCTATTTCATATTTCAAAGAAAATCGTACAATTGTAAATAAAGCCTTATATCAGGGTTTTCCTACACATATTTATTACAGAAGTAGAGGATATTTGTTATATATTCTGGACTATAAACAATTAGATGGACTAGCCAGAGCTTTAAAATGGTTTATTTTTCTTATATCAATATTTATATGGCACCAATAAAAATGTAAAGTGGCATTGTCCTCTGGACAAAGAACATCAATCATTCTTTACATAATCATAGTTTGAGGAATAATTTTCACATGAAATGGTCATGAGGATTATTTCAACTTGTAGCTGATACTCTGCATTTCTGTTTTATAAAGTAGACATGCTGTTTAACATTGCAGAATTATTTAGAGGAAACAGAGATACAGTCACTGCGAAAATGCAGTACAGAAAAATTTCAAAATAGGAAGACTTCCGGTCCTGTGCGGTAGCGACTGGTCGTGGGGTTGCGGACCGCCACACCCCCGTGGTTAATTTTCGTCCTGCCTGGAGACCCTAATGGGTCCAAGCCGCCCCAGAGAGGCGGCGAAGAAAGAAAGGTGCCCCGGCGACTCTGGAATGACGGTGGTCGTTCCGTTCGTCTTGGGCATGGGTCGGCCAGCCGAAACATCCAACGAGCCGCACGGACCCGTTTCCCTAAAAAAAAAAACCCCTGGGAGCCGCACCCGCCCGCGCATGCGCGCCCGCCCGTGCACGCGCGCATGTGCGCGCACTCGCGCATGCCCGTTCGCGCATGCGCGCCCGTTCGCGCCCACCCGCGCATGCGCACCCGCCCCGCACCTGCCCGCGCATGCGCACCCGCCCGCGCACATGCGCATGCGCTCCCCAAAATGGCGGCGGAGGCTCCGGAGCCGCAGGTGATGCCTCAAAGAGCCGCATGCGGCTCCGGAGCCGCGGGTTGCCGACCCGTGGTCTTGGGGAAAGCCTTCTAACCCAACAGGGAAAAGACTGTATTTCACCGATCAGCCCAAGCTACTTGCAACCGAAGTCCAAAAGAACTAACCAGCACAACAGTAAACAGCGTGCTTGAAACTGGGTGAGGAATCTGATTTCCCTTTTTCCATTCCACACTTAATTTCCTGGAAAAGATCCACAAGAAGCAAAATGCCTCCGAAAGTGAAGGAGGGGGACTTCTGCCCCACCCTTATACTAACGGAAGCGGCAAATTAAAATTTCCATGGAGGATCAAAATATATGGTAGTGAAATAAATTTATAAACTTGAAAGCTAAAATTTAATTTTGGACAAGTTTAAAATTGTTGAATGGTTAAGACTCTCATTTTAAAGACCATTGTTCATATTGAAAACTAAATAGATGCTGACACCTAGTGGTGGATGAAGATTATAACAGTTATGATCATCATAGAGAACTTGCCAAAACCTGGGAAAAGCTAATCTGTGTTTGTGACCTTCAAAGCTTTAATAACAAAGAACAGCTGTGACCAAAAAAAAGACAACAATCTGGGCTGCAGACAGAGAATTATAAACTTTAGAAAAAAAATCCAAAATAAATTTGAAAATATAAATCAATCTATTTCTAAGTTAACTCTACAACAAAAAAACTTCCAGGAAACAACAGAGAAGGAGCAGACAAAACAAATAAGTGGACATAAAATTGAAAATAGAGACTCAAAGATGGAACTTAACAAAGCAAGAAAACATGATTTAATCCTAGTGGAAAAAATTCACAAGAAATGGAAAAAACAACTCATCCCTTAAGACTGGATTGGATAAAATGGAATGTAGAGATCTTGAAAACATCAGAGAGAAAGGAAGTGATGAGGGAAGCAGAGAAGAAGAAAAAGAAAACGATTTTCAAGAAACATGGAAAGGCAAAAGCCTCATATAAAGACACTTTATTCGATTTACTTCTTATACCTACAGCAACAGTCATGAATATATGGGAAAACTTTTTGATTCAGCAAAACACATTGATCAAGAAAGATACTGATAAAGGAAAAAGATTAAAGTGAAAATTAAGAAAATAGATGATGGGATCTACCAGAGAGAATATTTAAAAAAGAAACATTTGTTTGAATATGGTTAAAGAAATAGAAAAGATTTTGAATACATATGTCATTCTAAGAAGGATGTTCCTTAAATAATACTGTATGCTTTTTTTCTCCTTTTTTATTTTATTTTTTGATATAAGTAATACTGTTGAAATCGCTTAGATGAAGGAAATGTTTTAGATAATCAAATGTGTTTGAATTTAGGGAAGTTATAATGTATAAAAAAGAAAAAAATGTTTGAATAAGAGTTAAAGGATTAGATGACTAGACACATTAAATGCAATATTTAAAGATTATTTTTAATTATGGTTAAAAATAATAAGAAATTTGGGGAATGAATATATATTAGCTTAGGAGAAATATATATTTTAAGTAGTATTTTACTTTTTATGTTTCTTTACTCTTGCTCTCTTTTCCTTTTGTTTACTATTTTTACCTATTCTTTAAGAAATGTAAAAGTGTTGAGATGGTTTATATGGGAAAAATGGATTTAAATCTTTAAATGTAATTAACTGTTCAGAAGATCTTAACCAGCAAGAATACTTTGAACTTTATGGGAATAACAAATTTAAATAAGGATTGTAACAGGATATAAGATGAGGCAACCAGAATGATTAGATAGAAAAGAAATATTATATTGATGTGATCATTATTTCTAGGAATATTGGGGGGGAAATCATATATGTAGCTGTTATTTATCAAAATAATAACTATTAATTCAAGGTTTGCAAAGAAGACATTTTGGCGAAAAGGGGAAATCAGCTAAATGTACTATATGGATTATGGATTATAGAAACCAATTGTTAATTATTTTTCTTTACAAATGTAAACCCAGCAAACACACTGTTTACCAACTATTAAGTGATTTATGTTTTAAAAAATCAATAAAATATATGGATTTTTTTTTCTTTTCAAAACAGGCTATTTCATATATATGCAAATAGTTTGTGCATAGTCTGTTGTAACAAAACTGCACTAGAAAGGTTTGATTGTATGTGTTACTAGCATTTCTGTGTGATCAATAAGTCTAGTATTCTGTTTCTCTTGCCTTTCTGTCTTAAGAAAACAAATTAAGCCTATACAAAAAAGTCAAAATAAATTAATACAATGGAAATAAGCTGATCCCCCAATTTTCTCAAAACATTTAATTACATTATTGTTACTATGTTTTTTACTTCCATTTTTAAGGTTGGCAGAAAACAAAACATGTTTGCAAGTGTATGACAGGAACCAATCAGATGTTATCCTGTCAGATATTATCCTGTTATAATATAACAGTTATATGATATTAAAATCTTAAGTGTGTATCAATTCAATCAGAATCAAGCAGGAGTCCCCATATATCATTTCAGACAAGTGGCTGTCCCGTCTCTTTTTAAAAAACCTCGAGTGATGAAGCACCCACAATGTCTGAAGGCAAACTGTTCCACTGGTTAATTGTCCTCACTGTTAGGAAGTTTCTCCTTAATTCCAGGTTGCTTCTCTCCTTGATTAGTTTCCATCCGTTGTTTCTTGTCTTGCCTTCTGGTGCTTTGGAAAATAAATTAACCCCTCCTCCTTATGGCAGCTTTTCAAATACTGGAATACTGCTATCTTCTCCCCCCTAGTCTTTCTTTTCTCTAAACTGGCCATTCCCAAATCCTGCAACCATTCTTCATATGTTTTAGTCTCCAGACTTTAATCATCTTAGTTGCTCTTCTTTGCTCTTTTTCCAAAGTCTCAACATATTTTTTTGTAATGTAGTGACTAAAACTGGATGCAGTGTTCCAGATGTGGCCTTACTAAGGCTTTATAAAGCGGTACTAATACTTCATGTGATTTTAATTCATTTCATGTACCTCCAGATTCCTGGGATGGAACAACAGTCTTGCAAGCAGATTTGGGAGTAAAAGCAGATTTTGGTTGTATTTGAAGCTATTTAGACAACATGTACTAAATTGTCCTGTATGGTTTTACCATTAGTAGAGAATGTCGAATGGGGCACAGATATGAATGAGACTGACAACTTAGTCTACATCACCTTTCTATTATTAAAAGATATATCGTAATAGGAAACTTCAATTGACCAAACTTGTGAGGGCACACAGGTATTTGCAGAAACTCTGGTGACAACCATGGCATATGGAAAGATTGGGACTTGAAGTATAAAAAGAAATAATGATAAAGAGCATGAATTTACAAATGAAATGAAAAAACAAGGAACACTTATATTGCATATTTGAGAAAGTGAGACAGAATTAAGATGTAATAAATCTAGATGAAGACCTTCCTGAATGGATGAAGGCATGATTGAAACAGAAGGCATAGGCTTAATTATGAATGAAAGTACCCACAATGCCAAGCTAGTTCCTCACCTTTAGAAGTTAATCAAATCAGCTTTTTTTTTAAAAAAAAAATAGAATTTGGAGGATGATAAAATGAGAGCAATCTGTCTTTCCATTTTATTATATTGCTTTTTTGGGGTTTTATACTTTTCTTTTGCTTTTATAAACCATCAGTTTTTATGGAAGTGAAAGTTGGATATTAAAGAACAAGATAGGAAGCGTATTGACACCTTTGAACTTTGGTTCATGTTGGAGAAGATTCCTCAAAATACCATGGATAGCCAAGAAAACAAACCAAACAAATAGATCATTGAACAAATTAACCCAGAGCTTTCATTTGAGGCATAAGTGATCAGGCTCAAATTATCCTATTTCTCACACATTATTAGAAAGTCCAGCTGACTGAAAAAGGCTCTAATGTTGGGAAAGGTGGAAGGAAGGAGAGGAGGATGACTAGCAGCAAGATGCGTGAACTCAGGTATAGAGAGAATGAGTGTACCATTGGGAGATATGAAAGAACAGGTTAGCAATAGCAATCTTGGGAGAAAATCTATGTGGTCACTAAGAGTAAAAAACAACGATGGCACATTATTATAATGGAATAAAACCCCATCAGTTTATATGTAGATTATGGCTGTAACTAACTAAATATAACATTTTACAAAGTGTGATTTTTTTAAATTTCCATTCAATTGTGAGTTTTAGATTAAGATATCAAGGGATAACTTTCAATGCTTAATTTCTTATTTAATCAAAAAAGTAAAAGAGTTTAACTTGCTTTAATTTTTAGACTGTATGCTCATGATTTACCAAAATGAATAAACAGAGAATAAGGCTATGTTTTACATATTTGCAGCATGACTATGTTTGAGAGAATGAAACCAAAAACATTTAATAAATACCAAAATTTTGATAAATAGAAAAAAATGCAAAATACCCAGATAGAGATACTCTTGGAATTGAGGACTGACTGGTAAATCCAGCTGCTAGATGATTATCAGTGGTAATGTTGGTAGCTGAATGTTGATTCCAGTGTATAACCTACTGTCAGATTAAAGGAATTATATGTTAGAAGACAGAATTAGACCTGCTAATGGGTTAAGGTGGTAAAATGTGGAAAGATGTTCCCAGAATGAATACATGACTGACAGTGGAGAATACAGTACCAAGTTATGATTGATGATTGCACAGTGTGTGTAAGAGAATAAATGAGTAAGAAAGTATAATTGTACAGAAGCCCACACTCAACTACAAGCTGAGCATAAAAGTGTATTGGAGAGAGATTAATTCATCTCCTTCACTTAGCATACAAAAAAGAAGTATCCAATTCAGAATCTATTGAAATTCTTGTACTACCGGTATAGAATAGGAATAATTTTTTTCTAATTGTTAATATATTTATTCTATTGCTTACAAGTCAAAGCAGTTGTTCTTGCTCTTGGCAAAGAAAGGCAGTTCCTGCCTTTCTTTGCACCACCATATGGGGGTCCTGGTGACCCCGTGGCTGCTTTCACACAATCCAAGGAGAATAACTGTTGCATTCAGCTTTTCTAATTATTGTATTCAACAGTTTGCTCTTGGGCAAACTAGGTTTGAACAAATTCAGGAGGGCTACAGAGGAGTGCTGTTCTTGGATTCTAAACCATAACTTGGGCTAACAATCTTGGTTCACATAATGTGCTAGCCCTAACCAGGTTTAGTGTCCCATAGGAATGAAGCTAAGGAGGTGTATCTTTTCTTGTCTGGATTCAGCCCACAAGCCACTCATGATTATCTCTATGCCATTTGAGGCTCGTCCTGGAATGACTTCTTTAACAAACTATGGTTAAGCCAGGGCTACTCCTCAGTAAATTCTCCTCGCGTACAATCTCAATCCTATCCCCAATAGGATAGTCTCCCTGGGTAATGGGCTTTTTGATCCCCAAAGGTGCTTTCCATAGCTGAGTTAGAATAAGAACAAATAATGGATGTTTGGGACATTCTTGAGCAGATGTTTCCCACATTATAGGTCTTTGGAACTACTCTTTTGAAGTTATTTTTACAAACCTACTAACCAGGTATAGAGTTTCATTCTATATTTCTTTTTTAGTATCATAAAATTAAATGTGCATATAAAGTAGACAGCAATTATAGTTACATTCTCATTTTTCTGCTATCATTAAACATAATCCCTCAATGTCACTTATACGATATTTCTGAAAATGAACTCTCTTCCCTTATCTGTTGTAAAAATTGTGATAAAATATTTCATCTTGAAGAAGAATTCATACTAATTCAAGTTACAGCTCATTTCTTTACTTTCTTCCCCTGAAAGTAGTAAAACACTGAATTATCTTATATCTTATGTTGTGCTCAGCTTCATCTTAACCTCTGGGCACTCACATTTTTGCCTTAATTCTATTTCACTCATGCTGGAGACAACACTGGAGATCTATTAAAATGGATAATAGGGTCATTACATTTTAAAATACAGTTTTGTTTCCTCCAACTGAAGGAATTAAAATAATAGAAATGGAAATACGGAAATAAATTCTATTACTGGGATGTAATAATGTCGTGACAGATTTAAAATTTCATGTTTTATAGTAGGAAGCAATAGAACAAGGCAATGATGAACAGCAGGAAGTTGAAATGTAGTGGGGAAGTCTTGAATAAGGAATAGAGTACTATAGTTAACCATCAGATTTGGGGCAGCAATACATAGAAGAACCTATGTGTTTTAATAGACTGAAATATTTTTAAAAAGTAATCATAATCAATACTATATTATGTTAAATTGAAGTCTAGACTAATTTGTCAAGGTATCTCAATTTTCCCCCCAGTCATTCCTTAATTTCTAATATCTCTCATTCAACTTAAAATAAATTATTTTCATGTACAACTTCCTCGTCTCTGGCTATTGGTGTTTTTCTGGCTTTCTGCATTCTACAGTTCTGTCACTTTTGTTTGGCCTCCTGTTCTGCTTTTGACTGTTATCTTAATTAAATGACAGGCAGAAAAGCTCGGTTTGCGTTTTTTCTTTAATGTTATATGCTTATTAAATATCTGACCCCAGGAAGTCTGATTCTGGAGGACACACCCTAAAGTTACTGAATGGTGTGCAGAAAAAAAAACTATGCCTGCCCAAATTTACAGCAATTAATAATACATAGATCCGTGAAAAGGGGAAACATGCAGGTTGTGATCCACCAATTTATTGATTTATAAAGTGAAAATTCATATTTTGGATGGCAGAAGGATAGAGGATATGGAAGTTGTGCAAGGTTCAGATGACAAGAAGAACATACAAGACTCGGCTAAAAAATCCAGCTGCAAAAATGGATGGATCAGTAGTTTTTGTAAGGTGGAACTTAATTAGGATAAAAGCTTTGTATGACTCTGAAACTCTTTTCAGTTCATAAATATAACTACTGCTTAAAGAAGAGTGACACATGCCATCTTATTTAATAGCTATGTCCATTTGTCTTTATTAAAAATGTCTACCCAGTTTCTACACTTTAGAAATTGTAATTCAGTTGTTGTTGTTGTTAGTTACGAAGTCATGTCCGACCCATTGCGACCCCATGGACAATGTTCCTCCAGGCCTTCCTGTCCTCTACCATCTTCTGGAGTCCATTTAAGCTCACGCCTACTGCTTTAGTGACTCCATCCAGCCACCTCATTCTCTGTCATTCCCTTCTTCTATTGCCCTCAATCTTTCCCAGCATTAGGCTCTTCTCCAGTGAGTCCTTCCTTCTCATTAGGTGGCCAAAGTACTTGAGTTTCAACTTCAGTATCTGGCCTTCTAAGGAGCAGTCAGGGTTGATCTCCTCTAGGACTGACCGGTTTGATCACCTTGCAGTCCCAGGGACTCGCAGGAGTCTTCTCCAGCACCATAGTTCAAAGGCCTCAATTCTTTTGCGCTCAGCCTTTCTTATAGACCAACTTTCACAGCCATACATTGCAACTGGGAAAACCATGGCCTTGACTATACGTACCTTTGTTGGCAGGGTGATGTCTCTGCTTTTTTAGTATGCTGTCTAGATTTCCCATAGCTTTCCTCCCCAGGAGCAAGCGTCTTTTAATTTCTTGGCTGCAGTCCCCATCTGTGGTGATCTTGGAGCCCAGGAAGATAAAATCTGTCACTACCTCCATTTCTTCCCCATCTATTTGCCAGGAATTGAGAGGGCCAGATGCCATGATCTTGGTTTTCTTAATGTTGAGTTTCAAGCCAACTTTTGCACTCTCCTTCTTCACCCGCATCAAGAGGCTCTTTAGTTCCTCTTCACTTTCTGTCATTAGAGTGGTATCATCTGCATATCTTAGGTTGTTGATATTTCTCCCGGCAATCTTAATTCCAACTTTTGATTCATCTAGCCCTGCGTTTCTCATGATGTGCTCTGCATATAAGTTAAATAGGCAGGGCGACAGAATGCAGCCTTGCCGGACTCCTTTCCCAATTTTGAACCAATCCGTGGTTCCGTGTCCAGTTCTCACTGTTGCTTCTTGACCCGCATATAGGTTTCTCAAGAGACAAATAAGATGGTCTGGTACTCCCATCTCTTTAAGATCTTGCCACAATTTGTTGTGATCCATACAATTAAAGGCTTTAGCATAGTCAATGAAGCAGTAGTAGATATTTTTCTGGAACTCCCTAGCTTTCTCCATGATCCAGCATATGTTGGCAATTTGATCTCTAGTTCCTCTGCCTCTCCGAAATCCTGCCTGTACTTCTGGAAGTTCTCGATCCACATACTGCTGGAGTCTAGCTTGTAGGATTTTAAGCATAACTTTACTTGCATATGAAATGAGTGCAATGGTGCGATAGTTTGAACATTCTTTGGCATTGCCTTTCTTTGGAATTGGAATGTAAACTGACCTTTTCCAATCCTGTGGCCACTGTTGAGTTTTCCAAATTTGCTGGCAAATTGAGTGTAGCACTTTTACTGCATCGTCTTTTAAGATTTTGAATAGCTCAGTTGGAATACTGTCACCTCCACTAGCTTTGTTGTTGCTCAGCTTTCCTAAGGCCCATTTCACTTCACATTCTAGGATGTCTGGCTCGAGGTCAGTGACCACCCCATCGTGGTTATCAGGGATGCTAAGCTCGTTCTTGTATAGTTCTTCTGTGTAATTTTGCCACCTCTTCTTAATCTCTTCTGCCTCTGTTAAATCCCTGCCATTTTGGTCCTTTATCATGCCCATCTTTGCATGAAACGTTCCCTTCATATCTCCAATTTTTTTGAAGAGATCTCTGGTTCTCCCTATTCTATTGTTCTCTTCTATTTCTTTGCACTGTTCATTTAAGAGGGCATTCTTATCTCTTCTAGCTATTCTCTGGAATTCTGCATTCAATTGGGTGTATCTTTCTCTTTCTCCCTTGCCTTTCGCTTCCCTTCTTTCCTCAGCTATTTGCAAAGCTTTCTCAGACAGCCATTTTGCTTTCTTGCATTTCTTTTTCTTTGGGATGGTTTTAGTTGCTACCTCTTCTACAATGTTGCAAACCTCCATCCATAGTTCTTTAGGCATTCTGTCTATCAGTTCTAATTCCTTAAATCTATTTGTCACCTCTACTGTATATTCATCAGGGATATGATTTAGTTCATACCTGAGTGGCCTAGTGTTTTTCCCTACTTTCTTCAATTTAAGCCTAATTTTGCAACGAGAAGCTCATGATCTGAGCCACAGTCAGCTCCTGGTCTTGTGTTTACTGACTGTATAGAGCTTCTCCATCTTTGGCTGCAGAGCACGTAGTCAATCTGATTTCTGTGTTGACCGTTTGGTGATGTCCATGTGTAGAGCCGTCTCTTGGGTTGTTGGAAAAGAGTGTTTGCTATGACCATCGTATTCTCTTGACAAAATTCTATCAGCCTGTGCCCTGCTTCATTTTGTACTCCAAGGCCAAACTTGCCTGTTATTCCATTTATCTTTTGGCTTCCTACTTTAGCATTCCAATCCCCCATGATGATAAGGACATCATTTTTTGGTGTTGATTCTATAAGGTTCTGTAGGGCTTCATAGAACCGGTCAATTTCATCCTCTTCAGCACCAGTGGTTGGGGCATAAACTTGGATTACTGTGATATTGAATGGCTTGCCTTGGATTCGCACTGAGATCATTCTGTCATTTTGGGGATTGTATCCCAGTATTGCTTTTCCTACTCTTTTATTGACTATGAAGGCTATTCCATTTCTTCTGAGGGATTCTTGCCCTCAGTAGTATACCTGATGGTCCTCTGAATTAAATTCACCCATTCCTGTCCATTTTAGTTCGCTGATTCCTAAGATTTCGATGTCCAGTCTTGTCATCTCTTGTTTGACCACGTCCAGTTTGCCTTGATTCATGGTTCTTACATTCCAGGTTCCTATGGAGAAAAGATCTTTACAGCATCGGACTTTCCTTTCACCACCAGATGCATCCACAGCTGAGCGTCCTTTCGGCTTTGGCCCAGTTGCTTCACTCTTTCTGGCGCTACTAGTACTAGCCCTCTGCTCTTCCCCAGTAGCATATTGGACACCTTCCGACCTGAGGGGCTCATCTTCCAGCGTCATATCTTTTTGCCTTTTAGTACTGTCCATGGGGTTTTCATGGCAAAGATACTGGAGTGGGTTGCCATTTCCTTCTCCAGTGGATCAGAACTCTCTGCTATGAGCTGTCTGTCTTGGGTGGCCCTGCATGGCATAGCTCATAGCTTCATTGAGTTACGCAAGCCCCTTCACCACGACAAGGCAGTAATCCATGAAGGAGTGTAATTCAGTACATCTGGACTACATTAGGCTAGGGAATACATTATTTATTGACTAGCAGTTCTACTTGCTTTTGAATGCTATTAGGATTGCATAAAAAAAGGATAAGAGGTGCATCAAACTGATTGTTTGGCCAATGCTTCACAGAAAGATGAACCAGGTCTTCAACTGATTTGGCTGGACTCTTTCTGCATTCCTGTATACATGCAGCCCAATCTTGTTAATAATGAAATAATTAAATCCCACTGATTTATGCTTATTTCCAAATAAAAAGATGTTTGTGTTCTTGATATTACAGAAATATGTGTTCAGTGATATGGTAGCTAGAAACAAGTACTGACAGTTTCCACTGAAAGAGTAACAAACATTGAATGCAATGTTGCAATACCTTTCCTTGCTTTAAAGGGGCAAGAAGAAACTTACAGAATTATTAACCATTATATAGCTGAAATAAAAGTTATTTATTTAACTGTAATCTCAGTTAAATCTACTTGCACAAAGAGCTGGTGACAATAGCTGTATAACCTTTACTCCAGAATACTTTGGCTCATGTATTATTTTTTCCAATTCATTGCCTATTCTTTGAAACTAAACAGATTTGAACTGCTGCCCAATTACAATATTAATTAGAACAAATATATGAAAAATATAGTGTAAATTATTTTTTTAAAAAACTGCAGCTGTTCTTAGTCATTCAGAATTCTTGTTCAATTAGGCTAAAATTTGAAAAGACCAGAAATACTAAATGCCACTTGAACTGTAACAGAACAAGAAAATGTAATAAAATTATATTTTATCCATTATTATCAAATTAGCCTTGAAACAATTTAGAATTCATAGGGACTTTGAGCCTTAAATTATTGATTGAGCCACAATATAGATAGATTTGACAATCTTTCTCTGATCTGTTCTCTGAGGTTTTCCGCATTCGTGGTCATTGTAACTGAGTCCATCCCCATTGCTGTGGTCATCCTATTCTCTTTCATTCTCTCTCACATTTGAGAACGTTAATGTTTATCTTCTGAGGAATGCACACTTTATCTCTGGTCATTCCCACAATCCTGCAGCCAGGATTATGATGGTCTGCAGTCAGAATGAGAGCTTGGGGAATTATTTTCATTCTTTTTCTTTATACTCATAAATCATTGTCATTCATTCATTAGGATTTACTCAAGTGTGTGAAAAGAATTGCAGTGTTACCAAGCTGATTTATTGTATTGCTGAACGAAAGACATATTCTAAACATCCCTGGCAACAGTGACTCATTCCCTCATCACCAAGTACTTAGACCGCTGTAACACATTCTACAATGGAGTTGCCTAATTAACTTTGGAAATTATCAAGAAACTGCTGCTTGTAGGTCAAAGTGTGGCAACAAGGATTTTGGCAAGTAAGTACTCATGTAATATGACAGTAGATGTATTAGTTATAAATAGCTTTCAAAGTGCTAATTTAAATATAAAAAGCTTGGCTATATCATTAACTTTAGAGGTCATCTTCTCAATGTAACATCTGCCTGGTTCATGCATAAAGGAATGGAAGATTCCTTAGAATCCTCTCTCTATGAGACCGTAAGGAGGTATGGAACACCTTTCTTTCAAATATACAGTATCTTATGCTATCTCTGTGTTAGCTTTCTGAAAAGCTGAATGTGATGCTCAATATTTAAAATCTTTATCTGAAAATTTGCAGTGACTGGACTATAAAAATACATATGAAATATAGCAAACATTTTAATACACAATACAAAATAAATTAAACCATAATAATATGGAATATTATTCAGTCTTACCTTTGCATCGGTAAAAAGTTAAGTCAAAGGCTGAGAGACCAGATTTCATAAAGCCTACTGTTGGGATCTGGTATGAGAGTATCTTTTTTTGCATTCAGGTATGCCAAGTACACAATTCTTTATGAGTAGATCAATTCCAAAATTTAGGAATCTATTTTAATAACACATTACAGTAGCATCTTTAAATCTAATTTCCTTACTAAAACGTTATCAACAAGATTAAAGACACCTTGCCAATTTGGAATAAAAGTGAACATGATAAAATAGGTAGTATTAATGAATAATCTAATCTAATCTAATCTAATCTATTGCAGTAAAGAAAGGTGTAAACCAAATCTTTATAAATAATCACTGAAAACCAATATAAGTGGAAAGAGATTTCTGAGAGTCCCCACCTTAATATAGTGCAAAAATAGAGGGGAGTCCATAGAAGTTCACCTTCTTGTGAACTACCCTCCCATCAACCTATAAAACTACACCATCACTCTTAGTATCCCTAGTATTAAAAATATAGCTTTTTAAGTAGGTCCACTAAAGAGAGAAGATGGCAAGGAAGTAACAGGCAGTAGAGAGAAAGCAGAGCTGCTTAACTCATTCTTTACATCAGTCTTCACACAAAAAGAGATGGTAGCCCAACATACAAAAAAAAAACCTACTGCAAAAGACAAGCTAGAAACAAAAATTAAAATAAGCAAGAAAATGGTAAGACAACACCTACCCGACCTTGACGAATATAAATCACCGGGACCCGATAGATTACATCCTAGAGTTCTGAAGGAGTTGGCAGATGTTATCTCAGAACCACTGCACCATATCTTTCAAAAATCCTGGCACAGGGGAAGTACCTGAGGATTGGACAAGGGCTGATGTGGTTCCCATCTTCAAGAGAAAAAAAAAAACAGACCCAGGAAACTATAGACCAATCAGTCTAACATCAGTACCTGGGAAGGTCCCTTCCAGATTCTATTCTATTCTATTCTATTCTATTCTATTCTATTCTATTCTATTCTATTCTATTCTATTCTATCCCAAGTGAGAATAGGATATGTTCCTAAATTGGAACGAATCTGGCTCCTTCTTTATTATAAAATGCTTTGGTTTTTATGATAATGGTATTATGATCATATTAAATATATATTGATTTCCCCCCCCCCCTTCTCTTCAGTTGTGTTTGATTCTTATAGACTTTTTGGATAAGTTCCTGCAATTTTTTTCTTGGCCAGGTTTTTCAGAAGTGGCTTGCCATTGCCTCCTTCTTAGGGCTGAGAAAAAGTGACTTGCTTAAGGTCACTTAGCTGACTTTGTGCATAAGGTGAGATTTAACCACTACACCAAAGTGACTTTCTATATGTTGATGGTATTTATCTTTATTTGCTGTATTTCATAATTCTGATTTTTTTAAAAAAATATTGTAATGTATTGTACATATTGCAAACTAGTGTGGTGTAGTGGTTTAGATGCTCAATTAAAGAGGGGAGACCCTGGTCCTAGTCCTCCCATAGGTCCATGGGTTGGATGGTTGACTTTGGGCTAATCATTCACTTTCAGCTGTGGACTGGCAAGATGAACCAATTGAAATGTATGTGAATGTGAAGTGTATTGTTGTTGTTGTTGTTAGTTGCGAAGTCATGTCCGACCCATCACGACTCCATGGACAACGTTCCTCCAGGCCTTCCTGTCCTCTACCATCTTCTGGAGTCCATTTAAGCTCACGCCTACTGCTTCCGTGACTCCGTCCAGCCACCTCATTCTCTGTCGTCCCCTTCTTCTATTGCCCTCAATCTTTTCCAGCATTAAGCTCTTCTCCAGTGAGTCCTTCCTTCTCATTAGGTGGCCAAAGTACTTGAGTTTCAACTTCAGTATCTGGCCTTCTAAGGAGCAGTCAGGGTTGATCTCCTCTAGGACTGACCGGTTTGATCGCCTTGCAGTCCAAGGGACTCGCAGGAGTCTTCTCCAGCACCATAGTTCAAAGGCCTCAATTCTTTTGCGTTCAGCCTTTCTTATGGTCCACCTTTCACAGCCATACATTGCAACTGGGAAAACCATGGCCTTGACTATACGTACTTTTGTTGGCAGGGTGATGTCTCTGCTTTTTAGTATGCTGTCTAGATTTGCCATAGCTTTCCTCCCCAGGAGCAAGCGTCTTTTAATTTCTTGGCTGCAGTCCCCATCTGTGGTGATCTTAGAGCCCAGGAAGATAAATTCTGTCACTACCTCCATTTCTTCCCCATCTATTTGCCAGGAATTGAGAGGGCCGGATGTCATGATTTTGGTTTTCTTAATGTTGAGTTTCAAGCCAACTTTTGCACTCTCCTTCTTCACCCGCATCAAGAGGCTCTTTAGTTCCTCTTCACTTTCTGCCATTAAGTGGTATCATCTGCATATCTTAGGTTGTTGATATATCTCCCAGCAATCTTAATTCCAACTTTTGATTCATCTAGCCCTGCCTTTCTCATGATGTGCTCTGCATATAAGTTAAATAGGCAGGGCGACAGAATACAGCCTTGCCGGACTCCTTTCCCAATTTTGAACCAATCAGTGGTTCCGTGTCCAGTTCTCACTGTTGCTTCTTGACCCGCATATAGGTTTCTCAAGAGACAAATAGATGGTCTGGTACTCCATCTCTTTAAGAACTTGCCACAATTTGTTGTGATCCACACAATCAAGGCTTTAGCATAGTCAATGAAGCAGAAGTAGATGTTTTTCTGGAACTCCCTAGCTTTCTCCATGATCCAGCGTATGTTGGCAATTTGATCTCTAGTTCCTCTGCCTCTTTGAAATCCTGCCTGTACTTCTGGAAGTTCTCGATCCACATACTGCTGGAGTCTAGCTTGTAGGATTTTAAGCATAACTTAAAAACTTAGTTTGAACATTCTTTGGCATTGCCTTTTTTTGGAATTGGAATGTAAACTGACCTTTTCCAATCCTGTGGCCACTGTTGAGTTTTCCAAATTTGCTGGGAAATTGAGTGTAGCACTTTTACTGCATCGTCTTTTAAGATTTTGAAACGTTCCCTTCATATCTCCAATTTTCTTGAAGAGATCTCTGGTTCTCCCTATTCTATTGTTCTCTTCTATTTCTTTGCACTGTTCATTTAAGAAGCCATTCTTATCTCTTCTAGCTATTCTCTGGAATTCTGCATTCAATTGGGTGTATCTTTCTTTTCTCCCTTGCTTTCGCTTCCCTTCTTTCCTCAGCTATGCAAGCTTCCTCAGACAGCCATTTTGCTTTCTTGCATTTCTTTTCTTTGGGATGGTTTTAGTTGCTACCTCTTCTACAATGTTGCGAACCTCCGTCCATAGTTCTTCAGGCACTCTGTCTATCAGATCTAATTCCTTAAATCTATTTGTCACCTCTACTGTATATTCATCAGGGATATGATTTAGTTCATACTTGAGTGGCCTAGTGTTTTTCCCTACTTTCTTCAATTTAAGCCTAAATTTTGCAACGAGAAGCTCATGATCTGAGCCACAGTCAGCTTCTGGTCTTGTGTTTACTGACTGTATAGAGCTTCTCCATCTTTGGCTGCAGAGCACATAGTCAATCTGATTTCTGTGTTGACTGTCTGGTGATGTCCATGTGTAGAGACGTCTCTTGGGTTGTTGGAAAAGAGTGTTTGCTATGATCATCGTATTCTCTTGACAAAATTCTATCAGCCTGTGCCCTGCTTCATTTTGTATTCCAAGGCCAAACTTGCCTGTTATTCCGTTTATCTTTTGGCTTCCTACTTTAGCATTCCAATCCCCCATGATGATAAGGACATCATTTTTTGGTGTTGATTCTATAAGGTGCTGTAGGGCTTCATAGAACCGGTCACTTTCATCCTCTTCAGCACCAGTGGTTGGGGCATAGACTTGGATTACTGTGATATTGAATGGCTTGCCTTGGATTCGCACTGAGATCATTCTGACATTTTGGGGATTGTATCCCAGTATTGCTTTTCCTACTCTTTTATTGACTATGAAGGCTACTCCATTTCTTCTGAGGGATTCTTGCCCGCAGTAGTATACCTGATGGTCCTCTGAATTAAATTCACCCATTCCTGTCCATTTTAGTTCGCTGATTCCTAAGATTTCGATGTCCAGTCTTGTCATCTCTTGTTTGACCACGTCCAGTTTGCCTTGATTCATGGTTCTTACATTCCAGGTTCCTATGGAGAAAAGATCTTTACAGCATCGGACTTTCCTTTCACCACCAGATGCATCCACAGCTGAGCGTCCTTTCGGCTTTGGCCCAGTTGCTTCACTCTTTCTGGCGCTACTAGTACTAGCCCTCTGCTCTTCCCCAGTAGCATATTGGACACCTTCCGACCTGAGGGGCTCATCTTCCAGCGTCATATCTTTTTGCCTTTTAGTACTGTCCATGGGGTTTTCATGGCAAAGATACTGGAGTGGGTTGCCATTTCCTTCTCCAGTGGATCACATTTTGTCAGAACTCTCTGCTATGACCTGTCCGTCTTGGGTGGCCCTGCACGGCATAGCTCATAACTTCATTGAGTTACACAAGCCCCTTCGCCACAACAAGGCAGTAATCTATGAAGGAGTGAAGTGTATACTACACTTTAAACATTTACTGACAAGGCTTTTATCCTACATTAGTTTAATACAAGATAAGAATAAGAATATTTTTTTTGATATATCCATGTTAGACTTGCACAAGAGAATTACTTGCAGAAGAAAACAAATAACACCTATCTAAATTTTTAAGAAAACAAACAAACAAAAAGAGATGACTTTTTTTGCTGGCAATTTGTGGTCTAATAGTAGCTAGGAGAACATGAGGATTTTAAGAAAGTAAACATAAAATAAATAAACCAGATTTAAAAACTTTGAAGAAAAAATAGCTGCCAATCCATGACTGACAGATCCCTGACTTGTTTCTATTCAAAATTCTCTTTTGTTTAATTTGCTCCCATTGATAATTTGCTATCTAGTTTTCATTGTGAATGATGGATTTCAAATATTTAACTCACAAATAAATTATGCTTGTTCATTTCAGATGTTTCTACCTTTTTGCAGAAATCAAGAACAAACAATTACATTATTGACACACTCTTATTTAACATTATTAACAAAACTCTTATTTAATATATCTGAACTTTTATCAGTTGTTACTCATTTCATTCTCACAAGCTATTCATATAGAAACTACTCCTATGCCTTTATCTTACAGAATCTCAACAAAGTAAATCATTGCTATAATACTTGATAATCTTTGAACTTTGCTTAAGTTAAGATAGAAATGGGTTACTTTATGTTAAGAAACATATCTCTTATGGCTCAAATGTTAAAACATGCTATTTATTGTCTTGCTTTAATGAAGTCTCTTTGATTAAACTTATTGAACCTACATTAGTTTATCACATGAATTATATAAAATATAAATTATTTACTATTGTCACAGAATAGCATATTGTAAGGAAAGAACTCAAGAAGGGGAGTTGTATGGATTATAGGATACTGCATGTACCATCATTTTAGTGTTATTTACTTTGACTTTCAAGGTCATCTCTAGATTAGGGATCCTATCTTGCATAAGATAACACAATGAAGCATAAAACAAAACTGGATTTTGGCTAAACTGTGTCATACTCTCAAAAATGTTCCAAAACTGAGCAATGCTATCTGTAACGTAAGCAAGGAATGTTGCATGTAGCTTTGATATTTCTAAGGCTTTTGTGTACCTTCTCTATTTAACTAAACAGTTTGATGTGAAATCTTGATTTACCAAGGTTAAGTAGAAGTCAATAGAAGTCACATTCAAACCAAAATTTTAAATTTTAGTGAAGTACCATGCTGAAAACATTTTTTTACCAATGCAGATTAAAGTCAAACACAGCAGATGAGTATGGCAGTGAAAGAGTTAAGAATGTGATAGCTAAGCGGTAAACTCTGGAATGCCCCTCTTCCTTGATGCCCTAAAATAGGGGTCTTCAAACTTGGAGTATCTGGCTGAGGAATTCTGGGAGTTGAAGTCCACAAGTCATAAAAGGGCCAAGTTTGAAGACCCCTGCCCTAAATCATGTGATTATTTTGCTGTATTTATCAAATTTATAAATTTACTTTTATTTCATACCTTTAATTTACTCCTCCTCCTCCTCCTCCTCCTTCTTCTTCTTCCTTCTTCTTCTTTCTTCTTCTTCTTCTTCTTCTTCTTCTTCTTCTTCTTCTTCTTCTTCTTCTTCTTCTTCTTCTTCTTCTTCTTCTTCTTCTTCTTCTTCTTCTTCTTCTTCTTCTTCTTCTTCTTCTTCTTCTTCTGTTCATTTAACCTGAAAAAGAATAGTTTGATGGATATATATGTATGTATATGTACGCATGAAAATAAATCAGTACAATAATAAATGTAAATGAAAAACTAACAGCAGACATTTTGTTTATCACTAGGTGGCTCCAGTCATCTAGTTATCTTCTTATAATACATCCTTATAATCTGTTATCATGCTAGACGAATACATTTATTTATAACAAATTCAATACATACTATTTAAAAAATAACTTTGTTTATATACTGAATATATTTCTGTTTCCTGTTATGCTTAACAATATATTCTGAAGAAAAACATATTCTACATTCAGGTCCATCTTGCCTGGTTACAAAGTCAGAAGTAGCTAAGGAATTCATGGTCACTATGGAAACCATTGACCTGACCCAGATTACTGAGGGCACAACACATTGCAGAAGACACATTTGATCTGGTGTGGGTCTTGGGACAGTGACAATGTCATTTAGAGGTGGAAATGTTACCATTACTTTTCATAATCATATGCAACATGATTAGTATATGAAGCCACAGGACAAGGTCATATACTAGCATGGAATTAATATCAATATCCTGATGATATTCAATTGTATATTTCTATCCTTGGCCTATCAAGTAATGTTACCAATGTTTTTTTTTCCAATGCTGGTGGCTGCCTGGATTTGGATGGAGAATATCAAGCTTTGGCTTAATCCAAGCAACAACAACTCTATTCAAGCTATGAATTTTAAAAGCCACCAGATGTGGGAATTTTCATCATTAATTCCAGATGGGGTACTACTCCATGAGACAGAACTAGAGTACAGTTTGGGGGTTCTTTTGGATTATTGACTATTGCTCAAAGAGCCAGGAGAATTCTTGCACAAATCTATCTAATGCACCAATTGTGCATATTCCTTAACTGGGAAGCACTGTTCTCATTACTCATGCCTTGGTTTTCTCCCATCTGTATTATTGTATTGTATTCATGGGGTTGCCTTAGAAGACCACTTAGTAGTTATAATTGGTCCACAATTCAGCAGTGCAGGTAGTTACCGGCATACCATAGTATGTGCATTAGAGCCGGTACTTCACAAGCTGCACTATCCTCCCAATGGGCTCCTGTATGCAATTAAAGTGCTATCACCTAAAAAGCACAATATAGTGCTGGGTTATTTATTGGGCTATTGAAATCTGATAATTTCTACTTTCCCATAAGATCCACAGGACAGGCATAGTCATGCCTCCCAAGTAACAATATCATCTGATGGGACTGAGGAAAATTTCATTCTCTGTCACAAAACCTGGCCTGTAAGACAACTTAGTCCTGAGATGGTGATGGCCCTGAATCTGGTGGCCTTTTGTAACATGTTGAAAACCTGTTTCTCTCCTCAACCTTGAGCTGGGCAGTAAATGACCCTGAACTATAAGAGTTTTGGTGGCACAGTGGTTAGAATGCAGTATTGCAGGCTAACTCTGCCGACTGCCAGCAGTTCAGTCTTGACCGGCTCAAGTTGACTCAGCCTTCCATCCTTCCAAGGTCGATAAAATGAAGAGCTAGATTGTTGGGGGCAATATGCTAACTCTGTAAACCACTTAGAGAGGGCTGTAAAGCACTGTGAAGCGATATATAAGTCTAAGTGCTATTGCTATTAGAATAGAAAATGTGGTTGGCTTGGGATGTGATTGTTTTTTTCTTTTCTCTTTGTTATTTTATTTATATTTATTTTGATATTAGCTACCAAGATTTGCAACTGTGAGTTGGGCAGCCATACAAATTGATTAAGTAAATGAATAAATAAACCCAGGTGAGGAAACTCAACTGAATTTCTTAAGGAGCTTGGAACTTGTTTTATATAGTAACAAGATTTTATAGCATCTATAAAATTTTATAGATTTTATAGGGTTGAATAAAATTTTATAGATTTTATAGGGTTGAATAAATCATATTTGACTGTCTTGGCTACCAAAACCTATTTTTGGTGAAATGCCTTGGCTACCAAAGATTGTCCATTCCTGGTCAATAAGGTAATTGGGTAAATTAACCTTAAAATGTGAAGCAAACAAACATTTCCTCCCATTCCTAGTTTCTGCAAGGTTATTTCTCAAGGTAGAATATGTAAAGTTATAGGCCTTATGAGAATTAAATAGGCTTCAATAAGATGTTTAATACAAGGATTGAAGTAGAGAATCTTGAAAACTATGGTAGGAACTTCAGCCCTCTTATATTAGTGCATTTATTCAATTGGAGCTGCTATTTCCAAGATATATTCATCTTCCCTCTGAAGATTGTCTAAGCCTAATGTGCTGCATGTTTCTTTCTCAGCCTTGTTCCTCAAGTAAACTAAGGTAATATAAAATAAACCAAAATAAAGATAACAATGTGTAAATAATGTAACTCATATAAGAAAAAAATGAGAACAACGACCATGCAGTTTGATTCAGTCCAGTCTCACTGGAGCTAAACAATCAATTTCACTGGAAGAAAGTGTGCAAACATCTGGAGAAGGGACATCATCAAGTGTATCAGTGACAGGAACAAAAGTAGACCAGACTTCCCCAAGAAAGAAAAGGCATGTGTTGGAGACTCACAACTCATAGGAATGGAATAAGTAATTTGTAGACAAGACAATATATCAAGGGAGATATGTTGTCTTCCAAATATATGACTGAGAGACTTACTAAAATAATTAAGCCTATTATCTTTTTCTCTTCTTTCATGGGGTATGAATGATACAACAAAGACCTGAAAACAATATCAAGAGAATATGAATAGTAAGGCATGAAAGCCAAAGAGATGGGAGCATAGGTGGGGTTTCACCTGTACTTCCAATGGAAGGACAACATTCAATGAGGGAACAGATTTTTAGAAGTAAATAATTTATTTAAAGAATGGTGCATCGAGAGAACTTTAGATTCCTAGACCACAGTCTAAATTACCTACATGAAGGGCTTCTGGCAGAGGAGGGACTATATGTCATAAGAATTGGGAAGAATGTTTTTGGAAAATAATTGGTTCGGCTTAACCAAAGGGCTTTACACTAAATGTGGAAGGAGACCTATTTTTAGGACCTAATCCCAAGCATAAACTCAAGACAACCAATTAAGTAGTGTGAAAGAAGAGGAACTCAGATATAAAATAGGAGATGTAGGAAACAAATGCAGGATAAGTCAAAAAGGACGCAGATGTCTACATACTAATGTTCAAAGTATGAGGAACAAATGGCAATCTTGAAATCCTAGTACATGAGGGCAGGTATGACATTGTTGCCATTACCAAAACTTGTTGGGATGGAACTCTTGACTGGAATGTACTGTTAGGAGGGTTTAAATTTTTTAAAGGAAACAGACCTAACAAAAGAAGATGTGGAGTTTCCTAATAACCACACCTCTATAGAAATGGGGGGGAAAGAAAACCAAGGAAGAAAACTT
Source organism: Azemiops feae (assembly GCA_023970755.1). Classification (NCBI taxonomy): domain Eukaryota; kingdom Metazoa; phylum Chordata; class Lepidosauria; order Squamata; family Viperidae; genus Azemiops; species Azemiops feae. The sequence continues at coordinate 787,941 of JALGBA010000038.1, forward strand.
TCTTGAATGCATTTGGAAAAAGGAATGACATTGCCGTAGGCATATACTACAGAACACCCAATCAAGTAGAGGAAATAGATGAAGTTTTTGCTAATCAGTTAGTTAATATGTGCAGGGAATGCATTCCAGTAGTAATGTGGGACTTTACCCTGACATCAACTGGAAGACAAACCAAGTGAGAGATCAAACAAAATCCTGATGAACCAGACAACTTTTTCATCCAAAAGGTAGGGATTACTAATAGGGATTAAATGTAAGAAGGGGTTAAAGTTGTGGGAACTTTGAGGGAAAGTGACCATGTCACTTTTAATTCAACATAATGCAGGCACAAGAAATGGAATAAAGTGAAATTAGTGTCTTACACTTTAAGAGAGATGACTTCAACAAACTTAGAACTTAGAAGGTATTCCATGGATGAAAATCTTAAAGAGGGAAACAACTCAAGATACTTAGGAAACTCTGAAAAAATCCTAGTTTAACACAACAATATTATTGAGAAAAAGAAATAAAAGACTCCAGATGAAGCCAGCATGGTTGCACAAAAAACTCTCTAATAAACTGAGAGACAAAAGGACAAGTATAAAAATAGAGGGACACATAACTAAAACAGAATACTACAAATAGCCTGAATTTGTAAGAATGAATTCAGGAAAGCTAAGGCTCAGAATGAACTAAGATTTGCAACAAATGCTAAAAATGATTTTAAAAGTTTCTTTCAATATGTAAAAAACAAGAAAAAAATCAAGGAAACAATTGGTCCACTAATGGGAGAAGATGGCTAGGAGGTGATGGGTAGCAGTGAGAAAGCAGAACTGCTTAATTCATTCTTTGTATCACCAGGACCAGATGGATTCATCCTAGGGTTCTGAAGAAGCTGTGATCTTGGAACCACTGAACCAAATCTTTCAAAGTTCCTGGAGCACCGAGGAACTACCGGAGAACAGGAAAAGAACTGATGTGTTACCAGTCTTCAAAAAGCGGAAAAAATGTATCCAGAAAACTACAGACCAATTAGCCTGACATCAATATATAGGAAAAACCTGGAAAAGATAATCAAGCAATGGATCTCTGAACACCTAGAAACAAGCAAATCTAGTACTACAAATCACTGTGGGTTTGTTAAAAACATCATGCCAGAAAAAGCTAATTGCCTTTGACAAGATGACTACTTTAGTGGATCAGGGAAATACTGGGAACATAGTTTACTTAGACTTCAGTTAGGCATTTGACAAAGTAGACCACAGCCTATATCTTGGTAAGATAGAAAAATGTGGGATAGACAGCATCACGAACAGATGAATTTGGTGACAGAATTTAGAAAATAGACTTAAGATCTTGACAGACTTGAACACTGGGCCCTATGCAACAAAATGAAGTTCAATGGTGAGAAAAGTAAGGTCTTACATCTAGGCTACAAAAAACAAATGAACAAATGCACAGGTACAGAATAGGTGGTATCTAGCTCAACAGCAGCGATTGTGAGAAGGATCTAGGTGTCCTATAGGACAACCCCTTAAGTATGAGCCAGCAGTGTTCTGCAGCTGCCAAAGAAGCAATGCAGTCCTAGGCTGCACCAAGAAAGGGATAGTACAGGAAGTAATGTATCACTTTTATGTTGCACTGATAAGAGCATACTTGGAATACTGCATCCAGTTCTGATCACCATTATATAAAAGGTGTTGAGACTCTAGAAAGAGTGCAGAAAAGAGCAACAAAGGTGATTAGGGGACTAGAGGCTAAAACATACAAAGAACAAAGAATTGGGTATGTCTGGTTTAATAAAAAAGAACTAAGGGTGATATAATAGCATGTTCCAATATCTACAGCAGGGGTGTCAAACTGCCAGCCCACGGGCCGGACGCGTCACGCGGAAGCCATGCCCACCCCATTGCCGGCAATGGCAAAACTGTCCTGATACTTTGCACAACGTCACGTGACGTCGTGAGTTTGACATGTCTGATCTGCAGTAAAGGACTGCCACAAAGAAGAGGGAGTCAAACTATTTTCCAAAGCACCTGAAGGCAGGACAAGAAGCAATGGGTGGAAACTAATCAAGGCGAAAACTAACCTAGAATTAAAGAGAAATTTCCTGACAGAACAATTAGTTTCCACTGATTAATTGTTCTGTCATGAAATTTCTCCTTAGTTTTAGGTTGCCTCCAGAGGGTGTGAGTGCTCCAACAATGAAGGTTTTCAAGAAGAGATTGGACAGCCATTTGCCTGAAATGGTATACGGTTTCCTGCTTGAGCAGAGAGTTGGATTAGAAGACCTCCAAGGTTCCTTCTCATTCTGTTATTCTTTTGTTTATAATGAAACATTTTTATTTGTGAAATTGTTTTATAAAACATAATTGCTAAAGCTATGTTTTGTCTGACATATAAAACAAACCTTAATTAACCTTAATAAAGTAGTACATTTCTTGATCCAATTAAATCATTTACTTTTATTTAGGCAGAGGCTTCTACAAGTTTTTTATTTTAATGATCATGGGATTGGAATGTTTAAAAATTCCTCACTAATAGCTTGGTTGACAGCTAAGTTTAAAAATACCCTTACGAGGACAACTTAAGTTAATAAACCTATTCTGTCAGTAGAAGCTTATATCTGAATAAACAGAATCTCAAATGTCCTCTTCTTCACTGGCAACAAAATGTCTGAAAAAAAATTAATTGTCCATTGCAGTTCATTAGCAATAATCAAATACATACTTTGAGCAACTGATGTGTATAGCAGAATGGCTCTTACATAAGAGTTCAGTTGGGAACATTTCTCTGAGGGAAAATGGAATGAATTGTCATTGGCCAGTGCCTTAGTCTGGGAGAAAGTTTTGAGTGAATAATAATAAGAATGGATAGATACATATTCTAACAGAAGTCAAGGCAAAAGGCTACATTCAGTTGAATGTACATACTAGTTGCCATTCAAGAATCGAACCAATTCCCTCCACTATATTTTAAATAAAAATAAAAACCATGCCAATTAACACTTTCAATATGATAATGTAACACATATATTTTAAGCTGGAAAACAAGGTAAGTAGCTTTATTTATTCAGTCAGTCAGTCAGTCATCTTATAAGGTACCATAATAATGTAAGCAACTGGGTTAATGTGCAACATGCTAAAATTATCAAATAGCGGCAAACAACAAAACTCTGTTACTCTATTGGAGAAAGAAAGATTGAGACTGAAGGAATAATATCCCAATATCATTGCATACGTTGAAACATCTATGTTGAGCAACAGCAGAGTTGGGGCTATACAGACTTCAGCCAGGATGATACTATCCCACAGTAACTATTAAGTTTTTTTACTTACATGCAGATTCTTTGACCAATTCAAATAACTGAGACTCAATATAATGATTATATGACCTGGACCCAATTTTGAAAAACACTGAAAAGAAGTAACTGTGCAGTTATTTTTTTCATATTATCTGAATATGCTATAAAATTGGGATCTTTTGTTTGGCTTCTATCAGAAAGCTGTTGCTGGTCCCTCAAAGGAAGATAAATTATTTTTACCTATTTATTTATCAATCACAGTGGTTCTGCATAAATCTAATCATGAATTGGCTATTTCACATGACATTTATAAATAATGTTATTCAAAGTTTGAAATTTAAAAAATGCAATAGCAGTTTCATCTAGTCATACCTGACATTTTTATTTTAAGCCAACATTCTTTAAATGCTGCTTTCTGTTGTGCCATCCTACAGAGTTTCTTGTTCCTAATCACTGGGGGTTAGAAATTTTAGTCAAGTTGTAAATACTTACCACACAACAATAAACTATTTTAATAACATACAGTTCCACAAAAAGGTTTCATATGGAAATGAAAAGAGGAAGAAAGAATTATACAGATTGTGACACGAGAAGGACTTGTACATTTCCTTTTTTAATACATTCAGGGGATTTCCATTTCATGAGCAATGCAGTCAGGAATTGGGTAGGGGAGGGGGGACAGGCATGTCAAAGAAATCTTTGCCCACATTAACGGAAACAAAAGTATTGCATATGTGTGTGTGTGTCATATATATATAGATATGATATCCAAAGTGTTATGCCACATTTCTGTTCATCATTATACAACTGGGCACTGATCTTGCCTTAAAGGAGAAGTTTAATTCTTGTAGGTAAGTGAGGACTAGATTATTTATTTATTTATTATATTTTTACAAATAAGGCAGTGAACATATCCAACACATCTTTCTTTGCCTATTTTTCCCACAACAAAAACCCTGTGAGGTGAGTTGGGCTGTGGGTGACTGGCCCAAGGTTACTCAACTGGCTTTCATGGCTAAAGCAGGACTTGAACTCACAGTCTCTTGCTTTTTAGCCTGGTGCCTTAACCACTAGACCAATCCCTCCACTGCAAATATTGGTTTCTGCATAATTTAAATAAACAAATCCTAAATTTGTAAGGATTTTAAATACAGTCTAAAATAAAATAAATTCAAGGAAATTAGTGACACATTCATGCATTGCATTAAGAAATGGATGCCAAAATGAAAAATCACATAATGATAACATGACTATGCCAAAAATGTGTTAACTGAACAAGTATGTGCAAAGACAAAATCAGCACAATGTGCTACATTTATATATAGTATAATAGGTTAAACGTGTTTATTATTATCTAAAATATGCAGCAGATTATGCAGCAGAAATATGCAGCAGACACTACCTCCACTGTCTTTAGCTGACAATGACACTATAATTTTATTGTGACAATTAATGACAATGCTGGAGTCATTTTTATTGAATTTTCAGCTGGGATAGATTACTGAGACCTTTGTAGTAGCCTAGATAGATGACCTAAATTAGAAATTAAATGTTGGCAGTGCATTCCTGCTAGTTTTCCAGAGCCACTTAATAGCTTTTGGTGCCATTGTTTCAGCATCTTTTTGGCACTGTATTCTTGTCAGACCATGTTCTAAAGAAAATGCTGTGCGGTTATATTTGTTATGTAGGCTGTTGATCTTTGGTCCTACAGTAATTTATCTTGTCACCATATTGTTTAATATGTATGTTAAACATTTTTGGAAACATCATGTGAGATATTGGCATTGCATGTCATCAGTATGTTGATGACACCTAACACATTTGATTTTCTGAAAGACTCTCAAGACTTGGTTATGCTGTCAGGTCTTGGCCTTCCTGAAAAACAGAGATTTGTCTCAGTGGTTCCATTACTGAGGAAGCCATTTTTATCCTCCCTTTGCCTATGGTTAGTATTTTTATTTTTATGATATTTATTATTGTGGTTCTTTAGATTTTAATCTGTTTTTATATTGGCTGTTTTATCTATTGCTGGGGTTGTCTTTGGGCTATATAAATTTTATAATGCATAAATAAAAGACTTACTATCCAAATCAACATCTTGAACATTACTTAAACTCACTAATCAGGTAGATATGAACAAACTATAATTAAATTCAGACAAGACTGAGGTGGCATTGATGAGTAAGAAAGCAGACTAGAACACTGAGGTTTAGCCAGTGGTGGGATTCACCCAGTTTGCACCAGTTCAGCAAAACCGGTAGCTAATTTTTTGTTACCCAGGCCCAGAATGGACTTCCGGAAGCGGCATCCACACAGAGAACCGGTTGTTCACATATTTGAATCCCACCACTGGGTTTAGCCTGTTTTGAATGGGTTTGCATCTGAATGAAAGTGTAGATCCATATTTAGAGGGTTTTCGGTAAGGCTCAGTTGTTAATGAATTTACAGATCACTTTTGTCTGAGCTGTAATAATTTCACAGCAAGTTATCCATGCCTTGGTCACATTCTGTCTAGACTATTGCAACATGCTTGAGTGATAAGATAACTTGATTTTTTAAAGTTCATTTCACACAAACTTTATTGGAAATGGGATGTTTCTTTATGTATCATTTATTCCCTATTTAGTCATCCTAGTGTAGGAACTCACTAGCTATAAAGGTGCAGCTTTAGACAATGAATATAAATGTTTGGATATACTTTCTGTGCAAAACATTCACCCTTTGACTATTGGACAAAGTACAGCTGAAGTCTATCATGGCTGGTAGCTATATATTCATTGTAGCCATTCATTTAATGGTTATTCAATAAAAGCCAGGACTGTTTTTCAGTTTTATTTACTAGTAAAATAAAGTGAATGTTCTTTGCCATTTTTCTGAAACCAATTGTATTTTCCTCTCCAATAGCCTTGCATTTTATTTAGGTTTTCCTTTAGGAAAGGCACATATATAGTGATATAAAGAAATAGTTGAAGCATAACATTCAGTTGCCAACAGCAGGTCTGCTGAGATTTGTCTTCAGGTTCATCAGAAATCTGTAAGCTAAAAGAGATACATTCTTGAACAAGGAACACAATATATTGTAAAAGTCTCTGCTGCTGAACTTGGTGGCCCCTCTGGTTTCTTGATGTTTGCCTATAACAGGGGTGTCAAACTCACAACGTCACATGATGTGTCGTGACGTATTGCAACTTTTTTGCCATTGCCGGCAATGGGGTGGGCGCAGTTTCGCTATGATGCATCCAGCCCGCGGACCGACAGTTTGATACCCCTGGCCTATAAACAGGCAGTATGATATGATTGTGAAAGATATAACAGGATTCAGATTTCCCATCTCTCTTGTAACTTACTTGCATGTGCTTTTTTATTTTGCTCTTCTCTTTCCTTTTACATTTAAGCTCTTTACTGACTTCCATGGAAAAATTTCAAATTTCCAAATTGGGCTTAAAAGATTATTTCCAGAACTCTGGAGAGCTGCTTCCAGTAAGGGTACAAGCCTGCTTAAAATAACTCAGTGTTCTGTTACTCATCTGCTTTTAATGCTTCTCTTTCCCTTGCTCAAGATAATAATTATTCTTACTTCAGCAACTTCAATTTAGCCCTGACTTGATAGCCACTTTGCAAAGGCTTGTTAAAAAAAAAAAGCATGATCCTACTGGATCACCAGTAGGTCATGTATCTTATCTGTCAAGTGGAGGTGCCATTGCTGTTTTAAACCAGATGAATAAAAAAATAATAGTTTCCTTTCCTTTCCTTGTCACTTAATGAGTGGTAAAATAAGTGACAATGTTTTACTTAAAAGTGGCACTCTACCAGCTGTGAATACAGAATTAGTTCTAAAAAATTAAATGGGTGTTAAAATGATACTCATTGCTGCTACTTTAAGTTATCAATATGTAGTGTGTACACAGTTATTTACACATCTTCAATAATACACATCAATGCAATAAGGATCAACAATTCTATTGCTCTCCTTTTGTCTTCTACTAATTGATTCAGACATTCAAGTAGCAATAACATTCCATTAGACATTAATGTGTCTAAGTCCTTTTTAAATTGACATCTGTATGGCCATCTTCTGATACTACATTTTGTAATTTAGTTAAGCTTTCCCTTGGGCTTTCCATATTTCCAGATCAGCTCCTGACCACAATGTTGGTTGTTTCAAGGCTGATTTTTTTTCTGACTTTGTGCCAGCTTACATGAACCTAGAGCAAAGCTGGACTTTTTCCTTTCATTCATGCTATAGCTCCAGGACAAGTGTGTTTTAGTGTTTGCTTTTCTGTTGCTTCCAACTTTGAGCACAACCAAGACCTGCACATCTTCCACTATGTGTGAGAGTTAATTTTGATACAATTATGATAGCAAATCAAATGACTGCAAAAACAAATGAAAGAAGAAAACTGGACTACTCCTATAAAAGAAGAGACCCATTAGCTGTTGTATAGGCATCAATGAGAAAAAGGTGCTAAAGGGTTTGATTATTGTTCCTACATATAAGTTTTGCTCTTGAAACATAAAATAGTCACTAGAATCGTTTTGTTATGTTTCCCCAACTCTTCATTAATAAAGATAGTTGGAAATCTTGCATTCTATGAGCTTACCTATTTGTTTCTAGTCCTGCTTATTGGATGTAACATTACACTATGCCAGGAAAGTATCCAACTTCCTCAGCAAATCCAATGCCAATCCTTCTATCCTGTTTGTAGCCAGGTTTGTAAAACCATCAAGGAGAAAACTAGACCTCCACCAAAATTTTCAGGGCAAACTATTACTTATAAACTGGCAGTAAACTCTATACTACTAGCTTTGCATAATGTTACCTAGTTGGGTATGAAACAAATGCAAGCAAACAAACAACTTAGACAACATTTAAAGAAAGTTATTAGCAAATATACCTGGTCACATTTGTACTGTTTTGCAAGAGCTGTGGCAATTAAACCATCCATTCTTTATTGCTTAAAACAGTGATCCACAACCTTTGTGGCTTGGCAGCCTTGCTGGAGGGGGAGGAGGGAAATGGGCCATGTGAGCAGTGGGCTGGTGGGCTGGTGCACAGCTCAACACATGTGAGTGGCAGCTTGGCACGCACATGCATGTGCGCACAGCTCAACTTGCACAAATTGAGCTGCACGAGCGTGTGCATGCATGCCAGCCCGGCGGTTGCATCCCAGTTGCAAATAAGCTGTGACCCAGAGGTTGGGGACCCATGGCTTAAAAGATAATTAAAACTGTCCATTTTGCATTTCAGTGCAAAATTGGACAAGAGATTTTCGTTATAGCCCTTCAAAACATCTTAATAAAATCAAATGACCCAATAGCCCAAGAAGAAAAAAAGGTCATGTACAACGTACAATGAAAAGACTGCAACAGTCAACTATGTAGGACAAAAAGACCAGCCAAGTACACCAAAACATCAAGTAGCTGCAGAAGGCATGACAAAAACTCGTTAATCTCATAACGTGAGGACAGACTCAAACACAGTTTCAACAGAGAAACTATTAGCTTCTTAGACCAAGCCAAATTCAAAAAAATGCTAGGGAATTGCATTAATAGAGAGATAGAATCAAGATCACGTGAAGTGTTAACACCATTTCATAATGCCTTGGTAAGGCCACTTGGAATACTGCATCCAATTTTGGTCATCACGATGTAAAAAAGATGTTGAGACTCTAGAAAGAGTACAGAAAAGAGCAACAAAGATGATTAGGAGACTGGAGGCTAAAACATATAAGGAATGGTTGCTGTAATTGGGTATATCTAGTTTAATGAAGAGAAGGACAAGGGGTGACATGATAGCAGTGTTCCAATATCTCAGGAGTTGCCACAAAGAAGAGGGAGTCAAGCTATTCTCTACATAGACATAAACCATAATTACAAATAATTTAGAAGAGACAACAAAAAACCTAGGATGCAAACAAAAAGACTACAACATATCCCACTTCATCAGCCCACATTTCAGTGGTGGGATTCAGCCAGTTCGCACCACTTTGGCAGAACCAGTAGCTAATTTTTTGTTGCCCAGGCCCAGAAAGGACTTCTGGAAGCAGCATCCACATAGAGAACCAGTTGTTCACATATTTGAATCCCACCACTGCCACATTCAGATAATGGATCAGTGCCAGGCAAACAATTGTGCAGAAAACAATACCCCGATCAAAGAAATCACCAAGGAGAAATTACATCTGCACCAAAACTGACAGGGCAAGCTACTGCATATAGACAGGCAGCAAATCACATACTCACTGATATGTCAGCTAGTTGGGTAATGAAACCTGTATAAGCAAACAATCAAGCTCAGAGAGCACAAAGAACCCCACAGTTCAAGTCTGAATTACAGATATTCTTTTCTTTTACAACTTATTTTAGGTGCATAATTACTATTAAAGAAACACTTGATTAATTTATGTTTTCTATGTTTGGATCAAATTATTGCAAAGTATTTATTATTTTTCAAATAATTTTAAGAACCTTTACTAATATTTTAAACTTAACTTTTAAATGTTAACTAAACTATGACTGTTCAGATGTGCTAAAATTATATATTGCTTAAAAAACACATTTCCCCCCCAGAAATTATTGTCTTCCAAAGCAGCCTATATTCAAATATAAGCAATTCAAAATAAGAGGAAAAACCCTTTTTTGCAGATTCAAAATTAGAAAAACAGGATGTGGAATGGGAAAAAAGGAAGATGAAACAATTTTATTAAGGTAAAAAAATGTGATTTGCATCATATCATTCTTAGGTATTTGGTATTCTTTTGCTGGGGTTTTTTGAAATGCTATTTTTGGCCTTTGTTTTTTTTTTATTAGGCCAAAGTCTGTGATTAAAATTAGTGTAGCTGATAAATGTAGCACAGTAATGCTACCCTTGTACTTTCCAAATTAGCAAAAGTAGAATTCTTTGTCTAGTGGTGAGTGGCTCAGCAAATTCCCCACAGCTGTTCCTTGTCTCATTAATGGAAAGGACCAGATTGGTCTTCCATTTGTCATGGTCTTCACACTGAGAAACAAAGAGTGTGGCTACCCTAATAGAATTTGGCTCTTGATTTATCAATAAACCCTTACATGTATACACCGGTAATATGTTACTTGGCTGGAATGGCTGGTTTGTCTTACGTTTCATGAGCTTTGAAACAGGGATTATGATTAATTAAGAATGACTTTAGATATCATACTTATTTCAAGGTCAGCACATTATATTTGATCAAATACCATGCTAAGTATTTCAGCCAGTAAACTCACAGTCAGCTCTGATTTCTAATTAGTAATATTTTGCATGTTCTGATAATCTTTCTTTCTTCTTCCCTCTTGCCAAAGAATGTTGTCTGAAGGATATCTTTGTAAAATCCCTTATCATGAGCTCTTGAATTACACGCTCTATGGAACAGAAACAGAAGAGGCAATACATGAATTGAAGTCATTAAATGGTGTCACTTATGAATCAACAGACAACATGCAAAGTAGAAGTTTATTTTGCAATTATAGATCCATGGACACATTTATGATCTCTGTTTCTTCCAAAAAACCCAAAAATAATAAACAAAAGAAAGACACATTGAAACAAACTATTCAGTATCCAATATTTGAAAGGCAAACATCTGAACCTGTGGAAATCTGTGTGGGATCATCCATAAGCAAAGACACTTACCTTGTTCCTTCTTCTTGTAAAAGCATTTGTAAGAACTATAATGACCTGCATATCGCTGGTGATCAGGTGCTGCCAATGAATTCAATTAAAAGAGATGCTATTTATGACAGTGGGATATGCCCATTCTTGGAATCGTCAGAGATTCCATTGGCAATAGATTCAATTCCAATATTACCTGCTGAGGTCCCGCGGAAACCGTCCCAAAGGAATTCATCATGCTGCATCATGGCCAGCATCATGCACCATCAGCAGCCTCTCTCAAATTCAATTCTGAATAATTATTTGGAGGAGAAAGTGCTAGAGCTTTATAAACAATATATCATGGATGTGATGGGCAGCAGCATATCTCCCACTCAAATCTTGACTTCAGAGTTCATAATGACAAATGTAGATCAAATCAGCATGAAACTATCCCAAGAGATGAACATGAAGACCACCAAAGCAAAAGATATGGTTATTAACTGCCTACTGCAATTAGCTAGTGGAAAGGTGTCAAGTGAAATGAGCACTCCCAGTCTCCACATTTCCCAGTTCAGCACTAAATAAAGTTCACTCTGTTTCGAAAAGTAGAAAGTTTAATTTCTGAGTTATAAAACTATCAGGATACAGTTGAAGTGCCAAATCTTAATTATTTCACAAGTAAAATTCTTCCAGGATTTTTCATTTTCCTTTCTTCTTTTGTGCTTTCTCCTCCTTCCCTACTAAACAGTTTTGTGTGTCTGCAAAAAGTTCAGTTAATAAGGGACCTTTGAAAGTTTTCCTGACGTTATTATTATTTATTATTATTATTCTTTTGCAATCTACTAAATATTGGTCACTCCCAAACTTAGTGAAAGCTTCCTCTTGTGTATGGGAGCACCATTTGGCTGAAAAGAAAATTTATATCATGTAAATCCATTATGTCTAATAACAATAAAGATAACTATGAATTTTTCTCTTAATAAATCATTTTTAAATGATATGTTTCATTTCCTGTCTTTTTTCCTCTTTGTGGTCAGAACACTATATTTCAGTTTTCAACATACTTGAAAATATATTTTCATACTTCTTACCTCTGATTTGCCATACTAAATTCTCCTAGAAGCTATTTATAGATTAAAAAAATGATCCACAATTCTAATATGTCAGCTTATAGAACAGTTTAAGAATGTATAGACAGACCTTGATTTATGATAATTCACCCAGTGACCATTCAAAGTTATGACAGTACTAAATGAATACACTTAGGATTCGTGCCCAAAGTTAAAGCTGGCCTTGCGGTCACTTGATCAAAATTTGGGAGCCTAGAAGACTACCTGCACTTAAAGCTGCAGGAATATCTCTACCCAGTGCTTTTTTTGTCATAGAACTCACCGGAACAGAGTTCCGGCACCTTTTTTTGACAGATATTCCAAGTTTTAAAAGTAACTTTTGAAAATTTGATGTTTGGTCCACATGGACTTGAATCGCCCTGTTGAGCGTAGCAGGTCGGCGGCAAAATCATTAAAACGGTGCATGCGGGCTGCTTGTGTGTCAAGTCCGATGCATGCATACTTCGTCCAGCTTGTGATTGGTCATGTGGTCGTGCGCTGAGTGCTTACTGTGGGTGATGACCATTATGTTTTGTTACACAACTGACGTGTGTGGGTGTGTGCACAGTGATTGACTACGTGCGAAAGGTAAATAAAAGATTAACAAGATGTGAGTTCTGGTACCTTTTTTCTTACAAAAAAAGCACTGCCACTACCTATGTTTCCCCCATGCCCTTTTGATCCCCTGCCACCTTGTGCTGCACTGTCCCAGCTGACCTTTGCCATATTCTTGCTCTCACTGCTGAGAAGGCATGGGTGCCCTTACTGTTGGACTGGGCCTGGGCTTCATGCTGTGAAAAAGAAGGCAAAAGTACCCCAGACCCATAGCATACCAAAAGCCCCTTTGCAAGAGCTTCTAGGTGAGGCAGGCTTTGCATTCCCCAAAAATAAACAAACAAAAAGCTCAAAGCAGCAAAGGCAAAGAGACTTTTTGGCGTGATGTGATTCTGCGGCTGTTTTTGGCTTTTTTTTTTTTTTTTTTGCTAGCCTGGCCTAGGAACATTTTCTGCAAAGCGGCATTTTTGCATGCTGTGCTCCAGAAGCTTTTTTATACAGGGGTGTTTGGCATGCTGCGACTCTAGGCCTTCTTTTCATTTCAAGAATTATTTAGAATGTGTTTATTCTTTAAGTTTCTTCATAGCTGGAGTCTGCTTCAAGGCTTATGCTGAATCTAAAACAGATACATATTTTTCAGAACATATACATGTTAAGGCCTTAAATAGTTTTACAAGTATCTACATTATTGAGTTAAGGATGTTAAGAATAGCAACTTGTATCAAAAATAATTCTTTTGATAGAAAAGTTAAGGCTAAAGATCTAAGCATGCCTAATTCCAATAAAAATGTGACATTAAAGTCCTTTGGTGAACTTTACTCAGGCAAACTCCAGGTGAAATTTTAGTTAAATTGATTTTATACTGAATAGCTTAATCATTAATATATCATAGAAATATAATAGAATAACAGAGTTGGAAAGGATCTTGGAGATCTTGTATTCCAACCCCCTGTTCAAGCAGGAGACCCTACAGATAAATGGCTGGCCAATCTTTTCTTAAAAATCTCCAATGACGGAGCACCCACAACTTCTGGAGGCAAGCTGTTCCACTGGTTAAATGTTGTGACTAGATTCCAAATAACTGAATGAGATTTAAATGTGGAATTACTCATTAAACTGAGTTGATGCTATTAATTATATGCAGAAACCTGTTCTACTTGAAGAGTATATTGTGTTAAAAGTAGGAACAAAATTATCTTATAATGGCTTTATTTTTCCCCCAGTGATATTTGTGTAAACCACAGTGAATTTCAGCCCAACTTCTATTAAATACATTACAAGAGTCATTACACATTCATTCCTTTAAAGAAACTGTTTTTAAAGACTAATAGCAATTGCAGGAATGTAGGCCATATTTAGATTATTTCCATTTAAATTCTGATTATCATAAGGCATGAATGTAAATGTTTTCAGTGTCCTTGAGACTTCAGTTTGGATTACAAGAAAAAGATTTATCTATTTCTTCTATAAAGATTCAAATGACTTCTGAGCTCATCTGTTTAGTTCTGACTGTGATGGGCCACCAGGGATTGTGTATAATTGCTCTTCATTTCACTAATAGAAATCAGGGAGCCGACTTGCAAAGAAGCATGGAATGCTATGGGTACAGAACATAACCAGTGTCTTAAAACAGGTGTGAGAAATTTACAATCTGCAGCCTAACTCTTACAGATCTCCAAGGCAGAGCTGACATTATGTTATGTAACTTTTAAGAAACAGGGCTGGTTTGATTTTACTAAAATCACCCCTCCCCCCCCTTGAAAGATATTCTTTAGGTCAGTCCCTATCTAGCTAAGGCTAATTTCTGCCATTTTAAATTTTCAACAAACCTCCAAAATAAACCTGTTACACAGTTGGAGACTATGAGGGACTGAAATTGCTTCTCAAATCAGTGTCTAGCCTGGAGTTCCAGTACTGGCATCCACATGGACAGATTCTGCTTAGGTTTTGGGACCCAGCACAAGGTATGGGTACCATTTGCTGGTATTGGGGCTGTTAAAAGAATTCACTAGGAAGGATTCACAGATCAGGCTTTGTGACATATCTAAATAGTCACAAAATAAATATAAGCCCCCAATTTTCTCACATGGGCCAGACTCACCTCCTTAACCGTAGCACCGTTGCTTTAAACAGTAGATCTTCAGGTTTTTGTTTGAACACAAGGAGAAATCACTTAAGGTCTTCTCCACTCAATATGGGATTTTGGAAGCGATGAGGATCAGATTTTGTATCTTCACCATTACTTTTACAGATATGCCTTAATATTCTCTTTGGCTCATTCTAAATAACCCTTATAATTAATTTCAACTATGACACACTTCTGCCGGCTTTCATACTAGCAGTTGCTTCAAAACTTTAAAAAGCATTGATAAAATTAAAAATTATGCTGCTTTTACAATCCTTTCCCTTTATTCTTCTTTATTAGTTCAGCTTTTAAGTTTGCAAACCTTATAGCAGGGTTTGTCTCTTTTTTGGAAACTTTAATTCTGCAGAAAGTGTATCAAAAGTATAATATAGAAACAAATATACATGATAATATCATATCTGAGTAAGATATCCCCATAAGTAAATTATTATAAAATTTAAATTAATGTAAAAATAAAGATAATGCCTGAGTATATTGATTGATTGATTGATTGATTATATGCCATCAAGTCATTTTAGAGTCCTAGTAACCATATAGATTTTCTTCCAGATGATCTTACCCTAACTTGTTCTTTCATGTCTCACAATGATGCACTCATAACCTCTGTAACTGAGTCCCTCCACCTAGCTGCATGTTGACTTCTTCTCTTTCCTTTAACTTTTCCCTTCATTACAGCCTTTTCCAAACAGGTGAGTATTCGCATAATACGTCCGAACTAAGATAATTTGAGCCTGGTTATTTGTGCTTTAAGTAAGAAATTGGGGTTGATTTGTTCAATGATCCATTGATTGTTTTCTTGGCTGTCCACAATATTCTCAGGAGTCTTCCCCAATCCTAAATGTCAAAAGCATCAATGCTCTTCCTATCCTACTTTTTAAAAGTCCAATTTTTTACTTCCATTCACTGAGGTGATTTTTTTTTATTAAGAGTTTCCATTTTGTTTTCTTTTAACAAGAAAGTTCCTATTCTAAGAAGCAGGTGGACATGTCTTTGATAATCATTTGACACTGCACCACAGGGATCTCTATTCTATGCATGTGTATGTTCACACTTGGATGACAACATCAAAGACATTGTGCTATAATTGTCAAGTATAATCAAATATAGTCACAACAGTGTTGTTTTATGAGTTACCTTGAAAAAGATAAACAACCTTTTGAGTATTACAATAAAGTCTTATTAACAGTGCAGTGTAGTTTATGATATTGTGCACAGTGAAAATAGATAGATCCCCTCTCTACTTTTCTCCATCTTACATAGTATATCATTAGAATATAAAGATATAATTTTAAAAATAAACTAAATAAATTAGTTTAATAGTCTGTTAGATAATATCATATGGGCAACTATTGCCTTCATGTTTGTGATCTATAGTGATCTAAAGGAATTATTGAGCTGATTTAGAAGTCAGCTTATTGTACTAAAAACTATTACGTATTAAAGATCTTTTAATATCTAGGTGGATAGCATTTTTATTAGTGTATATTTAATGCTTGTGTGTATTGATGTGATTTTGGCTATAGAGTTGTGTAGATAAGGTAAGTTTTATTTTTAGGTTGGATTCAAACCCTATCTTTCAACTCTATCGTTTTAAAGTCATGTTGCACCAAAAGCCAATCTATACACATTATATTTCTGAAACTGGGGCTAAAATTCTTAATGGCACCTCTATGTGCCATCAGTGCCATTTAGAGAAGACCTTCTAGGGGGTTGCTAAAATAGGGAAAATAACTGCATGTTACATTTTTCCTATGAATTTTAATATTCAGTAAAAACACACATGCAGAGCTTTGATTCTACCATCACAGCTGCCCTTGTAACTCTTTTACTTGCCCATGGTACAAAGTGGAGGGTTGATTGGATCCTTTAGCAGCTTTCAGTTCCTTTCAATTAAGTTTTTTTTTTAAAAAAAAATTAGATATAGTAGTTCAGGTGCATGAGAAGAGGAACAACCTATTTCCTCATATCTATTTAACACCTGCAAAAACTTCCAGTTCTCTTCCTGTTTTTGTATAAGGAACTGTATGACTACAGTGTATTACAGAAGTGTAAGAAACACATGTTTGATTGTACACTCTCTCATTATCCTAAAGAAAATTCTGAATCAGCACTCACTGTTCAGAATCTTGCTCTTCTGCATAAACTCTGTTTCTGTTTGACTATAGCATCTCTTAGATTTAGATACTGTACAGGAATGAAGTCCATTGTTATTCTCAGACATAAATATAATTCATTTAGCTACA
Organism: Azemiops feae; assembly: GCA_023970755.1. NCBI lineage: Eukaryota > Metazoa > Chordata > Lepidosauria > Squamata > Viperidae > Azemiops > Azemiops feae. The sequence goes on from JALGBA010000038.1 coordinate 804,886, forward strand.
TTTTTTTCCCTTATGCACTAGAGTCATTTAGATTTCTCCAGATTTTAGCCCCTAGTGAAGGGCAATGTTTTTTCCTGTTGTGTTGTGTACCTGTGAAACATACATGACAGTGCTACATAAAAAATTCAGAGGAATTTTAACAAACGTTGTTGCTGGGAAAGAGGTTTTTTAAAAAGCAAGAATTGACCACAGCATTTGAGTAGCAATAACTGAAGAATATTTCTTTGCCACAAATCCCTGCTATAGTTTTCAGCTATCCTGTGTTTCATTCTCCTGTATTGCTGGTTGCTTAGATATTTATTGTTTTATACAAGAGTATGACTGTTTCATTGGTATTAATATCACTGGAAATATAAAACCCACATTGAAAGTGTAGCTTATAATTTCTTCCTTTTCTTTGTTTCCTGAGGATGCCAGAATATAGGTGGCAAGTAATTTATTTCTCAAATTACCATATTCCTTCAAATGCTGCTATGATTTAGCTCTTGTGTCACCAAACTGCCTCCAAAATAGTAAGTAAAATGTTATAGTCCCAGTTAGCAGTATACTACTATACTGTTTAGTTTAGACAGAATTGCAATGATAATTAATTGATGCCAATAATATTGTTTTATTTTGATTAATATATTGTATGTTTTCTTAATTTCAGTTGAATCATGTGAGGCAATGTGAGGCAAAAAAAGTTTTTAATCTGATTGTGTTGATTCCAGGTAGATAACTATTTCTTTTTTTCTATTTCTATTTTCTATTCTATCTTAAAAATCTTTTTGTAATTTCTATTCCATCCTTTATTTCTTTCTTCCCTTTTTTGTAAATTAAATGGAACCAAAATCTATGTAGAATTGGACAGCAAAGTATCTTATTATCCAAGAAGCACACATATCAATTTTGCCACAGTTCTTCAGAATAGAAAAAAAATGGGGGATAAAGAAAAATGCTAGAAAATCATGGTATTTCTTCTTCAACATTGTCTCCATTCTGCTTGAGGTATCTTGAAATTAGAAATCTGGGCTATGCCTGCTGGGGAAAGGCACTACCTGGCTCATGTGTGGAGTTATCCATCATGCTTTACCAGGGATCCAAACATTTTCATGTATCTCTCTTTCACCGAGGATGGAAATATTGCTGAAATATTCTGCTTCAAATATTAGTTCAAGGCAGTCCAGAGAGATGAAAGAGCTCATCTTTTTCTTCATAAGGACTTCACTCTAGCTAGAGCTGCAGTGAATCAGTTGTAGAAGTATGAGCAAAGGGAGCCTCACTTGCAGTTCATTTATTTCATATGTTAAAATGCATTTAAACGTCTCCCATCTTTCTCAAAGCACAGGGAAGCAACATAGAAAGCCTTCACAGCAAGGTTTAGCCTCTCAAGGGAATGTCATGTAGTAGTGATTGGCACTTAACTGTGCATGCACACATAATACTGTTCTCTCTATTCTCAACTCATTTTTTACATACTAGAAAGTGCAAATCTCCTTCTTCTTCCTGAGTGTTGAAATTGCATTGCTGCTTCTTCCTTCCTTCCATCCAGGTGACCCTGGAAAGAACTCCTCAGCACTGAAGGTGGGCATGAAAATGCCATGCAATTGAAATTGGGAGGAAAAAAACACCTGAAAGTTTTTCCGAGACAAAGCTTCTGTTACAGTTGAGGAACTCATAATTTTGACATTTGTCATATGATGATTGCTAATTTAAAAGAATTGCTCTTTAAAAGAAGAATTCATTTATTAATTTACAGTAGATAGACAGTGTAAAGCCTCTATTTGAAAAGTCATTTTAACGGAAATTACTTCTCAAAAAGTCTTCCCCATCTACTTCCTCACTTGCCCCAATGCCAGCTGGAGCAAGTCACTATAATTGCTTTTCTCTGCTATGGCCCCCAACACATCATCTTCATTTCATCTCTACTTAAGATGGTCTTCCCATGCCTTATTTTGGAGTTTGAACACTTGAACATGTCATTTGAACATCCTTGAAATGATGGGCCTTTATATTGATAGTGTGACAAGACAGATCCACATGTTTTGCCTGATCTATTACTAGTATGGCTACTCACTGCTTTCTAAATACAAGAGTAGATATCATCAGCCCCCACCCCCTGCACACTGCAAGTGGGGCAGGTTTTCCAGTTTTGACTCAACACTGCTGTTTTTTTTTTTAATTCAAATCATTGTAAGCCATTCAGAGTAGATGCTCCCAGTGCTTTTTTTCATTCTAAAAACAGATCCAGCTCCAAAGGGCTGCAAGGCCGGGCATATCCCATCCCTCACCAGCAGCTGGTGGGCTGATAGGTTCTCTGTTGGTCAGCAAATGCTGACTTTTTTTTTTTTTGCAGTTTCTAACAATGATGGCCTGTTAAGGCAGTGAATTATTCTTAACCCTAGAAGCTCATTTTCCATTAGCTTTCCATGTCCCAAAAAACAGCCTTTACATTTTACCCCATGTGGGTTTTTAAGTCGCTTCCCTTGTTTCCCCACTCCTTGCCCATAGTCTTGCAAAGTTTTCCCTCCACTTCCCATTCCTTCCCTTACATCTTTTTTAAATTGCAATGTAGAAATGTCACTTTGTTTCTGTGAAGATGAATCAGTTCTTTGCACTCTTATTTCTCAGGGCATATGCAAGAATTTTAAACAGTGTAAATCCTTTAAAGAAGTGACTCAGAACAATCAGGTCTATATACTAATCACATTTTCCTGCCTAATTATTAAAGCAGCCAACTTTATTGTCAAGTTTTTGTTGGAAAGGAGGATTATGGGGGGATTTTTTTGGATGCTTTTCCTGGTGATCTCCCATGCATGAGTACACAAAATGATTTTGCTTTTCTGCAGAAAATAAAATGAAACGTAGTGGCCATGCCTGCTGAGACAGTCAGAATACCGTCCCAAGCTGAGGATGAGTTTTGAAAAAAACCTGGCTTTTTTAATGATTCAAACAGAGCTTCTTAATGAGCACAGCTGGGCATGAAAAGCATTTCTTTCCATGGTTTTTTCCAGCACTACAACAAACTATGTCTATGTAGTCAAACTCATTCTCATGGGCATACAGTTAACAGTGATTTTGAAAATGGTTTTTGTCATCTATAGGTTTCATAAGAGCCACACAGCAGGAGAAAAATGTAATCTTTTTTCAAATGTGATGCACCATGTTGTATCATGGTGGCTGTTAGAAAAGCTCCATGAATTCCTTGATGTTTGCTGCTTGCAGTAAGCAATTTATGCATCATTAGATTTTGCAATAACAGTTTTGTGTGGCTTTCTCTTCAACAAGAAAAGCAATTTTCTTAGCATCATATCTAAGTAAATGTGCTATTACTCATATGCCTCTGTCAGTATATTTGTCTTATTTGTTGTCTAATGTTCCAGGTGAAAACTGTTTATGATTTATTTTGTAATTTTCAGGATGCCTATTCAAAATACTATTTTGCCTATTGTTTACCATCAATTAAAAAATTATCACTGTTGAAAAATGGATATAAAATCTTGAATTTTTTTTAATGGTTGATAGAGTATACATACAGCTTTTCCTTTTTTAAATATACCTTTTCTCTCTAGAATGTGCATTTTATATTATTATGGACTTTGCTTTTCTACTTGTCACCTAAATATCGTAGAACTCAATTACCTTCATATTAGTAATGTGACATGGTAAGAATATAAAATAATTACCAATAAAGGCTTATCTTCAAAACTCCCAGACAGCAGCATGAACATGGCCCAGCTATCATTTTGTATGAATAATCTTCACAGTGTGGCTTTTCTCTCCCTTCCTCTCCCCTAACCTGCAGCTTAGATAGCTTAAGATGATAGTTTTTCCAATTTTAAAATAGTGTTCTCCCTCTTTTAAGAACACGGTTTTATTTAGAATCTACTATGAACCCTTTACAATGTAGTTCTTAACACGGACAGGGATGGAATCCCTGTTCCTAATGACCACTTGAGGTTACTCGTGAATGGTTTCCTGGCTTAGACTACAGGAAAGACCAGAAACCCAGCTTCTGTATATGCATGTAGCCATGTAAAGCTTTCAAAACACTTGAAAGGTAACACACAGACTTCTTATGATACAAATTTAGTGCCTGTTTGAAACGTTATTACAATTGTATTTAAAACTAAGATAAACACTCTCTTGAGAGAGCACTATTTTTTTCATTGCACAGAATATCAATAGATACCCAGAAAAAGCCATTTTCTGATGGGTTAAAATGTGATCAGTTAGGCAACTTGATGATTATGAGGATTACATCCCATCCATTTGGCGTCAACTGATAGTGACCCCCTATAGACTTTTCCCGCATGAAAATATATCTATAACCTAGTCCTTCAGGTCTTCCAATTAGGTATTAATTGCTACTGTAACTAAGTCCATCCACCTTGCTGCTGTTCTTCCTTTTCATTTTGCTTTTCCCTGCATTTTCTGGAGAGTTGCATCTTTGTAGAATATGTCTGAAGTAAGATGATTTAGGTCTGGTCATTTGTGCCTTGAGTGAGGACATTCAGTTTATTCTTTCAGTGATCCATTGGTTTGTTTTCTTGACTATCTACATTATTCTCAGAAGTCTTTGCCAACATCAGAGTTCAAAAGTGTCAATATTCTTTCTGTTCTGATGGCTATTTCAAGCACCTGCAAATACTCATTCAGTCCTACCTATCCCATCTAGACAGGTGGATTGGCAGTTCTTTTCCCACTAGCCATCAGTGCTTGGTTAGACAGGAAACAAAGTAGGGATACTATACTAACTTCTTTTCTTAATTTGCTACTCATTGAAATTATAAGAACAGTACTAGTTATCAACCTTGTAGTGTGATGAACAGGGCTCAGCACTTTGGCCAGGAAATGTTATACTGCTATACTTTTCCACTGGCTGAAAAACTAGTGGAGATGCCTTTAATGTAACCATCTGAATGTCACCTAAATATGGATTCCATTCTTACTGTAAAAAAACTAATAGACAAATCAGCAAGACCAAGGCCATGGCCCTCTAGTGGGCCAGGAGATGTTGCAACCAGGCTATGGAAACCGTGGGCAAGACAGTGCGCACTTGCCCGTGCATCCCCACTTGTATTAGCAGCGAGCAAACGCATGCATGCATGCACACACACTCCAAGACCTGAAGGACTGGGTTAGGGACAAATGGAACTGTGTATGCACATGCTTGCCAGCCACTCACACGGAACCATCTGGAAAGGTTGGGGAACTCTGACCTAGATTATAGCAAAATCAAGGCTATAACAGGTGTGATAAAAGTGATGTGGCCTGAGACAATGGATGCAAAGGCAAGGAGCTATTAGCCCAAGCAATGAATTATTTCATGCTGTTTCCTATTTACTGGATAGAAGTAGAATCTTGTAAAGGGGAAAGCTCCAGACATATTTCCTTTGTCACCATCCCCACTTCCTACCATCACTTCTGTAGCTACAGCTGAAAATGATTATGAATCATATTTGTAAGTCTTTCCACAGTTTGGATTGAAGAAATAATGTGCTCCTAAAACTATGTAAGAGAATCATGAATACGACTCTGGGTGACATGGGCGGTGTATAAATTGAATAATAAATAAATAAAAATAAAAAAGAATTCAAAATAATTCATTTAGCAATAGTTATATTTTTAAGCAATCCTGTAAAACATATTAATTAATCATAATAGTTCATATAATCTAATAACAGAAAATAGAAAATGGATTATTTTAACATGCCTTAACAACCTGTGCTGGAATTGTTTCCTAACATAGGCAGTTTGGCAAATTAAGGAAAACCTGATACTGAAGTTAAGTTCCATCCCTTCTCAGCCAGCAGTTGCATCTTACCTAGTCTATGTCACAAGGCTGTTGTAAAGATAAAATAGGAACAGGATTAGAAGACTGAGATTTTTAGAACAATGTACAGTAGGATGAAAAAATAGTAAATCAACATTACATTGTTATTGTTATGTAGGAGAAAGCTTCGCTATCCAAACACTAGCATTGACAATCCAAACTCCACAAGGTTAAATACATCCCAGTTTTAGATTATCTTGGGGGGTGGGGGGGGGGAGAGAGCACTTTACATTATTGCAATATCCAGCTTCTGTCACTGGATGTCACTATACTACCAATATATATTATGCTTCAAGCTATTTTACAGTCACTAATTTTGGGGATATTGGAAAGGCTTATTTAAGGTATATGCAGATAGATTATACAGGGTTAGTGGCATTAGTAAATAGGAAGATGGCAAACTGTCAAGGACAGATCAGAAGGAAGTATTGTGTTGCTTTGTAATACATAAAGGAGCCTTACATGTTAAGCTGTTTATTCTGATCTTTGGAATATACAATAAGGAACATACCTAAGAAATGTAATTTGCTTCTATTCTGCCCCCAGGTTCTTTCTTTTTGTGTTAAATACAAGTGAATAAAATCCTACTTTCCCAGACAACTGTCAGTTTCGTGAGCAAAATATTTATTACCTACTTTGGATGGACTTCTTTTTCATTTTGTTTTTCAACTTCCTAACTGACATTGCCCTTTTGATGCACTTTCAAGTGGGCAAATGCTGTGACCTTGCTGCTCCAGTGTTGTGCACTGTGATATTACCTCAATAGAGATGCTACAAAGAACAGACCATGTCCTTCTTATTTATCAAGGTTAAGTACAAGACAAAATTAATCGTTAAGCAAGGGCTCTGGGGCATAAGCATTCATATTTGAAAGTCAACATAACTTAAATTAAAACCAGTGGTTTTTTGTCTTTTGGGGATGAGAAAGTAAATATGACTCTGACTTAGGCAACTCATGTTCCCAGACAGAGGATAAGATTTTTATGTGAATAGTTGCTATGTTTAATAATTTTGGTGGGTCACTATAGGCACAGCTAGTGGCTGGGTTAAAGCTCTATTGACCTGTCCTTGAGCAAGCACAAAAACATGTTGGCCTCAAATTCATTTCCCCAATTGTTTAGCCTTATTCTTCTCAGTCATCATGAGAATTGGTGACTGGTGCTGTCCTGATTGTTCTAATGGAGAAAAAGTCAAAGAAAGCAATTGGTGGATTCTCTGACTTCATTTCTCTTCCTACCATACAACAGCTGTCACAGGAAAATATCAACCTATCAGTTTGCCTAACGTAAGTGGGCAAAGACAGGAAGTGTAGGTAGATGTTTGGAATGGCACAGTTTTTTTACCTGTAAAGTTGCCTTCTCTTCTTCTGAAAAAAAATATATATATATGCTGAAATAGCCCAGAAATAGCCTGATTAACAATGGTTGTGGAGCAGCGTCACTGAGTGGAGCAGGAGAAAGCAACTGGTAATAAACAAGGTCTATCCTCCACTAATACTGCAAAGGGATGCTAGAGAGTGACTGTGTCTGGCAGCTCTTGGAAGAAGCCCATGAAATAGACAAAATGGTGCTACCTTTCTATGTTAAAAAAAAATGGCCACCCAAAACTCATTTGCCAGCTGAACTAGCAGTGTATAGCTGGCAGAACCTGGTCCTCATTTCTGGCTTATATTAACCTGTGCAGAAGTAACTATAGACATAAAACTTTTTTTCAAAAGAGAACCGATAAAAGAGAATATTTGTAGCTCAAGGTTGAAAATGAGGGGTCCTTGGTGGTCTTGGAATTTGGTTCTTTCCTTGCAGGCATTTCAGATGTAGTTTGGGTAATGGAATGTCTGCAAGAAATCAAGCTTGGAGAGCACCAGGGACCCCTTGTGTCAAAAGAGTGCTAAGTTCTTGTATATAAGGAACCCATGAATGAGGTTGTACATTATCAGATAGGAACACAGTGGCTCATGTGGTTAGAATGCTGGCTTGACATGCAGCAAACCTGTGTTCAAGATCCGAGTGCTGCTGTGGGACAGGGTGAGCTCCTGTCCTTTGCAGGGGACATAAAAGGAGCCCCCAACAGGGCATTCCCTGGATAATGGTGATGTCACTGGCTAATCATTTCAACCTGGAAGCGCCTTGGTGCTTCTGACACAAGTGCAATGCAATCATATCAGAGAAGAGCAACAAAGATGATTAGGGGACTGAAAGCTAAAACATATGAAGAAAGGTTGGAAGAATTGGGTATGCCTAGTTTAATGAAAAGAAGGACTGTGACATGACAGCAGAGTTCCAGTGTCTAAGGGGCTGCCACAAAGAAGAGGGGGGGTCAACCTATTCTCCAAAGCACTTGAAGACAAAGCAAGAAGCAATGGATGGGAACTAATCAAGGAGAGAACCGACCTAGAACTAGGGAGAAATTTCCTGAAAATTAGAACAATTAATCAATGGAATGACTTGCCTCCTGAAGTTGTGGATGCTCCAACAGTCGAGGAAAGAAATTGGAGAAACCATTTGTCTGAAATGGTATAGGTTTCCTGCTTTAGCAGGGGGTTGGACTTGAAGACCTCCAAGCTCCCTTCCAACTCATTCTGCTATTCTGTTATTCATATCAAATTATTTACCAGGATGTGCTGGCGTTAGGGTGAAGTGAGGATGAGATCTAATAATATGTAAACTTTTTTTATTATAAAAAGGTTTTACAGTCATCAGCCTTAGAAATAGTCACAGAATATGGAACAAAGGGTTTCATATTCATATTCAGGAAATGTCAGTTAACTTCATTTTTTTTAAAAAAATCACACCTTTACAGTACACCTTCTAGTAACAGCAAAAGCCTCTTTGCATTCAAGAAGTTTATAGAACTTCTGTAAACTAACATGTTTCAGGTAGTGGATGATGCTATTGCTGTAGTACTGCTGGTAAATCCTGTCCCTTCCATAATGTTCCCAATCACTGCATTCAGCCTTTTTTCCAGTTCTGCTAATTTAGGGTGTTCAGAACTCTTCAGTCGGTGCTTAACTAATTGATCAACAATCTGAAGACTGTTAGTAACTTTAAAATATAATTTCCTATTCGTATTTATTTATTTATTGGGGATAGTGATGGGAGGCAATGTGAGGAAAATCATTCAAAAAATTCTGCAGTCTGTAATAAGGAAATTTAGTTATTTCTGCTTCCTCTAAATCTCCATTTCACTCCCATATACTGTACCAAGAGCGAGGGAAAAAATTTCCCATATAAACACCTAAGTCAGCTTCGGTTTTTTTTCCAGATTTTTCCAGTTTCCCAGAGGACATAGAGAGGATTAATCTCCCCCCTCCTTTTTTTTAGCACCCTCCAATTTTTAGAGAGGAGACTATGCTGTTGATTCATGCGATATCTACAAAGCACCAGCTGTACTAGTTGCTGGTGCATTTCTAAGCTGAATTTAAAGGATTGGTTTTAATCTTTGGAAAATGATGTAGTGCTGAGTAGCTTGAAAGACCACATTTAATTACACCTGCCTGCAACTGAAGATGGGAAACATCTTGCTTTCAAGTTGGAATTAGAGCGAGCTTTGGAATGCAGGTTCAGGACTGGGCTCATATGTGCATGTGCAAAAAGCTTCCAGTTGCTATGCAAAATTGCTTTTACCATACAACTATAGCAACCATTTTGGCAAAGTAGAAAGTGCTTTGAGGACAAAAATGTGGGTGTAAAGTTCTCATTCTTATTGCTACTCTTGACAACTCATTTTAAATAGGAATCTTAAGAGAAGACTTCATGAAAGCTTAATACAGCTATAATAAAGCTATAATATTAAGTGCAAACATAATACTGCAAAAACAAACACTTGCAGATAAAGAACAAATATATAAAAAGCAAGAGAGTTAGTGGTACAATACCTAAGTAGAAAAAGGAAAGGGGGTTGTGTTAGCCCTCTAATGAGACTAAGACTGAGAAGAGCAGGTTCACGTTTTCATTCAACCAAAGAAGTTCATTGGGTTTTATGCACACTCCCCAGCTTCCCAACTTAACCTGTGTCACTAAATTGTTATGGGACTAAAATTGGACAAAAATGTATATATATACAAGGAGGTGGACCTTAAAAAAGGCAATTTTAAATCAAAAAGAATTCAAGTATAAGATGGAAGAACAAATGCAGATATTCTTTCAGACAAACAAGAAAGAGGAGACTAATACCCAAAACCTATGCGATACAGCCAAGGCAGTCATGAGAGGAACTGCAATTGTATACATGGCCAGTGAAAATAAAAAGAAAAGGCAGTATCAAAAAAGTTTAGAGGAAGAACACAAAAAACTAGAAACAGAACTACAAAAAAACCCACAATGTAGGGATCTAAAATGACAACTAGATCTAAACAAACATAAATTGAACATTATAGAAAAAGAAAAATTGGCACAAAAAATAAAAAGTATTAGACAATTTTTTTTTGAACAGGCAAAAAAAACCGTGAGATGGTTGGCTTACAGACTTAAAAAACAAAAAGATAAAAGATGGATTAGTAATCTATGCAACGAAGTGGGGGAGATGGTATATCAGACTGAGGAGAAAAAATATGTGACGTACGAATTCTATAAAAACCTTTACAAAGACGATGGGAAGATTAGTGAAGGAAGAATACTACAATATTTTATGAATGCCGGACTACCAAAGGTCCCAGAAGAATTTCAAAATATATTAAATAAGGACATAACACTTTAGGAAGTTATAGAAGCAATTAAAAAACAAAAAAGCAATAAAACACCCGGCCCTGATGGATTACCTTCTGAAATCTATAAAAATCATCAAGAACTTTTGGGCCGAACCCTATTGGATATATTTAACAAAGTATTAAAAGCAGCAAAGATCCCAAATTCATGGAAAGAAGCAACCATCACGTTAATACCCAAAGAAAATTCTGACTTAACTCTCATCAAAAACTATAGGCCTATCTCTTTATTAAATACAGATTATAAGATTTTCATGACAATAATGGCAGATAGATTAAAAAGACACCTAGCTGAATTTATCCATACTGATCAAAATGGTTTCTTGCCCAAAAGACAAATAAGATATAACGTTAGGATTATATTAGATACGCTAGAATACTACGAATCGCACAATGAAAAACAAATGGCACTGATTTTTGTTGACGCGCAGAAAGCTTTTGATAATGTTAGATGGGACTTCATGCTGACCCAACTTAAACATATGGAATTTGGGGAAAGATTCATAAACATGTTCAAAGCAATTTATTTTAAACAAGAAGCAAAAGTAATTATAAATGGAGAATTAATAAAAAGCTTCCAAATACAAAAAGGTATGAGACAAGGTTGCCCACTATCAGCATTATTATTCGTACTTTCTTTAGAAGTTCTAACAAGAATAATACGAGAAGACAAACTGATTAAAAGCTTAGAAACTAAGAAAGAGATATTTAAATTACAAGCATATGCAGATGATTTAGTCTTTATTTTGGAAGAGCCCTTAGAGTCTGGCCCAAGACTATTACAGGTCCTGGAAAACTATGGAGATGTAGCGGGGTTGAAGATTAACAAAGAAAAAACTAAAATGTTAGTTAAGAATATGACCAAATCACAAGAAAACGAACTAGCAGGAAAAATTAACATTCAAATAGCCAAAAAAGTTAGGTATTTGGGGATTCAATTGATGGCAAGATGCATTACACTTAAAAGAGATAATTATGATAAACTAATAGATCAAATTACAAAGGATTTAGATAAATGGAAAAATCTACAGCTCTCCTTCATGGGGAGAATCGCAACAATTAAAATGAATGTACTTCCTAAACTTCTTTTTCTATTCCAATGCATAACGATTAAATTAGGCAAAGACTTCTTTGATAATTTAAATAAAATTACATCCAACTTTATTTGGCAAGGGAGAAAACCGAGAATTAAATTCAAGTTACTACAAGATGCAAAAGAAAGAGGAGGATTCGGCTTCCCAAATTGGGAAATATACTATCAGGCTGCAACATCTGAGTGGATAAAGGAATGGATACATCTAAGGAATAGGAGATTGTTAGCTCTAGAAGGCCAGGACATGCAGACAGGGTGGCATGCAATACTATGGAATGGGAAACATAAGGCACATCAGTATTTTCAGAAATACTATATTAGACGGGCACTATTAGATGTGTGGATTAAAATTAAAAAATCTAACTACAAAAAAAATCCCAATTGGATTTCGACATTGGAGATATTTCTGCACCCAAAATTTATGAACCTAGGAAGGGTAATTACATACAAAGTCATTCTAGATGAGAACGGAGAGCTGAAGACAAGGGGACAACTATTAGAAAATGGCATAGAGCTGGTGGGCGTATCTCAAATACAATCATGATATAGGAAAGATAAAAAAGAACCCGGGATAAAATTAGAACACACAGAATTAGATAAAATCCTACTAGGAACTGAAGATAAAACGATAAAAAAGATATACCAATATCTACTAGAACAAGACATGCTAGAAGAACAAGTAAAAGGCACAATGCTAATTTGGAGCAAAAACTTTGGCTATAGTATCGATTTAGACAATTGGCAATTATTATGGGACAGGAACAGGAGACTAACGTTAGCCACCACCTATAAAGAAAATCTATATAAGATGTTTTATAGGTGGCATCTTCCTCCCACAAGATTAGCAAAAATGGACAAAAATTCTTCATCAATATGTTGGAAATGTAGAAAATCACCAGGGACCTTACTATCACATGTGGTGGGAATGCCCAAAAGCTCAAGAATTTTGGCATCTGATAAAAAATTGGTTGGAAGAGATATTATTATTAAAAATTGAATTAAAACCAGAAACCTTTTTATTAGGGATTACTAAGGATAAATTCAGCATGGGACCTTTATATTTAGTATTGCACATTCTAACCGCAGCGAGACTAGCCGATGCTCAGAAATGGAAGGGAAAAGAAACTCCCACTGAAGAAGAAGTAATAAATAAAATCCTATCCTGCGCTGAAATGGATAGGTTAACATTAGAGCTCAAAAATAAAACTGAAACAGACTATTTCGAAATTTGGAATGAAGTGTATAAATGGCTAGATTTAAAGAGGCATGCTGAGATGAATGTTGATGAATAAGTTGATAATTAAGAAATTTTTATACCAGTATTTTTTATATAAGATAGAATTAAAAATGATTTAACCACAATGTATATTATTGTAAGAATGCTCACTTTGTTATAATGTAAAGAAACTTTTTTTATTCTTCACAAGGTAATATCAATAGTATTGTTCAAACCAGGGAAGTTGTATCATGTCCAATGTGTCTTTTTTTTGTTTTTAACTGTATCATATCCAATGTGTTTTCTTTGTCTTTAACTGTATATTCAATAAAACTTTGAAAAAAAAATGTATATATACAGACCGAGAGTTAATATGAAAGAGATAGGATAAAAATCCAATATATAAAACAAGAAGCTAACTATTAAAATGAATTGGCTGTATTTCAGATGATATATACAGAAGTACTGTAGTGAAACAAGTGGCAATTTTTAACCAATTTTTACCTTTTAAACCTTCTTCTTGATTGAGGACACCAGACAGCCAAGAACTATCATCTTGTAGGACTTTTCAGGCCATTTTAACCTTACATGTAAATTGAGCTTCAGGCACCTTTCTTGTGTTCTGAAGATCTTCCAACATTATGACCATAGGGACATCAATTGAAAATTATATAGTAGGGATAAAGAAGCACTTCAAAGATGAAATCAAATATTTAGTTATTTTTAATCAGATATCATTTGATTGTAGTTCTTTCCAGTGCAAATAATACATTTAATTAAATAATTTAATATTGTTCATCAGCCAAAGAGCTCTTCAGGAAAAAATGCTATTATATACAATAAAGTCAATAATATCAACTAGAAGATAAAGCAGATAGGTTGGGAGGCATGTATGAAGGCAAGAATGAGGCACCCTAAAGCATGAGTTGGATTCACATACAGTTCAGGTCCATTTTGCATTATCTTAAAGGATGGCATAGAAAAAGGATTTCAAGATTTTGTTCCATGGAAACCTAGGTAAGGTAAGGTAAGGAAAGGAAAGGAAAGGAAAGGAAAAAGGAAAGGCTGTACAATTTGTGTAAGATGGTATGAAGACTTCTGCTTTGGTCAGAGGGTTGTACTACAAGACCTCCTAGATCTCTTCCAACCCTATGATTCTATGAATACAATGGGCAGGGCAAGGGTAAGGTTGGGCTCATATGGGTGCTTATTGTAAGTTTTCTAAGACACAACAGAAAAGACTTGTCCTTTTGTGAAAAAAATATCACAGCCGCCATTTTGTGGATCAGGTTCCAGATTTTTTTTTAAATTAACAGATTCCATAATTTTAAATCCCTGGAATAGGGAACATCCCTGGAAAGGGAACAACAGTCTGATTTAAATTAACAATAATTGTCAATAGGATCAAAAAAAGATAGCTAATCAAGACTGAATAAATAAGCACTTGAATTAAATAGTTGTAACTATTTTTATCATAAACTTAGATACCTATACTTAGATATCTATACTTTGATCCTTCTAAAATATGCAGGTAGCTATTTCAATTAGCAGTGAATTGTATGATTTTTTTATGCAGTGGGCAAAGGTACTGTTCATTCATTTTCTCTGTAGCATAGCAGTTGGACAGAAAAATCTAAAAACATTTCTAAAGGAATATATAGTAACATCTGAGTCATTTAGAATGCCACGAAGAGAAACTGTTATAGATTAAAAGAATAGAATCCTGTGGATAAAAAAAAACCACATATACCAAACACTCAGGAACACATGGAAAGGTTTAAAAAGTATATATGCGGAAGAAAAGGAATGGTGGGAAAATGCAGGGCATACATTTTAAATGCCAACTGAACATTAACCTTCTTTCCTTTTCATTCTCATCCTTATACAAAAATGTCTGCCAATAGTTGTTGAATTCAGTTCTTGTCTCCATACTCTCATGGTAACAGAATAGATTAAAAAAAGAAACTTTTCCAAAAAGTATCTTCAGATTTTGATGATCTTACAAATTGTCACCTTAGGGACCTGAAGAATCTAGAAAATAGGAGACAGGCTTCATTGAGTGATTTAAAATGAGGGGTATTTAAAACATAATTCGGTCGATATCTGGAGGCAAACTGACATTCTATGCATTTTCTGAAGTAAATGCTGATCCTGATTTAAAACTTATCCAAATTTGCAATCCATCTTTTCGCTTTAAAACACTAAAACACATATTGAAATCTTGTCTTTGGTGGTGCATATTTAATGACCAAATAAATGCAACTTCTATTTGAAACTCAATTGATTTTTAAAACACGTATGAAATAATATGATTTGGAAAAGACTTAAGACATTTTATGTAGAACAGATTTGAACTGAAAACTGATTTATTGTTCATACTTAATAACCGATGTTATTTGGAATGGGCATACTACTTGCACATAAGGTTTCTTTTTCAGTATTCAACTCTGAATAAAAGACTGGGGCTGGAATAAACATTACTATATTGTGTGGTCTTTGATCTATCTTTCCAATAGTACATTTCTTTTCAATTTGATAAACATATGCTCATATAAATTTCATGTTTCCTTCATTAATTACTCTTTTAAATCCATGTTTTTTTACTGCTACTTTCTTCCGAATTTTCTTGATATCAATACCACCATTTCCCCTCTGCTCTTTCATGTAATCAAATCCTCTTCTTTCATCTGGTTCCCCTTGTATATTTAAATATTGCCCTTTTTTAAAAGCCTAACCTTGATCCATCCTATGCTCCAACTACCATCTAATTTCTTTCAAGCCCATTCCTCAGCATTTATCTTCTAATTGTGCTCTTGACCCTTTCTATTTTGGCTTGTACCCTGAATATCCTGAAACAGTTTTAATAGTAATAAAAACCCTATATCTTCCTAATCTAATCTAACCTTTCTGTTGCCTTCAATAAATCAGATCATTTCCTTTTCATTACTCATTATCTTGTTCCCAAATGTTTCTATTTCCTTCTGTCCAGTAGCGCTTACTATAGTTTATCTTTTTATTGGGATCTCTAAGAGTCTCCATTGTTTTCCTACTTATGTAGTATGCAATGTAGACCCCTTGCATCCAAATTTACACTGTTTCCTCGTATGCTGGATGTTTCATGATATTCTCAAATAGCAAATATTGCTATTATTTTCTTTTCTATTATTGTTGAATGAATACACTACCAGCTATCATTTTGATTAGGCACAAAATGTTAATTTCTTTCTGTACCTATATTCAATCATAATAAAGTCATTTTTTTTTCACACTATAATATTAAAAAAATTAAAGGCGGTAAAAGGCAAAGGTAAAGATGGTTCACACTTTGCTCATTCATTACTTTCACCACTTCAAAATTTTCCTTTCTTGATTTCCCTTTTTCAGTTTCACTAACTAATGCCCACATAATTGTAGTCATAGGTTTTTCTTTCAATATGATCTGGCTTTCAGATCCAAACCTTTTTATATCTTAATCTCCTTCTTACATATATTTATAAACTTTGCAGTGAAGGTTCTACCACCAACTTTCTTAAAATGTTCCTCTGCCTAAAACTCATACCTCCTTTCTCTCCTATATTTGGAAGTGTTGCATGATATCACCTCTCTTATTAGTTATTCCCATCAATACTATTTTCAAAATCCTCTTTTTCTGTTAAGACTATTGGCATAAAGGTCTAGTATGGCTATTGTGCCCTAACCAAATACTAAGTTGGTTTCTTGTGTTATATTAACCACTTAAACTATCAGCTTAATTTCTTTCTTTCTCAATTGCCCTATGTTAAAAACCATGCTCTTTTATAAAGTTCCAAATGCACATACATTATTAAAAAAAACACTTCTGGCTTTTAAATCAAAGTATACATTTGGAAGAAAACATTTTCTTCTGTCATAGCTGAAATATATGATCTCATTTTGCTTATGCTTTGTACAGTAAATGATTTTTCTTAGGCAATCATTGACCTATGCAGCTTCTTACATAAAGCACACACTTTATTGATAATTTAAACCATTTTTAAGGTTTAAGATGCAGAAATCAATAACTTCTGATTTATTCAAGTGGTCAGGAAATGATTGTGAATCACTGTAATAAGATGCTGGACTTGTTGGTCCCATACCTAGTTATAAAATCATTTTTAACGTCTGATTTTAAAGTCCTCAACTTAACACACTATTAAGAGAATATGGATGAAGACCAGGAAAAGATCCTTTCCATGTTGAAAGCAATACATGAAATCATTCTTTCAGCTTGTGACGAAATAAGATGCAACATAAAAGAACAAGATGCCAGCTTAGATATACAAACCCAAATTTTGACTACAACTAAAGAACTAACAACACAGAAGATAACAGAAGAAGTGGAACAATCAAATACTAAGACAGAGGACTCAATTGGCCAACAAATACAGTTAATGGAAAATCCAGAAAAGGGAGTGACAACACTGAAAATGGAAAAGACTTTCTATATAAATCAGAAGAAATTTGAGGAGAAAGAAGAAGAACAGATTGAATGGAAGATAAACATATCAAGACAATCATGGGGAATTGGAATAATAGGGAGACGATCTAATGAATACAAACGGGCTAGCCCTTCCAAAAAAATGGCCACTAAATGGTCTCTCTTATTTCAAATAATATATATAATAATAGAGGGAGATCTATTTGATGATTTAAAAGCACTGACATGGAAGGTTAGTTGGCAAAGGAAGAAAACAAGAATAAGGCTGAAAAAAATTGGGGTTTTGATTTATTAGAGGGGATTTCATATTACTAATTAGAGGGTTAAAGGGAGAAGTTGAGATAAGGGGAATTTTGGTCATTACATTTAAAATATTTGGAAATTAGTTGAAAATAAGGATTCTATTTGTTTAATATTTAAAAATTAGATCCAAAAGAAAAAAATTATGAATATGTTTGATTAACCCAGACAATATATATAATGGTTTTGATTTATTAAAGGGGATACTGTATTATTAATTAGATGATTTAATATGGTGGGAAATAGATAACTTTTAGAAAATAGAACAAGACTATACTCAAATAGAAAGATGTGTATTTGAATATTAGATTCCGTTATGAATTGAGATAAGGGAAACTTTGGTTACCTAAAGCCTGGAAATTATAAATATTAAATGTTAAATTTGAATATTGATGGGAAACTAAAAATTGGGAAAAAACCAGTAACAGGACATTGATTGTCTATAAAGATTGAATGTAAAAGTAATTAAGATATGTATAAGCTAAAATTTATTGATAAATGTAATAATGATGTTTTTACTTAGTTGATATAATAAGAACTGTATTAGCTTAAATACGAGATAGTAGCTATTAAGGGAAAAAGAGAGGAAATATTTGATGTTGTAACTTGAGATTTGTACTAAAGATTTTTGTATGTTATTGAATTATTGATTAGCCCAGCCACTACGTGGCTTTTTAAATACCTAAATGTAAAATTAGAAAATTAATAAAATATTATTAAGGAAAAAAAAGATGCTGGACTTGTTGGCATATCTTTTATAATCTTATGATGGAGCTAAACTGACTTTACCACAAAAGAGAGTATAATGAATGCAGGCTAGAAAAGCAGGTATAGCTCACCTGGGATGTGGAGGCAAGGTGAAGAAACAGTCAAAGGCTAATAAATTAAATAGAATAAAAGCAGAAAGAGAAAGAAAGACTAGCAAAATCAGTAGCATAAAAACAGGGACAGAGTTGGACCCTGGAGGAAAATAGCTAGTGGGCAATACAGAAGAAACTTTGAAGTGTTTCCAAATTATTGAGCTTAACCAGTGTGGAACAAGTCATCACAGAAGAGAAAAACAGACAGAACTTAATTTAGCCTCCATCAACATATTCATACTGCTGTGCAATCTGTTGAATTTTAAGCAACATCTGGTAGAATTGTTTAGCCAATTCCTCTTTTTCCTTCATTGGGAAAGGAATCAGGAAAAACAGATTAAAGAAGAAGCTTCCTGAAACTAGAAAAGGAAGCATAAACGAAACTCATAATACCATCATCATTATTTCCAGCCAGATTTTTTATTGCCATGGAAAACCACATAATCAGACTACAAAAGTGGGATGGTGCAGATTTTCTTTCTTTTTCTCTTGATAAAAATGCAAACTTAAGTAGGCCAGCTAAACTAGTGGCTGTCTGAAAACATTTATTTTTCTTTAAATCCTCCCACTTTTACTAAACCAATTAGGTTCACAATGTTAGCTCTGTGATGGCTCCACATTACCACTGGTATATTGATTTGATCATAACCAAGTTGCCCATTCCTACTCAGTAGGAGTGTAAAATAGTACATAAACAAGATCATTGGAAAGCCAATAAAGTTAATTTTAACTGCTTATTCATCCAGAACTCTTCTCTTCCAACTTGGAGTACAGATGAGACAGTATATTTGAGAAGCCTTTTCTTTGTGAACATCAGACTAGATCCTGGCAGTAGGACAATGAAGCTGATTTTTCCTTGCATGCCAGAAGAGCATACAAGCTGAGGCACAGGCAGGAATAACACCATAAAAACCTTGCTGGATTTTGAGTTCTTTGTTGACCAGCATCCTGTTTCCTATAATGGCTAATCAGCTACTCAATGTGAAACAGGTCTAATGAGCAATATCTTTTTTCCAGGTGCCTCTGCTTCTAAAGGTAAAATGTAGCCATTAAGACTCACAGGCACTAGCAGCATGTACTTTGTTTGTTTGTTTGTTTGTTTGTTTGTTTGTTTATGGCTGCCCATCTCAAACAAGTGACTCTGGGAAGTGAAAAGTCATAAAATCAATTAAAAACCAAAATACATCACAATTTTAAAAATTAAATATACACTGCAGCTGAAAATAAAATATGACATAGATTTTTTTTTAAAAAAATATTCTTTTATTTCTTTTAAAAGAATGACAGAGAAATGGGGAATAAATCCCACAGAGATAAAAATCCATGCATTGTCAAAAAAGAAAAAAAGAATAAACCCTCACACATTGAAAATGGTTTTTAGGTGAAAAATGAAATTAAAAAATATATATAATAAATCATTTTAGCTGTAAATAGTTATAGCTACTTATATGGTTATTTAATTATTATTCAAGTATATACAGTATATATTTCAAATACATTTATATAATTGTATACTATCATAGTTTTTAATCTACTGTACTTTATATAAATGAGCTCCCATATTCCATTATATTTGACAATACAAAGTTTATATCTATAAGAATCTGCTCATAGGTGGCAAATGCCATCAGGTCTTCAGTCCTTTGAATGAAAGTGGCCATGCATTTATTCTTTCAATGCTGCAAAATCAGTCTTACAGTTATGGTAAGGACCCCCAAAAAATTCCATTTAAGCTGTCTGGTTGTTAAGTTCCAAGTACTAGCTATGTAATTCAAAAGAATGTTGTTGTCCTCAAAATTAACTTCTATTGCATAATTATATTCATAATCCAGTACTTTTACCCATAACTTGGTAATTGTAAGCCATTGTAAAAACATGTGTTTTACTACATCTCCGATAAAATGTTGCTTTTGATAATTTTTTTCCATATAAACATCACAAAGTCCAATAAATTCTAAATATTATTTTTCTTGTATAAATAATAATTTGAGGTCCATTGACATGTTTGCTACAGAGGTTTAAACACTTTCCCATCTAGAAAGAGTACACAGAACAGCAACAAAGATGATTAGGGGACTGGAGGCTAAAACATATAAGGAACGGTTGCTGGAATTGGGTATGTCTAGTCTAATGAAGAGAAGGACGAGGGGGGACATGATAGCAGTGTTCCAATATCTCAGGGGTTGCCACAAAGAAGAGGGAGTCAAGGTATTCTCCAAAGCACCTGAAGGCAGGACAAGAAGCAACGGATGGAAACTAACCAAAGAGAGAAGCAACCTAGAACTAAGGAAAAATTTCCTGACAGTTAGAACAATTAATCAGTGGAACAATCTGCCTCCAGAAGCTGTGAATGCTCCAACACTGGAAGTTTTTAAGAAGAGACTGGACAGCCATTTGTCTGAAATGGTATGGGGTTTCCTGCCTGAGCAGGGGGTTGGACTAGATGACCTCCAAGGTCCCTTCCAACTTTATTAATTATTATTATTATTATTATTATTATTATTATTATTATTATTATTATTATTATTATTATTATTATTATTATTATTATTATTATTATTATTATTATTATTATTATTATTATTGTTGTTGTTGTTTTGTTGTTGTTGTTGTTGTTGTTATTATTGTTGTTGTTGTTGTTGTTGTTGTTGTTGTTGTTGTTGTTAATTTTACATCAACACTGGGACAATAGTATGAGGTTTAGAAATAAATAAAAGAGGGTCATCTGCAAGTAAAACCAATTTGATTTCTTCTTAGTTCCACCATCGTAAGACTAGCGTACAGCTAGCACTGGCAGAACTAAGAAGAAATTGTGCTTATTTTGATTCATTGCAATCCTTTCCTTCCAGCACTGGCTGGGGTGAAAAGGATTGCAAGAGAGCAAAATAAGCACAATTTCTTCTTAGCTTTGCTGGTGTAAGATTGGCGTAAAGCTAATGCTGATGGTGCTAAGAAGAAATCATACTGATTTACACTGGCTGGAGAGGAAAGGATTGCAACAGAAGCAAAAGTGACAGGATTTCTTCTCCTCAATTGTGTCACACGGACCAGCCAGGAAGAGCCCTTTCCTACTCCAACTTCCTGAACTCTGCATACCTTCAAAATATAAGTGTGTAATTGTCATGGGGTGGGGTATGAAGGAGGCCCATAGGGCTTTGGGGAACCCAAGGAGCAGGAGGCAGAACATGGGATATCTCAGAGGATGGGGGAGTCCTCCCATGGTTTCCTCTACCCCTGAGTCATTCCATGCTCTAATAATGACCTGTGCATTCTTTAACGAATGCCCTGGGGAAAGAACGGACAGGAAGGTCATTAAATATGTACTTCATTTAACGTAGTTCTCAAATTCCTGAATGGGCAGGCTCCATTACTTTCGTAAATTGAGAACTACTGTAATTTATTCCAACTGACCCTCCTTTATCAACTGCCTATTGACCCCCAGCCATTTACTGACACCTTTTGGGCTCCCAGCCATTTATCAACTTGAGGGTCAATATTAGCTACTTTTCAGAAGCCATTGTTAATCTAATCAAGGATTGTTGGTCTGAAGTCAGTTCCTTCTGTCCAGTTCACATGTATCCAAGAGTGCTTCAATCTCATAAAAAAACCAACCCATAATGTTTTGTCATAATATGACTTTTTACGCCCCAAGAAGCAATCAAATAAAATCTTTAAATAAAAATACATTCATTTTTGAAAACTAATGATTTTCCAAATTGTTGAAATATTTTTCTGTTATTTCTTGAAGATTGTCAGATGAATTACCAGAGCAGATCAGAACATTTTTAATGTTTAATAACATTTAATAACATTAATAACATTTTAATAGTTATCTCTACACATTCTTTTTATAACTATGCACAGTGAAGGGACAGGATGTTTTTTAAAACAGATTATCAGAAAATATTCACAGACAAAACATTACATGGGGCCTTTCTTTTGTATTTCCTCAGAATGAATTTCACTTCCCTGATTCCTAAAGAAATACCAGTCAAGTAAAAGTAAGTCTGATTTTTAACAGCCAGAACTTACTTCCGCTTCTCATTCTCATTGCAGATATATACAGTAATATATACACTAGATGCTTGGGGTTTCCTTTAACTGTGTTAAAGCTTGAACTATAAATGATTTTAAAATTGTTCTGTTTCCTGCTGGGTTCAGCATTGAAGAGGCAGGAGTAGTAAACAGGTACTTCTTTATTGAAGACAAACAGAACTCAAACAAGATGGCTCCGCCCCTATTTATACATTCAGCTTGGGGCAGTGTCAGCCAATGAATGCACCGTATTCTCCCGCTCAAATGCATACTGATTAAGCTTGCAGACAGCAAGTCTGGCTAGCAGGCCACGTGGTCTGCTAACAGTCCCAGTGCAGCTCCCTGCACCTGTTTCATGTAAAGCTCAGTACATTACACCCCTCCCCTCCTGGTTCTTTAACACATAGACAATATTCTTGTTGTTCAATGGTTCATACATTCAAAAGCACAATGACACTCAGTGATACACAAGTCTATCATCACACTTGTCAGAAATAATATCAAAACAATCCAGTTACAAGGAACATAAAAACATTCCCATTTTACAGACCTACATAGCATTTCAATTTCAAAAGGAACACACATAAGCATTTCAGTTTGCAATAAAAATACATAAGCATTTTAAGCTTGCAATGACAGAAACCTCACGTAGTTCTTTAAAAACTTCGGTGGGCCTTTGGCCCACTCCGAACGTCTCGGAGCTGCTGCTAGCTCCCGATCTGCAAGCTCGCCTGCCAGGCTCGGCAGACCGGGGCTATTGGACCCGTCCGGTATGGGTGAAGCCGATTCGTGAAGGCTGGCCTGTCCCAGTAGACCCAAGCCTTTGTCCATTTGCGGTTGGCTGGCCTGTTCCAGTAGGCCCAAACCAGAGTTCTGCGGTGGAGTGGAATCCACCTGATCGGCGTAAGAAGCTGATTGAGAGCAATGGCCCATTGGCGCATTGCCTGAAGTAGGAGCGGTGTGAAAAGCCGGTTGAGCGCAACGTCCCATGGACGTTGTGCCATAGTTAGGAGCCGCCTCGTTGGCAAAAACCCCGTTCTGTGAATGCAATGTCCCGCTTTTGCTGAGAGACTCAGATTCACAATCGCGATCATGATCCCCCCCCCAAGAGTAGAGTCAGGAGCGGAAGAGTGGCGTGGCAGCCTCCAATGCAGCTGGTCAATGTGCCAGCGCAGCACACAACCGTCTTCCAGGGCCACTTCATAAGAAAGTGGCCCAGTCACCTTACATACCACAGCTACCACCCACAGTGCCCCTGGTGCATAGTTGCGTGCCCAAACCGGATCACCCACTTGCAAGTGCCTCAGTGCCTTCTGCTGTTGCATCTGCGATGCAACCCTATCAGGGTGTAAGCGATTCAGCTTTGTGATAAGATGGCACCCCATTGAAGCTCAGCTGGGCTCTTGCCCATAGACATTGTGCGTTGTGCGTTGGCAGAGGAGGAAGTCTGCCAACCTGTGGTGCCAGTTGCTGTGGGTGATCCTCTTTAAGGATTCCTTTGTGGTGTGAACCGTGCATTCCGCTTGGCCGTTAGAGGCTGGGTGAAACGGAGCTGATGTGGCATGCCTAATCATATTTGCCCTCAGAAAGGACTGAAACTCCGAGGAAGTAAATTGAGCTCCGTTGTTGGAGACAATGACATCTGGGAGCCCATGCATTGCAAAAATGCCCCTCAAAACCTGGATGGTCCTGGCAGTTGTCCTAGTGGACACTGGAACGACCTCCAACCACTTAGAGTGACTGTCCACAACAATGAGGAAGAGTTGCCCCTGAAAGGGACCAGCGAAGTCGATATGAATTCTCGACCAAGGGGCTTGTGTGGTCTCCCATCTATGTACAGAAGCCTATGGCATTTCTGGCCGGGACTGCTGGCAAATGTGACACCTGTGGACCTGGGCCTCGATGTCTTTATCGAGTCCAGGCCACCAGAGCGCCTTCATCCAGACTATGCCCGGATGTCCCTCATGCAGAGAATAGAGGACTCTAGTCCTCAGTGAGGTCGGATCACTACCCTGCTTCCCCACAGGATACAACCCTTAAAGGTGGATAACTCATGCTTCCTTTTCCAGAAACTCTGGAAGTTAGTGCCAGGACACATGTCTGGCCATCCTGTGAGCACCCAGTTTAACACGCGAGTTAACGTGTTGTTGGTAGCTGTTTCTGCAGCAACATCCCCTGCATTGAGGGGAGACTCCGGCAAATCCTGGATAGACAGGATGTGGTTGGCCAGTGCAGGATCTGGCTCTAATTGCCATAAGGGCAACCTACTAAGGCTGTCTGCATGGCCCATTTCTCTACCCGGGTTTGTGAACCAGGCAATAGTCATAAGCAGATAGAAATATTGACCACCTCAACATTCTATGGGAGATGATTTGAGGTGTCTGCTTGTTCGTAGTGAACAACCCCAGAAGCGGCTTGTGGTCAGTGAAGACCGTGAAATGGTGGCCATACAAAAAGTCATGAAACCTCTTGATGCCAGCCACAATGGTCAATGCCTCTCTATCTATTTGCACGTAATTGCACTCAGCAGCAGAGTCCTGGAGTAATAGGCTATACAGACTTGTGTCCCATCAGCCCTGAGGTGACTTAAGACAGCCCCGATCCCGTAAGGGGATGCATCGCAAGCTATGCTAACTGGCAACTGCTCATTGAAATGAGCCAACACTGCATTAGAGGACAACAATGCTTTAACCGCAGCAAAACTCCTCTTGTGGACACTTGTCCACTTCCATGGGACCTGTTTGTCCAAGAGCCGGTGTAATGGCTCTGCCACTGTGGCCTTGTGGGGGAGGAAAGCATGGTAGAAATTAAGGAGTCCCAGGAAGGCTTGAAGCTCTCCCTTCATCTTGGGACTGGGTGCCTGCTGAATCGCTTTGAGCTTGGATTCAGCAGGATGGATGCCTTCGGCATCTATACGAAACCCCAGGAATTCTGTGGAAGTGACTCCAATTTTGCATTTCTCCTGTTTGAGCTTCAGCCCCGCTTCGTGGAAATGCCGCAAAACAGCCCGGAGCCTGTCAGACAGGTTTTCGACTGATTCCCCTGCGATGAGGACATCATCAAAATATGGGCATACACCCAGAATGTTACGGAGCGTGTGTTCCATCACACTCTGAAAGATGCCAGGGGCTACATTCACCCCAAACTGTAGCCTTTGCACTTTGAAGGCTCCCCGGTGGGTCACAATAGTTTGGGCCTCTGCCATGGCATCATCCACCGGCAGCTGCTGATAGGCCTGGGCCAAATCTAATTTGGCGAAAATGCAACCTCCCTGTAGAGACGCCAGAATATGGCTGACTACAGGCACCGGATAGGAGTTCTGCTGGAAAGCTTTGTTTAATGTGCATTTATAGTCAGCACAAATGCGGACTTCTCCATTGGCCTTAAGTGGCATGACGATGGGGGTTTCCCATGGACTGCTATCAACTGGCTCTAAAATGCCTTGTTGCAATAGCTTGTCCAGCTCAGCATTAATTCTCTGCTTAAGGGCAAAAGGCACACGATGAGGCTTAATCCTTATCGGTGCTATTGAAGGATCTAATCGTAGTGCAATTGGAGGCCCTTTGTATGCCCCTAACTCTGGGCTGAAAACATCAGCAAACTCTTTAGACACCTCCGAAAGGCTCACCATTTGCAAACTGCTTAACCCAGTCACCTGAATTCCCAAAGCATCAAACCAATCCAACCCAATTAGGCTAGTGCGGTTGCTCTCGACAACTACGACGTCCAAAGGGCCCTTGAAGTTCTTAAACTGCACCCCGAGTGTGGCCTCCCCCTTGACGCTGACCCGGGAATTCTGGAAGTCTGTTAAAATGAGGTTCGACAGTCTGAGCTTAACTCGTTGGCCGCTTCTACAACAAATCTGCTTCAGTGTGCTTTGGGAGATGATTGACAGAGCCGAACCCATGTCCAACTCCATGTTGAAAGGAACCCCTTGCAACTTGACTTCGAGGTGTAGCTTTTTTTTTGAGTGGGCGATGGGCACCTGTCTTAAGGACACTCCTCGTACTCGCGCAAAAACCCACCCTATTCTGAATGGGGACCCCAGTACCTTTCCGAGGCAACTCTTCTGATGGGTGTTCTTTTCTGCGACCCAAACAAACGGTGGCGATGTGGCCTTGCCTGCCACATGCCCAGCAAATTGCGGTGCGGAACCGGCATTCAGCCCATTTGTGGTGGCCTCCACACCCGAGACACCAAGAGAAGGGAACTGCCTTGTCAGGTTGCCTTTGAGGCCTTCTTTCTTGCGGTTGCTGCAACCGATCGACTTCGTGGTCCGATTCGGAGTCTTCAACCCACTCGGCGTCCTCTTGGTGGACTGTGTCCGAGCACGGAGGGTTCTTGGATAGCCGCAAGGCCTTAACAGCTCCACCTGCTGCTTCTTCGGCCGTTATCTCCCTCAACGCATCTTGAAAAGAGACAGTCTCTTTGGCAAAGATCTTTTGTTGAAGATCTCGGCTCCTCAGACCACAAACTAAACGGTCCCGTAACCGTTCTTCAAGGTCCTTGAATTCTCATGGCCTTGCAGCTTGGCGAACAGCAGCTATGAAATCTGCGGTGGACTCCCCAGGACGCTGGTCCCGCTGTTCAAAAGCGTGTCGCCAAGCGATGACCAAAAGCTTCAGCTCAAAATGTTCTTTGAGCATTTTTTTTAGTTCAGCATAAGCAACAGACTCCAATGGCGCTGGTGCAACCAAGTTCTCCGCTATGTCGAATGTTGCTTGACCGCAAACACACAGCAACGTTGCGGCCTTCAATCCATCTTCCCGAACTTGGTTTACCCGCAGGTAATTCTCAACCCTCGCGACGTAGGAGCTCCACCTCTCAGAATGAGCGACGTCAAATTCTGAGAGTCGACCTATCTTCACCATGGTGAGTCTTTGGCGGCCTTTTCAATGCCTCGTGCTGTGCAGGCTTCCGGAGGGGTTCCAGGGCGGTTCCTTGAAGCACTCTCCTCCAACGTTTTCGTACTGGCAGGCAGAGTGAGAAGAAGATTGGAACGCCGTCCCTCTAAGCGCTTGCTAGGCCTTTTCCGTGGTGAGTCAGCCCTTTGATTTGCGGCAGCACGATCCCACCTTCATCGCCAATGTTCTGTTTCCTGCTGTTCTTCAGCATTGAAGAGGCAGGAGTAGTAAACAGGTACTTCTTTATATATTTTTTTATAAATTTTATTCAAATACAAACAATACAAACATAACACATATAAATCTAAATAAAAAGACAATATATATAAAAAAATATATAAAAATAATTGGACATGTCGTAACATTCCAGTTTGAACATTTCTGCCAAATTATTTCTCCTCTTAAATTCAATTCTTTATCTCAATAAATATATACAAGCTTTTTTATACAATACTAAATACATTTTCTCTATTTGCTAACCTAAATATATATATATATATTTCTATCTTATCGCTAATCTATAACCCCAACAGTCCTCCTTGATTCCCACCAGTGATACAATTTATCCCAGATTTCAAAATATTCTGATTCGCTTTTATCTTTCAATTCCATCATGTGCCTGTCCATTTCAGCACAAGATAGTATTTTATGCAGTATCTCTTCATCTGTAGGAGTTTCTTTGTTCTTCCATTTTTGTGCAAAAGCCAATCTAGCAGCAGTCAAGATGTGCAGTAACAAATAGACTATTCCCTTGTCGTATTTATCTGTGGTTATACCTACACATTCTTTTTATAACTATGCACAGTGAAGGGACAGGATGTTTTTTTAAACAGATTATCAGAAAATATTCACAGACAAAACATTACATGGGGCCTTTCTTTTGTATTTCCTCAGAATGAATTTCACTTCCCTGATTCCTAAAGAAATACCAGTCAAGTAGACGTAAGTCTGATTTTTAACAGCCAGAACCTACTTCCGCTTCTCATTCTCATTGCAGATATATACAGTAATATATACACTAGATGCTTGGGGTTTCCTTTAACTGTGTTAAAGCCTGAACTATAAATGATTTAAAATTGTTCTGTTTCCTGCTGGGTTCAGTATTGAAGAGGCAGGAGTAGTAAACAGGTACTTCTTTATTGAAGACAAACAGAACTCAAACAAGATGGCTCCGCCCCTATTAATACATTCAGCTTGGGGCGGTGTCAGCCAATGAATGCACCGTATTCTCCCGCTCAAATGCATACTGATTAAGCTTGCAGACAGCAAGTCTGGCTAGCAGGCCACGTGGTCTGCTAACGGTTCCAGTGCAGCTCCCTGCACCTGTTTCATAAGTAAAGCTCAGTACATTACAAAAATGATTTAGAAAAATGCTTTAGAATTGCAGTTCATATATAGTGTTGTGTAAATTAATTCACACTGAAAGCTTAGCATTAATATCAGATGCCCACTGTTCATTCTTTCTTTCCCAACTCCAACAATTTGGTTTAGTGTGCACTTTTGTTGTTCCTCATTGCTATACTTTTCCCCCCCATAATGGCTTTCCCTCATTGTTTTGTTTTCTTCAGTTTTAAACTGCTGCAAACTTTGTAATATTGCTGAAGTTTAATTACAAATCAGATTTCAAAAGGCTAATGTTTTCAGTTGTACCAGTAGCAATGTGTTTAGTAATAGACAATACATGACTCATACTTTTGAGACTCAGCAGTAATGTAATCTCATTCAGAGCTTTGTAAAAGCGTCTGCCCAAGGCTACTGAAGGTCACTATCACCTCTGCTAATGATTTCCCCAACTGTGCTAATGGGTTTTCTGTAAGTGGCTTAAATACCGACTGTGTTTCAGCTCTACACTTGAGTTTTCTCATTGACAGATTATGCCTGAATATAATGTGTATGAAAGACACACAAAGTTCAGTGTGCTGTGAAGTTTTACTATGTTTACCTACAGCTGATAAAGATTCACAGAAAATATTACTTTACTGGAATGTATTTGTCTACAACTCTAAAACCTCCTTATGCCCAGTTTTGTCTCTAGTGACCTTTGTTCCTTTTCAGATGTTAAACTAAACACATGGAGGATAAGAGAATGGTTGGCAAGCTCAGCTCAGGATGGCTGGCAGTGTATGGATATATGAGTAAAATACAAATAAGAAGCTCCATCTTTTTGCCAGAAAGAGATGTAACCTCTTCAAGAAAAATCCACAGAGAAAATTTATAGCAAGAGTCTGGATTCATGAACCCAAATGCTACTAGGCTATGAAAGAACTCTTGCAGACGTGGAAGTCAGAAATAGTATTTGTATCACATTTTTTTTGAATTTGCAATTCCAACAATTATATTTCAGTTTTTATACATAGCACTGTGTGCCTTTATTTTGTAGTGATCAAAGGCTATGAGCTATTGCTCATTTTGAAGATAATATGACCATCTGACCCTCCCAGTGCTAGCCTACTATGGATCTACCTCCATTTCATTGAGGTTCCTGATATTTGTTCTTGTCAGGTACATTTCCCCATTAGCCTTTTTAAAGGTCTGTTTGATTCTTAGGAGCAACTCTACCACCTCATCAGCTGTTAGATAGACTGTTGTTAATCAAGGATTTAATTTTTTCCAGAAGAATCCTAAACTCATGAATATCCTGTCTTAACAGCTGATAGGAGCTGCAAATGTAGTACAAGGGAGATCTCTGTTTCATGGTGCAATCCCATTAATTGATAGGTAGCTATTTTTAAATATGTATTTGATGCTCTTTTGAATAAGGGCATAAGAGTAAAAAAAAGTTGTTTTTAAAAGTAGTCTGATGCCTTCGGCTATGGCATGCAATACAGGAGTGACTCCCAACATGTTAAGCAGCTGAAGGAAACTGAACTACAGAGAGAGTCTCCTCTTGCAGCTTACACCCCTTCACTTTGGTACAGTATATGTAGGCTAGGACAAAAATGCTGTCTTTTGATCTCATAGTCTGTTTTATAAAATTAGATGTTAATTAATTTAAATTAATTTTCTTGGAGGATATTTATTTATTTAGTGTATGGTGATGCTACAATTAGCCAGGAGACTACAATGTTAATACATAGTAGTTATTTGGCTGCCGAAGAGTGCTAGTCCATTTAGTTTGCACTCACACACTTATCCATGGAGCACCATAGTGGGCAAACTAGCTATACACCAGAAAGATGAGCAGCGTCCTGTGGCATCATCCAGGGTCTTCTCTCACTACTGATGTCATCCCATCCAGGTAGCTCCAGCACCAGCAGAGCTCCGACAGTCTTCATGAAATGCCATACATTTCCTTCTGAAGTGGTACCTATTTATCTACTTCAGTGGTGGAATTCAGATATGGGAACTACCAGTTCTGTGTGTGGATGCCACTTCCGGAAATCCATTCTGGGCCTGGGCAACAAAAAATTAGTTACCAGTTCTGCTGAAGTGGTGCAAACCGGCTGAATCCCACCACTGATCTACTTACATGTACCGTGATTTTGAACTGCTAGGTGGGCAGAAGCTGAGGCAAGTGATGGGAGCTCACTCTGCCACATGATGCTAGGACTCAAACTCCTGGGGCAGAGACCATCTTCATTGTCTTTAAGCCACTGATCCACTGTGCCTCTCCTCTTGGAGGTCCATGAATTTGATAGAATTCTAAAAAGAGATTATGTGCTACATTTATACTGTTATATTATCACATTTCAAATAAGTCATGACTTGTACAGTGTATTTGTATTTCTAGTCAAGTACAACATAACTGCAAAGGTTTAATCTATTCCTAGAATTTGGTTTAGAATCTGCTGATATTATTATAAAGAAATTAGGATCATAACACATTAAGCCATATTATTATTTGGTTGGATTAATTTATTGTGAAAAAATAGACATTGTCATTTATTCAATTCTTTTGCTTTTTTATATTTTATCTTTCATAGAAATTGAATAAAAATGGAAAATATATAGTTCTTTCTTTAGGGACTTTTCTCCTATTAAGTAATGTGCTAAAAACTGATTTTTAGCTAAAAGTAATTTGCTAAAAACTCTAGAACAATCAGTTTGGGGGGGGGGACAAATAATGCTACAACAAAATGTTGTTTAACTAGATTAATTGTTGGAGGGGATTCCATTTATGAAAGTTAAATATCAAAATATAATTGTACTTTATGTCATTACTGAATTACATTACATTAGTGTATAAATGTGGTTTGCTACATATGAAGTCAACACTGGAAGTAAGTTATACCGAGGTCTGATGATTCAATGTTTCATTGTATTTGGGAAGGAAGGCTTTTATTATATAATTAGTATTTAATATAATTAATAAA
Source organism: Azemiops feae (assembly GCA_023970755.1). Lineage (NCBI taxonomy): Eukaryota > Metazoa > Chordata > Lepidosauria > Squamata > Viperidae > Azemiops > Azemiops feae. The sequence goes on from JALGBA010000038.1 coordinate 836,580, forward strand.
AATGATGTTTAATTATCTTAGTAATGAGGCCAATTGGAAAAGATCAATAGCAGACCAGCCAGAAATCTGTAGGTGAGACAACCCAAACACTACTTTCTTAACCCTCTAGACTGTGAACTTTATTTACCAGATACTGTTACTTGGTCTTGGGTGAATAGTGCTTGTTTAAAAGCAACAGCCTTCTAAAATAATTAATTGAACAAAGATGGATAGGACTGTACTGTTTGACATTCAGTTGAAGGTTCCAATTAGGGGAATGGAATGGCAAGATAAGGAGCGGGATCTATGTTGTATAAGAGGGTGTCTGCTACCTCTTGAAACCTGTTGAAATAATACCTGACTAAAGGACGCAGAGCAGCTGTCATACAATTCTAGCATGTGGTACAAAATGTGGCAATGGAGGTATATCGAGGTGTATTGTGCAGCATATGAGACTGCCAACATTTACAGATCAAAATCATGAGCAGCAAAGAACTTTTCCACGATTTCTTTGATCACAGGCGAACCTGCAAGGAGTTTCAGTATGAAAATGTCTGAGGAAAAGAAGTAGGATACATATCCTCAATTTTAGAATATGGAAAAATGTTTTATTATAAATAGTTTAGCTTGAAAGGTACTTGCAAATTAATAAAAATAAATATTTGCAAATAGTAAACTGTATTATTTTGCAAGTTAAAATGCAATTCTTAGTTTTCTTTAAATGCTTCTTTTATTCATCTGTTTTGACCAAAAATAGAAATTTCCTTTAAAAACTAAGCTTCACAATATTCTAGAAATTTCTTATTATTCTGGAAGTAGCCTTTGTATATATTTGGGTATGTGAATGTACAGTATTGTTCTTCTGACTAACTTCTGTTCTGTACATCGTTACAATCATTCAAATGTTCTAGGAATGTCAGTGTGACATTGAAGTAGCATTATGTTAAATTGCTTTCAACATCCACTAATCAGCTTTAATTTTTGCTGAATGTTTTCTTTTCTCTCTCCTTCCTACTTTCTTTAGTCTTAAGCTGACAAATAGATTAGCACCATTTTATTTGAGCACTCCCTTTTAGGACTTGGCAAAATTCAGTCCACATTTCACTAGTCAGCAACCTTGACTGAACATCCTTCATTATTTACTTACTTTTGTTTTGCTGATATCAGTTTTTTTCCTTAACATATGATGCAGAAGACATCTCCTCCTTTCCAATACTTCTTTGAGACCATGGTGGGAGAATGTGGGAGGCAGGTGGAATCTTCTTGATTTTGAAAGCATCAGGGTATTTTGTCCTTGCTACCATTTATATCCATTTGCTATGAGTGAATTGTCTCACTCTCTCTACATTAGCCTGAAAACTGGTTAATAGTATGGCCCATAACTGAATAGAATACAGCTGGAAGGAACCTTGGAAGTCTTCTACTCCAGCCCCCTGCTTAAGCAGGAGAATCTATACCATCTCAGACAAGTGACTGTCTAGCCTCTTCTTAAAAATCTTCAGTGATGAAGCACCCACGATTTCTGGAGGGAAACTGTTCCACTGGTTAATTGTCCTCACTGTCAGGAAGTTTCTCCTTAATTCTAGGTTGCTTCTCTCTTTGTTCAGTTTCCAACCATTGTTTCTTGTCCTGCCCTCTGGTGTTTTGGAGAATAACGTGACCCACTCATCTTTGTGGCAGCCCCTCAAATACTGGAATACTGCTATCATGTCGCCCCTGTTTCTTCTTTTCTTTAGACTAGCCAAACCCAAGTCCTGCAGCCGTTCTTCTTATGTTTTAGTCTCCTGACCTTTGAACATCTTAGTTGGTCTTCTCTGATTTTTTTCCAAAGTCTCAACATCTGTTTTGTGATATGGTGACCAAGATTGGCTGCAGTATTCCAGGTGTGGTCTTACTAGGGTTTTATAAAGCGGTACTAATACTTCACGTAATCTTGATTCTATGCATCTGTTTATACAACCCAGGATTGTATTAGCTTTTTTGGCTGCTGCTGCACACTGCTGGCTCATGGTCAAGTGATCGTCCACTAGGACTCCAAGGTCTCTCTCACAGTTACTGGTTTTAAGCCAGGTCTCACCCAGTCTATACTTGTAACTTTGATTTTTCTTGCCTAAATGTAAAACTTTGCTTTTCTCCACATTGAAACTCATTTTGCTGGACAGGGCCCATTGTTCAAGTTTGTCAAGATCTTTTTGGATCCTGAGTTTGTCTTCTGGGGTGTTGGCTACTTCTCCCAGTTTGGTGTCATCTGCAAATTTGATGAGTTCCCCTTCAATTCCCTCATCTAAGTCATTGATGAAGATATTGAAGAGTCCTGGGCCTAAGACGGAACCTTGTGGTACCCCACTGCTTACTTCTCTCCATGTGGATGTAGTGCTGTTGAGGACTACTCGCTGGTCTATTAGTTTAGTCACTTTATCGAAGAATGATAAAATTGGTTTGGCATGATCTGTTTTTGACAAACCCATGCTGGCTACTGGTTATAACTTTGTTTGCTTCTAGTTGTTCGGAGATCTGTTTTTTGATTATCTTTTCCAATATCTTCCCAGGTATTGATGTTAGACTGGTCTGTAGTTTCCTGGGTCTGTTTCCCCCCCCCCTTTCTTGAAGATGGGAACCACATCAGCCCTTTTCCAATCCTCAGGTATTTCCCCGGTGCTCCAGGATTTTTGAAAGATATGGTGCAATGGTTCTGAGATAACATCTTCCAACTCCTTCAGAACTTTGGGATGTAATCTGTCGGATCCTGGTGGTTTATATTCGTCAAAGTTGAATAGGTCTTCTCTTACCATTTTCTTGTTTATTTTAATTTTTGTTTCTAGTTTGTCTTTTGCAGTGGTTTTTTTTGGTATGTTGGGCTATGGTTTCCTTTTTTCTTGTTGTTAATATATTGGAAGAAACTTTTTTTTTTATTATCCTTGATTTCTGTTGCAAGTCTTTGTTCGTTCTGAGCCTTTGTTTCCTGACTTCATGTTTACATGTTCTGGCCTTAGTTAGGTGACCCTCTTTCCATTTTTTGTATTTGTCCTTTTTGTCTTTCAGTTTATCAGAGAGATCTTTGTGAGCCATGCTGGTTTCTTCTTGAGAACACTAAGTATAATTGTCACTAAATTTCTAGAAATTAAGTTAAAGTAAGTACTCATAGAACAGAGATACACAGCCTGAGGCCTCAGGTGGCTGCATCCAAGCAGGGAAAATGGTGGTCCTATCATCTCAACTGAAGCTCATCTTTTAGAAATGCTGCAGTGCCAACACATATACAGAACATGAAAGGTTTGGAATGCTAATCATACTCAGACCAGATGATCCTCAGCTCTGAAAGCGGATAATATTCACCCTTATTAAAAAATCAATGAGTGGATAATATTTTAGTATTGATGAAAACATTATGTGAAAAATAATATGTCCTTTGTGTTTTTTCAGAGACCACCTACCAGCTGAATCCTTTAGCTACTGAATTTTTCTGATTAATCAGAAACATAGCTCAAGTCAGTTTTTATAGCATGGTACAATTTCCAGGTTACTTGCTTTCAGAAAGTGATGCAGGTACATATAAAGACTCCTAACTGCATATCTGATCCACTCTGACAGCCTGAACCCATTTAAATAGACCCCTAACCTATCTGAAGTTGTTACTCCTTCACCACAGGGACTTCTGTTTTTATTTCCACTTTCCACTTTCCATTTCATATCCTTCACCAAAAACTTTACTGACTGTAGGTAACTATGCCAGATACCATACGAGTATTTTATAGACAGATTGCATATATAGTGAGTGCATGAGTGTGTGTATGTTTCTGTGTGTGTGTGTGTGTGTGTGTGAATAAAAGAAAATTGCAAATATTATGGAAATCTATGTATAACAACAGTTGTAAATTATTTTTAAAAGAATTTAAACAAACCCTAACCTTCTTGTCATCGTTTGCATTTTTAACAAAACTAAGTACCACCATTATCAGAAACAACATAATGATTAAAAACATTAGGAATACTTATTTCCATTGATGATCCCATGTAATTTTTTAAAGCCATATATGTAGGACTGGAAAGTGATTCAGCCGTTGCTCTTGGCGCGCGATTTACTGGCTTTGCTGGCATCCGGCTCGTCGCAATAGTCTTCAGAGAGCTATCATACCCCTCCCCATGGCAATCAGGAAAAGGAAACAGAACTAGTGAACAAATACAAACATGCAAGTAACGCTGGGCTCCCTCCTCCCCTAACAGAATGGCAGGTCCCAAAGATGGAGGGATAGAAGGAAGGTAAGTAAAATAGGGAACCGTTTGGGACCTGACATTATTCTTGGGACATAGTCAAGAGTAATATTTGCTTTTCATTTAAAAAAAAAATTGCACCACCATACCAAATAAGGCAAGCTAAATCTTTTAGCCATAACAAAGCATTATGATTTTGATCCTTGGCTCAACAAAGCTTAGTATCAGATAGATCCTCTTTTTAATTCCACTAGTTACTCATGTTTCTTACTGCTGAGTAACCACTGAAATATTTTTGGGTTTGCAGTTTTAAGTGGGAGGATATCAGGCACTATAACAGTAAGATAGGTACAACAATTGATAAATCAATGTTTGCTAGCCATTACAAATAAATCGCAAGCCAGATTTCTGTTCAGCCAGATAGCAAAAAGTATATATATCCTTCAAAGCACTGAACAGTGTTTGATCCCTTTTCAATTTATATGTGAAAAGGAAAAAAATGTAAAAACCCAAATCAAAGGCTATAACCACAGATGTTATAAGAGCTGGAAAGTCTCAACCAAAAGAACTCAAAATGCTTATTATTCCTTCATTTATAGTCTACATTTCTCTCTTTTTAAAAAGAAAGTGCTTAATACAGCAATATAACAGTTTTTTAAAACTTGGTTAAGAAGCTAAACATCAATAAATAAAAGCACAGCTTAATGCTGATTTACAAAGAACTGTATATTTGCTGAGAAAGAAGGTGAACTATAATTTGGGGTAGGAATGTCCACATACAGTACGTGATAAAGCCAAAGCCACTGAGAAAATCCCTCAGGTGTCACTACCTGAACTGTGCTGCTGAAAGCAACGCAACATGCAAGATGAGTACATAGTTGTCTTAAAGTACCTTCCAGTACTTGATCCTAAAACATAACCACAAAAGGTATTTAAAAGGAGTCTGTGATAAAGAAAAGATTGAGAACCACTGGCCTAGACTGAGAGGTAGGTAAGATGTATTTATGGATCGATGAGCAGGTGGGTGGATCGATAGATAGAAGATAGAGTGCGATAAAGATAGATCTATCCTTGAAAACAAATAGGTATGGTTCTCATTCACTTACTTTATGAAATGCCACAGCTTTCACCTATCACAGCAAGTTGACATTGAAAGAGGTCTAGTGAGATGTAAAAGTAAAGTAATAGTATTCAGACATATGGAAAAACAAGCATTTCTCCTCCATGTTTCATATGTGCCCTCTTTCATCATCTTCTAAAACAACCGTTGTAGATGTTGCAATATTTCTCTTGATCCATTTGATTGATCTTTTCCACACCTTTAACATTTCTTTGATTTCCTTCTTGCAGCTTAGTGATAAAAATGTATGTCTTATTTCAATTGTTTTGTAATAAGTTATGCATAATGTTCTAATTTCACAGATTAACTGATGTTGTCTTTAATTTCTTTTTTGTAACTCCGATGAATAATCTGTTAGTATAGGACAGGGGCAAATGCAGCAGGATTAATGGTAGCTACTCCCTCAGTTGCCGCAAAGAGGATTGCCCTGTTAGTTGACCTATTTTTATTTTACTTATTGGCAAAAAAGGATGAGAAACTCTTCATTTGGAGAACAAAAGCAGAAGACCCAGTTCCATAACTGGCTTTTACAGCAGTTCCCTCTCCTCAAATCAGATGACTTTAAAAAAAATTATCTGCTATCCAATAATATTCCATTAGTTAGAAATAACTGCTTATGCTTTTATGTTTAAAAAGTTTTGTTCTGCAATAGATAAGGAAATAATCTGCAAGTTCCTGGCTAACCATATTTTTATTTGTGTTACACAATAAACTATTTTGCTCTTTGTAGTATATATCATATAAATGTAGCTAGATACACATTTGTTTATAATTGTGCATATTTGTATGAATCTATCAAGTATTTGTGCAGAGACATAGGTACAGGGAAAAAACATTTCATGCCTACCTATATCCTATCTATAAATGTTAAATAATTAGTGTTGTAGCCGCAAAGCTTATATATTCCTTGCCAATGACATCTTCAAGGTCTCTATGCTGCCTACTGCTTGACCTTGGTTTAAAACACACACAGAATAGAAACCTTGAAACCAAGATGAACAAAATTCATTCTGACAGAAACCAGATGCAGCAAAACAGGACACACAAACACACACACACATTTTCTTTTTGTTGCTTTTTAAACACCTCTACTATTTTTTACCAGTTCTTGTACTCTGGAAGTACAGACTGACCTATATAGTACATTGCCTGTTTTACTATTCTAATTGTAAGCTTGAAAAGGAAGTAAATGGTTGTTTTATATATATATATATATATATATATATATATATATATATATATATATATATATATGCATCTGACAGAAAAAACAATATGTCTTCGTTTCATCCTGAAGCTAATTAATTGAAATAATTTGTACTTGAAAAAAAACAAAATGTTCTAGACAATAATATTTTGAATAAGTGATTATATAAGTGAAGTACAATCAGATCTCTCTCACACACATAAACAAAAAACACTGACGACTGAAGTTTTGTCTTGTTATGTCTATGTTACAACTCTTTATTAAAACAGCCACAATTTAATATAACAGTTCAATATTTCTTTTTATGCTTAAGTATCAGCAAAATTACAAAAATTTGCCTGAGCTTTTAATCAGGACTTTTATTTTGAATTTCACATTCTTGGAAACTGACTAGAACTGAATGAATAGTTATCCTAGCAATTAGAGGGAGATAAAATAATGATTGAGACCCATTGATTTTAACAGAGACAAGCATATGTTTATAGGATTTTAAACACAAAAGCTATAAAAGTGTTTACAACAGATACATACCAGATTCCTAATGATACTGGTTACTGCATAATATTGCTATTTCCTATGCAACAAACAAAATTCAATAATTGTGCCACAATGTAGTATTTTCCTTATTTCATCTAGCACAGTTCTTTGCTTTTAAGAAGTACAATAAAGCACAATTTAAACTAATGTTTGTTTGAAGTATCTTGTAGAAGCTATTGGTTTCTGTTTCATTGGCAATTTTTCATAAGTCTTTGCTTTGGTATGCCAATTTCAAATGTACAGCTTATATCAGATTTACTCCTAACTCTTGGTTAACTCTTGCCAAATTCTAATAAAAGTTTTCCTTACTATTTTTTAGCTTTCTCTTAAATTTACCTTTCAGTCTTAATTTAATCCCAATATTAGAATATACTTTTATTCATATAAGTGGAAGTATGGGAGAAATCTGTTTTCCTGTCTTGCTTATGCATCCTTGTCCCCAAAGGATGATGATCGCCTGTTATAAAGGAAAACAACAAGCGAGATTATATATAGCCCATAATTCCTAATTTTGGGGGCAATAGGTTCTTCCTTAGTAACATATAAAAGATCAGATATTATTCATATCCAGTTATGAAGAAAAGAAAATGTGTATACTCTTTTCATTACAGGCACTAGATGTAATAAACAAAAAAGCCAGGATATGGTTTGTACTTGGTCAATTTGGTTTCCAATACTTATTACCAGATTAGATATTGAAAGGGCCAGAAAGGATATGCTTGTTGTCAACTTCTGAAACAAACCTGGCTGAAGCCATCTTTGTCGTTCTCAGTTGCCACACAGGTTGGGAGGAGGGAGGGGAAGGAAAGTGAAAGTATTGCTAGCCTAAACATGGAGCGGTCCCATGGGAACCAAGGTCATTCCCACAGGTGCTAAAAATCGGAGAGAAGGAGTGTCACGGAGCCCGCTAATTGCCCTCATTGAGTAGTGTGATCAATAGCATAGTAGGGGGTGGGAAGTGTTACATTTAGTTACATTGAATCCATGTGGGAATTTTAGAGTTGGTTTCACTTTTTTTTTTAATATATATTTTATTAGATTTTTATAAGGGTGGGAAGGTTACATCAAGGTGCTTAGGAAACAATGTGGAAATGGGTACATCAAACATCCAAAAGAAAAATCATAAATATATAGCTCAAATTAATTCATTATAAGTTCCCTCTCTATTTCCCTCATATAATATTACATATTCAAATTAATACATTTCTAAATAGAGTTCAAGCAATCCAGTCAGACATCAATCACATTTCAGTTATAAAGATCCAAATCCTGTTTTTAAGCTTTACTAATTTACAGTTACCATATTCCAATTAGCCTTAAATGAACATATTATTAACACTTCGGGTATCCCTCATTTCCCTTTTCCCTAACATAATAATTATATCTGAAATGAATATATTATTCCCACAATAACATTCTTATGTTTTATTTATTAATACAATTTCTTCTCTTATCATCAATCTCTCTTATTCTCCTTCTATTACAAAATAATTATCTTATTTGAAATAAAAATATCAGTCCAAAAGATACATTTCTATCTATTTTAAATATATATTCTATCAATCAATCTATATCTATAAAAAGTCTTTTTAACCCAGTAAGTAAAGTTTACCCCTCCAAATAATTATCATATCTGAAACAAAATATTATTACAAAGGATATCCTCTTACAGAATTCATGTACTCCGTTAGTTATTGAATCAGTCAAAATCTCTAAAGCCTTTTTAACCCATTGAATGAAATTTTAAAACACATTTTTAAATCTAACTCTAGGTTTCTTTCTGTGCCACACTGGTTTCCATAGTAAGGTGTCTACGTCATCAAACCACAATATTTGAAAAAAGGTATTTCTCAGCACTTCAGATTGGTCAAGGTTCTCTTCCCTTTCTTCTAGTGGCCTTTGAATGGTGTAGACAGTTTTATTCCATGTTGTAATTACTAGTTGATTATCCACGTTATCACAATTTTCAGTAACTTGTATCTGGGTGTCAGTCTCTATTGGTTTTGACAATTCAGACATCTCAGTTAAAGTTATTCTTTGATCATTAGGCTTCTCCATAAATTGTATATGGGGTTGTGTAACATTGATTTGTTCAATAGTTTCCACAATTTCTCCCGGTATAAGTTCATAGTTGGGTTGTAGGTATGGTTTCTCTTTAGGTTGTATATGTTGTTTAAAGGCCTCTTTGGAGTTACTCTATTCCTTCTCTATTGTTCTTCGGCCTATAACTTGATCCGTTAAAATTTGAGAGTAAGATTTCATGTACTCCGTAGCTTCCAAGATTTTTTCCAGTATAAGTTCATAATCAAGCTGTGGGTAAGATTCCTCCATTTCAGTGGTGAAAAGATCTTTTAATCTTTTAGTGAAGGCTATATTTAGTAAAAGTCAACAAATATTCACCTCCAATTCCTAGTAGGCAAAATCACCACCCAGCTGTTTCAAGTTATCTTTACCCTTATCATCCTTTGAAGGTCAGAGCCATCCTCCAGCAAAAAAATATACAGTTGCAGTAACACTTTTCATCACAAGATGTCCTCAGTAGGCTGTAAAGTCTTTCTTTCCAAGTTAATAGATTTTTTGTTTTTCACATTAAAAAAGTAAAAAAGAAAGGCATCTCCAGGATAGTAAATAGCGTGGTTATAATAGTAATGTTCAAAAGTAGAAATATTTTCAGGATCCCTCAGTATTCCAAGAGTTAAATAGTCAATAAAAAATTAGCTGTTTTTTTTTTTCAGTTTCCAAAGCTGTTTTTCCTGCAGTGCTGAAACGCTGGTCTCTCACAGCAGGGAAGTAATTCAAATTCAAAAGCTTTTTACAGGAGAGTAATTAGGGAAAGAGGGGGAAGGAAAGGTCTCACCCGGATTCTCCACAGGGGTTCTTTGTGCTTAGCTGTTCTTCTGGCTTTCGGCTGGCGCAGCGAAGTGATTGTCCATTTTACTGGGCGATCTTTTCTCCGACGGCCCTAAGGAGCTGGCTCGGACCGAGGAAGGAGCTGCCGCCCTTCCCCCATCGACGAGGGCCTCCTCAACGGTGGTCGCCCCTCCAGGGCGACTTTCGACCCGATTAAGGATCTACCGGCGGAGGGAAAAACAGCCGGTGGAGAGATGAGGCTCTCCGTGCGACTGCGTCTGCCGCGGATCCAGAACCGGAATTTTAGAGTTGGTTTCACTTTTGATCATGCTGATATTATGTATCCAATAAACATGTTCCTTGAGGAAGCTTCAAGCCTCAGACTTCTGATTTGTTTGGGTTCATTAGTCGGAACCTTGACACTTGTATTATCTGCTTGTTTTTATTTATCCTAAGCAACCAACTCATATCAGATTTTCAAACAATGTAACCAAAATGTACTCATTAATATTGTATTTAAATGCTGACTTTTCCCACTCTTTCTTCTACAGTCAATGATGTAAGGATCTCATTTGTTATTACAGTTTTAAAATTAAAAACCAATCAAATATCATTGTTTATGATTTCATTAAAATATTTCTATAGTTTGGTTTTCTATTTCTTCCCTGGCTTTGCAAATATCTATCTGGATTTATTTATTTAAATCTTTTCTATGGCTGCCCATCTCACAATAGTGACTCTGGACAGTATGGAAAGATTAAAGCCTAGCAACTAAAAACAATAACTCATAATGCCCATCACAAAATCACATCTACAATAGAGTTTGCCTCAACTCCTGGCCCGAACAGCTGGAGGTTCTTCTAGAATACCAACATTCTCATGCACAAACTGACAAAGAGGCTTTTTAAAATTTTCTTTTCTGTTTTTGCTTTTTTAAATAAGCCTGTCTTTATTAAGGAAACAAAATGAAAATCAATTTGGGGTGATGTTTAAGAAACTGGATTGGCACCGGGCAATTTCAGGTTTCATCCATAGGACACTGTTAAATCCAATAGCATCACTAAGAACTGAAATCAAAATAAAGAAAATAAAGAGAACTTTTGGAAAAAGGAGGGTAGGTTAATGAAAATTATCAGCAGAGAATGACAAAGGTCACCTTAAATATGGGATTGTTTTTATTTATGACAATTTTTTAAATATTCATAAATGTGTGCAGCCAATGCAATTGCAATAGATTCCTCTGCTAAACAGAGTACCCCAAGTATAGCTGATAAGGATCCTTTTTTCATATGAAAATTGACAGAATTATCAGTTCAAATATGGGATAAATTCTTTAATTATTTTACCTCCAAGCAGCCACTTCCTGACTGCTCCTCAACACAAGCAAAGATAATGCAATATGCCTGTCAGCCAGAAACAGAACTAAAAAATATTTTCTTTCCTTCTAGATATTTTACCATCCTTCTGCTTGAGCAGAAATATTAGAGGAGTAAAGAAGATGAGAAAGCTGAAGTTGTTAAAATTTAGAGAAGTATAATGTAAAATATGAAAATAGTAGTAAAAAGAAAATATTAAAATAAAAAAAATGTATAGTAATAAACAACACTGATAATGCCTAGCATTTAATAAACAACAGCTTTGTAACTTTCCACTCGTATGTTATTAAACTATTGAATTTCAACATGTTCATTGCATTTGTGTAAAATATGTTTTATTAAAATTATCTCCATTCTGTGGAAAGTATTGCATCACTGCAGCTCTCATGATGTTAACTGAATGCTAGGTTTGAGTGACTAATTTTTTCATAATTGCTCACTGATTTCTTAGCTAAAGAATAATTTGACTGGATATCTTTTTAATCCAAGTACAATCAGAGTTGCTGCATCATAAACACAAGAGCTATTTTGTGATGTTTTCCATTTAAATATAATTGCAGACTTAATAGTTGTAATTGATCAAACCAATACTGTCATTTTTAATGTATTCTTTCCCACCCAGGACACCAATTAAATATGTCATAGTTTTATGGCTTTCTCCCCATCATATTCTTACTGATACTGAATATCTATCATACTATATCATATTCATCTCCTATACAGTTATTATATATAAAAAGTTTAATGATTAACCATAACCTACACATATTATCAAAAGTAGGTAGTATGAAAATTATTTTCCTCTAGAAATTAATAGAGCTTTTCTTCTGTTTTCAAAGAATTGAGAGAAATTCATGCAGGCAATGTGACATTGTAAGGCACATGCTGAAGAACTCTGGATTTAATGCTAAAAATAAAAATATTGCTGCATCAGACATTGATTAAGATGTGAATTGTCTAATTTAGTTCATTAGTTCAAAGTATACCATGTTTTAGTCAAGGCTTCATCTTAAACAAAGAATCACAGCTTGGATCAATTTTGTTAGTGAATAAATAAACAAGTGTAATGTTTTTGACTCATTTATTTAATTGGGTTATCTTTGTTTAGTTTTAGAACACAAGTCCTAAAGAGAACACATTAAGTCACATTTATGCAGCAATATTGAACATTCAAAAGGGTTCTGTCGTAGAAAAACTCAATGAAAGAAACAAGAGACAGCAACACAAAGCAATACTTTTTAGTTTAAGATTCAGAGGTTTATTTCAGCAATAATTTGGAACACACACACACATAAACATCACTTATGTTAAAAACTCGTTGCAATGAGGTCCAATGACATAGCAGTTCCAATAAGGACAGCTGTAGGCCAATGGCCAATCAATCAGGTTCAATCCCAACCTTTTATACCCTTTCTCATCCTAAGACCGTAGACAGATGGTCAGCAACCTTGCACTTTCTGCAGACTTTCTGCTGACCATAACTTTCCTCAGACCCATGTACTTCTGAACCCGCACCCATCAACTACTTTCAGTTCCCTATTTCTTACAATTCCAGTCCTTATGTTCTAAATATATTTGAAACAAGCAAGCTTATCAAAATCATATCAAGTAAAGAACAATTGCAGTTGAGATTACAAATAGTTACCCTGGACTGCATAACACAGACTTTGGTTCAATACTTTTTCCATGAGGCCTGATTTAGTTCACCTGGGCCTAAATCTTTCATAGAAGAACAATAGCCAATATTTTCATTTTCCACAGTCCCCACTTCTTGTCCATAAGGACAACACAAATCATAAGCAAGAAGATAAGATTAAAGGGATTCTGGGGGTGAAGGGTCTACAATCGTTTCATAGGGGTGTATAAGGAAAGCATTTTACTGGGAAACATAGACAACCTCAGTAGGTTTAGGGCTCATGATAAAAGAGTACAGAGATTTATTTAAATTGAGACAAATGCCAATAAACAACAACACAACCATAGTCCATACAGCAGGCATGAGACATTTTCCGATGTAGATCATTTCCTTCATGCGCCTCTGGGCTTCCATTGTGTTGGAAAAGGTAGTATGAAGTTTTTCAGTTGTCTGAGGAAGGCAGATCGGAGTTCATTTCTTCTTGGTGCTATCTGGGCCAGAGATTGCATGCTGGTGGGGATCAGAGGTTACTAGCACTTGCTTCCCTGGGCAAAGCTTCAGTCTTTGCCTTATTGTTGTCAGTTGGCTCGGGTCTGTGACTTCCTCATCTGGGGGCTGATATTTTATTGCAGTGTGAAAAATGCATTCAGGAAGCCAGATCTTGACACTTCACAGCAGTGTTGGTGGTCAATAGAATCTGGAACACTCCCTTTCAACAAGGAGCTAAACAATTTTTGTGCTGAAATACTTTTATCAGGATCCAATCACCAACCTTCAATGAATGACAAGGGTGTAATGGTTCCTTGGTAGAGCAGTCTTCAGGGAAGCTTGAATATCTCGAACAAGGTCTTTTATAGGTAGGAGAAGGGAAAGGGAAAGAAGGTAGAAGGAGAGGGAGGGGAGAGCATTGTGGCAGGAGCAGGAGCAAGGGGGTTGTAGGTGACACCCCACCAATAGGAGTACAGGGTCTTGTCTACACTCAAACCTTCCTTCAAGGGGGTGAAGCTGGCTCAGCTCTTCGTTTCCGGCCCTTCAGGAGGCTTTCCCCAGGCTTGTAGTCCTCTATGTTCTCCCTCTGGCAAACTTCTTTGCACTCCAAGGCTTCTAAAATTTGTTTCATGATGGTATAATATCTGCAATTGCAATTGCAATTCAGGTGTGCCTCCTGATTCACCTTCAAGGGTGCCTGCCACTGGTATGACTTGCACCGGTCTCCTACAGGTGGCATAAAGACAAGGGAGGGTGTTGGGGCAGAAGGAAGCAAGTGAGGTGGGGAGAAAGTGGGAGGGGAACAGAGGCAGGGCTGAGGAAAGGGAGAGAGGAGGGGGAGGGGAAAGAGGAAAGGGGGTTATTTAGGGGGAGCAGGGGCGAAAAGGCATTTTTTTTCAGAGGAGGGCTGCAGCAACCTGTGAATGACAGTCTTTAAGAGCAGTGATGAGAGCTTGGCAGTAGAGTCCAACATTTCATCCTCTAACGTGTGGATGTCTTGTAGGGAAGCTGACATTCTCACAGGCCTCACAGGCACACATAAGACGAACTTAGGATAACAGATTTTTTTTCTCCTCACTTTACAAGTTTACTCCCCTCCCTTTCCTTTGTTAGCATAGCATTCGATGATATGTTTCCCCTTTTTCTAAGTTTCCCCTCTGCCATGCGTGAACCCTGACCTAGGTTTTATTTTTGCATAGCATAAGTCTTTTTAGTTTTATTTCTGTACTTCCTCTACCTGCTGCCTAACTGTCTATTTAATATCAGAGCAGCTTAGAATTTTCCATTTAACATATATATTAAGCTGTTACTTTAAAAACAATAAAAATTCCATGTTCTATTAAGGGGGTTTCCTTAAGATTGTCTCGTACTTAGTTTGTAATGCAGTTATTTTAACACACGGATGTTCAATTTCCTAACTTGTACTGCAATGTTCAGATGGCACATTCTCCCCCTTTACTTAGAAAAACAGGGTCCCCTTCCAGACTGGGAACTTCCCATCGCTTAGCAAAAAGTTGTAGATTAGACCGAAAGCAAAGAGTAAGTACCACTCTGTGTGTATGTGTATGTATGCATTTGTGTGTACACATACACATATGATTTGAGTTGGAAAGTCTGGATGAAATCTTTCTGTCATTGAACAATGTGTTGATTAGAAATGCCAAGAAACTATTAGCAGTTGTCACAGCTATTTGTCAGTTGTAAGAAAACCACTCACCCAGAAGCATATGATATACTTGTTTTACTAGTGAGGCACTCCATTCTTGATCAGGATTCTTAGTGAATCACAAAAAATTAACAATAATTGGAAGCAACTTCAATATTGCATTTTAAAGCAACCGAAAAGGTGGCCACTACCAAACCACTACTACATATCTGATTCTTCATCTATTTATATTTTAGGATGCAATTAGCTTGGAAATAACCTTGTATATATTGCTTTGCTTAAATGTCCTTGAATTTGGCATTAGAGCCCAAGACCTTGTCATTCATACAAATATAGCAACTCTATTATTTTCCCTCACCAAACCCTTCTTTACCCTTATGGGCAATAAAGTCATCAGATGCATATATCAGTTGTCTTGTTTTGACTTGCTTACTCAGGGTCCTGAACAGAAAGAAGTAAGTGTAATGCAGGGAATGATGGCAAAGTAGACCAGAGAAACAAGGGTCAGGAAAGTGTCAAGGACCCCTGGGGGGATGATGTGGCTACAAACACTGCTTGTGGTCAGTATTAATAAGCCTCTTGAAGGATGTTTTATTGGTGGTTACAAGAACTGGATAATGATATAAACATCAAAGACTCTGGTTTAGACTCTGAATCTGCAAGAAATATAACACAGGGACTAGTGGTTCTACCACAAAAGTAAATACTGTGGTTTATATATAATTGTGCATAGCTGTGGCTTGAATTCATACTACCCAGAGACACCACAATTCTGGAATGAAAGTTTTGCTTTTTAATCTTTTTGATATAAGTACACCCATTGTTATATTGAGACAGTAGCACCCACTATTTTTTTGCCTGCCTTTAAAAGAAAGTTGCTGCAATACTAGCAGAGCAACATCCGTAATGCACATTTTAAGGCATGTATTCATTCCTTTCACAGAGAATTTACAAATTATATTAGGACAAACTAGTAACTGCACTGTATTTAAGTGACAGTGCCCTTGCCTTTTACTCAGTCTTTTATGTAGGATTGAAGGATTTCTTCTATCTATTTTGGTGAGTTAACTACAGTTGTTGGCCACGCACTGTGTAAAGCCAGGAGGCATTTTATTCTTATATTTATGCAAGAAAACCTAGCATGGGAAATCATTGAAGCTGTATATGTGTCAGGAAGACTAGCTTTACTCCTGACACAATTTTTTGACAAATCTATCAAGGAATACATTTGATCAGGTGATTCAAGAAAGGCCAACATTAAGGAAACATACATTGCAGAGATTATTTACCAGGGACAGAGATCAGAATAGAGAATATATCTAGAATATAGGGACAATGGCATACAGTATTGCATCCACAATTCCATCACACCAAGCCATGTGTTTGTGAAAGCTTTATATGGAATATTAAATTTTATATTATCCTTACAATTCAACTGGCACAACCAATTTATTTTGAATATACAATTTTACAACAATTATATTCCACCATTACATCATTGTTTTCTCATCTTTTTTCCTCATAGCAAACATATTTTTTAAACTTATTTCCTATGCTAAAAATATATTGATATTTCTAAAAATCTAAGATTTCCCTAAACTCTGAAGAAGCCTTCCTTTGACAATAGGGATCCTACAAATCATGTTTTTTATCAATATTTCATAGGATTTTAAACTGCTCTGCAAACCATTCTACCTCTCTAGTACTGTTACATGAAATATTGTTGTTTAGCATAGAAGTAAATTGTTACTTCAAGTGAAGCAGAACAAGATGAGCTACTTTTTTTAGAGATTGGTCTATTCCCTGGTGATTAGAGATGGATTGATCAAAGACCTAGGAGACTTTGTACCAATGCAAATTGCAGATATAATATTCTCTCCATCCCTAGTTCTGATTGGGGTCACATGGTGAAGAGGATAAAGGATAAAAGCTGGAATACAAATCCTGGTTAACTTATTTTCCCTCATTTTTATTTATAAAACAACATAAAGACCACACTGCAATTAGTGTGGTTCTAAGAATATTTTTTAATGTACCATCCAAATTATATTGCAGTCTTATGTGATTGTATAATATCTACGTTGTGATCATAATATGCATTTCTTCTTTTACATACTCTGTCTTCCAAATATTCAGAGTTTTGTGACTGTGTATGGTTGTATGTTTTTGGAGTTCTAACAGTAGTTTTGTTTCATGTCCATCAGGCTGTCATCTGTCTATCACAGGTAATCAGAGCTATAAAATACATCACAGAAAGGAGTCATGTCAACTGTAATAATTTGCAGGTTTTGCAAACATTTTAAAAATCCTCAAACTTTGATTAGAGACATTTGATGATCCAGTGTCCTAGAAAGGTAGATGGAATTCATGACTTAATGGGACACACGGCTCCAACTTTTAATACTTTGTCCTTGATTTCTGCCTATTCCTTCTGCTTCTTTTTGTTCTTTTCTTGCTCCAGTTTATATATGGCCTTGTAGCTTTATTTATTATACTTGTAAGTCTAGCATACAGCTTGTATCCTAGTAACCAAAATGATTCCTTTACAAATATGCTCAGGGCGCTTTATGTACTGATTTTGTAGCTATTAATAAACACTAGATTGGTATTATATGGTTTAATTAAAAGTAAGTATATTGCTTGATTATTTTAAAATTGCCAAAAATAGATTTAGATATGTTGTTGCATAAATGTGTTCTTTTAAGCAGTCTATGAGTTCTCCCAAAGGTCCTTTGTTTATCTGTAATATATGTAGATTCAATATAAAGCTCTGCTTCTTGGCCCCGAGCAATGGGAAGAATTAGTGCCAATAGAAGAGAATATTTGCACCTCGGGGTTAAACTGTGTGGTCCTTGCACTGTGTGCACTGATGATGTTACCTAATTTGGTAATGAAATGTCTGCAAGAAAACCACCAACCTCAGAGAACATGGAAGAATTAGTGTCTAGAGATTCTGAAGTGCTATGTAATATGTACAATCAATTTGTGAAGGCCTTGTCAGAGGACTCATGGATAAGTCTTCTTGAAGTCATTAACTCTATTGAATTTGTTTAATTCTGCAGTTGGAAAGCATATCTGAGTGAATGTTCTGAAACTTGGGAAACTATTCCATGTTGGCTTACTGCAGGCATGTCAAACTGCCGGCCTGTGGGCCGGATGCGTCATACTGAAACCGCGCCCACCCCATTGCCGGCAATGGGGAAAAAGTCACGATATGTCGCGCGACATCATGTGACGTCACGAGTTTGACATGCCTGGCTTACTGGATCACTTATACTAAAGTGACAAAAAATAGGGAAATAATTGCTTTGACAATTTTTTTATCAAAACTTCATAGGGTTCATTGACCTTCAAATATGTTCTACATAATGAATATATATACATTTTAATCTGGTTCTGTCCTGTGTACATGCTGGTATGATGCTTAAGACATCTGCTAATTGGACATTTCCCATGCTTTGTGTGCTCTCATTTTTCTATTCTAGGAAACAATTGTCAATCACTTTCTTTACTAAGGGGGGGAGAGAAGAGTCTTACTGGATACACATACACACCTCAGACACAAACACATTATGTATATCCAAAGTTAAGTTGAATCTTTACGTATAGAGTTAAAACAGCAACATGCATGCATGTGCAAGTACAATGAACAAGTTAAAAGGAAAAAAAAACATTTTTAACTACAGGTTTTGTTTTAACAGCATGACTTAATATTAAAAATTCTTTAACAATACAATGGTTATACTGTAACTCTTGTCTTATAATACTAAGGTTGCAGACCTTTTTTAAAAAGACTTTTTCTTTAAGCTTCTTACTTTTTCCTTTTCCTAACTCTAGTAGTGTATCATTTCATGATTTCTCAAACTCCTTGAATTATCTCAAATACTCATTTCCCAAGTACACCTAATAACAAGGATTTTTAAGCCCTCTCAGAATTACTTAGCAAGGCAAGAATAGTTCACCATTTCTTTATACGAAGAAATCCCTGTTTCAGTTCCTTGCATTTCCAATTAAAAGGATCATATAACATGAAGACTTCAACCTGCAAATCCTGTAGTGTATCTGCCAATTAGTATTCTATTGAACTGAATCATTCTTCTAGAGGCACTAATTGGTCAAATTCCTGCTGACCCTGTAGCCCCTCTGGGAAAGACTGGGGATTTATATAAATCTCTGCAAGGACCATAAGGAGAAGGAAACAACTGTTCCATGAGCAAATATACGGTCCTACATCTCTAGATTTAGCACAATTATCTTTACTGTATTTATACTCCAACCTACCTTCAATAGAGGGACAGTTCTTTCCCTCTGGGATATTAATTGAGCTCCTGATAAAATTAGTTTTACTGAATTTAAACCCTAAAAGGAATGCTTCTGATTGCTTATCCGGGGAGCAAATATACAGTTTGCTTCTGTATCCTGTCTCACCTTTTCCTCTCTCTAAGAATGGTTCTGCTTTTTTAATAGATGCAGGCAAGATCAAATATATTTTCCTAGTGTGGCAGAAAAATATTAGGGAATTATGGAAAGCATTACTTTCTGCCTATAAAAGCCTCTATCAGAAAAAGCCAGTCCCTCAACCCTATTGCCATTATAAGAAAAACTTTGTAGAATAATTTTCATGTTATTATTGATATAATTATATCAAGCTCTGCTCTTTTAAAGTATTATTTTTAATAAATATGAAAAGTAAAATAGACTCAGTATTGCAGCACGTAGATTTTCACAATGCAAATAAATGTTAGAAAAATGAATAAGTCTATTGTACTACATTTCCTTTCCATCTTCACAACAGTTTAACACATTTTTGCCTTTTTTAGAAAAAACTCTTTCTTGTTTTTTAATTTTTTAAAAACATCTTGGCTGGTTGGTTTTCTGCTCACAATGTTCCTTCTGAATAAAAGAACTGGAATCTCTGAAGCAGCTGGTTCTGATTCCTTTGATCACAATAATTTCCTCTATCTGCCGGAAACATGATGTGACCTATTGTTAAAAGGTAGCGTCTTTCAAACATCTCTAGTATAGCTTCATGAAGATTCTAGCTTGGTTAGAAATTCGTATTAAATTTAATGAGAAGTCAAACATTGTTATTTTAAAAAAATGATACAAGAATTTGGATTGCCTCTTGCATTATTGAGATTTTTTTTTTAAGTGTGTGGTTGTATTTGTGGATTTAAAGAAACATTGGGATTGTCTAGTCTAGTGCACTAGCTAAATCAAGACTCAGTTTAAACAAAACAAAAGTTCTGCTAGTGTGTTTGTGTTCTCAACAACATGTTTTATTTTGCTTTGCCTAAATCTGCATTAGGAAGCATTTGTTTCATGTTCTGAATGAAATCTGCAAGGCCTCTATTCTCTATGGCAGGGGTGTCCAATTATGGCAGCTTCAAGACTTGTGGACTTTAACTCCCAGAATTTCCTAGCTGGTCCCCAACTCTAGGAGTTAAAGTGTACAACTCTTAAAATAGCCAAGGTTGGAAAACTCTGCTCTAGAGTCTCAGGTGGAATCACCTACCTTCTG
This sequence comes from Azemiops feae, assembly GCA_023970755.1. Lineage (NCBI taxonomy): Eukaryota > Metazoa > Chordata > Lepidosauria > Squamata > Viperidae > Azemiops > Azemiops feae. The sequence goes on from JALGBA010000038.1 coordinate 857,173, forward strand.
GAATATTCCACTGAAGATGCCAGCACTTTTTCCAAAATCCCTCTATTTAGGAGAAGAAAGTGATCGATTAATTCTTGCTTTCTTCTTCAAAAAAGAAACACATATAAAGGGTCAGGCTTGTATAGCAATGCTCTTGAATCCAACATTGTTGTTAGAATGCTGTTGGCATTAATTTAAAGGAATTATTATCAACTTTTTGCAATCTGCAGCATGGTTTCTAATTACAATGACTAGTCGTTGTCCCTGACTAATTCATAGTGCTAATATTTATATTAAATTCTAAATTGTTGAAGCCAATTATATGAAGAAATGTATCTTCTATGTATCTGAATGGACTCTAAAAATAAGTTCAAATGACTCAAAATCAGCTCTTGAATCTGTCCATTCATCTATAATTACATTTTAGAAAGCAATAAAGAATAAAACTATAAGATGTGCTGACCATTAAAAAGTTGCACCATTGTCTCTCCTAGCAGATGTTCAAATGTATTTAAATACACAATTAATAACACAAGTACTGCTTGGCTGCTATATTTAACAGCAGCTAAGAAGCTTTTACTCTCTGAATTTCTAATAGGTAGGTCTGCAATTTTTAACATGAAAACTTTGCCTAGTATCATTAAAAAAAAATCAGCAACCCCCCCCCCAAAAAACCCGGCAAACATTTCCCCACCCTCTGTAATCAAGTTGGCATTTATAATAATTTATTTGAGCTATAGTGCACATATATCACATCTGGAAAAAGTTGAGAGCACATCATAGTTTAAACCAGCAGGCTTAGATTTCTTCAGCAACAAATTGGGTCTTTTATTTGCAGCAAAGCTTTTAATTTGAATTACTGAGATCCTTTGTGTCTAACATATTAGCAGTTTATTGCAATCTCAAAGCTTGCAGAAGTCAATTACCTTCCAGTCTGAGCTCTCCAATTCACAATCTTATTGAAATTATGTATATCATCTCTTGTAGACATATCAAGTACACTTTTAAAAATTCTCAGAGAAAAATAATTATTATTATTAATTATAACTATTAAAGATGATTAAACTGAGCTGATTGTTTATTTGACTGCACACTAAAGTTGTCTGCATTTTGTAAAGATGTTTGAATGAAAATATTCTTGAATATTGGATTTGTGCACTATTTGACAATTTGACAATATAGCTATCATTTTGACTTTGTTCATGTGTATCATAACATTGTATCATAAGATTTTTGTTTCTATATTCAAAATAACATTAAATATAACTTATGCAATTCATGCAATAAATTTTGCAATATACAATAAATGCAATTTTGCAATATGCAATAAATGCAATTTATTTTCCTATCCTTGAATCATCTATATCTTGAAATTACATAAGATAGAGCAGGAGAAAGGAAAAGAAAAATAAAGTAGTCTCAACTAAGAATGAGGAAAAATTCTTATATGATCCTTCTAGATCTATATTGTTTTACTTTTTTTATGCACAACTTTGTGCATACATGGTGAGAATAGCCAATAAGAGAAACAAAGCAATAAAATAATTAGGGGAACTCATTCCTAAGATTACTCAAAGTCAATACAAAATAGTTGTGAATAAATGACCAGCGAAATGCTATGGACATAGACTTCAACAAGGCATTCGACAAAGTAGACCATAACATACTTCTTGGTAAGCTAGAAAAATGTGGGATAGACAGCATCACCACCAGATAGATTTGTAACTGACTAAAAAACCATACTGAACGAGTAGTCATTAATGGTACTACATCTACTTGGAGGGAAATAAATAGTGGGGTACCACAAGGTTCCATCTGAGGCCCAGGACTCTTCAATCTCTTCATAAATGACTTAGATGAGGGAATAGAAGGGGAACTCATCAAATTTACAGATGACACTAAGCACCCCAGAAGACAAGCGCAGGATCCAAAAAGATACAAGTACATTAGGCGAAATCTGACTCAAAAACAGTAACTGTGAAAGGGACTTTGCAGTCCTAGTGGATGATCACTTAAACATGAGCCAGCAGTGTGCGGCAGCAGCCAAAAAAGCTAATACAATCCTTGGTTATATAAACAGAGGCATAGAATCAAAATCATGTGAAGTATTAGTACCATTTTATAAAGCCTTAGTAAGACCACACCTGGAATATTGCATCTAGATTTGGTCACCACAAAAGAGATGTTGAGACTTTGGAAAAAGTGCAAAGAAGAGCAACTAAGATGATTAAAGTCCTGGAGACTAAAACATATGAAGAACAGTTGCAGGATCTGGATTTGGCTAGTCTAAAGAAAAGAAGGACTAGGGGTGACATGATAGCAGTATTCCAGTATCTGAGAGATTGTCACAAAGAGGAGGGGATCAACTTATTTTTCAAAGCACCAGAAGTGAAGACAAGAAACAATGGATGTAAACTAATCAAAGAGAGAAGCAACCTGGAACTAAGGAGAAACTTCTTAACAGTGAGGACAATTAACCAATGGAACAGCTTGCTATCAGAGGTGGTAGGTGCTTCATCACTGGAGGTTTTAAAAAAGAAACTGGACAGTCAGTTATCTGAAATGGTATAGGGTCTCCTGCTTGACCAGGGGGTTGGACTAGAAGACCTCCAAGATCCCTTTCAGCTCTATTCTGATTGATTGACTTGTGTGAAGGTCCTATATTGTCATTTCCATTAGCCAGATGTGTTTCTTGTTGCTGACACTGATTAAAGTAAATCATTTATTTCCTGTTTATTATCCTGCCTGTCATATTTTATTTGAAAAAAAAAATCAAAACTTTATACTTTAATAAGATTTTAGTTCAGAAATGAAACTTCTCTTCTGCAACATATTAACAATGCCAATGGACATTTTTAATTGACTGTTTTGCTACACAAAACTATCTAGGGAGGGATAAAGATAGCCTCTTGCTTTTTAATTTATTTGATTGCATGTCTTGTGAAATATCCTTCACTGAAGTAGGGCAAATCAAAGACCAATTAATCTGTCTACATTCTGAAAGGTGTTGAAAAAGTTTGTGATGTCACTGCAAAAGGGAGATGCATTTTTTAATGATAAGATGCTGTGGGTCACGCTGTACTGTTTTGGCCTCATAGACATGTGTTCTTTTCTTTGTGATAGTATATTTTTTTGTCTTTAATTTTGATTACCATGTAAGAAAGCACAGCAGGTGGGAGGCTAAGTGAACAGTTAGATAATAACAAAATGTGCTTTCCACTATGCCAAATTCTTTATTGGTACTAAAGGCCATACCACCTTCTATTTTCAGTTAAAGAAATCACTGGTTCTAAATGACACTGACCTTCTAATCTACACATTCCCAAATTTCAAAGTGACAAAATAGCAGACTTGATTGGGAACAATATCTGTTAAGAATGTGCAATCCTATGCTGTTGGACTACTAAAATATATACAGTATTTAATTTATTTCAGTGGGTCTTTTTCCCAAATAAATGGGTTGAACTATGGATAACTAAATCTTCCATATTAATAAATATGCTGATTTTTAGGAAAAAACAAGGAAAAGAGCAAAAAATGGAAAGGATAAATAATTCATTTTTAACAAAAAAATTATATATATATATAATAAGAAATACATTCAAAGAAAAAAATAGTAAATGTAAAAAAGGAAAGGAAAGATGAAATAAAGAAAAAAAATAGAAAAAAGAATAAAAAAGAACAGAAAAACTTTTATATACATAAAGAAGAGACTTCCAAGCAGTTATACATACAATTCTAATCAAATCTCCCTCTCTCTAAGATTACATAATTCCCTTCTTTCTAAAGCCTATTCTTTCAAAGTATCACAACCATCAACCACAAAATCATTTTCTTTTTTGTGCACAAAATCTTTAAGGACTATCTATCTATCTATCTGTCTGTCTGTCTGTCTGTCTGTCTGTCTGTCTGTCTGTCTGTCTGTCTGTCTGTCTGTCTGTCTGTCTGTCTGTCTGTCTGTCTGTCTGTCTATCTATCTATCTATCTATCTATCTATCTATCTATTTCCAGGTTAAGGGGAATAATTAAGGGCTAAAAGTTCCCTCAGGAGTCAAACTCTCCAACCTCTGGACTCACTGTGGAAAACATGCTGAATATGCAGGTGGCAAGTCCAAAGTGAGGAAAATATAGGATGGTTTTAAAGGATATTGAATTTTAAGTGCTTTGCAAATCATAAAATGTTGTTCTAGCAATGCTTATTATGCTTATAAATGAAATGTGGAGGATCGGCATTTGATACCAGGCTGATATTATTTATGAATTAGTTAAAGGTTTTCATTTTTAAATTTTAAAAATGACAATAAAAATAAATAATAAATAATCCTGCCATGGATGGAATTAAAGATTGATTATATTTTAAGATATCAATTTATTTAAACATACCTTTGAGTACATGAATTGAAAACAAAATGGTTGAGGTCTATTGGAACATATTGTAAATAACAATATCCAATATTTAAAAACAAATGCTATCAATAGAAAACTGAACCTTTGCAAATCTGAGTTGTACAGAAGCATGAGAAAAAGAAGATTATACTGAGTTTAAATCTATAATGTAGACTAGTGAAATAATAAAGTGTCATAAATGTAATCTTCCTTATAAGAAGACTTAGTTCTAAGGCTCTTCATGTTTTCATTTGATTAAATGTGGCCTTGACATATTTGGCAGAGTGCAAAAATAATGGGGCTGTTTTCTATGGTATCTAGGTGAACAAGGTCAGAGTTAAAACTTGAAACAAGACAACTTCTGGTCTAGAGGACATATAAATATGATGTTGTGCAGGACTCTCACTATTCTTTAGCAATTTATGTTCAAAATGTGTAACATAAGTTCGACCCAGATTATTTGCATATTTTCTAACATATAAGTAGCAGAGATGGCTGTGGCTGCAAATTGAAAACTGTACTGTGTTCAGAAGTAATTTGAAACATGTTTTCTTAGAAGTCTCCCTGCTAGGCATAATTCAAACACTGCAGCAACTTCCATATTAAGTATTGGCTATAATCTTATGTGAGCTTTCACCTATCCTAACATTTAACTGATTAGCCAATGAAAGAAGTTTGTAATTTTGAAAAATATAGCAGTTGATTATCCTGTATGTGAAAATTGGCAGCTAGACATATGCATAGAATCATAATTATGAACTCTTTGCTGAACATTTTCCTTTAAACCATGTGCAGCACATTGAGTTGGGCTTGCATGCTTGGTGGAACACATTCTTATATACTTTCCAACCTTTTCAGAATGAAGTAAAGCATCATACTTAACAGATGTTACCTTAGTAGAAGTACCACTATGCTAGCTGATATATATTTATTTATACTACTAATAATGTGCACCATTGGCATATAGACCACAACCTACTTCTTGGTAAGCTAGAAAAATGTGGGATAGACAGCATCACCACCAGATGGATTTGTAACTGGCTGACAAGCTGTACTCAACGAGTTGTCCTTAATGGTACTACATCTACATGAAGTAAGCAATGGGGTGCCACAGGGGTGCCATGCTGGACACATGTCCACAGGGAAAATGTCTTCAGACAATGCTGGCTCCCTTGGCCAAAAACAGGGATGAACACTGTGCCCTAGATCAGACATGATTGGACAGGGAAACCTTTACCTTTTGAAAGGAAGTGACCCCAAGTTGTTCTTCCTGAGATTTTAACACTATTTTTTCAAGCGTCACTCAGATAAATACATTTCTAAGAGTAGTAGTTTTGCTAGTAATACCACCTAGGAAAAAACTGTGTTCTTATCCAACTTTTATGAAAAGAAGGACTAGGGGTAACATGATAGCAGTGTTCCAATATCTCAGGGATTGCCACAAAGAAGAGGGAGTCAAGCTATTCTCCAAAGCACCTAAGGCCAGGACAAGAAGCAATGGATGGAAACTAATCAAGGAGAGAAGCAACCTAGAACTAAGGAGAAATTTCCGGACAGTTAGAACAATTAATCAGTGGAACAACCTGCCTCCAGAAGTTGTGAATGCTCCAACACTGGGAGTTTTTAAGAAGAGATTGGACAAACTTTTGTCTGAAATGGTACAGGGTTTCCTGCCTGAGCAGGGGGTTGGACTAGAAGACCTCCAATGTCCCTTCCAACTCTGTTATTCTGTAACTGACATGCAGATGTAGATGATAGGCAGGCAGGCAGGCAGGCAGACACAGATGATTTATGCTATTGCTAAAGACAGCCCAGACGGAAGAATGGAAACGAAAGCAGAGATGTCCATAGCATTCACGGCTATTGTCAAAAAGGTACACATATAACAATTGATATGAGTTTATGTGCTGTCAACAGTGACACTGCTTTTTTACCTTCACCATCATTTCTGAGTCCAGAGATTGCTTAATCCAAATGCTGCTGGATTATGCAATTTCAATTTCACAAATCTTTAATCTCTCTATTTTTGTAAACCCACTACCTACCAGCAAAAACTATACAAGGGAGAGAATTTTTCTCCACTAACATTTTTTGTATGGTCCATTTGGGGAACATTTCCTTATAGAACCAGTGGAGGAATAAACTCATCATTGGTATATTGCAGCTTTGATTTAGAAAAGGGCTTAAGAGACTTACAAGTTTTAAAACTAAAGACACCATTTCAGTCTCTTCAATCTGATATTTTCTAAATGGGTTGGACTACAACTACCAAGATGCTAGTAATTCACTACATCTGGAAGCACTGTATGTAACAGCAATATTTAATTAATAATAAGAAATATTTCCTGCCAAAATAATAGCCTTTATATATTCACTATGAAAGTTATGGCTGCACTGGAACACAGTTTTCTCAAAGCTAGGAGTCAACATGCAATACTAAACAGATATTGTATTGTATGTATGACAAGCATGGTGAATTACTAAATAGGATTGTGATGAAGCAATCCCATAAACATATCACATGCTTGGATTTGTTGTTTCTGGGATTAGTTTCTAAGATTAATTTCTAGGATTAGTTCCTGATATCTGCAGATACAGGTTCTCCAGATAGTGAAGCCTTTAGTCTAAGGCAGGCATGTCAAACTGCTGGCCCACGGGCCGGATGCGTCACACCGAAACCACGCCCACCCCATTGCTGGCAATGGGGGGAAAGTCCCAATACGTCGTGTGACGTCACGTGACATCGCGAGTTTGACATGCCTGGTGTAAGGCATATGAACCACTATGGGCCTATGAAGTCAACACTGAGCCGTATGGACCAGTTATTTCATTCCATGGAATAGAATTGCTTGTGTTCTTTATGACAATAACAGTTGTTATCCAAAGTGGTATGTTAAAGCCTCAAGATGTTTTGCATAAGAAGTTGTCTGCAACTTAACTAAAACCAATTGACTTTCAAGTAGTCAATTGAAACTGCTTTCAACATCTCTTGTCCCTAGAACTCACAAGGTCAACTGCTATTAGTTACTAAGGTAACATGCTTCAAGAAAGAAGTATCCTAATACTTTTCAAGGTTGAGAGGCCGTATATTATCTCATTCTCATTGACAATCCAAAATTTGTCTCTGGACAAAGAAAATGATTGTTTAGAAAACAATTTAAATTTTTTTTCTTCTGTTCTCCTTTATTGAATTTTGCTTTTCTTTACCTTTTTGCTTTGCTTTACCTTCATTGTAATGATCCTTCTCCAATGCAATGGGATTCACTCTATTACTTATTTTCATAAGCTGCATATCATGTAGCTTCTTCTAAAGTAAAACTTTATTTAAATTGTGTTTGACTTTTGATAATTTCATGGATTGCCATGTAGATTTCTTTGCAGTAGCAGAGAAGCAAATTGTCATTAATGGTTCCTTCTATTCCCCCCACATACCCCCATTTTCTTTCTTTAGTTTAGAGTCCTCAAATTTATTTACCCTAAGGCCCTGTAATTTTCTGGTAGTCTTCCATTCAAATGCTACCCAGTCCAATTTATATATATATATTTTAATCAACCAATGAACAAGGTGTTAACTAGCTTGGCAGACTTGTTTTTGCTATGTAAAATATGACCATAATAATGAAAGAATAATATAATCTCTCTATCTAATCAAATGAGGTGCAAAAATTCAAAATAATTCCTTCAAAGATTAATAGAAATTAAGATTAAAGATAAAACAAGACTTTGTAGTTTTATAATTTGACTAGGCAAACTATGATCCATTGGGTCTTCCTTCAGAGGTATTTCATTATCTAAACAGAGAAACAGAGTGACCACAGCTGAATTGCTATTGTTTTGTTTTAAAATTAAAGAAGAAAACATCATTTTATTAAAGAAGAAATATGTGTAGCAAGACAAGCCTAAATGCTTTTTGTTTAGCACATGATTTTTTTTATGACGACATTTGTGATTGATCTACATTCTTTAAAAGTACTCTACTATTCTCACTTCTTTTTCCTCAGCTTAAAGTAGCATACAGCTGACCATATTGGAATATTAGTTTCTCCAGATAAATCAGCATATTCTCCATGGTTTGTCCTTGCACTTTATGTATAGTGAGAACAAAGCATGACTGTATTGGCAACTGTGTCCTCTGAAGAGAGACATCTTTGCCTTCTGATAAATTTGGTGTAATTCTTTGAATCATGACCATGTCATTTTTGAACACTGATGTAATGATGGATTTGCCCTTGAATAATCACAGAACTCATTTGCAATAGGTTCATCGTTGTTATATAAATTGAGGAGTTCATTAGGTAGAGGTTACAAATTGCCTATCATGACCTTTCCCTTCATACAGCAGAAATTTGTGGTTTCTCCAGGAAATAGAAATGCATGACAGTGAGGGCAGACTTTAGTCATGCCACTAACATCAGCAGAAATATTACATCATGCAAATCATGCATTTTGCCTTGATCTTTCTCTGTTGAGTTCTTGTTGTTGAAAGTGGCTATTGTCTTGTTGAAGAAGTCTTACAATAATTAGTTTTTGTCACATATTTTCAAGTTGATCTTCTGTTTCTTCCCTCATATTTTCTTGACCCCTCATTCTGGACCTTTCCTTGTGATTCTGGAAAGGTGCAGATCTTTCATCGTCTGTTGCTTCATCTTTCTTCCTCCTAGCCCCATCCTGACAAAGTTTAGTATCATCTCCTGACCACGACATCCCCCCTTTCCACATGGCATAATTATGCTGGTGTTAATTTAATTTAATTTGATTCGATTTAAGTTTAGATTTAAGTTTAGAATCCCTGCTGATTCTCTATTTAGTTGTAACTAAGGTAGTTGTAAAACAGGATCATGTAACTTTCTCAGGGTTAGGGCAGGACCAGTCTACCTGATCTCTAGCAGCCAAAGGAAGGGCTGGTCTACACTCAGAGTAGGAAGCAGTTGAAAAATGAAGAGGATGGGCAAGGACTAAAGCATAGTGGCTAATATGTTTGACTGACACTGGATAGATTCAGTTTCTACTTCATCAGTAGCTACAGCAGCTCACTTGGTGGCTTTCAGTCCAATCTACCTCACACAGTTGTTGTGAAGAAATATAGGATAAAGACTATGTATGTATCTTGAGTTCCTGAATAAAGATGGAATGTAGATACATGTGCATGTTTGTGTGACAAAGAAGGGGCACGTAAAGCAATACAAATATTCAGATCTTTCTATCTGTACCTTAAAGTTGTTGCTTCTTTAAGAGCCACATGATGGGTCAATTCCTTGCTGCTGAGTTAGAAAGAAATTGAGGGATTGTGAGAGAGGAACATCAAAAATAAAGATCACCTGACCACAGCAACCATCCAGCAGTAACCAGTGGTGGTGAAGCAGCCAATAACTTTCCAAGTTTTATTCCTTGGAAGTCATGGATCCTGGACATTCAATGCTTTCTGTAAGATTAGCCCATTTGAGGTACCTTAATTCATAAATTGTTGCCCTATGATGCACAGTTTTACCTGGGTAAAGGTCATGACAGTGAGAGTTTTAGTAGTATATAGGTAGATTTGAGATTTGGGGTATTATTGGTTTATGATTGTATGACAATCCTAGCTATCAGCAATATACAGGGATAATCATGGAACAGATTCTTTCCTTCCCTTATTTTTTTCTCTTTCACACATACATGCACACAAACAAAGCATAAGGAGAGGAGAAGATTATCTTTTTTAGGCAATTTTCTTTAGCTTTTAGAGATTTAATAGAGACATGTAAAACTTGACAATCAAATGCCCTGTTTGTGTTCATATCAAATTATTATTTTCCATATGACAGAAGGTGATAATATTAAATATATCACCGAAAAGCAGTTGTATTTCCATTTAAGTCATTATATTCATTGTATGCAATTTTAATTTAAATATGAATGACATTTACATTTAAATTGCATTTAGTTTTTCATTCTAATCCTCTATTACATTCTGTATTGCATTAGTCCCAGCACACCACTCAGACTTAGAAAAAAAAGTTGTGCTTAACTGGAATTTGGATTGACTGGATTACATTTTAATGTGATGATCTGTAAAGCTTCAGCAATGTACACTTCCTTCTCTTACAAATTCACAGATAGGAACACTGAGCTTGTAAAGCCATTACTTAGCAATACACCATGAAGGCAAATGCATGTCTATCAGCAGATAAAACATTCCATTGCATAGAGATCACTGAATGCTGGTCTTATACTCACTATTGTGTGTAGTTAGAATCATTCCACAGGAATCAAAAATACCTGGAATTCTTTCAATTTATCTCTTATTTCCTGCAAATTCTGATGGTTTCTACCTTGAAATTTTCAGTAGATGTCCACAGTAATCTCCTATCTTTAAGAGATACAACAGTTACAGTGTTATAATTAATAAACAATGTGTTTTTTTAACCAAACAGAATTAAAAACAGCCAATTGACAACTATTCCATTCCATTTATATGCAGTTTACTTTGTTTGAAATAATTTCAGTAATTCTAGTATTATGAAAAAGAATGTGTATTAAAATGTAACACAGAATTAAAGATTTATATTTCAGTAAAAAAAATTACTGACATAAAAATAGATGGCCCTTCCCTAGAAGAACATTTAATCCCAAGTGTATATCTGTGTGGAATGACTTAAGCATTCATTTTCATAAATGAATATTTTGAGCAAACTTGGTGACAAAGTAGATTTGATAGTGCGAAAAAAAAATTCAGTCAGCTCATAATTCAGTATTATTGGTCCAGTCCCATTGATGTTCAGCTTTTAAAGAAGCCAACCAGAGTTATTATTCAAAGCCACTTTTAAAAATAGGCTGACGAGAGAAGCTTGTTGATAAAATTATAAGTAATGAAGTAGCCCAAGGAGGAATGTCAGATAGAACAGGAGATCTTGATGTGAAGACCTAGCTTCCTAATTGTTATTATGCTTACAAGGACATCCTGTAAAAAGAAAAATGAGAGCCTTGTTGAACACCTGCTGTAAAAAGATACTTGGATTCTGGAGCCAGCCTAAATCATTTTTTGCCTGAAACAAACTGCCAAACAAGCCCTAGGCCATTTAATTTCCAAATACCAATAATTAAAATGAGTCACATCATCAGCATTTGGCAGGGCTACAGCCTTCTTCTGCTCTTTTCATTTCCACATAAATTTTACCGAAGGTCAGAGTTTGGAGGGACAGAGCAGAACCTGTGTGCTTTGAGCTCAGGGGAGGCTAAAATATGGCTTGTTCACAATGTCCCTCACAGTTCAGGACTTAATGGTCCTTGACGATGATAACCTAGAAGTTAATTTCATTCTGTGTCCCCAGAACAGCCATTGTTATTACAATTTGAATAGACCGAAGGGTACACTTTTTCTCATGATCAAGAATGACCAATGAGTAACAATGTAAACTACAGAATAAATGTTTATTGATTGCTTTTTTAAGTGTTGTTACAGATAACAAAAAGTCCACTCTGCCTGCTACTATTTACCTTTATATTATTCTTTTCTCCTCAGTAGCATTGCCATCCTTGATTAATTTGATGATATATTGCCTCCACGGGGATACTCACATCACTAATTGCACAGTGTAATCTCAGTGTAAAAGGTTATTTAGCATGGTAGGAACAGGACACAAATATCCATCAACAATGATAGGTACATAAGGTATTAGAATCCAAAGTCCAATACAAAACTAAATTATAACTGAATATTTGACAAGAAATACAATGCTAATGTATTTTGAGTAGCCTATTCCATGTACTGTACGGTGTGTACAAACAGACAAAAGTTAGATAACAGATAATATGTTATATGGTAATATGTGATTTTTCTGTCCTTCTGCCTTGTTTTCTATAAAAGAGGATATGTAGAATGACCTGAAATACTATATATCCCATAGTTTTCTCCTATCATACATGATCAAACACTTTGATTAATAGAAAACTTACCAAATTTGTCCTCCAGTAGGGTCAAGGATTTATTTCACAGATTGTTATATTGTGGCAGTAAAGGTTACCCATTAAAGGTGTCTGCAAAATCTGATGCTTTCATCAAAATGATATACCTGTAACTAACACATTTGCATCATTACTCTATCTCTACCTGTTCTATGCTTATTTACACACATACATAATGTCACAACCCACATACAAAAGGTGCAGTGCCTGCACCCTCACTCTCCAAAGCCTGCAGATCATAAAAAGGGGGTGAAATTAGTAAGATCCATTGGACAAGTAAATGCCAACCCAGATACAATCAGAACAAAATCAGTATCATATAAGTGTCATACACAGGTATTCCTTGAGTTATGACAGTTCACTTAGTGATGGTTCAAAGTTATGATACTTACAACTCAGTCTCGAAGTTACCTATGTTGCAGCATCACAGTGGTTGGTCGCCCTTTCAACCAAGAGATGCTGCGATATGCCCCTGCCTATTTCCCCCCCCCCCAACCTATCCTGCCAAGTCTCCACAGGCATTGAGCTTGTTTTGCTACCCCACTGGGTTCCACGTGCTCCTCCCCACCCCATCACTGATTTCTCACTTACTTTTTGAAGCTCTCCAGAGCTCCAGAATAGGCTGGCCCACATGGCAGAAAAGTGGTGGTCTTTTTCTCAGAATTCTTTAGATGCATAGACCATAGTCAGTTGTGATATCCCTTAAAACCATGGATGTATCAAGATATCTTATGGTTCATAATTTGTCCTTGAAGCAGGAGTTCCTATTCAGAAGAACAGAATAGTAAATAATTAAATGAAGCTGGGGAGCTTACAGACTTTATTTTTCTATTTTCAAAAATAATTGGAATGATAATTATACCCATAAAATAAATGCTTGTTATTTAGAAGAAATGCAAACAGATTTAAACAGACTATTAAAGTGCGGAGACATCACACTGATAACAAAGGGACACAGTGTCAAGGCCATGATCAGTTGTAACATGGCATGAAATCTGGACTATCAGAAAGGCTGAATAAAAAAATGCAATTGTAATGCAAAAGACTGCTGAGAATAGTTTAGATCTTAAGAGAACAAATGATTTAATAGTAGATGAAGGTGGTAACTGGTCTAGGACCACCTTTGCATAGCTTCATCTGGTCTACCCCTTCTTTGACCTGGAAACCCTTTATCAGGGGTGTCAAACTGCCAGCCCGCGGGCTGGTTTCATCATACTGAAGCTGCGCCCACCCCATTGCCGGCAATACAAAAAGAGTCGCGATACGTCATGACACGTCACGTGACGTGGCGAGTTTGACACCTGTGCTTTAGACAGTCACTCACACCTTGCTCATGTCATGGCTTGATTACTGCAACATGCTCTACATAAAGCTGACAAAAAGGCCACCCAGAAGATTCAACTGGCCTAGAATGTAGTGACAGGCATGCCTTGGTAAGACTGTGTAATGCCTCTGCTTTGCAAGCTTCAGTGGTTGCCGGTTTGCTTCTGGGTGTAATTCAAGATGTCAGTTGTTACCTATAAAGTACTTCATGGCATAGGCTCTGGTTATTTGAGGGACTGCCTGTCTTCTGTAATATCCTCCTGGCCAATTCAACCTGACAAGCTTGGTGTACTCTGGCTTCCTTTGATTAAACAATGCCATCTATCAGGAACTTGGAAGCATGCCTTCTCTGTAGCATTGCCTGCCCTCTGGGATGAGATTCCCCCTGAGATTTGAATGGATCCCTACTGTTTCAAAAGCCCTGAAAAATGGGCTTTTCCACCAGAACTTGGTAAGGATGAATGAAGCCCTCTTGGATTCTATGGGTCTGTTCCTTTTTTATTTGTGTCTGTCCTTTTTTGTCCTTTTTGTCCTATTAGTCATATTTAATCTTTATTTTCCTTTTAAATTGTATTTTTTTTAAAAAAATTGTTTTACCTGTGAGTCCCTCAGAGGCATTGGAATTAAAGGGGCATTGACATTTTTTTTTATAATATTTTATTGGTTTTCCAGTTTTACATTTGAGTATTTAGAAGGCAATGTGGTGATTGGGTTCATCAATAGTTCAATAACAAAATCATTAGTAGCTATCTCAGGTTACATCATCAAATATTTCTTCTCTGTTTCCCTTAACATTTGCTATTTCATATTTAAGTTAGTAAATTCCTAATTGTATCAAACTCAATAAAAACTTCATTATCACATTTATCCTGTTGTAAAGTTTTACTTAATTTTTAATTTTTAATTACAGTATTCCAATTTAACTTTTAATACCCATAGTATTTGACTTCCAGGTAATCCAAATTTCCTTTATCTCACTTCATAAAAATTATAATGTCTAAAGAAAAAAAAAGAAAAAAAAGAAAAAACACATATTAGTTACTTAAATATATTCTTATTCTATTTCATAAACATTTTCTATTTCTCACCCTAATACGTCACCACCTTAATAATAGAGTATGCTTTGTTAGTTCAGATCCATCATCTATATTATCTGGGCTAATCAATAATTCAAACCTACTTCCTAATAGTTAGTTTACATTTCCCTTGTAAATCTAAGTCCTCAGTATTAGACAGATTAATCCCTTATTTTTTACTATTTTCCAACTATTTTAAATCTAATAATCAAATTTCCCCTTGTCTCAAAATCTCCCTTTAGCCCACTAATTGACAGTTTAGGGTCCTCTCTGATACATCAAAAGGCCCCAGTTTTTCAACCTAATTCTAGCTTTCTTCTTTTGCCAACCAGGCTTCCATACCAATGCTTTTAAATCATCGAATATATCTCCCTTCATTCTTGTATATGTTACTTGGATTAAAGGAGACCATCTAATTGCCAATTTTCTGAAAGATCTGGCCCATTTATAATCATTAGGTTGTTGCCCTGATAGTCCAGATCCCCGTATTTGTTCTGGTATAGTTGTCTTCAATTCGATCTGGTCTTCTTCTTTCTCAGATTTCTTCTGGCTCATGTAGAAAGTCATTTCCAGTTTTAAAGTTATTGTTTCGTTGTCTAGATTTTCAGTAAACTGTACTTGTTGATCTTTAAAGCCCTCTGTCTTGGTATTCACTTCTTCCACTCCTGTTGTTTTTTGAATTGTTAGTTCTTTAGTTTCAATCAAGGTTTTGCTTTGTAGATCTAAGCTGGCGCCTTTGTCTTTCAGGTTAGATTTGATTTTCTCAGTGTTTACAAGAATACTTTCAAGTAAGGATTTTAACATAACCAAGATTTTTTGTTGACCCTCCTCCATTTCTGACATAGTTATAGGTGGTCTTTCTAGTGAAGGCTATTTATTAAACAAGAGTCAGTAAATGTTCACCTCCACAGTTCCTGGAGACCAATTTCACTGCCCAGTTGCTCTCTCAGCGTTAAACCTCTCATAGATAATACCAAGGTCAGGTCTGAGCTGTAAGCAAGACTCTTTGTCAAAAGTAATAAATTGCTGTACCAAGCTTCGCCACAAGATGTCCCCGATAGCATTTAGAGTCTTTTTCAGATCCTGAGCTAGGTTCTTATCCGATTTAAGTTCTTTTTTGCAAGTAAAATAAAATAGCAGGTTCCAGTAAGAATAGGAACTTTTTGGATCCCCAAATTTCAAGAAGATGCAAATCCAATTATTTAGTTGTTCTTTTCAAAGCTTTATTTCCCCTAGGTAGTCAGATGCCACCATTTTAGAGGGTGGGAGGAAAAAGTTCCCTTCCCTCTTTCCTCACAGGGGGAAGAAATTTCAAGAAGCTTTTTACAGGAAAAATACTTGGGGTACAGAGAAGGTAAGATCTCACCCAATTCCTCCGCATTGCTTTCAAAGTGCTTGTTGGTGATTTTGGCCTCAGCTGTTAGCGGCTTAGTGATGGGCCATGTTGATGGCCGATCTTTTCCCTGTCTGTTTGAAGAGCTGCCCCGGATCAAACGGGAGGGCTGCCGCCCTTCCGCGATCACTCAGGGGTCCTCTTCTCACTCGTCGCCCCTACAGAGCGATTTCCGACCCTCTTCAGGGTCCCCCGGCGGGAGAAAACCAGACGGTGGAGAGAGCGATTGCCCCACACATCCACCAATGCCATGATCGCAAACCGGAAGCCAGGCATTGACATTTAATTAAGTAATAAAAGAGTGCTTACTGGAAGCAGTAATAAGTAAGCTAAAACTTAAATACTTTGGACAAATAATGAGAAGGCAATCAAGACTGAAAAGGATGTTTGAAAAAACTGAAGGTAATAAAAGAGAAAAAGATCAATAGAAGCTAAAGTGACTAGATACTATCACTAATGACTTTAGGCTATTTTCAGGAGCCTATGGTCCCTATAAGTAAGAATGTCAAAATGATAAACAACTTACAGAGTATTTGACTCTGAACACCTTCAGTCCTTTAATGTAGCTGCCAACTCTTGCAAATAGAACATTCAGGAGTTTTTAGCATATTTTCTGTGGCTGGCCTAATTTGAGCACTTCAAAAGCCAGAAGAATGAAATAAAATTTTATGTATTTAAAGGATCTGACCTGTCCAGTTTGAATTCTTTTTTCATTTCTATGTTAATGTTTATGTACCCTAGTCTTTTTGGAAAAATAATAACTTTGGAGATAAAATGCTGCTATTTTTCATCAATTGTCCATAATCTAACAATGCAGATAAAAAATTGAAATGAAGAATGCAAGTATCCTATGTCTATTTCTAACCTCTTTCATGCCCTGTTGATGATTACTATTATTTGTTATATTCCTTGCAAATAAAACCATTAAAAACTTAATATCAACATAAGTATTATATTGTTTGGAGAGTATTTACTGAAAAAGCCTCACTGTTACCAAATTGCTCCTGAAAATGATTATTTTCTCTTTTAAGCAAGGTGGCTTAAGATTTCTCTGCAGAAGATCTGGAATATGACATATTCTCCAGCTCTTCTTGCAAAACAGAAAATCTTTCAGCTACAAGAAATTTATCATTCAGTTCTTAGAATAAAGGAATCATAGAATTGTGGAGCTGGAAGGAGCCACAAGAGTTTTCCTACAGTAAGCAGGAAAACTAAGTAACACATCTTCAGCTATTGTTCTTTGTTGAAAATCCATAAATGGAGAACTTATAATGTTCATAGGTAGATGATTCCATTGTTATACAGATCTTATCATCTTACCATCAAAAAGTTTTTCATTATATTCCAGCAAAATCTAGATAACCGCAATTTGTATTCATTTTTTCTGTTTCTAGTTTTTGTAGCATCCTCCCAACGTCAGCTTTTCTGTCATCTCTTTCCTGATTTTTTTTTCTCCAGACTAGACATCATACAGTAAGTCTTTCCACTTTTCTTCATGAGGATATCCTCAAGTCCCTGCATTATCTTTGTCATCTTCTACTGAACCTGTTTCAACCTGCCAATATCCTTTTGAAATTGTGGTACCCAGTACTCCACACTATATTTCATGAATAGAAGAAAAAATAGAAAAAATAGAAAAAAAAGAATAAGGACTTGATATGCCTTTAACACAGTGTTTTTTCTAATGCTGCCCAGAACTGCATTAGCCTTTGCAGTAATTGCCTTACCTGCCAATTCATATTCATCTTATTGTCAATGATCACACTCAAGTTACTACAATTTTCTCCGTTAAAAAGCATCTTGTTCCTCTCAACCAGCCTCCAAGTTGTCTAGATTAGATTGCAATCATATAATCCTAGATATAAATTAGACATCCCAATTTTATGTCATCTGCAAATCTAATGAACAACCCATCAATTTCATTATCTGGGTCATTAATAAAAACATTAAATAATTTAGGGCTCAAGATAGATCCTTGTTTGGTCCCACTAATTACTACTTTCCAACTTGATGTTGGTCCATCAGTATTAACTCTTTGAGTGGAGTTAGTTAGCCAATGGTGGACCCATCTCTCTTTTTTCCTTTTTTGAAGAAGGGATCACATTTGATTTTGCTGATTTTGTTGCATCTCTCCAGTTCTTCTTAAGATAATCAACAGACCTTCCAACAGCAAATTCTGTAAATGTTTTAGGGTACATTTAATCAGAGCTTGAAAATGAAAGCATTTAAATTAGCTATATATTCTTTTATTACATCCTTACTAGCCTTCACTCTTCTTTATGCATTTGTTTTCAGTCTGTGCTACTCAAATCACCATTTCTTTTGAATGTGAAGACAGAGGTAACAGAGGTGCTCAGCTTCTCTGTTTTCTCTTGGTCTTTCCCTATTTGAAGTAAGTATTGAGTGCCTCCTCCTTTGGCTTCATCCTAACTATTGTGAAATTTTAATTTTTCCTTGCTAGCCTTAGTACATTTTATGCCTTTGCTTCCTGAGCTCATTGTTACAGCTAAAGTTTGGTAATCTGCTGTTTCTTCCAGTTCCATTAAGTACACTTCTTTAGTATGAACTCTTTTGTAAGCTACAGTATATCTTCAACCACATAAGCTTTTTTAGATGTCTACAAGGTTTTTTGATCACTGGTATTATTTATGTGCTATTGTTGATCTTCTTTTTAAGAAGTTGCAATCGTCTACAACGGTTCTCTTCTTGAGCTATCATCTTTATTATTTCCTTTAGTTTATTAAAATCGGCCTTTCAAAATCCATATGTTGCATTTGCTGATTTTTGTTTATTATTTTATTGAACTTTTGTTAAAACCATTAACTTTATTAATGCTCTCCAAGTTCCCACTGCCCTAATTTCTTCAGCCATCTCATTCATATTAGTAAAATAGCAGAACTTTAACTGTTCTCCTTAAGAGACAAAATTATCATGTACAAAGATCCCATCAAATCAATATTTATTATGGTCATTAATAAGAATACAAGTCAAGAGTTTGTATATCTTGTGTTTGGCAGACAGCAATCACAACTACTTTATAGGGCTTTTGTGGGGAGTTTGAGATTTTTTTTTAAGTAAACAACTGACTCAAAGGATACACATACCCATACACAAACCCATCTCTCTCTTCTGGCTCATTTGGTGATCTGTACTAGACTCTTAACAAGTTATCTCTTCTGTTACCTTGCTTTTATTTTAACCTGGATATTTTCAGCCTAGAGAGTTCTAAAGTGGTAAGTTCATTCTACTGATACACACAATGCTAGCTTCTTTCTTGTCTTGATTATTACTTTGCAGCAAGGTGTATTCATCAAGCTCAAGATTCATTTCACCATTTTTTCTGCAATCACTATTACAATTGTCTTTTGCCTCATTACATCCAGTTCATCTTTTTTGTTGAGATATGCATATTGTAGAGATATGCAAGATTATGTTGACCTTCTCCTCCTCCTCTCCTCCCCTTCCCCACCCCCTAGTGATTCTGGTGGTTAGATTCTGTGTTCCATATACATTTTCTTTTATGTCTATATTTTCTGTTCTTTGTTAAAGTAGTAATTTAAACTTTCTTTTGATGCTGTATTACTTGCCAATTTATACTCTCTAATTGTCTTATGAATCTTACAATCTTCCCTAATTTAAAGCTCTCCTAACTGTCTTAGCTAACTGTGGTCCAAAGGTAGACTTTCCCTTCTAGAAAGATGAACTTAATTTCTGAAAAGCGATGTGGCATTGGGATGTAGGATTTTCCACTTGTGTTCTAATTGGCTAATAGTGATTCATTAAAGCGGTATAATAGCTTTGAATATCTAGAAACAAGCCATTTTGCCTGTTAGAATATTGGCAGGCAAGCAGAGATGGAAAGCCTTTTTGTTTGGGTTTGAATATATATGACATGATAAAATATATAAAATTGTGCACAGCATGGAAAGACTGGATGTAGACAGATTTTCTATGGTGCTTGTTACAGAAACTCTGTAGGGAGTGTGAGCTGTGATTAAAAATAAATGTAGGGAGTGTGAGCTCTGATTAAAAAGAAAACTCTTTTCTGTATAGTGCATAGTAAAATCTACTGCCATGATACAGTGTTAGCCACCAGGTTAGGCAGTTTTAAGAAGAGATAGGGAAAATTAATAAAGGAACAAGTAATATTGGTAGTATTTATTGTTAGTATATAATGCATATGATATTTATGGTTAAACATAAAGTTACTATTTTCTATAATCCATCGTTTAAATGTCAGTCATAGTCAAGACAAAAGACTATGACAAAAGAATTTCCCTCTAAAAATTCCAAGTCCAATAATAATGCTTAAATCATTACAAATTAGTCTTGTGAACGAACTTCTGACTTGCAGACTTCAAATCTTAAATGACATCTGTGATAGAATCATAGTGGAAGAAGACATTCTTCCTCATATCTCTCTGCCTATGTTCTTTTTGAAGACATCTGGGTGAGATTCTGGAATAGATAGGTCTTTGAGTTGAATAAGCAAACCTCAGATGATCATCTAAACTTATGTGACTGAAAAATCCCGATATTTGATTTTGATGAACTACCTAGGTATGGGTAATATTTAATTTGCCTCTGGAATTTAGTTTTGGAACTAAGTAATGGAAAAGGGAGAAGTAGGTGAAATGTTTTCCTGAATATACTAACTGAATTACTGTACTAAACAGGAACCTTTTAGAAAAAATATTGGCTTTTCCATACCTTTTAATATATATATTCTTTTTATCTAAAATATATTTTGTTCACTCATTTTAACAATTATAAAAACATGTAGTAAGTTTTGCAGCATTTTCCTTAGATACTGAATATTGTATTAACTATGGGTTGTATACAAGTTGCTATGTTAGAAAAAAATAAATCAGAGTCTTAGAGCCTTTGAGTAGGGAAAAAAATGTTCTGGCCTTGAAATTTAGAATTACAAAGATTATATATAAATGAAGATTTATATAGCCATGTATTGTTATGATCATTCTGAATTGCCACACTTTAAGTGAAAACAGATTTAACAAAGAAGAAAAAAAATTGTGCAAAGTGAGAATTGTAAAAGCAGAGCTGCTATTGTTTGTCACTATTGAAAGCAGCATAATAAACCTTTCCTACCCTAAAGAATTATCTGCAGATCCTTAAAGAGTTTATTTCTCATCCACTTGACTCACCTACAGTATGCTACAATTCTGAAGAATGTTATAGTGCCCTTTATATAGTATTTCTAGAGATGCAACTGTTCTCAGATCCCAAAATGTTTGGAACAGAATAATACATTCCTATATTATAATAATACAGTATTCTTTTGATACTTATTAACACGGTCAACTTAACAACACCTATTTCCCACTGAGGAAGTGTCACTTAGAGTTATTGAGGGCTGATGTTGGAGAAGGGATAATTTTAATTTCTTGAAAAAGTAAAACCAACAGCCCTGAGAAAGTTCTGCATGGCCTTGTCACTTGCCTTGTTACTACGGCCATCCAACTCATGCAGTTATAAAAATAATGTAGTATTAGTTGCTGATTACATTATGCATGAATGTCCAAAGGGAAATTTTCTATATTACAAGGTGATTCCCTCATGAAGGTCCTTCTTTCCCATAACAAGTTCCAAATATTTGGAATCCTGATATTAATTTGAAGGTTGGTGCTCCCTTTTCATTTGGTATATATCAGTAATAGCAGTTGGTTCTCATTCCAATTTGCCATCTGATCCAAGGCTTATCTGAATTCATGGTGAGGCCAATCCCAGCTTTTCATCATTATCAACATTATGCAGTTGAGAACATATGGAATTGTTTGATCTGTTTCATATACCTTCCCCCTTTTTCATAAATCAGATTACTTTGGGGGGAGTGAAACTTCATATTTCAGCGAACACTGGCAACTTTGGACCTACATGTTCCTTTGGCAGATTCTCAATGTTACTTAATATGCCCCCCTACTGCCAAATTTCTTTCTCTGTTGACATTTGTTTAGATTTCTGGGATGGACATCACAGTAAAACTCACTCAAGGATGCCATCCTGTCCATTTAAGCCAAGTACCTTTCTCCTGGCCTACTTAATATATTATAGAATGAGAGACATGATATGATTTCAAAGTACAGATATTGGTAGTTCAAACATCCTCATCCCTGCATATTTTGAAAGGCAAGAAGAGAGGAAGAAAACAATGTGGTTGCCTTTTACATCATGTCTGGATGGTATGTCTGGCTCTTAACCTATATTTGCATACAACATGTTAATTAAGCACACTTTTTAGAATTAAGCAAATTAAATTCATTCAAAAGAGTAGATGACAAATCAAACACATTGCCTGAAAATGCACAACACGCTAGGCCATTAGCCAATAAAGCACATTTTGGTCTGCCATGTTTCTGAATCTAACCTTTGTGTCTTGAGTATAGGGACCTTGTTCTTATGTCTATGTGTCAGAGTAAACAAGAGAAAAGCAAGAGCATCACAAAATGACAGTTTGATGTAGATAAATGAAGTATATATGTATTCCATTTCTGCATTTTAAGCTAAATAATACCAACATGTACATTTTAAAATGCAAAAACTTCAATCCCCAAAAGACAAGGGCAAGCATTGATATGAAAAAATATCATATATTTATCCTTTAAAGACCTGTTTTTTGCAATTCTCATTTCACATGAATATAAAGGTCTGGAATAAGACTTGTTAGAAGGACACTATCTGAAAGTTCTGAAGTGTATCAATGAAACATCTGTACAGTGGAAGTAAATTTTATAATCTATGGCTTTTGCATTCATTTTGAATCATGACATTTTTTTTAGAAAACAAAAACCAAACTCTTCCAAATACACACAGGAGGAATAAGACATCAAATCCTTGCCATTTTAATTTCATTTTCATTTTTCCCACTCTATTTGTAAAATGCATATGAAGACTTGAGCTTATTAATGCATATTCCATTTGTAACATCAATAATAATATGAAATAAGTCACATTATTAATACAAAGTCAAGGTGAAATGCTATCCTGTTATGAATTAATGTGACATGATTTTAAAAAAAATCAACAGTCAGTTAATTCAGTTATTCAAGCATACGTATTGTAATTTTTGCATAGATAGTAATCGCTATACTGGTTCCAGGGTATTATTATACTCTTTGCATAGAGGATAATGAGATATTGTTCCTGTAAACCTGCAGATATTATACTGTCTGTCAGAATATATTATAAAGCTGTGGTCTTCCAGATATTGCTGATCTGTAGTCAACATAGTTAGTAGTGAAGGATTCTAAAAAGTGTAGTTCAACAACTTGTGGTAGATCACATATTGCATGTTGCTGTTATACTTTCAGCCAGCCATGAAACAAAAATGATGAAAAATGTGTCATGATATCACAATGCAAAATTAATCCTTTCATCCTTATATCATGATATTGCAAACAAATGTGTAAAGGACATAGTTTGCATACATATTTTATCAATTGTAATTGGTTCTTTCCCCAGCTATGTAATATGAGAATTCTAAAAATGGGTCGCATAAAATGTCCTGCCCTAGGACATCTGGAATAACAAAAGTATGTTTGCCCCATTCCACACAAAATAAAATTTAAAAGTGCATTTCCTTCTCAATACTTTTGATACATGTTGTGTATATTTGTTTGGGGAAAGAAGGAAGAAAGGTAGGAAGGTAGGAAAAGAAAGAAAGAGAGAGAGAGAGAGAGAGAGAAAGAAAGAAAGAAAGAAAGAAAGAAAGAAAGAAAGAAAGAAAGAAAGAAAGAAAGAAAGAAAGAAAGAAAGAAAGAAAGAAAGAAAGAAAGAAAGAAAGAAAGAAAGAAATTGGAGGGAAATAACTCTGCTGTCAAAGTGTAGTTCTTTTTGATTCTATTAAAATGTCTCTTTTGAAAGTTAACATGCTGTGATTTTTGTCCTTTTCATAATTTCTTCCACGATGGTACTGTATTATAATGTAGAATTCTGCATCTGTGTGTGAGGTGTGAGAGTAATACCCAGAGGATGGTAGCATCTCTCATTTAAACCATAACAGAAAGATGCTTTAGCCATTTCTCTCTCTTTTTTTTATTGTTACATGTGATGTTGCCTTCATCTTTTCTGCACTGCAAGCTAAAGTAGTTTTAAGTTATTATTAAACCCTGTAGCAGGGTTTTCTGTTTAATAGTCTTTTTTGTCTTTATTCTGAGAGAGAAAGGAAGGGAGGGAGGAAGGAAATCTAAGATCCATTTTATTTTTATCTCCAATATCTTTGATGGGAAGCTAAATGAATTGCAGAAACAAAGGCAATACAGGCATGACAGGGGTTATCAATAGGAAGCAAATTTCATGCCAGTGTAATTTTGGATTCAAGAATGGATGACTATCACTGTAACTTGGCAGTGGGGAAAGACCCTGGGAAGTGAACTGAGACAAGCATTTGATATACACTGCTTATATAAACAGAGAATTCCACCCTCACCTCCACCCAGAAATTATAACAGTGATTAGAGACCATAACCTTTGGTTTAGAAATGGATGAGAAGGATGAACATGAGGTTCAATTCCAAAACCACCTATTTTCCTTTGCTGTAGGGAAGTAGCAGTGACACTACACAAAGGCTTGCTTGTGACCAAGACATGGGGGATGAGATGAAGCAAGGTCAAAGCCAGTAAAAAAAGAGCAGGCCCAAGCTCCAACTTGCAAAAGTGAACAAAAGAAACAAGCATCCCCCAAGACAAAAAGCATCAGCTTTTCTGCTTTTCTGCTTTTTCAGATATGAAAAGAACAAAAATAAATAATCTGCCAATTTGTTAAAACAATCTGCCATCCCGGAGAGAGGCAGGTTTGGAGCTTGGTCCAGGAAACAGCACACACTCACACAATTATTGTCTGTTTATTTGTTTATGATATGTACAGATTGTCCTAATTTATCATGGCTATTGGTAGCTTACAAAATAAAACAATGAAAAAAAACACCTCAAAAGATACACATTATTGAAAAAAGAAAGTCCAGGAAAAAGAAATACAGTCCAATAAACCAAAATATCGCACAAGGGATGTCTCACCCATTCTAGCCTGGAGGGAAAGCTAGGTCTGAAGGGCTTCTTTAAATTACGTTTACAAATTCCAGGATTAATGTTGTTCTAAAGGGCAGGCACCATGACATAAGTATGGAAGTGGAGTGTCCATGGTGCTCTCGGAACTTGGTTGCTTTCTTGCAGACATTTTATTATCCAAACTAGGTAACATCATCAGTGGCCTGATGTCTGTATTTTTAGATGATAAACAGGTTACTTGCGATATGATGATAGCTGGCCACCCATTCCGGATAATGATTTTTAGAAATATTTGTAATTGACTTTAGCACCCCTATCACCACTAATTTGAGAGCTAGAATTTATTCAAGATGCTTTGGTGTTCCATTGTAACAGGCAACATTTAAAGAATCAAAGAATAGCACCAAAAAAAAGAATCTTTCAGTGCCTAGTATTAGGTCTAAAAATCATGTCTTTTACTTTAGGAAATCAGATCCTACTGTAGATGTGTCAAGATCTCTTATTCGAATAACTTTTTTCAAGACCTCACATTCCTTTTTTTAATTCCAATTTTGGAAACCTGTTTTCCTGGTAACATATAAAAGAGGTTGTGAAGAGCTTGCCTCCCTCCCCATTCCCTTGAGTCCTTCTGACACAGCTGCTTCATCATTGTTGCTTATGCCCTTGCTCTGCCAGCAATTGGCGTTAATTTTGTTCTAAGTACAGTTCATCTTCTATCTCTACCTTCAAGCCATATAGGCAATCTATTGTAATTGTAGCTTTTATATCATCTTGAAGATGCCCTTCACCTTGGCTTTACCCATATTTCTTTGTTCATCCTGTTTTCCCATGTGATACCAACTTAATATCTTTCCAGCACTGCTATGCAGTTCAAAGCTTGTGCTTTTTTCTTATCTCGGCAAGTGGGAAAGACATTTAATCTATCTCTAGCTTATATACAAGATTGACACAACACAGTCTAAAGTGGCTTCTTGAAACAAAGGACAGGAAATAGATAGCTACTGATATATTGCTGAATAGTCTCACATTATAATAGGGGGGCAACTTTTAATCTGTGGAAAGCCACAAGCTGACCCTTTCCTGTAGAGAGCTCTCATAGAGAGAAACTGCTATCCATGCTATTTTTAACTTTACAGAGGGGTTTTCAGGCAATACTAATTTGTAATTAAAACAATGAATTACTGGGGGGGAAATGGCACCTAGAAGACACACAAATTTATTACTGTTTGTTTTTGTTTATCACTAGATCCCTTTCACTAGATATTTCAATAGAATATAACCTGAGAAAGAAGCACTTTATAAACATGACCATTGTTGGCAGGGGGAAGAAAAGTGAATATGGGAATTATGAAAGAAGACGTGATAGGCAGACAGTGGCTACTGGCAACCCAGAAGTTAGGTATGATATTTTCTTCCACTGATGAGCTACACAGACACAGACACAGACAATACAATAAGAAATGTTATTTTCCATTTAGTCCGTGAAGAAAATTTGTTAAAATTTCTTATAATGCAATGAATTTTTTTACAATGGAGTTTCTGAATTCTAGTTCAGAGGTTTTGTAATGAAAGTCTTTTTTTCAGAAAAGGACACTGGGTATTCAGTGTTTGGGGAACTGAAATATTTTCCCACTGGTTTGGGGACAGTGCTATTTCTGATTTATGCCCATTTATTTCTTATGCAGAGATTGAGCAGTTTGTCCAACTTAAAATAAAGTTGGATAATAACATTTGTTACCCTGGAAAATAAACAAAAGGATACCATGGCCATTTGATTTTGTGGATAATAGTACAGGTCCTGTTGCCAAGGGGACAGTGCTGGCATCCAGGTCTGTTGAGGTTTCCTTCTAGTGTTGTACCACTGTCAGCTCAATTCACATATCATCACAGCACAAACAAGGTACAAGATGTTTTTTTAAAAGAAATGTCTTTATGAAATTCATTTCATCCTCAATCCATAGTGGAGGCAGTGAAAAGTCATATTTAACAGTTGTAGTTTTAAAGCAGTCTTTTCTCCTGTTACAATTTTTTTTGCAGTGACATGTTCTACGGTGCTTTCTTGACAATGTAGCTGGTATCACATTAAGATGCTGAGTTTTACCTTACTGTTCTTTGGCAAGTTTAGGCTGAAACAATCTCATCTCTTTCTTCTAGTTACTGGGCATAGACCTCTATGGCAATTTTGACTTGGGGCTATAGCAGATTTCTGGGTTTTGCAGATACAACTCTCTACCTAATGCTTGACTGATGTTTTAGAAAGTTTTGGTCAGACATTACCCAAGCTCCTTGGGTATTATTATTTTAAATGAATCATCTTCATCTTCATAAATAACTTAACTGAGAAGCCATAGAGCCATGGTGGTACAGAGGTTAGAATGCAGTATTGCAGACTAACTCTGCTGACTGCCAGCAGTTCAATCCTGACCAACTCAAAGTTGACTCAACTTTCCATCCTTCCGAGATGTGTAAAATGAGGACCCAGATTGTTGGGGGCAATATCTGTAACCACTTAGAGAGGGCTGTAAAGCACTATGAAGCAGTATATAAGTCTATGTGCTATTGCTATATATCACTGAATACATCACTGAATACATCACTGAACCTGTGACTGTTACTCGTGTAACTTCATAGGTTGTTCCAAGCACCCAATCTATGCTAAGGAGAGTACTTTGATTGTTTTCCTGCTACAGGTGATAGTCAGTGAAAGATAAATAAAATTTTCCCTAATCTCTCTGTATAAAATGGTAAGGACAATACCGCTTACTAACCATTTTATATAATTAAACCATCAAGGAAGAACAATCATCAACTTATGATCACAATTGGGACTGAAATATCTGTTGCTAAGTGATATGATCATTGAGTCATGCCCAATTTTACGACCTTTTTTCCATAGTCACTAAGTGAATCTGGTTTATTCCATTTACTTTGCTTGTTGGAAGCCTCTTGGGATGGTCACAAATAGCAATCATGTTACCTGGGATGCTGCAACCATCAGAAATACATGCCATTTACCAAGAGCTGAACTTTGATTGACCAACCACGACCAAGGGGAAAATGCTATAATCACAAGTGTGATGACCGGTTATAAATCACTTTATTCAATGGCATCATAATTTCAAAAGGTCGTAAAAAAAGGGTTGTAAGTGAAAGACTGCCTGGAATGCAGCATGACAAAATGTACACAGAATGGGAACAAAAATTAAACTATGATTGTGTTGAAAATTAATATAGAAGGAAAAATTAAGAGATCAAAGATATATAACCCATGGTTTGTTATATCACCTAAGTCTGTCCTCCTGTCTGTTGAATATACAAAACAAGGTTAATTGGGCTTAAATTTTTAGAACAAGAAAGTAATTGTGATTTAACATTATAAGTAGAACCTAACAGAAGAGTTAACAGAATAATGTAATTTAAAAGGAAAAGATCAAATAGGAAGGAAGGTTAAATGTAGAGTAAATGTTTATATACATGCAAACAAAGCGACAAATATTTCCACACTAGCAATTTATAGCATAATCCTGTTATCATTATGGTTGTATATTATTAATTAAGATAGGCTTTAGATTGCTACTGTGGCTTGGTGATGTAATAAATCTCTTAAAGAAAATATTGAGCATTATAGTCAGCTTAAAGCATTTTAATGAAATTAAAAAGATAGGTAATAGTAATAATGCTATCACTGAAGGATAAAAGAAAAGTAAAAGAAACTGCAGCAAAGTCTTCAAATCATGTAAGTCATGCCAAGCAGAAGATTTGATTATGCCACCACCGATATTATTAAACTTTTAAAGAAAGTATGGTCTTTCATCAGTTAAGATGTTGGTCAAGAATTGGGGAGACTCAGCTTTTAGTTTCACATTTTTATTAGTTTATTGATAAACTTGAGGGAGCAATTTGTATCAATGAACTAATTGGAGTTAATTGAACTTATATTGGAGTGATATATATATAATTGAACGAAGGCTCTAATGTAGTTTTGTGTTTTGGGTTGTGGATTTAAAATGAAGGGTTTTTTTCCCGTTAGATAAAATATTTGAGTATTTTTTAAAGTTAGTAAATTATCAAAACTAGAAAAAGTTTTTTCCATTTAAGGTTAAAAGAAATTGAAATAATATAGATGATTCTCTTAATATGAATTATGATAAAGATCAATGAGTAAACAGAAACATATATGATTCCCCACAGCAAGGAGAAGCAGAGATGGTCAAATTGATTCTTTTATCCAAAGAAGAGAATATATTTAACCTTGTTTCCATTTGGAAATTGCTTCTGGATTTTGTGCTTGCAATGAAAAAAAAATGAAACTTAGATTTTGTTTTTGCTATTTAGATCAATGTATTGTTATAGAAATGGCTAGTATATACTGTTGTGTAAAAGAAAAAAGTTGAGGTTGTAACGTTGTTATCTTCTACTGTGCTAAAGAGAGTTGGAAGTTGGTGCCTTTTTCTTTCCGTTTCTCTCTTTACATCATTTTTTTTCCTTTTCCCTCCCCCTCCTCCTAGTTTTCTATTACTTTTTTCAATTTCTCTTTGTATTTTATATTTTGATAAATAAGAATTGGGGAGACTCAGCTTTGAGTCCATCTTTAATCAAAGAAATTCACTAGGTTACTTTGTATCAGTTACAGTTTTTCAGATTACTCTAACTTGTGGGTTATTCTAATGAGACAAAAAATGAAGGAGGGAGTGTGTACATTTTCTTAAATTTCTGGTGGAAAAAAGATATAAAATTTAAAGGGTTATTTAATGAACGTAAAAAGAGAGAAATGGTGTTGATGGTAGCAATTCTTGTACTTTAATTAATATGCTATCTATCAGAACTTGGATTCTGCTAAAAATAGATTCATAATATGTGTGCTGATGTTTCCACTTTCCAGAAAGTAGATGGAAAATATAATACATTAGCAGCACCATTTATCTATGAACCAAACTTCTAGGCCACCTGACTTCAGATGACTCTGGATACTTAATATTTACAGAAACAATAAAATCAACAAGAAAACCGAATATAGTAGATAATGTCACCTGACTAGACTAAGATAGGTTGATCAGGCTAAGAAATCAATGCTATATAGGTCAAGGGTACAGATATCACAATAGATATAGTAATAGAATCTTGCAAGTATGAAAGTGCTTCTCCCTTTAATTTTGTGTGAACTGGCAAAAGGCATGTCTGACAGGTTTTCTCAAATTATTTTTTTAACCCAGGCACAAACTCCACTTATATGATTATTGCCTTGGTAATGGCTCTTCCTTCTTCCTTCTGTGAAAAAAAAGATTAAAAAGGGGTGATCAGCAGCCAGATGGATGTACTCATCTATAGCAGCAATGAGTGCACCATTGGGAAATCTGAAGGACCAGGAAATAGATTGTCCTAGAAAAAAATCTATGTGGCTGCTAAGAGTTGACACCAACTTAATAGTAAAAAATCAGTCAACCAAGGAGAGGATCTTATGAAAATCTGTGAGATTCTTCTATGGATATAAGATTATGGAATGGATCATATAGCAAAAACTGGGGAAGCCAATTAAACAGCAAAGATGTTTATTTATTTGTAAAATGTATTGGCAACCCATCTTATCACAGGGTAACTATGCATGCTGATGGATGATCTCACCCAGTGACTTCAGGTAGATGTTTAAAAGGAATGGAAAGAGTACTTAGCATGCCACAAGAAGTGGCTGAGGGCTGGATCTCTCACTTCCTATCAACACAGATTGGGACTGACCTTGGAGAAAGGAGATGAACCAATACAAAACTGTGCTGCCCAGTCCCAGACCCCATAGCCGGCCCCAAA
The DNA here is from genome assembly GCA_023970755.1 of Azemiops feae. Lineage (NCBI taxonomy): Eukaryota > Metazoa > Chordata > Lepidosauria > Squamata > Viperidae > Azemiops > Azemiops feae. The sequence goes on from JALGBA010000038.1 coordinate 888,100, forward strand.
GGACACATGGTCAATGATAATGAAGGCCACTCAGAGGTCAAAGAGAATAAGAATGGTTGTACTACTCCCATCCTGCTCTTGCTAGAGATCATCAACAAATGTGACCTATGCCAGGTTGAACAATGTTGAAAAGAGATGAACATCAGACATTGGAGTAAGATTCTTTTATAACTATCATCATAACGGATCACTTTAGGGCAATAAAAGTGGCAAACACAGCATTTTAAAAAATAAAGCGGTACCTGTGGCTTTCAAGTAATGTATGGTCTTGTATATGGAGAATATTTGATAGAGAAGTCGGCTAGGGAAGGATAAGACATGAAGTTGGCAAGGTCAGACACAGAGCTTTCCAGATGAGGCAGAACTATTGTATAAACAAATGAGCACATGCCTCCCTAACTCAAGGTCATAAAGGAAGTAACCAATTTGCCTTGCACTTCCCTTTTGAAAAAGTGTACGAAAAATGCCTAGAATTTAAACTTTGGAGCACACACTATGCTGCATGTAGGCTTGAACTGTGTGAATTGTAGTACGTCGATCTTTGAACTTCATTATTTTCTGTAATTAAGCTAACCATGTTGTGTTTTTGAGCTTCTACTAAAAGCAAGCTCCTGAATTAGGGATTAGTGTCTGGGGAGTTGAGATGCACTGTTGTTACTCCCAGCACTGTAGAAAAAGAGCCTGCAATTCAAGACCAAGATCAAACAATGACTACAAATCTTGCAGATTGCCAATAGTTGATTAATTTATCAATTATTATTTTTTTCATTATCAGAATCAAGTTGTAATTGGATTGGTAAACTAACAAGGAAGAATATAATCCTTCACAATCTGCAATTTCCATGTCAGTTTCAAGTAAGAGTTACCAGATGTTGCTGGAGTAATTTTAGTACTACTTTTCTGAATATCCCCTTCCCTTCCTGACAAATAATATAGGAATCTTAGTAAATTTATAACTTTACTCCGTATGAGTTAAAAAGTGACCTGAGGATTTTCATACTGACCAATTTCAAATAGGGTTTATGATTGGACTGATGTTCAGAAGAGAACATTCAGTCCCAACCTCTAAGTCATTAAAGGTCAAGGCATCTAGAAATTAAGCAGAGCTTAATTAAGTCATTCTTATTATTTTTCAGACTTAGATGGGTTCTGAAACACAAATTCAGCCTCTGACCCACTTTACTGAAACATTCAGCACATGTAAAGATGCTTTTCCCACATGGCTTATCTAATTCCCTCTCTGGGTTATAGAGAAAATCCCTTATAGATGTATGCTGTACCATTTCAACTCACAATTGGCAGACACCAGTCTTTGCAACTTTGTTTAATCTTCCTACTTTGGAAGGGATGGCTGCAGGTTCACAATCCACATCCACACTGAGACCAGAATAACATTTCCTTTAATCACTGATTTGGAAATTCATAACCCAAAGGCTTTACATCTCAGTGTTCATCACCCTGTAGCAGGACCTCAAATCTTACTTGCCAAATAAGTGGACTAAACTGAGTTTGAAAAAATGCAAATCTTGTAATCCTGAATTATCCACCTATCATTTTACAGAAATGCTCCTAACCTTTTTTTGTTAAGTGGGAAGACTTTTATTTAGACAATGAATTCAGGCTACTGAATCTGCAACCATTAAGAATCATTATTCTCTCCTGATCTCTTTGAACAGCTGAAGAAGGCATACATGTTTACCAAATTAAATCTGAGATGGATGGAGGTACAATATGATTTGCATGATCGTGATGATAATTTGTTTTTGATTCTTATCGGGAAATATGAATAAACTATTATAACTATTCTAATTATTGGAACTGGACTAGGGAATGTATTTGACAATGAAAGCAGAAGCCTTATAAATGCCCACACCTTTCTGCTATAAGGTGTCAGAAAGAGGCAAAGATAAAGAGGCAAAAGATAAAGAGATCAGAAAGGGAGGATATCTCACCAGGATGAGCAGGGAGGAGATAAAGATCTATTTTTCCCATCATCCTCATTCCATAGGTCAGGGGTGTCAAACTTGCAACATCACGTGACGTGTTGCAACGTATCATGACTTTTTTGCCATTGCTGGCAATGAGGTGAGCGCGGTTTCACTATGATGCATCCGGCCTGCAGGCCAGTAGTTTGACACCCCTGCCATAGGTAGTAAAAATTTGAAAATTATGATATTATCAGTTCCAGAAATGACCTGTAGTCACCCAAACCAAAAGTGGGGAGAGGAAGTCATGTGACACCTCCAAGAACAGAACAGAAGAGAGAGAGAGAGAGAGAGAGAGAGAGGTGGTATAATGCATGCAGCAGATGAGGCAGGTTCTCAAGTGAGAGAGAAATGTTATAAAGAATAAGGAGGTGTGTTCCAACCACCAGGTTGTTGACTGAAGCCTGGAGGGAGGAGAAAAAGACTTAGACTTTAAAGCTTGAAGAAGACATAATTTTGACTGTGTGTATTGAAGCTCCTGAATGTCTAGACTTATTGCTCTAGCTGGCAAAAAATTGGACTAGAAAGGGATGGTTAAAATGTTGTTTGAACTTCCAAGCATGTCTTCTCCATCTTGCTTTGCTCACCTGCAATCATGTATCCAATCCAATTGAGGTCCATACAATTCAAGAAGTTATCGAGAACATAATGACATAATAACTTATCTATCTTAAAAAATTCAAAATTTTGGGAATTGTTCCAACACAATTAGTGAATATTTGCACCATGTTTGCCATTTGCACCATTGTTTGCCACTGCAAAAAATGTCCACTTCTGAGGCAAGAAATACAAAAAATTATGTTGTTAAACTTAAAATAGGTTTGGCATACAGATCAAAGTCTGTATTTTTGCAATAAAAAGGTCATTGTCAATTTTCATCCTAGCGGGGAAAAACATATATAGTAGTTAAACTTGAGCGAGAAAAACTGATACAACTGCTCCAGCACAAGGAATGTCTATTTATTTCACAAATTTATAAACAAAATAAAAGAAGTACAAGAGAAAAGGAATACACATGTCTTAAAAATGTAAGGAAGTTACTATCATATTGACCTTTGGAAAAAACCTATGGTCAGCTACCCTAGTACATTACGTAGTTCAATACAGCTGAACACAGTTCAACATTTTTATCATATTATAGATAACACATTAGAATCTGTAGCCTTGACCAGATCATTCATAAAGAATGTGACAAAGAAGATTGAGGGCCTGTCAGCCTTGCATTCTTTATTTCACATTGTTCATCCATCAAACCAGATCTCATAAATGTATAATATTATGTAGACTAAAGAGGTAAAATGTCATATCTCATGAATTATCTTATTCAGGCTGAAAAGGCAAAATACTTTTGATTAAAGTAGCTAGCATGAATAAATGCATATCTCTAACATGCTTAGAAACCTGCACTCTTGTGGAGTATGCTGTTATCAGAAACATTAAAAAGTTTCACTGATGTTTACCATTTAATGTTATTTCTCATTATGGGTTTAAGTACCTAAATACATAGCTAGATAATCACATGCTAGCCAGAAGTTAATAAGCTACTTTCCTACATGACCCACTTTTGACATTACTGGAATTTATCCAACTCCAGCATAACACATGTAACTTCCACTCCAATCAATCAATCATTCAATCAGTAAATATTCTTAAAAAAATTATACTCCTAGGTTTTGTATGTATACCTAGATATGAGGATCATATAAAGTGGACCAAATAGACTGCACAGTCAATTTAGATTTTTATTTCACCAGGTGCTACTGATATTAAGACATTGTTCAGAATCCAAGAAGGCCAACAATTTAAAAACTTTTTTTTTAAAAGCCAGCAATATTTCAAACAAGTTAGAACAAATCTAAATTTTAGGGAGATTCTTGATCATCCAGGTCATGTTTGTCCCAAAGATGCTTTTTCCAAAAGGCAACTGTATTTTCTTGGCCTTTTTGCCTTCAAAAATGTTTCACTTCTTAATATCAGCAGCATGAGATACCGGTGAAATGAAAATCAAAATTGACTGTGCAATCTATCTGGTCCACTGAAAATTACATCCCAATATGAAATTCACATTTTATTAAAATCAATAGCTAAATTTAGATTACTTTCAATGGTATGAGTTTGCATTCTGTGTGTTCTGAGCTTTAGAACCACCATAAAATAATTAGTATAGACAGAGTGAAGGTTATGTATAACTTTACAGTCACACTATTTTAAAGTCTATCAATTGTAAAGTTAAGCATGTCTTCTATATCAGGGGCCCCCAACGCCCAGGCCGCAGCCCACTACCAGAACTTAAGCTATTTGGAACTGGGCCATGGAAAGGGCAAACCTGTGTGCATCCCCACCTGAGTGAGTAGTGGACAAGCATGTGTGTGCGCACGCTCCAGTTGCGTGAGCTGAGAGCACGCATGCCTGCTTCTCGTGAAATTAGCTGTGTGCTCATGCATGCTTGCCTGCTGCTTGTGCGGAACCATCCACTCTCTCCCCCTGGCTGTTCTGCAAAGCCAGAAAGGTTGGGAAATTCCATTTTGTATGTTACAACAGGGTGGGAATTTATTCCCATTCTCTTTATATTAATTATACTTATAAGAGCCAACATGTAAAGATTTACACTTTTAAAATTAATATCAGTAAGACAATATAATATCATACGTGCATTGGTGGCACAGTGGTTAGAATGCAGTACTGCCGGCTACTTCTGCTGCCTGCCGGCTGTCTGCAGTTTGGTAGTTCGATTCTCACTGGCTCAAGGTTGACTCAGCCTTCCATCCTTCCAAGGTTGGTAAAATGAGGACCCAGATTGTTGGGGGCAATATGCTGACTTTGTAAATGACTTAGAGAGGGCTGTAAGGCACTGTGAAGCGGTATATAAGTTTAAGTGCTATTGCTATCTCATATCTGAGAAGAGTATTTTACAATATTCTAGTTACTGAATTTAATATCTATGTTTATTTTTTTTAGAATATTAAATATTCTGGATATATTGTTTTTATCTTACTGGTAAGAAAATAATATATGAAGTGACTATTTTAGACTAAAAAGTGTCCATGTTCTCTAACTATCTGGAAAATTGCCACAATTGTACTTCTGTATAGAACAAGAGTTCTATTCCCTTTCATTACATAAGCACTAGTATCCAGTAATTTTACTGCAAAACCTCAAATGTGTCAGTTTTGTTTGAAAGTTATTCAGATAATAATAATGCAGACATAATGGAATGAAAATAGGAAAATTTTCTTTCCAAAACTATATGAAGAAGGAACTTGAAAACAGGCAATGTATAGTCATGATCACTTTTTCTATGAAAATATTGTCTTTTCCCCCACCAGTTTATATCCAAAATGACACTTTTTCTGTAGCTTTACATTATGTGTAGAGGCTCATATGCAAGCCTAAATCAGATCATGGCTACTCAGAAGTGTGGGAGTTTCCAAGAGATTATAAACCCAGTGACAGAGACTAGATGATTCTGACCCCACCGATAAAGGTACAAAAGATACTTTTATTGTTTGCCGTATGAACATTACATGGAATTCTGAGAAAGCCCAATTCTCATTATATAAACATATTTGCTCAGTTCAGCTTGTCCCAGATATTTTGCACAACTGCCTTGAAAGGGTACTCTAATCTAGCAAAAATGAGGTACTACAAATAGCCATGTTGTCAACTTTAGAATGAGCATGGCTGCAGCCATTTTTTCCTTCTCATTTCTAGTTGACACATAGCCCGGAGGGAGGGGGGTTGCCAGATGTTGCACTAGAGAAAACAGACTTTCTCTCTTGGATTCTCTCTCATGGGAACCAAGGTCATTGGCTGCTCCTGAGACTGCGGGCTGGGCATTTCATGAAAAGCCCACCAACAAGCTGAATGGGGAAACATAGTTGCTTGCATAGCCTTAGGGGTGGGATTTCTTAACTTTGTATGGGGGAATTGTTATGCATCTCTTCAGACTTGGTTTGACTTTTGAAGTGCCGATACTCTGTATCAATAAACATGTTCTTTGCGGAATTTGCAAGCCTTGGAGTTCTGCTTTATTTGTCTCTGCCTGTCGGAACCATGACATTAAACCAAGTCTCTCAAAAAACTTCATTTCTTGGGGTGCTGGGCCCCGGCCACCTACCCACTCACTTTTGGGAGAGCGATAAAGACCCGGTGAAACCTCAAGATGGAGGAGAAAGTTGAAACTGTTACTAGCGGCAATGGGACTCAGGCTGTCAGAGCGCAGGCTGGCACTCCAGCCACCGAGGAGGTGTCACTGGCAGGGGCTCGGCTGAAAACCAGGTTGATCCAACCTGGGAAACTGGTACCGCAGGAAGGAATTACAGCCTTAGCGGACCTTTTCCAAGCCAAGGCTGCCCCTCAGCGCAGGAGCACTCCTGTAACCGCTGGAGAGGAGCTTTTATTGCTGCCATCCCAGGGTTCTTCATCTGCGGATGGAAAGAAAGGAAAGGGCTCAATGGAATGGGACGATTCCGGAGAATAGAGATTTCAGTCAGCAGTCCACAGCCCCTCGCTCAAACAACTGAAGGAGAAGTTCATCCAGCTGGAGGTAAAAGATACAATTCCTGTTACCTAGGAGGAGGGTGCCATGGGGAGAAATGCCCAAAACTATCCATCTCTCCCTCCCCCCTCGCCGGAGTTCCAGCCTGTGCTGCTTCACCCATCCCCCCACCAGCTGCGATACTGAGCCCTGTACCACAGCCAAGCCCACTACCATGGCCTCGGGATGCCAGTCCCAGAGACCAGCCAAGAGAAGTCCGGAGAGTGATGCAGCCACGTCCCCAGGACCAGCAAGTCGCCCAGGATCAGCAGCAGGCGCAGGTGGCCCCGCCAAAATTTGAGGTGCCTCCCATCAAGCCCACTTTCGATGGGGATCCTGAAAAGGTGACCTTCTTCCTAAATCAGGTGTGGGCTCATTTGGATCGCTACGCTTATGCCTACCTGGATGGGGCTATGATGGTGAATGCTGTGGTGGCAAATTTGGAGGGGGAAGCTGCTGACTGGGTGACCAACCTCCATGATGAGGGGGCTCCTGAATTGAATGACATTAATCTATTCATGGAGCAACTGAGGGTCAGTTTGAAGATGAGTCGCGAGTCCTGATAGCCAAGAAAGAAATCCACCACCTGAGGCAGAGAGGTCGCCCCACAAAGGAGTACATCTGTGAATTCAGGAAAATTGCTAACCGGTTGGGGCAGTGGCCTGAATGATCACTAGTCAATTACTTCAAACAAGGGCTAGATCGCGACTTACTTCAAGCCTGCATCATTCGAGGTTTTCCTAATCTATTATGTGAGTGTTACCGTATGGCAGTGGTGCTAGACATCAAATTGGATTGTCCCAAAACGTCAAACATCACCAAAGTCAAGCTACCGCACGTCCAAGGGAAACGCCTCTATGGCCGACGTCCCCAAGCCTCTGCAGCCACCAGCGTCTCCCAAGCACCAGCCAGGGCTCCCATTAAGTGCTACTGGTGCAGTCAGATGCGTCATTGAGCTGTGGAGTGCCCCACTCTTCACCCACAACCTAGGAGCGTGCCAGTTGCTGCCGCAAAACCACGAAGGGCTCCCAGAGGGAGGAGAGAAAGAACCAACTGGGCATGTCAAGGTCTGGACGTTGAAGCCTCCCCTCCTGCTGAGCTTGAAGCCAAGCCCCCAGCTGAGGTGCAACAGATGCCGGCACCATATGACAGTGACAAAGAAGGCGAGGAAGACCCCATGGTGAGTTGGCCCATTCCCCTTTTGCCATTCCCGCCAGAATAGTAGTGCTCAAAATAGGAGCTCATATGAATTTGAATATCCTAATAGACTCGGGGTGCTCTCGATGCTTAATAAATCTAGTCACTGTACTGAAACTGGGCATCCAAGCCAAGCTATTGCCTCGTCTCTTGGGGTTTGAGCAGGCCGATGGGTCTCTCATTGGGGGTGCTCCTGCCACACACCTAACTGAACCCATATGATTAGAAATGGGTCAGCATTGGGAAATCATCCATTTTGTGGTGGTCCCGAAGATGACTGAAGCAGTAATTTTGGGGGTAGTGTGGCTTGACAAATGGTGTCCTCACATCTGGTGGGAGGAGGGAATGTGCAAATTAAGAATAGGAATGGGACCGTCCCCACCTGAGACTGATGATAAAACAAAGACACTGGCCATTTGAGAAACTAATGGGAAGTCCCGTGAAATCCTAAAAACTATAGCCAAAAAGTTGCCGGGCATTCAACTTGTCCCTACTGAGTACCAAGATTGGGTAGAAGCCTTTAGTGAGAAGGAATGTGAAGTCCTCCCCCCACACTGGACTACTGACTGTGCTATTGAAATTCTGCCCAGCGCCAAGCTCCCCAAACAAAGGATGTACTCTATGACACCCGAAGAGATGAAAGAACTAAGAGAGAACATTGATAAAAACATAGCTAGGGGTTTCATTTAGCCAGCCAAATCACCCGTGGCCGCTCCCATGCTTTTCAAAGAAAAGAAAGATGGCTCTCTTAGATTGTGCATTGATTTCCGTTCTCTCAACGGTGTCAGTATGGAAAATACGCACCCCCTCTCCCTGATGAAAGACATGTTGGCCCACCTGGGCAGTGGAATTTTTTTTACCAAGCTGGATATAAGAGAAGCTTATTATCAGATCCAGATTAGGGAGGGGGATGAATGGAAAACAGCCTTTAATTGCCCTTTGGGGAGTTTCCAATTTAAAGTGATGCCTTTTGGACTGCAAGGGGTCCCTGCTGTATTTATGCAATTGATAAATTAAGTGCTCCATGATCATTTATACGAAGGGGTTTTAGTTTATCTTGATGACATCCTTATCTACACTAAAACCATGGATGAGCACATCAAATTAGTCTGTGATGTATTAAGAAAACTGTTGAAAGCCAAACTGTATGCAAAACTGTCAAAATGTGAATTTCACCAGACACACATTGACTACCTGGGATATCGGATTTTCAATGAGGGAATAGAAATGAATCCTGCCAAAGTCAAAGCAGTTTTGGAATGGCAACCCCCACACACCCGTAAACAGCTTCAAAGCTTTCTAGGGTTTGCCAACTTTTATCATCAATTTATTCCTTCTTTTGCAATGATAGCCATTCCAATCACCGACTTACTCAAAACAGGCAAAGGGGGGGGGGAACCCTGACCTTGTCAGCCATTGCAATGGTCATTAGAATGCCAGGCAACATTCAAAAACCTAAAGACACTCTTTGCAGCTGAACCAGTCCTTAAACACCCTGACCCCGGGCAACAATTCATCATTCAAGCTGATGCAAGTGACGTGGCCGTGGGTGCTGTTCTGTTATGAAAAAATCATAGAGGAGAATTACAACCTTGCGCTTGCACTTCCCGGAAATTAACTGAGACCGAGAGAAGGTGGGTGGTTTGGGAGAAAGAGGCTTTTGCAGTTCATTGGGCGTTGCTGACATGGCATCATTTCTTGGAAGGGGAGGAATTACCTTTTGAGGTGTGGACTGATCACAAAAACTTGGAGGCTCTCAAGACCCCTCATAAATTATCCCCCAAGCAAGTTCAATGGGCTCAATACTTCAACTGTTTTAATTTCACCTTAAAATATATTCTTGGAGGCAAGAACTTTCTGGCAGATGCCTTGTCTAGAATGCCCCAGTTCAAAAGCAACAGAGAGGAAGTAATTAACTCCATTATTCCTTTGCCGCAGTCCACATCCCAAATAACAACCAGATCGCACACACAGAGGCCCCCTACGGGTCCTGACGATCAATCATTAAAGGAGCTAAAGGAGAAGTTAGAGACTGATGCCTGGTTTAAAGATAACAGGTCTATAATGACTTTAAGAAGGGGATTAGCTTGGAAAGGTTCTAAGTTATACCTCCCAGAAAGCCTCAGACTTCAGGTGTTGCAACGGAGTCATGACGCTAAGCAAACAGGTCACTTTAGATTTTTAAAAACATTGTATCCAGTGCGGAGGCAATTCTGGTGGCCGAAAATGAAAAAAGACATTGAGAGTTATGTAAAAAGTTGTGCCACTTGTGCTACCATGAAGAAACGTCCTGGAAAACCACCAGGTTTATTGCAGCAAGTGGCCAACCCCTCTCAGCCTTGGGAGGAGATAGATTTTATAGTAGAATTACCTGAGAGCAAGGGGAACACTATAATATGGACTGTAATTGATCTATTTTCCAAGCAGGCACATTTCATCGCTTGCTTGGGACTTCCTTCTGCCCAGAAACTAACCAAACTGTTTTTGAAGCACATATACCGACTCCATGGTGCCCCAAAGCAGATTATCTCTGACAGGAGGGTACAGTTTACTGCAAAATTCTGGAGGGAGTTTGTTAAACGCCTGGTGATTAGTTAGTTTGCCTTGTTAACAAAAGTAGCAGAGTTTAGAAAGCAGATTTTTGCTTTTAAACACCATGAATAATCATAACAACTGATGTGTGTGTGTGTGTGTGTGTGTGTGTGTGTACTAGTCAAGAGTGTTAGATAGGAACTGAGTTTAGGTCCACATAGTAATGATGTTAAACACTCATTCTTAGGCAATCTTATTTCACTGAGTTGTGAGTATAAATAATGTATTATTTCATGTGGATAAATAACTAGGGTAACTAGTATAAACTAATCTGCCTCAAGTTAGTCTCTGGAATGTTAACTGTATTATCTTAAATTTTACATCCAGCATAAATTTAGGGAATCAACCATATAAAATCAAAAAGAATGTTAAACAGTTATATTAGGTAACTAGCTTTTTTTATATAAAACAAAACAAACTAAAATTGATCGGGTGGGGGCGGAGAGAAAAGAATGACTGAATTTAAGGTCACCAACACTTGATGTTAAAGCTATACTAATTTACAATGAAACTGAAAGCATCGGCTTCATATGACCTTCATGAAAAATACACCCTAGAGAGTTTATTGACATTATATATGTGAGTAACAGAATGGGGAACAAGTGACTCTTGACAGAAATCTCTGCTTGCAATGGGGTTTTAATCTACTGTATGTTTATGTGCAGCTGATTGAATGATAAGAATATGCATCCCAGTAAAAAAGAGCTATATTTGATTAGGAAGTAAACAAGCCAAAATTACTTCATTATTTAGTCATTGAAAGAAAATCAATTGCTAAAGCATAACCCTGATAACAATACCAGTGCAGCCTCTAGGCATATTAGGGACACGAACAATTACAATACTAAATAAATAAGGGCCAGACCTTGAAATGATATAATCACTGACCATTTTGTTCTTCACAAATTTATAATTTCTGTATGTGAGAAATGTATTCTAAGCTTGCCTGTGTTTAGGATTGTAGAAATGTTACCAAATGGGAATATTTGTGTAAAAGAAAATGAATACTGTGTAGCAATAGACTCTGGAATTTGAGATTTCTGCGTATAGGAATCCACTGGACTGATATAGTTCAGCAAGAGAAGGTTGGCTTCCTGAGCAAATATAATCATTGAGTCCATTCCCCATTATTTTTCCATATAAAGAAGAAAATCTCATAAGCATATTTCTTTCTCTCTCCCCCCCCCCCCACTTTCCCCTGCTTCTTCTTCCTCCTCGTTTCAGGCATATAATATTAAGTGACCTATCTTATACAATGAAATAACTATGAACCACTTCTATTTGTGTCAGCAACACACATGAATAATTACAAGTAAACCTGTGGATTTGCTGGTTATCTATACATATTACAATTAAGATCATATAAGGATCTTGTAATGCTTTTTTTTTTAAATCAGTCATCAAAAGAAAATACAGACTATGTGGTAAAATGCTTACTGTGCAGGATTACAGGTGAGGAGACCCAGTTTCTAGTTTATTCTCAGCCACAGAAACCCATTGAATGGCTTTAGGTCATTACTCTCTCAGCCAAATCTATCTGACAGGGATGTTGTTGTAAGGAATAATAGAAGGGAACTCTGCCCTCAGCCCTGATATTTTTAAAAAAGCATGTAAGTCTAATAAACAGATAAACTTCAATCTGAAACTTATATAGTTTATTGAATAAATTAATTCTATGAAGTATATATTACTAATATAATTCAAGTTAAATTATGCCAAAACAGTTTTCTTCACAGTATTAAAGAGTAACAAATACAAGTATAAAAGTTGCATAGATCTCTCATGTAGTTATTGATTTACAGAACTTAGTCCTAAATTGTCCATCTTATATGCTAGTGACTGTTATGTTTCCTGCTCCAAATGCAGTCTGCAGCACTTTGATTCTTTGAATCCCTTTGAAAATCTTCTTTCTGTATTTGTTTTCTTGATAGATGCCCACAATGGGAGATGCATGCATGTTGTTCAAATCTTTTCATGGCCTTCTTGAAAATATATGTTACTTTGCTTCACTGACTGCCCATAAAATGCTACAAAATGTTAGTAGTCCTTGATAGTGAAGGGTATATGTTACTTCTTTTTCTGGTATTGGAAGTACAGCTGTGATTTCTGGAAATACATTTAATGAGTACTAAGTGTTTTTTTTAAAATCTTTCTGAGACAAAATGTCTTGTCCTCAAATGAAGAGGTGAGCTAATTCAATGTCATGTCTCTTATAAAGCCTGTTCTCTGTTTATCTTCAACAGCAAAATGAAAACCTGGTTTTCAGAGATATTAGAAATATGTTGGTATGTATGTTTTTTGTTGGGGTAATAATATTTAAAGTAAACAAAATAACAAAACAGCAATATAATAGCTATTGGAGGAGATGTTATATTTTCTGGGAACCATACTAAAATGTTTGCAGTAGGTCATTCTATAGCAAGTATGACAAATTTCATGCTTTTAATTCAAAATGGGTCATTTTAAATTGAAACATTGATGCCAATGTTTCTTGACCAACTAAAATACATCCATAATATAAATAACAGCTGAAAAATAATGCTTATATTTTTAGTTACAGAAAGTTAACTATTATTGCAACAAATTATGCTTATAAGACTGGTCCAAGATATTTGAAAAGATTGTTATCTGAAAAAAGTAGGGTTTCATAAATCTGTAGCTTTGAGACAGGAGTAATTGAATTTTGAAATAATTTAGCAATTGCTATTTTTCTTTCCATGAGCTACATACTTTTCCTTTTTCCTCTCAAGTAACTGGAGAAAAGATGAAATAGTGAACTAACTGATTTATATATTTATTTTTAAAAAGTCCTGTGGAAAAGTGAGTAGCTCAGAGAAAGAAAAATGTCTAAGTTTCTAAGCAGAATACTTCTGTATGTTATAAAAGTGTTAGAATTGCTATATTATTACAGCCCTATTGTTAAAATTAGATCTAGAACAGACATGTCAAACTCGCAATGTCACATGACATCGCGCAATGTATCGGGGGGTGGGTGCAGTTTCATCGTGACGCATCTGGCCCGCGGGCCGGCAGTTTGACACCCCTGATCTAGAAGATATTAGAGGTCATGATAATCATGGATTCCAAGGAAAGAAATTGTACATCATTTCTCTTACACTGTAGTCACCTAAAGAAGATATTCCCTAATAGGATTTCGAAGTTTTATATAGCATTTTAATGTTGAGTTCTAGTGAATCATGTATTATTAACAATTGTAGCAATTACCATCGTGATGATAAAAAAATCACCTCACCCAAAAGTACCAAGCATCATTCTGACTGTCATGGTTGCTTATTGCAAGAAGTCCCGTTAAGTGACCTTTATGTCAGACAAGCAGAACAGAACAGAATAATAGAGTTGGAAGAGACCTTCGGGGTCTTCTAGTCCAACCCCCTGCTTAGGCAGGAAACCTTATACCATTTCAGACAAATGGTTGTCCAATCTCTTCTTAAAAACTTCCAGTGTTAGAGCATCCACAACTTCTGGAGGCAAGTCCGTTCCACTGATTGTTTTAACAGTCAGGAAATTTCTCCTTAGTTCCAGGTTGCTTCTCTCCTTGATATGTTTCCATCCATTGCTTCTTGTCCTGTCTTCAGGTGCTTTAGAGAATAGCTTGACCCCCTCTTTCTTGTGGCAGCCCCTTCTCATAGGAAGTATGGGGCATAGATCTTGATAGCAGTCCTCACACTTTGGAATGCACTATCCTTGAAAATTATTGCCTCCAACTATCCTGATGTTTATGAAAATCTGAAAACTGTATTATTTCAACAACTTAGGTTTGGATACCTACTTGGTGACAATATTATTAATGTGTGAGAGTCTGAACCTTTGCTTTTTTCTATTTTTGCTGAGCACAAACAGAATCAGATGATTTGGTCATACAGACAAGCAAATCTACTAAAGGCTAGTCCCAATCAATTCTGCACTGGTCATTGTTCCTTTGCTCATTAATGTAAGTTATTACTCTCTTTAGTAGTGTTACATTACCTGGATTTTTTTTAAGAATTCACAAAAGTTCAAGTTTGTACAGAATTTTGAAAAGTAATTGGAACCATTAAAAAATAAGATCTAAATCAGGTATAGTTGTAGCATAGTATATAATCAGTATGCTGTTATCCTTGCCAAATCTATTCTGATCATTATCAATGGTGGACTACTATCAGAGTATACTATAATATAGGCTGAATCTCATAGTATTGGAATGGAAAGTTTAATATTTTAAGAACTATAGAAATTTCAGGAAAAAATAATTGAATGTTAAACATACTGTACTGTATATATAATCTCACATTTGTGTTTTCATTAGGAGTTATTTGAAAATATATGCAGTAATAAATATTATAAACAACTTTGGACTATGTGGATTTTTAATCTGAATTGTGTTGAGAATCCTTCCAATGATATTTGCTAAAATTACAACAGAGGAAAATGTTCATTGAATTGCTGAAAGAACAAGGCAGCTGAAATGGAACAGAAAAAGAAGAAAGTGCTTTAAGGGGTGTACTCTCCTCTTGTCATCCTTTACAGATAGAAGATGATGTGAACAAAATAGGAAATAATCTACAGATAGGGGCAGCCACCCTGGGAGTCAAGGGAACAAATGGTAAAGATCATGTGACAAAAGTTCTGCTCAGGAAAACTAGTTCTTCAGATCTCAATGGGTATCTAGCCTGTGCACTCTGAGGAGAGGAGAATGGGTTTGAAAGATGAAAGAGAAAGATTAGAAATCTTAAGCATACTTATCCGAGGGTAAGGGCTCTGAGCTCAATGGTTCATTGCAGAATAAACATCTAAGTTTCCTTATGCTTGCAATCTAACAAGAGGCTTATTGACCCATTCTCTTTTGCAAAAAGAAGGGAGAAAAACCAATAATTCAATTCCTTATTTCCCACCACAGTTTACATTGGACAATTGGATAAACACATTAATCACTAACACATGAATTCTGGCCTTTAGAAAGGCTTTATAAATTTGGTTGTTTCCCTTTGCCGTAGGCTGAGAGGAGTAGGTTCCCAAAAGGAGAAAGTATGAATATAAGTCAGGTTGACTCATCAGCAGTATTCCTATATTTGAGAGGTTGCCACAAAGAGCAGGGGGTCAACTTATTTTCCAAAGCAACAGAGGGCAGGACAAGAAACAATGGATGGAAACTAATCAAGGAGAGAAGCAACCTGGAATTAAGGAGAAACTTCCTGACAATGAGAGCAATTAACCAGTGGAACAGCTTGCCATCAGAAATTGTGGGTGCATCATCAGTAGAGGTTTCTAAGAAGAGACTGGACAGTCACTTATCTGAAATGGTATAGGATGTCCTGCTTGATCAGGGGGTTGGACTAGAAGACCTCGAAGGTCCCTTCCAGCTCTATTCTGACTGAGTATTATTATTATCATTATTGTTGACTGTTGTTTTAGAGGGGTTGTATAATGGAATGTGTGCATGACCTTGGAGTATGAGGGGAAGAGATGTTGCCTACAAAACAAGTAGACTGGCATGGTTCCGATAGATAGAACCAAATAAATCAGAACTCCGAGGCTAGAGGCTTCCTCAAAGAACATGTTTATTGGATACAAAATATCGGCACAATCAAAAGTGAAACCAAGTCTGAAATTCCCTGCAAAGAGTTACACCATTACAAAGTCAAACTTCTCACCCCAATGCTATGCAATTATCCACGTTCCCCAATAGAATAGTTTGATAGAATAGTTTCTAACAACATGCCCAACCCTCTAACATAACCGACAGAATGACCTTGATTCCCATGGGACACAGAATTGTTTAGATTAGCAAAGATACTCCGCACCCCTTCCTATTCATGTGCCAACCTAGAATGAACAAGATGGCTGTAGCCAGGTTCATTGTAGAGTTGACAGTCGGACCCCCTAAGAAGAAAGCAATTCCTGCAGATGAAACAATGATAGAAGTTAGGAATCCCCCCTGGGTTTCTGCAGATGCTTGTCATAAAACCATCGAATTAACCTGTCTGCCTTCACATCGGTACTTTTCACCCAGGTAGCTTCTGACAAGGGGTAACCTTTCCACTGCACTAAATATTGTAATTTTCCTTTATATAATCTAGAGTCAAGAATGCATTTTATCTCATAGAGTTTCTCCCTCTACAAGAATGGGACCAGGCGCCTTTGTAGGAGGACAGTGCCCACTGTGACGTCACTTGCGTCGGCTTGGATTATGAATTGTTCCTCAGGATCAGGGGGTTTAAGGATTGGTTCTGCTGCAAAGTCTTTTTAGTCATTAAAATACTGCCTGGCATTCCATGGTCCATTGTAAAGGTTGACAAGATCGAGGCTTCCCCCCCCCTTTCTGGTTTTCAATAGCTTAGTAATTGGTATAACTATTTTCGTGAAAGAGGGGATGAATTGCCGGTAAAAGTTTGCGAACCTCAAAAAACTCTGAAGCTGCTAATGGGTCCACGGAGGCTGCCACTCTAGCACAGCCTTGACTTCATCAGAGTCCATTTCCACCCTCTCACTAGAGATTTGATACCCCAGGTAATCGAGGCGCATCTGATGAAATTTGCATTTAGAAAGCTTAGCATAGAGTCTAGCTTTTAGCAGCTTCCTGAGCATTTTGCGAACTAACTTGACATGGTCCTCCATGGTCTCAGTGTAAATGAGGATATCATCAAGGCAAACTAAAGGTCCCTTGATCATATAGCACCTGGTTAATCAACTGCATAAACATGGCAGGAGCTCCTTGGAGGCCAAAAAGTATCACCTTAAACTGGAAACTTCCAAAAGGGCAATTGAAGGCTGTCTTCCATTCATCCCCCCTCCTTAATCCACACCCGGTAATAAGCCTCCCTTAAGTCTACTTTTGTGAAGATCTTCCCTTTAGCTAGGTGGGCTAGTGTGTCTTTCATCAGGGGGAGGAGATACATATTTTCCATGCTGACAGCATGTAGTCCTTTAAAGTCCATGCACAATCTTAAAGACCCATCTTTCTTTTCTTTGAATAACACCGGGGTGGCCATGCACGATTTAGCGGGCTGGGTAAAACCTCTGGCCAGGTTCTTGTTGATGTATTCTCTCAATTCATTCATCTCCCTGGGTGTCATAAAGTACATCTTGGGCTTTGGGAGTTTGGCATTGGATAGGATTTCAATTGCGCAGTCGGTGGCTCGGTGAGGCAGAAGTGTGTCACATTCCTTTTCACTAAAAGCTCCCACCAAATCACAATATTCACTAGGAATAAGTTGGATCCTTGGTATTCACTTTACAGTGGCTTTTAATGTCTTGGGAGGTTCCCCATGGGTTCCAACTCCAGCAGCTCCCTTTATCTCACTGGTCTCAGTAGATGGAAGGGATCCCATCACTAATCTCAAAGTCCTCACACTGTTCTCCACCAAATGGTGGGACACCACTTATTGAGCCAAGCCAAGCCTAAAATTACAGTCTCTGTCATTTTTGGGATCACCACAAAGTGGATGATTTCCCAGTGCTGTCCCATTTCCAAGTGCACCGGCTCTGTCAGGTGCATTGGAGGGGAACCTCTGATAAGGGACCCATCCACCTGTTCAAATTTCATGGCTAGGGGCAACAGTTTGGCATGAATCCCCAGCTTAAGTACTGTGGGCAGGTTGATTAGGCACCTGGTGCAACCCGAATCTATTAGAACATTTAAGTCTGCTTGGGCACCTGTTTTTGGTACTATAATCTTGGCAGGAATAGTGAAAGATGGAATGGCTTGACTTACCATCGGATTGTCTTCGCCTTCCTCATCACTATCGTAAGAAGCTGGCATCTGTAGATATTCAGGTGGAGCTCTTGCTTCTCCCTGGGTAGGAGACGAGATCTAGATGGCTTGCTCCTGATGGGCCCAATTTGACTTCTCTCGTCCTGCTTGTGGGGTTTT
Organism: Azemiops feae; assembly: GCA_023970755.1. Lineage (NCBI taxonomy): Eukaryota > Metazoa > Chordata > Lepidosauria > Squamata > Viperidae > Azemiops > Azemiops feae. The sequence continues at coordinate 906,281 of JALGBA010000038.1, forward strand.
CCTTGGCTTAGCGGTTGAAGTAGGTGTGCTCTTGATTTGGGGGGCAGGAGCTAGGCACTAGGCAGCATGGTGACCCGGCTACCCACATCTGAAATACTTCATGGAAACCCCGGCAGGTGCCCAGGGTGTGCTGACTGCTGAGGTAATCTGGGGGCATCGACCAAATAGGCGCTTCTCCAGACCTCGCCTAAGCTTCAGTTTGGTGGTAGCTGGTTTCTTGGCTCGGTCTAGCTTGATGTCCAGGGTCACTGCCATACTGTATCAATCTCATAATTTATTAGGAATCCCTTGGTAGATGCACGCTTGGAGTAGGTCATGGTCCAGCCTTTCTTTAAAGTAGTGGATCAGTGATTGCTCTGGCCACTGTCCTAAATGATCAGCAACCCTCCAGAACTCCTGAACATATTCTTTTGCCGGGCGGCCTTTTTGCTTCAAACGGTGGATTTCCTTTTCCACCTGCAGGGCTTGGGATTCATCCTCAAATCGTGTCCTAAATTGCTCCATGAATAGGTTCACATCCATTAACCCAGGAGCCCCTTCATCATAAAGGCTGGTCACCACCTCAGCTGCTTCTCCCTCTAAAATGATTGCCACCGCGTTCACCATCGTGGCATCATTGAGGTACGCATAAGCATATCAATCACACTTGATTTAAGAAGAAAGGCAGCTTCTCGGGATCCCCATTGAATGTGGGCTTGATAGGAGGTGGTTCCATAGGCTGTGGTGCCAAGTATACTGGTTGCGTGGCAGCTTGTCGGTCCTGGGTCTGCAGCTATACCACTCTCTGGAATCCCCTCTGCTGGACCCCTGGGCTGAGGCTGCTGCAGAGGGCTTGGTTGGGATCTGGGGCTTGACATTACTGCCAACTGAGGGGCGGCAGATGCAATGTGGGCATCAGCAATGGGACTGGGACTTCAGTGAAGTGGTAGAAGTGACAGATAGGTTTTTGCTCCCCCCCATTGAGCAAACACACTGTGTGGTAGGAACCACCTCTTTGATTTCCAGTCAGTCGAACTTCTTCAGCTGTTCGACAGGGGCTGAGGACTGCCGTCTGGTACTTCCACTCCATGGAATCATTCCATTCAGTCGACCTCTTCCTCTTCTTTTTGCACTGAGGATGAAGGACCATGGGACGGAATCAATAAGACCTCCTCTTCAGCAGTCTTAGGGTGCTTCTGCACTGAGGGGCTGCCTCTGCCTGACAGAGGTCCACCAGGAGAGTAGTCTTCTCCTGCAGTACCAACTTTCCAGGTTGGATTACCTGGGTCTTCGGCTGAACCCTGCCAGTAGCACTTCCTCGGTAGCTGGAGCAGCCGCCTGCGCTCTGAACGCTGAAACCCCACTACAACCAATGGCAGATTCATCTTTCTTCTCCATCTTGAAATCTTCGCTGAGTCTTTGCCATCCTCCCAAAGGTGGTGGGAGCACCCCAGAGAAAATGAGGTTTTTAGGAGACTTGGTTTAATATCTTGGTTCCAATAGATAGAACCAAATAAATCAGAACTCTGAGGCTAGAGGCTTCCTCAAATAACATGTTTATTGGATACAAAATATCAGCCTGATCAAAAGTGAAACAAAGTCTGAAATTCCCTCCAAAGAGTTACACTATTACAAAGTCAAACTTCCCACCCAAGTGCTATGCAATCATCCACGTTCCCCAATAGAATAGTTTGGCAGGCTTTCTAACAAAATGCCCAACCCTCTAACATAACTGATAGAATGACCTTGGTTCCCATGGGGCACAGAATTGTTTAGACTAGCAAAGATACTCTGCACCCCCTCCCATTAATGTGGTAACCTAGAACAAGCAAGATGGCTGCAGTCAGGTTCGTTGTAGAGTTGACACAGACAAGAAAGGCAGTGGCTTAATGGTTAGAAGAAGAAATTTTGGAAGGACCTGCTCTAATTGTTCACATGTTAAAAGTGGCAGCAGGAAGTTCGTACCTTCAGACTTACAAGATTCTGTTAATGTAGCCTTACAATAGAATAGAATTGGCTCATTATGTTTCCTGTCTGGTTTACTCAGGAGGGCTGACAGATTGTTTCTTGTAAGATGCTCAGGCTAGCATTGTGTAAGCTGATAGCCAGATTACAGATACTTACTATAAACCGGAAGCAATGAACTTAACTACATTCATAACAGCATTCATAGATTTATGCACAAATCCTAAAATTCAGCAGTTTTACATTCTGTGTATTTAGTATGTATCTGTGCAAAGTAGTTTCTGCATGAGATAATGGTTCTGTACATAGATTCCCTTGTTTTATAATGAATGTTTACAATGGAATGCCTTAGTTTAGGCAATTAATCTGAACTGAAGACCTATATTTCTTTAAAATTGTAATCTTTGTCCACTGTGCATATACATATCCATCTCTCTCTCTCTCTCTCTCTCCCTTCACATACAGAAATATACACATACATAAACAAGTTCCTTCTGTTAAGGAAAAAAAAATATGGAAGTGGGAAAATAGGCAATTCACAAGAAAAGAATCATTTTTGAGGGAAGTGGGATGAGATATAGATGCTACTAATTCACGATCAAATCCCTTTATGTAGGTAAAGTGATAAGCCACTCCAAAGTATTGAGATGACTATCCATTGGATTTCTATCTAAAATATATTTCAAAATACTGATTATTAAAGTCTGATTAAACAAACAACTACCTGTGTTGCAAGCAATATTTAATTGCCTTGTATGTTAATCAGGCAACAGCTTAATTTAAATAGATTAATCTTGAAAGAGGGATTGCAGCGCTCAACAGAATTTCTAGTGAAACCCTTTTTTAAAAGTAGTTAGAACCATTTTACAATAGTTAAAATTGCTGTGTTTAAATAAATGAAAACAACATGGCTTCATTAGAGAAATATGTGGTTTTACAGATTTCTACAGATCTGCAAGAAATCATTACACTTTTATGAGGGCTATTCATTGTTAGAAATGTTTGTGCCTTCTGTTTTTCTAGTATCATTTTGCCATTGAATATAATGCACTATTCTTCAATGTACTGAATGTACTGAAACATTACCTCATATTTCCTCTCACTTTTCCCATACTAACAGTTCATGTGCTTGCTTTCAGGTTAAGTAGTTTCTTGTCCAAAAACTATTATAAATCTGGTGCGAGATAGTGGACTTCCAAGGAACAAGAGATTAAAAGCCTTCATAAAGTTTATCTCATTAAAGCAACAGTTGGAGCAGTGAAACAGAATTTTAAAGCTTCAGCAAAGAGGAACATAAACTGATTAGAACAAAAGTAAACTGCATTAAATACATGCCAACTAAAAGTGTGTATCATAAAAAGAAACAATAACCTATATGCAATAACTGGTTAGCTATGACATTATATTCACTTTATTGTAAAGCTGGTTGTTTTGTAAGTAACTGTTATTTTCATGCTCTTGTAGAACATGAAAATAGAGGAAGTACCTAATATCTTCTAAAATCACAGAGAATATAATCTCTTTCACAGCCCAAATATGTTATATTTGCAATCTAGAAATGGGAGTGAATGAAATTACTGATAATGTAGGGAAGAGAACCCTGAACTGAGATCTAAGAGGCCTTACACTTTATAAATCAGGTAAAAGTATGCTTTTTCAAGGACTTGTTGAAACAAATGCCTTTGATAAGCATTTTGTAGTCAGTATTTCTAGTTAATTTATGTGATCTCTTTTTAATCTTTAAAAAATGCTATATCAAAAAGAGCAACTAAATAAGAATTATATCACCAATAGTATAAAAATCACTACAGTGCATTGAAGTCTGAGTACTGTTGGTTCTTTAAATGTCATAATTGATGGTAGCATCTAGCTAACCTTGGCTAATTTCCAAATACTAAGCAGTTTCCTTAGATGGGAGACCACTAGGAAATAGTTGTAAATTAAACTGGGAAATAGCAAAAACAACAGAATAACAGAGTTGGAAGGGATCTTGAAGGCCTTCTAGTAGAAGCCCTGCTCAGGCTCACCCTATACCATTTCAGGAAAATAGCTGTCCAAACTCTTCTTGAAAACCTCCAGTGATGGAGCACCCATAACTTCTGAAGGCAAGCCATGTTTAATTGTTCTGTCAGGGAATTTCTCCTTATTTCTAGGTTGTATTTCTCTTTGATTAGTTTTCATCCATTCCTTCTTGTCACATCTTCAGCTGCTTTAGAGAATAGGTTGACCCCCTCTTCTTCATTGCAGCCCCTTAGATAGTGGAACACTGCTATCATGTCACCCCAGTTCTTCTTTTCACTAGACTAGACATACGCAATTCCTGCAACTGTTCATATGTTTTAGCCTCCAGTTCCCTAATCATCTTCGTTGCTCTTCTCTGCACTTTTTCTAGAGTCTCAACATCTTTTTTTTACATTGTGGAGACCAAAACTGGATGCAATATTCCAAGTGTGGTCTTACCAAGGCATTATAAATTGGTACTAACACTTCATGTGATCTTGATTCTATCCCTGTTAAAGCAGCCTAGGACTGCATTGGGTTTTTTGGCCACTGCAGCATACCGCTAGAATTCCTAGATTTCTCTCATAGATATTGCTGTTGAGCTGGGTACTTATTCTATATCTGTGCATTTAGTTTTTCTTGCCTAAGTGTAAAACCTGACTTTTTTCACCATTGAATCTCATTTTGTTGGATAGGGCCCAGTATTCAAGTCTGTTAAGATCCCTCTGGCTACTACTGCCAGCTTGGTGTCATTTACAAATTTGATGACTTCCCCTTCTATCCCCTCATCTAATTTATTTATGAAGATGTTGAAGAGTACTAGGCCTAAGACAGAACCTTGAAATACTCCACTGCATACTTCATTCCATGTAGATGTAGTTCCATTAAGGACTACAAGTTGAATGAAGTTGGTCAGCCTGTTACAAATCCATCTGGTGGTGATGCTGTCTAACCCACATTTTTCAACCTACTCTCATTTTTCAACCTACAATTAGTAGGTTGTGGTCTACATTATCAAATGCGTTACTGAATGTCCAAGTAAATTATATCCATAGCATTTCACTGGTCCACTAATTTAGTCATTTTGTCAAAAAAAAATGCAATAAAATCTGTCTGGCATAATCTGTTTTTGACAAACCCATGTTGACTTCTGGTTATAACTTTGCCTCTAAGTATTCACAGATTCATTGGCTGATTATCTTTTCCAACATCTTCCAGATACTGATATTGAGAAAAGACAATAGTAAGTCATTTTTATATTGGAAATTATTGCCCTGAGGTTATCTTAGCATACATACAAAAGATTGCCAATGTCTTTGGAAACACAAGACAGAAATGAAAAGAAATGCAAACCAAATCAGTTATTAGATTTGTCTAATAACCATATAGTGAGATATATACAGGTCTGAACTACAAAGAGAACAAAAGGACTTTTTTGGCATTGGGTATTTATTATACTTGCTTGAGTGCAAATTGATAAAGCAGCTTCACTGTAACTAGTTCAAAACCTGGTTGAAAGATAGTAGATGATGACTCTCTTCTGGATTCATCTATACTTTCTTGTCTAGTTTAAAGACAAGTAAACACAAAGGCATAACCCAATTCTTTTCTTTGCTTATTTATATGACTTGAAAGCAAGAAACACTGCTGACTTCTCCACAAATATTTCTTTTCCCCTTTAAGTGTTTCCAGTTTAGGAGTATTTCAGTTTTCAAGGATAAATGATGTCCTGAAAATAGTTACAAATGGGTCAGGACTTTATATGGTAGGCTTTGAATGTGATGAAAAGGAATTTATACTTGGCAATGACAACAACTAAATGTTATAAACAAATAAACAGTATAAGTTTAGACCAACAAAGACAGTTATATGCATTAAGTAAACATGCACAAGCAATGCCTTTTTTCTTTTAGTTGCATATTTTCATAGTGTTAGCAATAAAAACAAAACAAAACAGGTAGATTTTGCTCTAAGCATATAGGCTCAACTTTAATGTAGTTGCTTATAAAGTTGGGATTTCTTCTATAAACATTTTTAGAGATTTTAATGCTATATAATAAAAGAATAGCCTGGAGTCATTTGGTCCAGTTGACTCTTCAACTTTATTATGCCATAATTTATTTGGTTTCTTAAATATATAAAAGTATGCCACGAAAGCAATGGCAAGAAATATGAATTATTTTTAATCTTAGTTAAGAGTGTCTAATCTACTCTAGACAGCTTTGAAATGACCTTGATCAGTTTTAATGAAGGTTCTTGGGAAGGAGGAAAAGGAAACACTAATAAATTATGGCCTGCATAGTAAAGATAACAAATACTACTGTGACAGTGGTCAGCTGTTATATGTCAAGTTGTATGGCCCTTCTGTGTACTATAAAACTGCTGTCACCAAACAATTTGGTCTTTTCTCACACATTAAATAGAGAAGTGCTATTTTAAAAGGCAGCTAGAATGATGGTCTGTTACATTTGAACGATAGCATTTTTCTCCCTATGAGGTGAAGGACAATGAAATATTTGCTTATACTGAGAATGCTGCAGATTGAGGAATATACTGAAATGGAATATAGCATGCCTCAAATCTGAAAACCAATTTCATAAGCATATATTTTCATGAGAAAATGGTTCTTGTGGATAAAATGAGTTTAGGGTTCCCATGGAAAGAAGACATCTCCCTCAGAGGTTGGACAATTGCCAGACTAATCCGCAAGGACATTTTTCTTCCTAAGTATGACCTGTATCCCAGTATAAAGGAGTTTCTTTGTATCTTTACAATTATTGCAGATATTATTAGTAATTTGAACCTCATGGGCAATTTTGTTTTACACAAGATCTTATTTTCCTATAATCAGCTTCTTTCAGTTCATGTCACACATTCCTATACATTCTGTTCTGCTCAAGGCCATGCTTTATCCATAGCTTAAATGGAAGTAAATACTAGTATTTAAATTATATTCACTTTTTTCTTGAAAGAAAACAAAAAACAATGTTTATTTATTTATAGAAATAAGACTTGATTTATAAAGTAATGAGCTTTTTCCATGGATCAAATTTCTTTTTCCCTTCATGCTCATTTTGCATACAAATAAGTATACACTTTTTATAGGATGCTTCCAGCATCTGTAACAAACCCCAATGATGTTGATAATGAGAATTTGCATTCTTATTCCCACTGAGGATGCCAATGATATTAAAGGAGTAGAAAGTCTTGGAGTATCGCCACTAGTGAGCGACCACATTTTCTAGGATTGTTCAAGTATCAGTGCACTTATGTAACAGTAATAAAGAAAGGTTTATATTATCTCAGTATTCACTTCAGCACATTACCTAGGATTTGTTCATTGCTACACTTAAATATCTATAGCCTAACAATTATGAATCTCATATATTTTTACTGTGGCATTATCTTAACAACTACATCGTTGTCCAAGAGTGATAAACTAAGCACTTTATATTACAAATTGGTACTGTCAGCTTCTTTTTCATTAATGCTTCAGATAGGATAGGAAGATTTAAGGAAAAGTTCCCAAATGATGGAGGGGACAAGAAGGAGGAGGAAAAAGAAGGGGTGGACTAGCAGCATTTTTAAAATCTTAATTGGAAGGCAATAGAAAGAGGTACAGAATATAATAATCCATTTCTTCCAAGTAGTGTTATCCAGATTTTTCAGCATCTATTGATGGTATCATATCAACCTTGGGGGTTCCTTCTGGTTAAATAGGATATGCGGACAGTGAACTTATCTATTCTGTTCTCCATTCCTGATGGATAAGTACAAGGCTCTATTGCTTGTTAATTTGGTTTCACCTGGAAATCATGTAGCACACAAGATAGATAGATAGATAGATAGATAGATAGATAGATAGATAGATAGATAGATAGATAGATAGATAGATAGATAGATAGATAGATAGATAGACAGATAGACAGACAGACAGACAGACAGACAGACAGACAGACAGACAGACAGACAGACAGACAGACAGACAGACAGACAGACAGACAGACAGACAGACAGACAGACAGACAGACTTCTTTTTGTCTGGAACTCTTATAAAATTAAATTATAGATTAACATTACTAAATACTAAATTTCAATAAGTTAATATATCTCTGTTTTTTTATGTCACTCTAATTAAACCCTGGAGGACAAATAGGAAATTAAGCAAATTACAAACATAGACTCCACATTGGTGTCCACAGGATTTAAAGATTCTATGTTTTTCAAGATCTCTTAATTCCATAGACTTTTATTCACTCATTCATTGTATCTTGATTAGTCAGAGATGGAAAAAGAAAACTTAATTATAAACAGTAACATGCAAGAAAAAAAACAGGTTCTTTTCTTCTGCGCATTGAAAACTGTCAAGTAACAAAGTCAAACTATAAAATACCATCAGACTGGAGATGTCAGGCCTTCAAAACCAAGAAAGACTGGTGGTGTTTCTTCCAAATAGATGTCTTTATTTTTCTACACAACTAGACAAATCTTGCCAAACTAAAGCAGTTTGCTCTCTGCATAAGCCTATACTCAGAGAACTATTAGTGAGGCTCTGTGTTCATCCATTTTCTCTTATCTGAATTGAGCTGTCTCTTACTCTTCTGGAATCCACTCCTTTCCTCCTAGGAATCTAGACCAGTACAATCCACCACAAAAAAGTATTTTAAAATTTGTAGTAGGGACAGTTTTATCTAGAATTTAGCTGTGAGAAGAAATTGAAAAACTCAGCTGACACCAATCATAATTTTGTAGCTCATCAACCTTAATAACAAACACTTAAACTATAGGAGTAGAAAGATCAGCGCTATGACTTATGCAATATTCCTGAAATTGGGTTTTTACAAAAGGTTAAAAATATAAAATATATTTTATTTATTTATTATGGCCTATGTATTTAATTAGGCTGACATAAGTGATAGTTATGCACAATACCTGAGATAATTTTGCATTTTTTTGTTTTTTTAGTTCTTTTAGTTTTATGTAAAGGATTATTTATGATGAAAACTGACAAAAATTATTCTGTTAATATTTTTATGTGCACTTTTGTTGCTACTATTCTTGCACTCAGTTTTTCCAGCTATTATTGTTACATTACTTATCTTTTCTCAAACCCCTTATTGAAATTCCTTATTTTTTTAAAAAACTATATGTGGAATACTGAACTGGGATGAGATTTCTTTTAAGCTATTCTGGGAATACTTACTATTTATAGTGGATTCCAGTTCCCTTTTAAGAGATGTAATTAAAGAGTTAGTAGGAATGTGTCTATTGTTTCTGCCTCCTGTATTACAGATTCCATCACCTTTACACTGTAATGTCCAAAACATCACAACAGCTTAACATTGTCAAGAGTTAATTTTGATCGTGATGGATATTAAATAAATATATAAATCCTATCCTTCACAGTCTAAAAAAATCTAAACTGCTAAGGTTTAGAATTGCATGGACTGCTTATTGTTTTACCTTATTGTTTTAGTAGACTACTAAATATGTAGACAAGACCAAGAATCTCATGAGATCAAGGTTATATATGGTCTTGTTTCTACGCACATAATTCAAAAAGTTCATGGGAAGGTCAACAACAGAAAAGAGGTATTGTTCATAAATCATAAAGCTCTGTTTCTAAGGTGACTTCATTCACTTATTTCTAAACCATAGAAATAAAAGAGATAGTTTCATTTTACCAGTATTATAATGAGATTGCAACTTTAGATCCTAGATTCTTTTCAAAGAGTAAATACATGAAAAAATTACTCATAAATTTTATTTCTCTTGCAAAACAAAATGCAGCAAAGAATACCTAGATTACATTTGCAAATAAGATAATTATATGATCTAACTTTAGAAGTTTAACCTTAAACTATGAATCATCCTAGTCTCATATTTTATTGTTTCTAATTTCACTTTTGATTATCACAAAGTGTTTTATATCTCTCTAACATACATGGTCTCTATGAATTAAGATCACATATGACATATCTAGTATCTCTTTATACTTAAATATCATTGGAACTTAAAAGAATCATATACGCATAAATAATTTATGGTGCACTTTTCTCATGAAAAATATTCATTTATATCTGAAATTATAAATTGATACTATTAATTGAAGACAGTAGAAAATAGAACATCACCCTTTTGTTTCATGGATAAAAGCCTATCTCAAAATTACATTTATGACATGTAATCTAAGCAAGTATGTTTGCCAAATAAAAACCTTGTGTATAATCCTGATAGTGAGGTAGTAGCATTCAAATTTACAACTGTGCGTGCAAAGCTTCCTTGAAGATATTCTGGCTACTTGAACTGATGTATAGCCTGGGCAGGTTAGACATCACAACTATGACTTTACATCTAACTCATAGTTACTGCTGCTTTTACATTCTGTGCTGTAGGAAATTGCAGTTCATGTGTTGTGATTTTATTTACAAATATACTATCAAAAGAGAGTAATAAGTTTTCAACCTTTTCTATTTTTTTCTAAATGATTTGGCAGATATTCATATTGAAACCAAATTTTAAAGTTGCTTTATAATGTGTACATCTAGGCTTCCTTGGGGTTCAGATAAATTGATTGATCAATATATCAATAAACAGAGTACAGAGCAAACTTTTTTAAAAAAAAATTAAACAGCTCCTTGTACACATAATAAAATGTTTCAGCTTCTTGTATTATGTGGCTTTGCAGTTAGTAATAAAAAGGAATCTATTGATCATTTTAAAAAATGAGAAAAGGGAAGATATTTACAAGATTTAAAAGAATGTTAACCTCTTTCAAATGCCTATTTAAATCAAAGAAATTAGTTTTTCTCTTCCCAACAGGGTGAACGCCTTCTATGTCTCAGCATTAAACTATCTGAAGCATCAGAAGTCTCCATTGCACTTGGTAATAACTCTTAATTCTCATCACCAGGAGAAAGAGAACAAGATGCTAAGGTCATCCAGCAACAAAGGTAATAAATCTCATAAAATTGGAACATGTCTCTACCAGTTTACTGAATAAGCCAACAAAACAGTTTATTATAGAACCCCATTTGGGGTTGAATTATGAGCACACAATTGATGACTATAAATGAAATATATTGCATGCAATTTATAAAAGGAAATTGAGAGTCAAGTCATGGTAACTTTTTACTACATAAAAAATACCTCTGTGTAATATAAAAAGCAAAAAGTTGATAAGGAATATAATGGTGATATTAATACAATTGTATTTATTTCATGTATATTTCTTTAGAAAGTGAGAATAATTTATATTTTACATGAAATTCAATATGTTTCCATATTGGGAATCTAAACTGATTCCAAATATACAATATTTTTGAGCTTAGCAGGTACACAAGATCCCAAAGAACCTTAAGTATTCACATTAGTCTTGCTCAAGAAATGCAGAACATATTTCTAATGAATAAAATATTGATGCATATTTAATGAAGATAGTAGGCTTTTATGTTCATTATTGTCACATCCTGGAATGGAACTATTTAGTGTTTACTTCTAAACAGCTTATTGTTTTAGTTCATTCTTGCATTCTGTCCTCTTGATAATGGAACTTGATGTAGAACAATCTGGGAACTACATTCTGAATTGTAATTAGTCCGTTGTTTAATAGAACTAATATTCCATCTAATTTTGAGAGAAGGTAGAAATAAGGGAAGAACCTATAAGTTGTGTCCAGGAAAACTCTGGTCTATAGATTCATAACTGATCAGAAAACTTTCATGCGATCTTTGGTGATATTGTTTATAGCTCTGTACCATTTTCCAGGCTTTAGAGCAGAACTTGGCCTCAGTTAAACAAATTCCTTAGCCTATACTTTTTGGTCATAAGTACAGAAAACGTGTGCTGGACACAAAAGAGTAAACAAAAACATTACCTTTCTGGTGTTCCGGTGCCCTCAATCTGAACCGCTAGTCTGATGAAGCAAAATTTTAGATTTTTAGAATGTGCAGCATTCAGTGCAACTCAACTGATTCAAATGTCTGAGGTGAAGTGAACATAAACTGTGAGGCTGTGAATAGTCCTGGTATTTCCTCCCTGCATCAGTTAAACAGGGAGGATATCATTTACCTGCTGAAAGTGATTTGTGGAGAAATCAAAGCAAAGTCCAAAGCAACCAAATGAAAAAGAACTGGCATCCAGCATCCTTTATCATCCAAAGCCACCATAGATACAACTATTCTGGACAACTTTAGATTAGTTTCCAGCCTTCCATTTTTAGCAAATGTTGTAAGAGAAAATGGTTGTATTACAAATTCAGAGGACCCTTGAAGAGGCACATAATTATCTGAACTCTTGGCAACTGGGTCTCAGGACAGATTCATCCTGGAAACAGGATTGCTTGCATTTATTTATGACCTCTGAAGAGAACAGAATTAGAATAACATTCACCATGTTATTCTGCTGAAACTGGTGGGGATTCCAGTAGAACTGGATGGGGGAATGAGAGGTGCCTGGAAATTTCTACTTTGTGGAGTATCTCAGTGCTCACAACTTTTCCCACTTTTCTTTAATGTCTACATGAAAATACTGGAAGTGCTCATCTGCCAGCACTAGATCAATTATCCTAGGACACCCAGTTATATACCTTTCCTGTGCTCTAAACAGGGATATAGTAGAAGTGCTGACCAAGTGTCTGATGCTGTTAGGGTCTGGTTATGTAGGAACAGAGTTAGATGAATTCTCAGATGGAGAGTTTATGGGCCAAATGATTCCAGGATGCCATTACCATTATCAAGATACCCTGAAACGGATTTATTACCCCATTGTGATGAGTCTGCAATTTTGGGAGATTCCTGGATTCACAGTTTCTATTTAAAAAGCAGATAGCAGCTGTAGGCAGAAAGGTTTTTGGAAAGTTTAATGTTGTATACATATACTGTCATGCTCAGTTGATGCTACTACAAGAACTACTTCGACTGTCAGTTGGTTGTGACCTTTAAGGCAGTATACAGTTCCAGACTTGGTTATCTGTGAAACTCCCTTATTCTGTATTTATCGGCCTGTCCATTCAGATCAATTACCATCCAGGTCTTGTTAATCTGAGAATGTTATCTGATAGGACCTCAGAGCACTGACCCCATGCTTTGGAAGTATTATGGAGATCTGGCACACCCGTTGTTTCCTGGATTTCAGGGAAGCAGTTCATCTAACTACTCTATTTAAATCAATAGGAAGGCATATTGTGATTTTGGGGGTGAACTGACAGATATGTAAGCTTTTTTCCATTTTTAGGTGAGTATATTTATTATTACTGGGTTTTGTTGCTTTTATGATGCTATTTGTTAGCTGCTCAGAGCCTTCAACAATATCATTCAAGATCATCATCATCACCACCATCACCACCACTATCACTATTACCATCACCATCATATTCTATGATACAGTATATTTGAACCATCCTGCCATTTGCCATCTAATGGCCCTTTCAACAACAGTCCAAGCAGCCTTGCCTTGAGAATATGCGTCTGGCTCCTTATTGAAACATTAGTTGCCTTGTCTGCCAAAATAAAATGACACTTAGATAATCACATCCCAAAGATATTTGGTGTCCTTCCTTCTCCTGGCCTAAATATCGCAATGATTGGAAATAGCATAAGATTGCAAAAGCAAGCTGGAAGTACTCCCAGATCATGCTGTCTTGGGACCTAACACATGCCCTCTTAACTGAAGTGTGGATTGGATGTTATGCTTCTGTGACAGGTGCTTAAATACAGGGGGTAACAGCTCCTCACCTGCTAACCTTCACTCTCATAAAATGGTGGAGATTTGGCTGCCAGATTGAAGTTTTAACATATCACTGGTCCAACACTTGGTCCTTTCTTGCTCTTACTTAGTATTTTCATTCAGAAGATTATACTGTTCATTATTCAAAATACATAAAACAAAAACAAACAGCACTACTTTCATAGTCAGGAAGGATATACCAAAGAAATACTTTGGTACAATGGAGTTAATGATCACACATTGAAAAACAAGGAAAGACTTCTGAAAGATCACTAAAGTCGGAAAGAAATTTCAACCTCAAATTGATATGCAAAAGGATGCCGGTAGACAGACAGTAACTAATTTAAAGATGGAAGTATATTGAAATTATGTAGAGGTGTTAAAATCTAAGATCTTAGATGATACTCCACATTTACAAAAAAAGTCAGTTGACATTAGATGAGAACTCCAGTCATTACCACATTGGAAGTCTACAGGAAAATGTCTCTTCAGAAATATACCAAGGAACAGAGAAATAATCTGGAAAGATTCTAACCAAACTATGCAGGCAAATCCCAAGAATCATACAGTGGCCAGCAAATCTATAGTTCAAGGTCAGTCTACATTTTAACACCAAATATCATATAATATTCTTAAATTCACATTAGCAAAATAATGTTTAGGATCATTAAAACATTACAGAGAAAGGGAAATGCCAGATGCCAGGCTGAGGAATAAAAAATGTTGATGCTCACTGGATAATTGAAAAATCAAAGAATACCCACAGGAACTTAATGATTATAGAAATACAATCTTTGACCATAGAAGTATCTTAGTTTGGGTCAATACTATCAAACTGTCATATGTACTTTGGAAATTGGGAATTCCAGAACATTTCCCCAGAGATAAGGACTGTACCCCCTCTCCTAAGGTTCTGGAAAGCTCTTAAAACCTGGCTTTGGTCCCAGCCCCAGTGCTGATGTATTAATCATTGTATTTCTGGGTCCCTTGTTTTATTTTTATTTTAACATTTTAATTAAAGTTTTACAAAATACATAAAGCTAAAATTAACAAATTAAGCAGTAAAGAAAGAAAAGCAAAAGTGCAGAAAAAATAAAAAAACAATAAAAAATAGAAAAAAGCTTCCCTTTTCCTTTGCAGCAAGGACATTTACATCATACTCTTTATGATTAGTAAAAAAAAACTTAAAAGTTTTTTCCATTATCCAATTTTCTTTCTCATCAAAATCACAAATTATGAGTGCATTTTTTCTTTTCATGCAAAAAAAATCTATAAGGTTTTTTTTTATTTGTGTTGTTGATAAGATTGTTTTAGTTTGGGTTGTCCATGAGGTTTTATGTGTTGTTTTAATGGATTTTGGTATGCTGCTCAGAGTCTATTGGAGTTAGAGCTAAATTAAATTTGAATAAATATATAATAAATAAATATCTCATTGTCCTCATGCAAAGCCTATACATAGATCAGGAAGCCACAGTATGGATAGAACATGATGAAACAGACTGGCTTCATTCATTCATTCATTCATTCAACTAACTTATATGTTGAATATATGTTAAAGGAGAACAGATAAAAAAAAGATGGATGTGGCATAAACTTGCAAATCACCCTGTACTGTACTAATGATACTATTCAGCTAAGTGAAAAAGCAAATGATCTGTTTACCCTAGTAATGGAAGTAAAGCAGCAAAATGAAAACAAAACTGGGATTTTACATATACAGAAGACCATACTAATGACAACTTTTATAATAACTAGCCTTAAAATGCCAAAGAATTTATCAAAGTGGAGGATATATGCTGCCTTTTAGGATTAACAAGCAGTCAAGAAATATGCCGCAGACTAGCATTTGATAGGGTAGCAATGCAAGAAAGCCTTGGAAAAGATATTATAAGGTGTTGTAATACGTCTGCACCCAGAGCTGGAACTGTTAGTAAGTGTGATGCACAATGGTGCAAGTTTGGGAACCATTAGGTTTGTCATGAAAAATTACTGAGGCAATAAGGGTGATGTGAATTGAGAGTTTGGGAACCTCTCACATAAAGCATTTGTTGAAGAATATTTTAACCAACTATAGCAATAGATATTGTTTTAATGTCGGATTGATTTGCAATGGATTCTTTAATATGCGTATACTTTAAGCTTTTAAGAGTTGCACAAGCAGGCAGCATACAAGTATTTGTAACAAAAATAAACAAATAAGATTAATAATAAACAAATAAGATTAACAATAAAGGTAAAATCAGTAACAATAGAACTTGCTCCAGGACCAAAGAAACAAAATAAATGAAAGATTAGAAAATATAGGGCCACATGTAGAATGTTAACCATAAAGGCACAGTAATATTCATAATAGATTTGCTAGCTATAGCTTTTGCTCTACAAAATATTGGACAGGAAGGAATGACATCTATAAATAAGTACATAAAAATAATTACAACTTTTTAATTTTGTTAGCCGCTCCACCATTATGAAATACTTGTAAATCAGTGTGTCAAACTGATTTAGATATTCAGTCTAAATATTTATTTTACAATAGTAGAGCCTTGAGCTAATATTGTATTGTTTAATGGGTTTCTGAATTGAACTTGGCCAGAAGTTGAATACTGAAGAATGCTGGTTTGTTGTTGTTTTTTTAAAAAGAAGTATGATAGGAAATATTCAAATAAAGCTCATCAATCCTACAACACAAAGTTAACCAACTGAAAGAGAATCTGGCATATAATAAAGCAATATTCTGCGACATAGATTTAACTGCATTTGAGCAAAAGTATTCTCCTAAAAATCCAGTAAAATTACTAAAAGATAAATAAAATGAGGGATAAGTATATTTTTCTGTCAATTCATTAATGAACAGTGCTATTTTCTAGGCTTGATGGGGGGGAAGATACAAATACATTGAAATTAATTAGATCTTAAAAATATAGTTTATTAAATTGCTGTGCTTGAGGTTAAACATTACAACCATCTTCTGCAAATCCAGAAAAAATTTTCATCTGACGGCTTTCTACAAAGCCCAAAGCATTTGGCTAATTCTCCGAACAGCCTGAAGTTAAAGCCAATTTAATGCCCTGAACTTTGTTCATCTTTTCTTTTAGCTTTCCTAAGCTTCAGTTCTCTAACTGAGGAATAGATAGAGTGGGGGATGGTAAGAGTAGAAAGATTTGCATTTTTTGCCCCTTTCGCTTTGTCCAAGAAGCTGTTTTTTAACTGGGGGAGGGCTGGGAGGCTACACAACGCAGTCGGAAATATTTTCCCAAGCAACGCGAGCAGCAGATTGCAAGCCCAGCACAAAGACAAATATAGGCGCTCTCCTTCTCTGTAACTGAGAAGAGGGGAGGGGAGAAGGTGGAGTTTTTAAGGGTCGCTTTTCTTCTTGTTTTCCGCCCTGTCCTTTCCTCCCAGCCAGTAACGAGCGTCTGCGCCTTTGAAGTCCAGCGCCGCAAAGCGCGGCTACCCGCGAGCTATAAATAAAAGTTAAGGGCCACGCAGAGGACGACCAGGCAGCGTCTTTGATTGGGGCAGCTTCCCCGCTCTTTCTCCCTCAGAGTCCGCCGCTGCCTCCCCTTGGAGAGATGGCGTGCATGGACAGATGTCGGTGCTGCACGGACTCCCGGGGGCACAGCAGCATTCTCTACAACATTCTGAAGAGCGAGGAGCAGCAGCAGCACGAGGCGACCAACCGGCAGCAGCCCGCGCCTCAGCCGGGCCAGGGGCCCTACGCGCCGGCGCCCGGCTGCTCGTGCGGCACGCAGAGGCGCGTGGCCCTCAAGAACCCGCAGATCGCGTGCAAGGCGGCTTCGGCCGTGTTGGTGAAGACGCTGCGCTTCGTCAAGAACGTGCCCTGCTTTCAGGAGCTGCCTCTGGACGAGCAGCTGGTGCTGGTGCGCAGCTGCTGGGCTCCGCTGCTCGTGCTGGGGCTGGCCCAGGATCGAGTGCACTTCGAGACGGTGGAGACCACGGAGCCCAGCATGCTCCACAGGATACTGACCAACAAGCGTTGCGATGAAGAGCAGCGGCGGCGGCGGCAACTCCAGTTGCTCCGCGAGACGCAGGGAGAGTCGGAGCAGAGCTGTGGGAATGGGAATGGAAGTGGCGGCGGCGGCGGAGGCGGCAACGCCAAGCTACCGTCGGCGGCAGAGATCCAAAGCATCAAAGGTTTTCTGGCCAAATGTTGGAGTTTGGACATAAGCACCAAGGAGTATGCCTACCTCAAGGGGACGGTTCTCTTCAATCCTGGTAAGCCAGCCGTTTTTGATAGTGCCTGGTCACCACTCGGGACAGGCCTCGAAGTTAGGGGACCCCTATATGTGTGGACCTTCAACTCCCATCGGGGACTCCAACTCATTGGAAGACATCTGGTAACGGAAAGGGCCTGTCCTTCTGATAGTATTCCTCTGTTGCTTGGCAGGAAGTTCGACTGGTCTGGTTTTGCCCATACTTGCAAAAGCATCTTTAAAAAAACATTCAATAACTGGATTTAAGGATTTAAGTTGGACTAGCAGGTGTCGGAATATAGCAATTGAGGGTTAGATTGCTGGTGTCTATATTCTGTATTTTTAAAATGTTACTAAGCTAAATGCCTAATAATTAGTAGTAGTCATTCTGCTTCTTGGATTCATAGGAGGTGATAGAAAGCTCATAGTGAGAATTAGACTTTTGTGAATTGAAATGTTAGAAAAAACAGTCTTCTGGTGATACTTGGTGTGGAAGCAAATATCAGTTCACAAGGGTTGCATGCAGACAACGAAGTAAAACTACTTGGTTCACATCATTTGGAAACTAATTAGTATATTGCTAACTATAAACGTAGGTTTGGATTTTGGAAAAAAAAATCCTATGTGCAATTTGTTTTGCACAAAAACGATGAATTTACCTCAAAATCATGTTATAAAACTAGTGGTAGCTTTGCTTCAGCATATCTCATTTAAGGATTTAATAAAAAAATTAAAGGTTTTGATTAATTCATTAATATTTTTTAAATATGTGGTGTGGAAGGATATGATTTAAACTTTATTAAATTACATAGTGTGGAATGAAATACTGAGTACGTTAAGCATAAAAACATTATGGACTGAATAATTTAATCTGAAAAAAATATTTACAATAATCTTAAAACATCCAAGGTTGTTGAGATGCCAGTCATTTATTATTGAAACAGTGTAAATAATGCTGCTCTTAAAGAACAGTGACAAGAGAGAAAAACATTCATATCAAGTTTCTGTGTTATTTATCAGGTATGAGTTTAAACTAGTATTTTAGCATTGTCTTAAGTATTTCAATAGTCAGAACCTAGCAGTGCTGTCTTCTGTTCTAAAATAGAACTATTCTAAACTATTCTAAAATGGTATAAATGTAATATATACTCTGCAGCAAGTGCTAGGTGTCAAAATTAAGGGAGGGATCCTATCATGCAAGACTGCTAAGTATTGAGGTGAGGTGCAGATGTAAACACCTTGGTTTAATTTGGAGCTTCCTTTTTGCTGCAGAAATACCTTTACCAGCAGTGCATGTTTTTAACTTAGATTGTATTGGAGTCAACAGGTTATTTGGAAAGCTTCTTTAATATATATATATATTGCAATGACCATTTTTATCCGTAAGAACGAACTTTAGTGAAACGCTTTATTAAACATGGATATTGGTGCGTTTGTGTGAAGAGATATTTTTGCAGAAATGTTACTTTCATACCAGTTTATTATTTCTTTAGAGGAGAGTAGATTGAAATACCTTCCATGTAATAGTTTTTATATTACTGTGTCGATATGATAACTCTTTGGCACTACTTCTTTCAATATATAACATTAGTCAGAAGTTTGATGCAGTACGCTACTTTATTAATAGCAAAATGATCCAATATAGTTTATATTACAAGTGAGAGAGATAATGTAATGTTTATGTCCTGTTCTTCTCCCCCTCTGTCTCCTTTTAGAGTTGCCAGGGCTGCACTGTGTGCAGTACATCCAAGGACTGCAGCAAGAAGCACAACAAGCCCTAAATGAACACGTCAGACTGATTCACAGAGAAGACCAGGAAAGATTTGCTAAACTGAATGTGGCTCTTTCCATGCTTGGATCAATTAATGCCAGTGTTATTGCAGAACTTTTTTTCAGGCCCATCATTGGAACAGTAAATATGGATGATATGTTGTTGGAGATGCTTTGTGCAAAATTATGAAACCATATGTGAATGAGGCATGACACTTCAGCGTGAAAAATCTGACAACAAAATAGTGTAAAGTATTGTAAAATAAACTAACTTATTGTTTTTAAAGTGGCAATATTTTTGTATTCAGCAATGGAATGTTCTTTGAGTCCACTCTGTTTTATTAATTAGAAGTATCTTAAAGCATTTCATCAGCAATCTAAGTTCTCTTGAAAAATAAAATAATTCTACACATACATAGAAAGGAGTTTGCAGGTTTCAGTGACTTCTTTGTAGGACAAGTGTGTATAGGACTGCAAATTTTTTCTTTGTTTTCAAAGAAGTAAAGGTATTATGTAATTCACAAAATTAAAACCTATGTAGTATGTATACAAAATATAAAATGTTCAATCAAATGCTATACAATTTTATATTTTAAGCACCTATTTAATCAAGGAGAATGTAATATTTTGTCTTACATCTTATACCTTGTTTGCCCATTTAGATTGAACAAATTCAAGACAAGCTTTAGAACGTACTTCATTATATCAGAAGTTTTCAATCTAGAGTACAACAGTATAAAAGGGCTGGAGTGAATTTCTAGATAGAAGATGTATGCACATATACATACAAACTTTTGGTTCTACAACATCAGTTCTAAGCGATTGAGTAAGATATATTTGAATTTGAAACAATCACAGTCCTGTAAAGTAATCATAATTGTCAGTAATAGCAAACAATTCACTTTATAAAATCTTGGGTAAAATAGAATACGTGGATTCAAAGTTGATTCAGACCAAATCTGATTACTAGTATTCTTGTAATACGTTATATTAACCTAAATATTCTATCTCTTTTTAGAGGGATTAGGATGGGAACCTGATATAAATCTGTAATTTTCTCATAAAAACAGGTTTTTTTCTTTCTCTTTTTAAAAACTTTTCCTTTATTTTTGTAACTTGCATCTTTCATATGGCTGACTACTTTTACCTGGAATTAAAAAAAAAACTTGGATGTTAAAGCCCAAAACCAGTACACATTTTTTTAAATTTCAAATTCCATTTGCTATTTTGCAGAAAGAAATTAGTATTAAGTTACAGTTGGGAATGAATACATGAATGGGGAATAAAGAATGCTTCAGCAACCACTGCTGTTCTGCTCAAGTATGATCTAATCTTGTGAAAGTCTAGAGCAGACATGTCAAACTCGCGACGTCACGTGACGTTGCGCAACGTATTGGGACGGTTTCGCCATTGCCGGCAATGGGGTGGGCATGGCTTCTGGATGATGCGTCTGGCCCGCGGGCCGGCAGTTTGATACCCCTGGTCTAGAGACACACTTAAGATTTGGCAATTGTGCATCCTTAATTCTTGGTCTTATTAAAAGTTTAATAAGACATTATCTTTCAAACTTATAATGCTAGATAATATATTCCAGCATTGTTAATATTCACATAAAATTGTTAACCCCCTAGCATACAGAAACTTTTTTATGCACTCTTAAAATACTTCACAGAGGAAAAAAAACATAAAATCTGGGGGGAAATCATGTATAAGTAATTATAGATTGGATTGCATTGCTATAATATAAAATTGTAAATTAAGAAATTGTTTTCAAATTAAGTGAACATTAAAGCATTTAGAGTTTGCATAGTTGGGATTCGCTCTAAAAATGTTAAATATGAATAGTAAGCTGTGCGAATAAAAAATTGGATATGCCCCATTAAAATTTAAATTATCCCTGTAAGAAGACAAGGTTCCCTCAAAATGAAAACATAATTATTTTTATTCTGCACAATATTCATTGTGCATTATTATACATAAAAATAACTCTTAACTATAATTCTATGGAATCAGTTCTAAATTTTGCTGATACATTTCCTCATTTTCACTTAAAATAGTAGTTTTAACATTTTCATGTAGATAATGTATCATACCACTGGTGGAATGTGACATTACATATTGAGTAGAATATACCAGATTTTGTTCTCTAAATTCAGCTTGACTGCTGCCTGATAATGGATCCCACTTATGTACTGTTTGCTGACTTTCATACTCCAATCCCAAACTGATGGGCATAGAGAAAGTCCTGGGCTCATGATAATGGATCAGAAATATCTAGTATTTAACATATTCCTGAGAATTAAGATGAGAGGCACATGACACAATTTGCAGTTCTATCAACATCAAATGCAAAGATACACAGTGGTAATTTCAATTTATCATTTTTGCTTTTTGAATCCAAAAAGGTGAATAGGAAGTTATAAGAACATAATTTGCTTTCTGATTGGTTACTGATGTAGTTTTAAAAAATGCTATACAGTGGGACCTTGGTACTCAACTGTTTTGAAACATCAAATTTGGTATTCAACGCATTTTGATGTAAAAATTTTGTCCTGGTACTCATCATTTGTTTGGTACTCAATGCATAAGCTAGAACTTATGTTGCTGTCGGCTGCCTTGTGACTCACTACATTATTCCTAATGGGAAAAAATTATTTGGTGCTCTGAGCTTTTCGTACTCATTGCACCTCCCAGAACCAATTAAGGATGAGCATTATATATTAAATTGTTCAACTTTGTTGATTTTTTTTCTTTTTAAAGGGTAACATCCAGTTGATATTCATGAAGTTTGGTATTATAAACAATAACAAGAAATCTACAAGAAATGTCCTTACATTCCATGTACTATGAACAGTAATGAAAATCAACTTAATGACTATTTTAATTATAGACTACAATAACAGCAGACAACAAATAAAAGCAACAAAATATCCAGCAAGCAAATTTAAAAGACATGCCATTGAAACATCCAATTTTATAAGTACTTAAATTGACTATGGTTATAATCAGTACAATTTAATGACAGTCTGGTCCGCCTAGAAATAATTTCACTAACTAAAATAATTCCAGGTATGCATACTTAGGTTGCACTTTTCACCTCTAATTTCAAATTATTGGTGAATGTGTACCATAATAGAAAATTATTTCATATTATACAGAGCTGTATTGTTAAGTTTGAAAGAGGTATTCTGCCATATGATAATTACCTTAACATATCAATTTATAATTGAAATCCCTGTTACCTGAAACAGCTTCTCCACTAAATGTTTTCCCCTCTCCTATCTGTTTAATCCTTTTTGCATCTTCTCCCACATTTTAATTTCTTTTTGCTTTTTTCTTTTCTTCCCCAGTTTATCTCATTTACTTTTTCCCCCCTGAATGTCTAAAACAGGCATGTCAAACTCGTGACGTCACATGATGTCGTGTGACATATCGCGACTTTTTCCCCATTGCTGGCAATGGGGTGGGCGCGGTTTCAGTATGATGCATCCGGCCCACGGGGCAGCAGTTTGACATGCCTGATCTAAAATGTAGAATTTAAACCCTGAACATCCCATCTTGAAAGCACTTCTTCTGGTTATTAAGTAGCAATAATAAGCAAAACAGTGGAGGTATTGCTCTGTTTTCTTTGGTGCTCTGAATAGTAGTATTTCAGATCGGAGAGGAATATAGGCATGTTAGCTACTTGATGAAACTTCCATTTCAAAAAACTGAATGGGCCAAGCCTGCCTTCTGGTTATGTTTGAATTGTTTATTGCAACTTATTCCAACTTATTACTTTCTGTCTGTCTCCATCTATTCTGATTTTTATCATCGTCAGTCAGTATGACCAATGGAATCAGTGAAAAATGGGCCTATTACATAATAATTGTTATTTAATGAAAATATTGTTTATGTACATACAAGGACAATCAGGAAAAGAAACGAATATAAACTGAAAATGGCAAATCATCATGTATAACCCCTTGATAGGATAATTCATTTATAATTTTATAACATTGCCAATTCAAAAAGGCTGAGGGCAATGAAAGTTTATTGTTGCCACTATAGACCTGTTACTGCAATATGAAGAAAAAAATGAATAGAAGAATTATGCATTTCAAACTAAAATTAGGAGCTATCACAATACAACAAGGGTATTAGAGAACCAATGCTGCTGATGCTGAGCATGTATTTGTATTCTGAACCAATTTTTAATGTAAATAGTCTGAAAAACTCACTGTAGGATTATCTTAGCTAAAAATAATAAAGCAACTATATTAGTAGCTACAATTTGTATTAGAAAGTAGCTGCTCTTTGTTTTGTGCCAATAATGTTTTCCAGAGCTGGATTTGCTCCATCCTTAATTATGTTTTTATGGTTAATGCATAAAACTAGAACCATAGAACTATATCTGGCATTGCATTTTAATTAAGAAATTTTAAATTTAAAAAATAGAAACCTTGTTTTAAAAAATAATTATGCATTCTGTTTTTTAAACTAATTCTAGAAGTCGCCTAATAATCACTGTAACTATTATTAAATGATGAAGATAATTCTATGTTTCCTAGTCAAATATCAACATCTAAGGAAGCTTGTTATATTTAATGCTTTATTACCGTAACTTTTGAGTTATTAAGTAACTTTTGAATAGTATATTGATAAAAGACAGGATAAATGACATTTTTTTCTGTGTATTGGAGAATAAGAATGCTTCATCTAGTGGCTATTTTAGATATTGCAGTTAATGCAAACGTGTATTCTGATAATACAGTAGTATGTTTTCTATTCCATCTAATGAAATAGGTGAGTAATACTGATGTATTGGTGAAAACTATTTGTTGAATTACACCACATCTTTTCATGCTATTACACTTAAGGGTGGAAGGGACGAAGAAAGAAAAAAGAAAAGAAAAGAAAAGAGGGAGGGAGGGAGGAAGGAAGGAGGAAAGATTTTCCTGCAGTGAAATAATGTTAAAAATCAAGTATGTTAACTTCCACATTTTATCAGAATACTCAGAGGTAGGCACTATACAATGTATGTTATAAACTAGTTCTACTGGAAGGCATGAGCAGGCACCTTAAAATCTTTTTGTCCTAATAGAATTATGTAATGTGAATGAAAATGTAAACAACCAGAACTGTGAAATCTCAAAATTAATAGCAGTAGTATTGGGAGGAAAGAAGTGCACAAATCAATCTGTGCTCTTTTTGGCCATTCTGTTCCTCTGGATGAGGATTTTCTAGATGTAATGCTAACTTAGAAGTTCAGTAGATTTGGCACCACTTTTTTCCAGGAAAAGAGAAAGTAGAGAAACCCCAAGATTTTCGCCTGAACATGATTCTTTCTTAGTGGTACATTTAATTAAAAAGCCAGCTAGGAAGGTTTTGCCTAGGATTCCTTTCTTGGAGAATTAATAGAAATACATAAAAATGAAAGGCTGCAGATATTGGCAAATGATTATATAGCACTTTTCATACATTCTTTGGTCACTTGTAAATAAGCACATCATATTCTATGAACCAGTATTCAAAACATTATCCAACATATATAACAATTTATTGTGTTTTGATTTTTTTACCAAATTTTCTTTTTTAGTTTATAACATAAAATACAAAAATACAAAAGAAAATACAGGTAGTCCTTGCCTTACAATAGTTCATTTTGTGACTGTTCAAAGTTACAATGGCACTGAAAAAAGTGATGTATGACACTTATTCACACTTATTACAACTGCAGCATCTCCATGGTCATGTGATCAAAATTTAGAAGCTTGGCAACTGACTCATATTTATGATGGTTGCAGTGTCCCGAGGTCATGTGATCACCTTTTACAACCTTCTGACAAGCAAAGTCAATGGAGAAGCCAGATTCACTTAACTACCATATTACTAACTGAACAACTGCTATGATTCACTTAACAATTGTGGCAAGAAAGGTCGTAAAATGGGGCAAAACTCACTTAACAAATGTTTCACTTAGCAACATAAATTTTGGGCTCAATTGTGGTCGTACGTCGAGGACTACCTGTAATAGAAAAATAAGGGAGAAGAAAGGGAAGGGAGAAGTATGGGGCAAAGGGAAAAAAGAAAGAAAAGGTATTGACTTCCGACTCCCTTTGGTGTAGTAGAATAAGATAATAGCCTCAAACCTCAACTTTTTACTTTTACATAATAATAAACTAGTCATTTCTATAACAGCAAACCTATTAATCGGTAAAACCCAAAATCAAAGTTTCATTTTCCCCCCACCTCAAACGTGAAGTCCAGAAGTGGTTTCCAAGTAGAAATAAAAGTAATTATATTTTTTCTTTGATCAAAGCAGTCAATTTGGCCATTTCTGCTAACTGCATCAACTTTTGCAACCATTCATCCATTGTAGGAATCAAAGTGTCCTTTTATTTTTATGCATAAGGTAATCTTGCGACCGTCAACATATATAACATATATAAAATCACAAGTTCCATTTTTCCCCCAAGTCTTTTTCCATTAAACTCAGAAGAAAAGTTTCTGGTTTTATCTTTATATTCATTTTGAGAATCTTCTGTATTAAGATGTGAAACCTACTCCAATATTTCTTTGCTTAATCACATGTCACCATAAATGATAAAAGGCCCTGTCTTTACATTTGCATTTCCAACATTCATTTGAAATACTTATATACATTCTTGACAACTTATCTGGTATTAGATACCAACGATACATCATCTTATAAAAATTTTCTTTTAAATTATAATTTAGTGTAAATTTTAGACCTTTCATCCACATATTCTCCCATTTCTTTGGCTGGGTCATCCAACATATAACAATTTGACCAAAATTCCTTGATGATGTGTATTTAGTAAAAAAGAAAAAAAATTACCCACACAAATGTGTTGGAGTGGTTCCATCACATCTGCCTGAATTGCCAACAGCAAAGACAAAGAAAAGGGCCTACCATGGCTTTGTTTTTGTGATATCCTTTGCAATGGTTAGAAGACCTTAAAAGGCAGATTTGGGTATCTGTGATGGTGTGCTGCCCAAGCCAAGCCATTCTGTGCTGAGATCAGCAGAAGCCCAAAGAGCCAGGCATGTCTTTATCTAGTGCTTTCCCCTAAGGAAAGCAGGAGCATCAATCTGTAGCCCAGCTGGCAGACTCAGGATAAGGCTGGAGATGGAGACAATTCATATACAAGCATCATAACCAAAGGCAGAGAATTGTGAGTCACATTGTACAATGGGGAGAACATGAATCTGCTTTCCATACCTGCCACATGTTGGGGTCCTGGCTGAAGAAGGGACATAACACATCTTCAGTGATTTATTAAAAATCTGTGTGAAGATGGGGGCCAGTTGTTCAGCACCGGCTTTCAAACAAAAAGGAGTTATTTCATTTGGGCCCGTGCTTTTGCAATCTTTTGTCTATGGAATAGACCTCTTTTTCTAAAGGGGGGGCAGAGGGATGGAGATAGGTATGGGAAAATTGACTACTATTAGTGCATATGAGTGGAGGATAGATATGACAATGATCTCCTCTCAAACATACGGTCAAACACATTCAGGTAATCTACCAATTGACAATTCTCTTCAGTAAGAGTGGGAGGTCTGCTATAGCCAATGATATTCTTCAGACTTCTCCACGTAGTTGCAGGTTCATTAGCTGAGAACTGATTTCTCATTTTCTCTTTGCTGCCCTGATCATCCTTGTTAATACATTAGTGGCCTGATTGTATTGGCTCCTATTTCCTTTCCTATAGCTCTCCTCTTTTGCATGAAGAAGCTGCTTAAGCTTAGCTTATTGTTGTTATATATGTGCAATTTCTTGGTAGGCGCACATACACATGTCTTTACCGAAGCTAACATATGATGTCACAGTATCAGTAAATTCATCCAAGTCTTCTGAAGCAACTTCAAAAACACTCTAGTCTGTGCAATCAAAGCAAGCCTGTAGCTCTAGCTTTGCCTCTTCAGTCCAATTCTTCACTGTTTTTATCATAGGCTTTGTAGTTTTACATTTCTGCTTATAGGTGGGGATGAGATGGATCATACAATGATCAGAGAGACCTATGGCTGTCCTGGGGAAAAAGCAATAAGCATCTATTAAACATGGAGAGCAGTGATCCAATATGTTCTTTCTCTTAGTGAGACAGTCAGTTGACATGCTGAGTATATCATGAGTGAGATTAGCTCTGTTAAACTCCCCTAAAACAAAGAATAGGAGTCTGGATATTTCTGTTCTGTGCACAGTATCAGATTAGCTAGGATCTACAGCACGAGTGTCAAATTCGCCACGTCACATGACGTGTCGCGACATATCACAACTCTTTTTGCATTGCTGGCAATGGGGTGGGCGCGGCTTCGGTATGATGAAACCGGCCCGTGGGCCAGCAGTTGGACACCCCTGATCTACATCATGCTGCTCATGCAAGCCTGGGATGGTATATAAACCCCACCCAAGATGAATGAGGAAAACTCTCGTGCAGCATAAAAAGGTTTATAATTGATGAATAGTATCTCTAAGTTCATATTTCAAAATTTCTTTAATACTGTAACATCCTTACACCAGTGGTATTCATAGAAGCAGATTCTACCTCCTTTCTTTTTCCTAGATGTCTCTGTAACCCGATCCTCCCTTTGAATCCCAAACCCTGGGAGCTCTACTATATTATCCAAGATAGTCTCACTGAGCCAAGTTTGTATTAAGCAGAGAACTGCTGAATTAAAAAAATCAGCGTTGTTCCAAATTAGAAGATGTTCATCCATTTTATTGACTAGTGAATGTAGGTTTGTTAGGTGATTCGATTGGATGGAGTCCTAACCCTTTTCATCAGCATGCCCGCACACCATCCTCTCCTTTGCTTCCTTTGTGTTCTCCAGCTACTATAGAGAGTTGCTGCTTTTCTAATTAGAATATCCACATAACGTCTTTCTGCGACAGGCAAAACCAGAGGGGGAATATTCTGAGAAAGTTGTCTGATGTTCAGAAGGTCATTTTTTGTGTATGTAATTCACAGAGAGTTACAGAAAATAAAATAGAACATCAAATACACTGCAGAGCATTTCACCAAGGCTGCCATCAGTGACGCCATCTTGAAGTCTTTGGTTCCTTTCTTCTGAAAACTAGTGAGCAAAACCTTGTGAATATCTTTGACTGTCAGCACTCATGAGAAATGTTATATCAAAGAACATTATTTTTGTTGTCCAAAATGTTATAGAACATTTTACTACCTATTATGTAGAAATATTATACGTTAATTAATTATGGCCATGCTTATGATATGAAATGCTTGCCAGATTGGCAAATATAGATTCTTGCATTTGTATGTAATATATGCAGCCAAGATATTTATCTAGAAACACCTCTATTATTTAATTACTTTATTAGGCAAGTTAATCCTAATGGCAATTCTGTATTGCTTAGATTTGGCAGATAGTTAAATAAAGTACCTGTCAAATATTACATTTCTAATTAGTCTGAAAGTTGAATGACTAGATACAGTACTTTCCTAATTATTCAGTTTTAATGATAGATACAATACATTCTGTCATTGCCTTACAATGTGCATCATTTTCGGATTGACAACTTTACATTTTCCCCCTTAAATACACATTCTTTTTACACATTAAACCTATATAGTTGAACTTGGCATTTCAAGGTAATTCTTTTCAAAGATTTTTTTAAATAGCGCAGAACCTTTCTAGCATCAGTTCAAATAGAAATTAGCACCCAGAGATTTATTCTCAACAAGAATGTTCAGAGTAGACACTTTAAATCAGTAGTTAAATACAATGATTATTGCAGACTTTTTACTTCAAAAAGGTTCATGCTTTTATTTTAAGCATACTTACAGGAAAGAGAGAAAGTGAGTGAATGTGTTAGTGAGAAACACAGTGTGTGTATGTGTGTGTGCATGTGGCTGAGAGAGAGATTCAATTGCACACATTGACCACTACTAACAAGTAGCAAGTATTCCATCAATACAGACTCTTATGATTAGTGCAGGAACAATTACTAAGAGTGGAAAATCTGAGGATTATAAAATGGAAGGTGAAATCTTTACAGTTTATTTTAAATCACATAAAATGTATTTAGAAGAGCTTGAAGTAATGCAGAAGTTGTTAGGTTTCATAAGGCCATCATGATTCAAGGACTCTCACAATCCTGGATCTTCAAATATGCATTATGTTGGCACTAGAAGGGACAATATTTTCTTTAGCTCAGGAAGAAGAACATACTGGCTTCCATTAATTCAGCTTCATGCCATATGCAGTGGCCAACTAGACAAGAACAGAAACTTGAGCCCAGAGGTATTCTCTATTGTTTCCAGCAGGCAATAATTTAGAGTTATTATGTATCTGATCCTGGAAATGTTGATTATTACTATTACAGACTGATCAGGCATGAATTGACTTGATATTTATTTCAATTGGTTTAACTTGGCAAACTTCATGTCTGTGATAGTAAATTCAGTAGTTTATGCATTGTACAATAAAGTGCTTTTTTTTGGTCTTAAATCTCACCTTCCTTATGTGACCTTGTATTTTAATGAGTAAAACTATATGTAAACTTTCTATATATACTCCTATCATGTGCTTTCTCACTAATGTTTTTAGATTAAAAATCCTTCAATTTCTAACACTTCTTTTTTAGTGCACTAAAATTTTGTATCTCCAAAACATTCTTTTTGAGAAATCATACTGTTCATATTCCAAATGTATGTAAAAGCTATTATTTTAATAAACTTGCAGAAATATTTGCTATTTTATTTATATTTCCTTTATGAAATAATTCTGCCTTGGGGATATGTTTTTTTTTTTTTAGCAGCTATATACTGAATAGCAAGAGGCACAGTGGCTCAGTGGCTTAAAGATGCTGAATTTGCCAACTGCAAAAGGTCAGCTCTCTATACTCCAGCAGTTTGAGCCTTAGCACCACATTAATAGAGTGATTTCCCATCACTCACCTCAGCTTCTGTCAATCAGTCTGAAAGTGAGCAAAATGCAAGTAGATAAATTGGTACCACTCCTGTGGGAAGCTAATAGCACTTCTTGTGGTAGCAAGAAACCAAACGGCACTGGACCTGCCTGAATGCGAGGCAGAATTGGTGAAGAAAAGCCCTGGATGATGCCAAAACTCCTACAGAACATCATTAGCCACTGCCTCCAGCCACTGCCCCTGCACTGTCCCCTGGATAGTGTGCAAGCATGAACTAAACAAACTAGCAATCTTAGGCAGCCAAACTACTCTTTAATAACATTGTAAATTCCCTGGCATTCAATATACAAATGCCATTCACTAAATAAATAAATACTGAATAGTAGTTTGATCAAACAATACTCCAGGATCACTTTTTGGTCAGTTACTGTCAGTTAGGACTTCTTCAAATTATTTTATCATGCACTTAACTTAGAACTACTAAAATGCAGTACTTTCCTGTATTATTTTTTCTTTGAAGAAGGAAGCCTTACATTAAACGTATATGAGAGAATAATTTAACAATTTAGTTCTGGAAATGACTGTCTAATGCTGATATCCTGTATACCAAAGGTTTATACCTCAAGGCTGTCAAGTGATTAAAAAGAAAAGTTATTGCATACATGGGAAGAATTATACTGCATTTTAATTAAATGGAGGTAGCATTAAATTTAGTTCACCATCCCAACCCAAGCTGCTCTTACTATAATTTGGTATGTAGACCTGTATGATATACAAAGGCCAGGGATGATCTTTGCACACACTGCTACAGTAATTTGGGAAAATTTTGACTCTATGGAATATTAGAATTATAATTGGAGTGGACATGCAGAAGATTGTACAAAAATATTTTTGAACCAATAATAAAGTGGATACTAAAATGTCATAAAAATGCTAGTAAATCATCCTTTTCTAAAGGAAACAACTATAAACTATTGTTTATTTATTAAAAAGACATAGACCATATCTAATCCTCAAGATGGAACAATATTCTAAAGAGATTCAACAATATTTAAAGGAACATTTAAAAGAAGCTTAAAAATTCAAACCCTGTAAGAGCTCTCAATCTAATGCTTTCTTAAAATTTCTGTCACAGAAATGAATATAATTTTAGTGTACTATCAATCTTTTTACAGAATCTTCCACAATAGTCTAACCACTAAAACATTCTATACTTACTGTTTTTATGCATAACCTCTATGTGTGAGGGTGTACAAAGTAGTGTTTCTGACAATGATCACAACATATACTGCAGCAAGAGAAAATATCTTGTGAAATCGTTTGATAATTTTTCTTCATATTTCCATTTCATTTTTTACAAAAACATTAAAGTGGTCGATTCTGAAATACAGAACAATTGGTATGGTTTCTGAATAGTGCAGCTTCTAAATTTATCTCTAAACTCTAGATATTCGTCCAGTCTTCATATAGATTGTTAGTCCCCTTTATCTCTATTGTCTTTCTTTCTATTAAAAAAAAACTCCAGTATTAATCTAATTAATTATATAAAGCAAGATATACAAGTATCTTTCCAATCAAGAAATCAAATTGTTTTTATATTTCATTAGAGTGTAGAAAATCACAGGTGGGAATGATACATAATAGAAATAATGAAATCCATAATAATATCAATATTTTAAAATAATATAGAAATAGAAATAGAACAGAACAGAACAGAACAGAATAGAATAGAAAAAATAATGTAAGTTATTATAACATAGGAAGGGATTATTTAGGCTATTAAATCCAACCTCCTATACTCTCAGTGCATTAATCCAAATTAAAGCAGGTAGTAATGTATTTTCTATCCATCAGGTAGGTTATCAACAACAATAGGTTATTAATTTCTTGATTAAATTCTCTTACTGTTAGGAGAGATTTTTTCCCTACTTTCCTAGTATTCACCTGAAATATCACTATCTGTAACATAAATCCATTATTTCTTGTTCTGTAGTGTCCTTGGCGACAGAAAATAGATGTTGAAGTCTAAAAGCGATATCATCATCATCATCATCATCATCATCATCATCATCCATTGTGCCTGAACTCCTAAAGGAAAAGCTGGAACTTCTAAACATTTTTAATTAACTTTCTATTTTGTTGCAGGACATCAAGCTACCTTGAGCAAGTATACAGACAGAGAACAGAAGAGTATGAATGAAAAGCCCAGCTTCTTCGCTTTTTGTTAATGATATCTCAAAAGATAGTCTTGCAGACACTTTTGAGCTAGAATGGGTTTCGTGACAACACATTCTTCCATTCTCTTTCTGTATATTTGTTCAGGGTAGTTTGATCTCGTGCAGCAAAAAAAGAAAGTTAATTAAAAATGTGTAGAACTTCCAGTATGACTGCTGGAAAATTAAACCAGTTTAGACCTAACAACCATCATGCAGAAGGCCCTTGCTCCAGTTATAGCAAGAGGCAATATCTAAATTAATTTTCTGTTATCTCTTCTGTTTCAAAATATAGGACTTATAGAACAAATGCAAGCAAATCTTTTCCCCCATCAAATGATACAAAATATTTTTACTGTTGAGCATTTTAAATTCAAGAATGCTTTACTTTTATTTTAAACTTGTGTGTGTGTAGCTACTGCTTAAGTGTTTTGTCTTATGTCAGTCTCCAAGTAGACCAGAGAGAAAACACAACAAGATGAATTAATTCTATTTTATTATAAAGCTACATTAACAGAATATTGAAAGTAGAATTCATCACTCTCTCTTTTTACTTCCTGATTAGTTAGTTAGTTAGTTAGTTAGTTAGTTAGTTAGTTAGTTAGTTAGCATGAATGCTTTCTAAGTTTATTTCTCTGTCCATTACTGAGTTGCGGGTTCTTCCTCCTTTTATCTGATCATTCATAGGCAGCATCTCAAATTAATGTATCTACTCAGAAGTAATTATATAGTTTTACAGCCTGAAGAGAAAAAAAAGAAGTCCTTACCCTGCCCACCCAAAGAAAAATGTTATCTTGTTAATTTGAGTTGATCTGTCCCACAATACAATTTAATAATAAGTCCCACTTAATTGTTTGATCCAGAAGTTACTCTGGAGTTATGTGGCACACACACACACACACACAAATAATAAAATAATAAATCAGCTGATTAGTTTGAATTATGGAAGATTCTAATTGCTAATGATCAATTTTTCCTCTTTGCATACATATTAATTTTCCAGTGCCTCAACTGCCATTGCATCAGCCAGATTACAACTACTGAATGTATATTTATTTGAGTGTCAATAAGATTCCCACATCATAACTTAATTTTCTCTACTCTTTTATATTCTAAGGCTATTTTATTCTAAACAAATATACAAGTACTTTGAAATAGCACTGGATTTCTTTAATCAACTTTTACAAATGCCAATAAACTGATTTATAGTGTAAATACATATTTTGCAACAAAGTGGCAATAGAAGTTTAGGTCTCAGGAAAAGTTGGCTGAATAAATTTTAGCAAAGAAAATATTAGTCTGCTAAATATTTTAGTTATTTTCATCATAAATTCTTAATCTGAAGGCAACTTAAGATGCTGATATTTGAGAAAATGGTTTCTAATCAGGAGGACTTCAATAAGATTAGATGATTCTTATCCGCACTCTTTTCATGTATCATATGCAAGAATTGCAGGATACATGAC
Source organism: Azemiops feae (assembly GCA_023970755.1). Classification (NCBI taxonomy): domain Eukaryota; kingdom Metazoa; phylum Chordata; class Lepidosauria; order Squamata; family Viperidae; genus Azemiops; species Azemiops feae. The sequence continues at coordinate 940,509 of JALGBA010000038.1, forward strand.
TGTCAACATATCAAGAAGAAAAACAGAATACTATTAAATGGGAATGCAAATTCTCTCTCTCTCCTATTTATCCTCCTTGTTATTCAGCACATATTTACAAATTCCTAAAGTAATATCCCAAAGGTGCTTTTCAAAAGGCAACTGGACCAAGAAAGTCCAGTTGCCTTTTTAAATGCACCTTTGGTGCAATCATGATCTGGATGATTGAGAATCTCCATAGACACTCCTAAAGTGATAGTTCCAAGAGAACCAGAACCACTTTAGTTACTATGCATGAAGAATATTTCTGCAGATTTGCCTGCTTAGTATTTAATGTAGCTGTTTACAGATTTAAAATAAAAAAAAGCAGTGAATATGACAGATAGAAAAACCTGGGCATCGTTCCAGTTGATTCAATGCTTTTTTTTAGTGTAAAGTTGATAAGCTCCAAAAGGTAATTACAATTCGATTACAATTGTTTGTTGTTTGTTTTGAAGTTTCAAGGATATAATGCATTTATGCAAAATTAATAAATTTTCATATGAATAGATGGAGACCAAGTGACTTAAAAAAACAGAATTGAAATTAAGAGCGTGGTGCAATATGCTTATACAATTCTGTGTTTTGAAGCATGTTCGCTTAAAAATTAAGGTGCCCTGGTTATATAACTTTTGACACTCTTCTAAACATCAGCTAGGTAGTATTGGTACGATTGATTTTATCAATAATTGTGATAACTGATCTCACAAAAGTATGAGAAGACTTTTGTAAGCTGCATCAGGTCTAGAATGATAGTTCCAAGGTGTTTCTTAGTGTTATTGTTACTTTCACTGCCTCTTCAAAACTCTTTAAACCACTGCTTTGGAGCCACTTATAGGAAAAGGCAGTTGAATTCAATAGCAAAGGGCACTTTGAAAGAGTGTGTTATTGAGTGAATTTCCTGCCGCTGTTTGGTAATCTATTGAATTGGCATAATATCTTAAAATTGTAAAAACTAGCAACTTATAAAGATTGTTTTTCAGTACTACTTAACAATTAAAATCATTTAGCAAATTGGACAGCTTTTTCCTTTTTAAAAACTTTTATAAGTAGCAACTGTTAGCAACTTCAATTTGACAGCACCTTGATGAGGAAAAAGAACATTCTAATCAAAAGATGGATTATTAAAGACTATTAAAGTTGGGTTACGCCAGTGACAGGATGTCTAACTCCCCCCCCCCCCGGTGTTGTCTAAATGTACTTAGAAAGTGGAAGTTGAACTAGATTTTACCTTTTATCTGCATTTTGCCTAATCCTTTATTTACCAATGAGTTCTGCCTCTTCTTGCTGGAAGCTATTTAATTTATTAATTAATTACATATATATGCTGCCTTGATCCCAGCAACTCTGGGACTTTAAATGTTAACAACACAATACAAAGGAACAATGATGGCAGAGAAAACAAACCCAGATGGAAATAATGAAAAGGAAGAAAAGGGATGTCAGTCATCCTTGCCAAAGACCTGGGCAAAAAGCCTTATCTTTGGGAATCCTCAAACACCAACAGGGTGTTTGGTTTGTTTATTTGTTTGTTTCAAATCTCAAATGAGAAATTCATTCCAGAGGGCAAATGCTGTCCTGATAGATGGTGTTGTTTATTTGATGGAACCCAGAGCACACCAATCTTGCCAGATCAAATTGGTGAGGCAGAAACTATGGGAAACAGGTGTTTCCTCAAGTAACTGGGCCCAAATAACCAGTGTTAATTGCTCACTGATTGTGCAAATATGCAAGAAGTTTTGTAACGTATTGGAGATAGGATATATGGCCTCTTATGGCTTCTTCCTCCTGCCTTTCAAATTAATGGATAGTTGGATGGAAACTTAATGAAAACTTTTTGTTTTGAAATTGCACAGTTGCCTATTTACATAAACAGTCATCTCTGTCCCTGGAATCCATCTCAGCCCTTATAATGGCCCTTAACATTCAATGTTGTTAAGGTAACAGAAAACACCATAACCTCAAAAATTGTTTCTTTTCTAAAGTCAGCTGGGTGGCATATTCTGATTTTTAGATAATTCTATGAAGAACTAAAAACTTGAAGAACATATCCTTTCCTTCCAAGTCACACTGAAAGTCATTGAGGAGCCATCTCTAAGGGTATACATGTGAGATCTTCCTGAAAGTGCGGTTACAGTTCATGTGGAATTATTGGTGTGTACCCAAAGCCTCTCTGCTACAAAAATACTTCCTGTTCCCCAAGAATAAGAGACTGCTTCTTAGCAAGCCAACTTCAATGGCTCTTAGCACAAATATTTCTGCACCTATTCTTTCAAGTTCACAGACACACCCACTCATTTATCAACACATACAGACATAAAGGACATTAATGTCTTCCCTTTTCATAGAATTTGATAAGAGCAACCAGGAATTCAAATTCAAATTCATCCATGCTGTAGAAAGTGTATGAATATTTACAGAATACATATCAGCAACTTTAAAAGTAGCTTTAATCAGCTGTTGGACTGCACAATATTTGGTTTAAGGGATTGCTCTGAAAGATTTTTTTCCTTCATGATGAAATGCTCATCAAAGAAAAGTGATGCATAACAGAACCATTTTATTTATTACCACAAAGGAATAAAATATCCCTTCTACTGAAAAGCTTTCTTCTAAGTTTATGAAATTTGGAAAGCTTTATTTCCAATATAGGGCAAACAATTATGTGAGAGACAAACAGATTATTACTACTTCCCAAGAAAATAAAAATGTAAAGGAATAAAGCAGCAAATCTCCTGAGTTTATTTGTCTGATATTTGAAAGATACACCCATTACACTTCAGATTTTATCCAATTATGTTAAGAAATAATAATGATAAAACATTTCAGCAGCTTGTGGATTTGCCATAATAATTAGGCAAAGGCCTAAACTGTATGCTTTCCAAATCTCATTTAAAATTTGGCCCTAAGTGGGACCAGAGAGTTTCCAAATCCTGATCTTTTTAATGAGTCAATGAGCTGGGATCTGAACAAATGTGCACATGTTATTTACAGGGAAGGTTTAAAGAAAAAGCTGGTTTTTCCTTCACTGTTATGCATTGATGCAGAGATACAGCCTGTAGATGGCACTCTTTACTTGCTGTAATCTTTTTTTAATATCAGACATGACAAATGCATGTTCTTTCACAAGAAGTGTATTATATAGCTCCTGCTAGTATTTTAGGAAGTTTCTAAAGATTCTTTTATTTCTAGCCTTTTAAGTTCAGATTGAACTTTGAACTTTTAGACTTTTCTTAATATGATGGAGAAATCAAAATATGTCACTAAACTCCTTGAAATAACAACAGATTTTTCTAATGTCACTATATTGATAGACTAATATCCTTGTTGGTTCTTGGAATTATTAAATTATGGTCATTAACACATGTCCAGAATCCTGGTATTTGCTTTAATAAGTCTTACATAGCATCAAATCAAAAATATTATTAAATTTATTTACCAAAAACACATGAAAGTAAATAAAATAAGGCATTCAGCCATTTTCATATTCAAGGAAAATTGCTGTTGTAGATTATCATTTTGCCAGGTAATGGTAAACTTACCATAGCATATCTCTATCATTAAATAGCAAATTTTTGGCATGGTATAAACGACTTCAGGATTTCTGTCAGCTGTAAGATAGCTTACATACATTTTTTCTGTATGAGGAGCAAGAATTTTTAAAAATAGCTGCAGTAGCTACTGTCTTAAATTGGAGCAAAAGGCATAGTCTAGAAAAATGTATCCATGGATTCAATCACTCCTGACTCACATGGGCATTATCTCTGCAATTTGTGGAATCTGCCTTCCAGGGTGGCTGAAGGGAAAATATTAAAATGAGTCCTGGAAAAGTTCCATCTAAAATTAGAATAAGTAAAAGAATACAATTCTGCAAGTGCAAGTCTCTATATTTCTCTCTGCAGATGGGAGGTCTTTGTCACACATCTCAGCTTATTCTCTATGTCCAATCGACTGCCTAATTGTTTCCTTGGCTTTATCCAAACTCCAGATTAACAGAAACTCAGAAGGCTTTATGTATTTAGTTTACCTTATGACTCTATCAACAAGATGTGAACGTACTCATACAACATCTTTTTGGTTTTAGCTTGAGAAATCACACTTTCCTTTGCAGTTTCCCCTCTATGTGTGCTTCTTGCTTCCTTTTTTTATTATACTCTTTCAGCATGTAGCCTTCGTGGAAAATGTTTATACACTTCGTGGAAAATGTTTATACACTTACATTACTCTGTGATGTAATTTTAGGTATAGAGCCAATGTCACCTATTGGCTTTTACTTACATAATTATATATTACCTACTATGTGGTTTTTAAATATTCTTAGCTAAAGTTCTTGTGGCACAATAATCCTTTCTAGACCATCCCTGAAAAATTGCCAGTTTATCTACTGCATATCTAACTGAATGAGAGAAATGCAGGTTCTATATCTCATAGCAGGATTTCAAATTTGATTAATGCATTCCTTGTGGGATTCCTTCCTTTAGAGACAGTTTGAAAAAAAAGCAGACTGGGCCAAAAGGCATCAGCATGAGTGGTGAATGGGATTGCTCATAGGTACCTCAAAAACTACAAACTGAAAAGCTTTTACTATTTGCCAGACTCTGAAACTTGACTCAGTTCAAGATGTTCATGATAACTAAATAATGCCTTGCATGGTTTAGATCCAGATAACTTTTCCAGCACTCTTAATTAATAATTGAATTTCCTTAGAGATAATACTATTTGCCTCAGAAATGCTTACTATCTGACAAATGATACACAGAATAAGTAGATGTTGCTATCTTTGTTATTCATATCAAAGGTGCCAGACCTGCCCCAGTCTGATCTCATAGGAAAGTAAACTCTCGACTCTACTTGATTGAAGTGAAAAGACACTTTTACTAAGAGATGATGATTGCAGTAAAATCAAATGGAATCTAAAATTCCTGTGCACCAATACAAAACTAAACCCCTGGTTTCCCCTAGCCTTCCGCCCATGGTCCCTCCATGTGTAGTCAATCCGGCACTGCCACGATGTTTTGGGAAACACTGAGGTGATTGGGCTGGTGAGATTCAACTCTCAGGGTAAATGGCCTTGAAGATGCCAGCATGCCAGCACAAACCGGATTCCAAAACTCTCTGTTCCTCTTCAGGCATCAATTCCCCCCCTCCTACCCACCATAAAGTTATACAGCTTTAGTGACCATTTGTTCCCTTCTCCCTTCCCCGATAGCTGACAGAACGCCAGCAAGGCACCAAACTGAGGGTGGTGGATCTGACAGAAGGATATTAAGAAAAACAGAAGCTAATATTCCAGCAAATGTTTAATATCATAACTATTAATATTTGCATACTATAAGAAAGGTTGCTTGAGAAATTTTCTGAGTCTCTAAAAACTGTCTTTTGATAATTGTATTTTTTAATAAAGACTTCATTTCAAGAGTTATTGTATTGTTGGCTTCCGGTTCCGGATCGCGACACCAGCAGTCGCACGGAGAGATCTCTCTCTCCCACCGGCTGGTTTCCCTCCGTCGGTAGACCCTTAATCGGGTCGAAAGTCGCCCCGTAGAGGCGACCACCGTTAGAGGAGGCTCCTGCTCGACTGGGGAAGAGCGGCGGCTCTCCCCAGTTCGAGCTTTCTCCTTAGGGCCGCCGGAGGAAAAGATCGTCCTACAAAATGGACGGTCACTTCGTCGCACCAGCTGAAAGCCAGAAGAACATCTAAGCGAAAGAACCCCCGTGGAGAATCCGGGTGAGACCTTTCCTACCCCCTTTTTTTTTTCCCCTAACTACTTTCCTGTTAAAAGCTTTCTTTGAATTATTTCCCTGTCGTGAGGAAGCAGCGTGTGAGCAATGGGGAAAAACAGCGTTGGAAAAAAAAATATATAAATAAAAACCAGTTAATTTTGATACTATTTAAATTTTGGAATACTGAGGGGACCTGAAAACATTTTATTTTTGACTATTATTGCTACAACTACGTATTCATTATTTTGAACCCTTTCTTCATCTTTTTTAATACGAAAAATAAAAAATCTATTATTTGGAAAGAAAAAAAGGATTTTTTGGTTTGCTGAGGACATCTTGTGTCGAAAAGTGGTACTGCAACTATATTTTTTTTTATGACTGGGAATGGCTATGACCCTGAAAGAGTCATAACTACAAGATAACGATGCAGCTGGCCTATTGAAAATTGAAGGTGAATGCTTGCTTGATTCTTATGAAGCAGAGCCTTTCTTAAAGATTAAAGATTAAAAAGCCTTATTATTATCGATATGGAACTTAATACACAACTGGACTATGAACTTATATTGGAAACAATTTTAGAAGCTGCAAAGGATGTGAGCTCTTACTTTCAATCCCTTTTCTCTACACTGAGAGAAACTGTGGAAACCACAAAACAAACTAATTTTATTCAACTTCCAACACAACCTATCGAGAAGTCTGATGACTATACAACAACTTCAACAGAGATGTCTGAAGCATCAATACCAACATCAACAGAGACTGACACTCAGACACAACTTATTGAAAATCGAGAAAAGGTGGATAAACAATTGGCAAATATAACATGGAATAAAACAGCTTTTACCATCCAAAGGCTATTAGAAGAAAGGAAAGAGAACTTTGACCAATTTGAAGCGTTAAAGAATATGGACCTTTTAATAGTGTGGTTTGATTATGTAGGAACCTCACTATGGAAACCACTATGGCATAGAAAGAAGCCTAGAGTTAGATTTAAAAATGTATTTTAAAGTTTTATTTAATGGGATTAAAAAGGCTTTGATTTCTGGACTGACTTAACAACTAATGGAATACGTGAAATTTTTAAGAGGATACCCTTTGTAATATTACTCTGTTTTAGATATGATATATATTGGAGAAGTAAACTTTATCTACTGGTTTAAAAAGATTTTTATAGATATAGAGGCATTGATAGAATATATATTTAAATTAGATAGAAATTTATTTGTTGGCCTGATATCTTTATTTTAAGAGAATTATTTGGAAATAAAAGGAGAATAAGAGGGATGGGTGATAAGAGAAAAAAATGGTATCAATGAAGAAGATATGAGAATGTTGTTGTAAGAACAATATACCAGATATAATTATGTAAAAAAAAAAAAAAAGGGCACCCGAAGTGTTAATAACATGTCTATTTAAGGCTAATTGAAATATAGTAATTGTAAGTTAGTAAAGCTTAAAAACAGGATTTGGATTTTTTAGAATTGAAATGTAACTGATATTTGATAGGACCGTTTGAAACTTATATAGAATTTATTAATTTGAATATGTAAAATTAAATGAGGGAATTAGAGAGGGAAGCTTAAAAGACTTGAGTTGACTTATATATCTGTGATTGTTTTTCTTTCTTTTGGATGTTTAATATACCCACCTCCATGGTGGTTCCTAAGCACCTTAATGTTATCCCTGCACCCCTATAAAATCTAATAAAATATATTTAAAAAAAAAAAAAGAGTTATTGTATTGTTAACTTATACAGAGTTACTTGGGACAGAGACATTCTAATTCAGTTTGACTTTATTCTGAGTAACATTTATAGAATAGACTGTTCATTATCACATAAAACATTAAATGAATATTAAGCATAGTTTAAAAGTAACAGCTTTTAAGCTAAGCTAAACATGTATTTTAATGTTTTAGGGAATAATCCATTGTCCCTAAGCCTTACTTATTTATTATTGCAAAATGTTTACAAAATCTTTTCAATTACTTTCTTTCTTATGTAAGTAAGTCAAAGTCAGCAGTTCCAAAGATGATAACAAAGTATATTTATATTTCAGTAAATCTGGTCTGTTAACATGACACAATATGGCACAGCTGTTTCTGATAACTTTTAAAGTGATATACAAATCTTATAAGCTAGAAAATAAAATAAAACAAACAAAATTAAATAAGAGGATTCCACATAAGCAAAATCCTTGCTGCCATTAAAGTTTTAATTTAAACTACTTCCACAAATTAAATAGCATTAAACTGGAAAAAAAAAGAATGACCTAATACACCTTAATTCTGATAAATATCACTGGTTGACATTTTAGCTTAGGAGAACATTTGAAGATATCATGGCACAATTAAAATCAAAGTGCTTAACATACAGAAATGTGACTTATTAACACCTTTCTGCAAATGTTAACTTAACCCTTGAGAATTTACCCTTCTCTATCATAGCTTTCCTATCTTTTCATCTTCTGACAATGACACATTGATTTTCATGGTATTTAAAGAAAAATATTACATTTTAGGCAATATTAGGGAGCAGCATTTAAAGCCCTGATCAGTAATGATAAGTTTACAATGTATTATTTTGAATATAATACTTAAATTATGTAGTACATTTTTCCTAGGTTCTGTTAATTTTAAAGGAAGGAGAATGTCTGAACTGTTCATTAACTAAGGTTGTGAATCATAGCAGTACAGCTTCTTTGAGATAAGGAAAAGTGGCTAGTTTGGTGGAAATTACAAGTTGAATGAGTAAGAACAAGGATTAGATGCTGAGACAGAACAAAAGAGACACTAAGTCTAAATTCAGAAGCCAAAAGAAATCTTATTTAAAGACCTGAAAAAGGGAGTTCACAACACACCAGGGCTAAAATATTTACACACACACACACACACACACACACACACACACACACTTACACTTTTCACCCCTATGAGTGGTATATGTCTTCCTCAATCTCAGGTCCTCTACCAGATGCCTGAATATCTAAAGTTTCTGTACAGTTATTTCAGCTATTCCTAACACCGCGCTCTTCTTGATAGAGAGCTCTGATATTATTCCTTGAATCTGCTACAGCCACTCTCCCAACTTAAGAGTCACAGCCCCAAGTGCTCATATCACCACTGGGACAACTTTGGCCTTTGCTTTCCACATCGTTCTTCATGCCCTGTTATTTCTCCAGTTTTTCATACTCCTTCCTGATGTTGCTATCACTTGGCACTAGTACAGTTTTCAGCACTGCTGTAACGACCCACTTCAGCTGTTCTCCCAAGAATTCGAACTCTTGAGGCAATCACTGCTTCAAACAGGATTCTTTTATTTGGGGATCAGTAACAGTGGGGGATCAAGGCACGGTCTGAGGTAAAGGTTCATTAACACTGTTTAGTCACCCAAGCCGTAAAACCCCTCCCACCAAAGCCGTGCGAGGATTTGAATTGTATCCAATCAGCTGGCATTTCGGGGCGATCAGCCATTGCTTTTGGCACGCAACTTCCTGGCTTCCTTGACCTCCGGCTCGTCGCGCTCATCTTTGGAGAGCTACCATATCCCTCCCCATGGCAATCAGGAAAAGGAATCAGAACTGGCGAGCAAATACAAACATGCAAGTAGTGCTGGGCTCCCCCCCTCCTGCAACAGAATGGCAGGTCCCAAAGATGGAAGGACAGAAGTAAGGTAAGTAAAATAGGGAACCGTTTGGGACCTGACATCTGCTGTCTTTTGGTCCTTGTCTATGCTGCCCCAGTATCTGGTTTATTGGCAAGTACCTGCCTGCACAAACAAACAGTACATCATATATCATACATACATACATACAACATTTTAGAAAAGTTTAAGAATTAAAAGGATCACTTTAAAAATAGAAAGGCAAAATTATGTTATTTTCAGCCTCCAAACGACTGAAACATTTTACTAAAACTTGTTCAAGAAGATCCCAAAAGTCCTGGGATAATTTCAAAGAGTGATATAAACTAATCAGCTGCTAGGTTAATAATATTCATGATCATATTATTTCTTTTATGACAAATAAATGACAATTGTTCATTTATGCAAGCTATTTTTTAATCCTCTAATGAACTATGTGACAAAAAGATTTGAAAATCAATGGATATTCTCAGAGTTAATAAGCCTTAATGAGACTGTTTTGTTAAGAAAATATTATTTGTTATCCCACCTGACAATTTATATATTGTCATATGTCCTTTTAGCTCTTGATTTCAAAGCCCTATGCAAAATAAAAAACTAAAGCATTTTCAAAATTATAGACTAAATATTCATATGAAGTAATAATGACAACACATGGAAAGATACTCCTCAGGAAAGGATAAGCATAAGAGTGGCAGAGAAATAAACACTTCTGCAGATAAAATAGCAACAATTTCAAGTCTACTGTGGATCACTTTGTATAAAAATTCATTAAATAATCCTATAGTTTGAAATTTGTCATAGCAATTTATATTTTCTTCAAAGCATTTGAAGAATGTGAAAAATCTTATAGTGTTACAATAGTCCATTTCACTCGATGTGGTTCTTTAAAAGATATGGACTGATCACTATAATTTTCAAGCTGGTTTCTACATTTTTCATTTAGTTCTATATCAACAATTACTTTGAAGAAAAGAATATGAACAAATTAGCAATTGGAATTTATGAGTTTATTGTAGACCTTTGTCAGCAAGGAAAGAATATGAAAATAGATTCCCAGTGTAAGGACCCACCTCAATTTACATCTTAACAAGACAGAACTCTTGGAACGTTTCTTCCAACAGGACTCTTTATTAAGAAAAACTGACTGAAGGCATGCTAGACAGGATCTGAGGGGGCCCCCTTACCATTCAATGTTTTAAAGTGTTCCCAGGCAGCCCCACTCCACATTCCTTCCGGTCAATTCAAATTGGCAGATGGTTGGATGTTAAATCCATCAGATCGCAAGCATTGCAATCTTCCCCCCCTTTTTCCTCGCTGCCGGTAAAAGGAGACTTCATAGGAAGTGAGATCAAAGGCTGATGGCCGCATTATTATGGTTAGTACTCTCGAAGGGAATCCACAGAGGTTGTTACTTTGTAGTTGATAGGGGAAATGCCAGTCATAAACACCCGTGTTTACCCCCCCCCCCTTTGTAGTATGACAGAATCCAGAAGAGAGTAAGAATTGGGTTTTCTCAGAGTAGGTAGCTAGAAATAAAATATAATTGGATTCTGACATCCGGCTCCCCTTAAAAATAAGAGAGGTCCACCTGTAGAGAAAACAAAACAGGTATAAAAGTTAGTCTGGCTTGTTAGGATACTCTGTATGAAACTTATTTAAAAGCTTCGGGGCTCTAATATGACGTTTATGGACCCACTCGTTTTGAGCGGCTGGGAGGTGCTTCCATGCTACTAGGTATTGAGTTGACCCATGATATTTTCTAGAGCCCAGGATTCCTTTTATTTTGAAGTGCTGTTCTCCTTCCACCATGATTAGGGGTGGTGGTGGGGATTTTTGGCCATAAGGGTGACTGTTGTTCTCTTTTCAGCAAACTGCAGTGGAAAATTGGGTGTATTTGCCTAAGATTCTTGAGTAATTCTAATTCTACTGTTACTGGGTTTATGATTCTTTTAATTGGAAAAGGCCCTATATATTTTGGTCCAAGTTTTTTACAGGGTTGTAGGGATTTTAAGTATTTTGTAGACAAGTACACCATTTCTCCTATAATGAATGGTGTGGGCTCCATCCTTTTCTTATCTGCTTGTGCTTTGTATGCTTGCCTAGCTTCCTCTAGGGCTTTTCTAACTATTGGCCAGATGTTTTGTAATTGTTCCATCCATTCTTTCAGTGATGGGATTGCCGGTTCATTTGGGGTTAGTTCTGGCATGGGGTTGAAACTTTGACCGGTAGCTATTTGAAAAGGAGTGTAACCTGTGCTGGAGTGGACTGCATTATTGTAGGCAACCTCTGCGAAAGGCAACAGGTCTGTCCAATCTGACTGCTGGAAATTAAGAAAACATCTTAAATATTGCTCAAGTACTGAGTTACATTTTTCTGATTGACCATTTCCCTGAGGATGATGGCTAGATGTCAGTCCCTGGGTGGTCCCTAAAAGGGATAGAAATTCCTTCCAAAATGCAGACGTAAATTGCACTCCCCTATCAGATATGATGCGTTGGGGTGCTCCATGCAATCTGTAAATATGCTGCACGAAAAGTTTCGCTAAAGCTTTTGCGGTGGGGATCTTTTGGCAAGGAATAAAGTGAACCTGTTTAGAAAATAAGTCCGTGAGCGTCCAAATGACAGTATTCCCATTGCTTTCTGGTAATTCTACTATAAAATCCATGGCTATTTCCCTCCAGGGGGCTGAGGGATTTGCCACTGTTTGTAACAGTCCTGGCGATTTCCCTTGCAACCTTTTTGCAGTTGCACACTTTGGGCAGCTGGCCACATAACTTTCTATGTCTTTTTTCATGGATGGCCACCAAAATTGCCTTTTAATTAAGTGCAATGTTTTTACAAATCCAAAATGCCCTGCTGATTTTGTGTCATGGCAAAGCTACATGAATGTGATCCTTTGGGTGGTCGGTATATATAACTTCTCCCCCACCCAAGGCAGTCCGTCTTTCATTGTGCACACGTGTTTATTTTTCTGGAACCATTCATCTGTTTCCAAACTTTTCTGGAATTCAATTCCGGTCTGGCTATCCAGCTGCAGTTTTAATTTAACTTGAGCTCTGGTAGTCACTGGCGCTGCCAGTTGTGATTCTCCCATAATCGGTTTAGAGTCAGTGGCTCGCGTGCTGTTATATTGGGGCATGCGAGATAATGCATCTGCCAGAAAGTTTTTTCCCCCTGGCAAATGCTTGAGCGTAAAATTGAATTGGTGAAAATGCTGGGACCAGCGGGCTTGCTTGGGGTTGAGCTTCCTGGATGTTTTCAAGGCTTCCAAATTTTTATGGTCTGTCTACACCTGGAAAGGGATTTTATTGCCTTCAAGGAATTGGCGCCATGTAAGTAATGACCAACGTATCCCATATGCCTCTTTCTCCCACACGGGCCAGCGCTGTTCCGTTTCAGTGAGTTTCCTGGATGTATACGCACAGGGTTGCAATATTCCTTCATCATTTTCTTGTAATAGTACATCCCCCACTGCCACATCACTTGCATCCGCCTGTATTACAAAGGGTTTGTCCATGTCTGGGTGCCTCAGTACTGGTTCGGCAGAAAAGAGCCGCTTTAATCTCTCAAATGCCGCTTGGCATTCCATTGTCCATTTTAGTGGCTGGCTAGGTTTCACTGAGGATTCTCCCTTTGTTTTTAGTAAGTTCGTGAGGGGCAGAGCTATCTGGGCAAATGAGGGGATGAATTGATGGTAAAAGTTTGCGAACCCCAGGGAACTTTGCAGTTGCTTTCTTGTGCGAGGTGGTGCCCATTCTAATACTGCCCTAACCTTCTCTGGGTCCATTTCAATGCCCTGTGAGGATATGCGATAACCTAGGTAGTCTATTCTTTCCTGGTGGAATTCGCATTTTGATAATTTGGCATATAGGTGGGCGGCTCGCAGTTTCTTTAAAACCGCTCTGACTAGGTTGACATGTTCCTCTTTTGATTCGGTGAAGATAAGTATGTCATCTAAATAAACCAGGACCCCCTTAAATAGGTGCTCCCTTAGTACCTCATTGATTAATTGCATAAATACTGCGGGCCCCCCTTGTAATCCAAATGGCAAAACTTTGAATTGGTAGCACCCCATTGGGCAGTTAAATGCAGTTTTCCATTCATCCCCTTCCTTAATTCTCACACAGTAATACGCTTCCCTTAGATCTAGTTTAGTAAAAAAAATTCCTTTCGAGAGGTGTGATAACATGTCTTTCATGAGAGGTAGGGGGTATAGGTTGCTTTCACTGATTGTATTTAGGAGCCGGTAATCAACGCATAAGCATAGAGAGCCGTCCTTCTTCTCTCTAAAGAGGACCGGAGTGGCCACCTTAGGCTTGGCTGGTTCAATGAACCCCCTTTCTAGGTTTTTCTTTATGAATCTTTCCATTTCCTCCTTCTCCTTTGGGCTCATGGAGTATAATCTGGGCTTCGGGAGTTTTGCCCCGGGCTTGAATTCTATGGCACAGTCCGTGGGTCGGTGCGGGGGAAGCTCATCCGCCCTCTCCTTGCTGAAAACGTCAGCCAGATCTCTTTATTCCTCTGGTATTTCTGGTAGCCCCTTTTCTTCTCCCATGGACACTATTTCCGATTTTTAATTTTGGTAGATCCCCTTGGGGTTTTAAGTCTGTAGGGTCCTCTTTTGGGAAATTGATTTCTTTCATCCTCCAATTTACCCAGGGGTTCCATTTTGTTAACCATTCCAGCCCTAGGATCATCGGGCATTCCATGCCTGGGGTCACTACAAACGTTATGTCTTCCTCATGATTTCCCAGGGTTAGGTGGATTGGTAACGTGGCTAGGGTAGCTGGCACCCCCCCTGCTATGGACCCATCAAACTGGCCAAATGAGATTGGGTGTTCCAGCCTCCTCACCGGAATGCCAAAATTTCCCACTAGCGTCGGGCTAATGAGGCAGCGGGTGCAACCAGAGTCTATTAAGGCTTTCACTTTGACAGCTTCTGGCATGGAGGGGGCTAATATGGTCACTGTCTTGAGGATGGGTGGAATGGATCCACTTACCAGTGGTTCGCCCTCCGAGCTGTCATCTGGGGCGTCCATCGGCCCTGCGGTGTAGGCTGGAGCTCTTTCCTCACGATTGGCGGAGGTAGGGGATTCCACAGCCTCTATCATTCTCATGGCAGATTCTTTTGACTTAGCTGGGGACTTCCTGGATTTGCTGGCCGGTGATCTGTCTGGGTTGTGCTGGGGGGCTTTCGAGCGGCATTCTACAGCCCGATGCCCCTCTCTCCTGCATTTGAAACAGCCCATTGGCTTCTTGGCCATAGCCGATGGCTTTGCTGGTTCGCGCATCGGTTCAGGCGGTGAGCGGCTCCATTGTTTTCCTCGGCGGTGCCTCTTCAGTAGGTCGATCTCTGCTTCCTCTGCCAGGACGTACCATTCGTCGAGTTGGTGTGGGTCCCCCCGGGGCAGGCAAGCATCATATAGGTCGTAATTTAGACCGTCTTTGAAATGGCTAAGGAGGATGTTTTCCGGCCAGTTCAGCTTGCTGGCAATGGTTCAGAATTCTTGCGTATACTGGCCATCTGTCTTGCCTCATTGTTTTGATCCTTTCGCGGGCTTTGCAATCAGCCAGGGGGCCTTCAAATCACCTTCTCAGAGAGGACATGAAACGGTTGAAGTCGTTGAGCTCTGGGGCATTGGAATCATGCAAATTCACCACCCAATCGGCGGCCGGCCCGTCCAGAGCAGATTGCACGATCCGGATACGGGCTTTGTCGCTAGGGATGTGCCGCCCATGTTCCTCCATGTAGCCAAGGACTTGGGTTAGGAAAAACCCCAAGCGTGTCGGCTCCCCCTTGAATTTCGCGTCCAGTGGCGGGAGTCTTTGAATGGATCGGCGCCTTCTTCGTCAGTATTGTCTTCCATCCAGATTGCCATTTGCGGGTCGGCGGGGAGTGGGGACTACTGGATCAGCGGATGTCCCCGGGGCTGCAGGTTCCAATTCCCCCTCAGTGTCTCTTCAGTTGCGGCTCCAGGAGTTGGTGCAGCCGTGGGGCTCAGGATCTGCCCCTCCTAGGGAGCTGAGGGTTGTCTTCATCAAGTCGATAGCTTTCTCTAGGATCCAGTTCGAGTGCTGTGCCCAGCTTCCTTCATCTTCGCTTGTGTGCAGGGATGTCTCCATCTCCTGCTTCCATCCTGGTTGGTTGGCCCCCCTTTCTCAGGGTCACCTTTCTTGATTTCTTTTCCCACTTGCCTTTCTTTCCAACGCCCATTGACCACCGAGGTTTGTGGTTACGCGTCTCCACCACCTCTTCTCCTGAGGAATCTGACCCTTCAGATCTGGATATTTGGCAGGTTTCCAGTCGGGGCAACGGCTCCCTCTCCGGGGGGCTTTCCCCCTTCCCTGCTTTGTCGTCTGACATGGTATTTTTTGCAAAGTCCCCCAGCAAGGTTCTTCCTTCCAGGTTGATCAATTTTGCAGATCCTGTCTAATGTAAGAACCCACCTCAATTTACATCTTAAGAAGACAGAACTCTTGGAACGTTTCTTCCAACAGGAATCTTTATTAAGAAAAACTGACTGAAGGCATGCTAGACAGGATCTGAGGGCCCCCCCTTACCATTCAATGTTTTAAAGTGTTCCCAGGCAGCCCCACTCCACATTCCTTCCGGTCAATTCAAATTGGCAGATGGTTGGATGTTAAATCCATCAGATCCCAAGCGTTGCAATCTTCCCCCCCTTTTTCCTCGCTGCCGGTAAAAGGAGACTTCATAGGGAGTGAGATTAAAGGCTGATGGCCGCATTATTATGGTTAGTACTCTCGAAGGGAATCCACAGAGGTTGTTACTTTGTAGTTGATAGGGGAAATGCCAGTCATAAACTCCCCCCCCCTTTGTAGTATGACAGAATCCAGAAGAGAGTAAGAATTGGGTTTTCTCAGAGTAGGTAGCTAGAAATAAAATATAATTGGATTCTGACATCCGGCTCCCCTTAAAAATAAGAGAGGTCCCTTATTTTCCATCTCTTGTCTAGATTTTAAGTTCCCTTCAGAGTTCAGAATATCTTTATATGTCCATATTTTCTCAAGACTGACTAAATTTGGATGTACAAATGCTTCCATTGTTGAAAGCCATCTTGGAATTTTCAAATATATTTTACATTTTATTTTTTCCTATGTTAATAATAATGCATTTCTAATATAGTAGTTTTTAAAATATTTATGAATTTTATTTTTCCCATACCATAAGAAAGCATGCCAACCGAGTTGTAAGTCATGTCCCTTCAAAAGAACAATCTTTTATTTTTGAGAGTTATCCATTCTTTTACCCATGTCAGCACTGATGCTTGATAATATAAAACCCACTCTGGCAAACCAAAACTTCCGTTCTCCTTAGCTTCTTGTAGCATTTTCAATTTTATTCTAGCTTTCTTTCCTTGCCAAATAAATTTTAAAATTAGGGAATTTAAGTCTTCAAAGAATTTTTTCTCTGGTTTTATAGGTATTGTTTGGAATAAAAACAGTATTTTTGGTAATATATTCATTTTCACCACAGCGATTCTTCCTAACATAGACAATTGCAGATTTTTCCATTTTTCCAGGTCAAGTTTTATTTGGTTTAATATCGCAATTTCTACTCTATGCCAATTGGAGTAGATTCATTTTCTAGCCTGGTGCCCTGTAAATCTGTTCATAAACTTCCTACTCAACATAGCAATTGCCTGATAGCATAGACTTATCTAAAACAATTGTCTATTAGATTTTGCTTGTAAAATGTAGGTTAAATATCAAATGGGTCTTTTTAATTCATTGAAGGATATCTATTCCTCTGTCATTTGTCTTTAATCTTCTTTAATCTCTTCTTAAATCTCTAGCTTTTCTAATCTACTTTCCAAGGTTAAAAAATATCAAACAACTCAATTATTGTTATGTAGAATATGTTTGTGCATTCTTAAATTGTCTAAAAAGAAGAAAGGTGAAAAGTAAATCTTCAGTTTAATTCAGTGTTAATCTACCACTGTTATATTTAAGGGATTTTACTTTCAATGCAAGACATGATATTAAAAAAGGTTAGTGACTAAACAATGCATGAACAATGCTGTAAGTATGGGAGTTAAATCATTGTAGAAAGCTAAATAATATGGGTGACTTGACTGTGCCTTCACTAGTAACTGTAGATTTGTTCTTAATTGCTGACTTGATCTGTTGATACAAAGTAAAGATACATTCCTGCATACATTGCTGAAATATCATTTCTTAAATATTTTTCAGAAAGTTGCTTAGGATAGTGTCAGTTTTACTCAAAGAAAGCAAAACAATTACCTTGTGTAGCAAATTCCAGAAGGTAAAAAGTAGCAGCACAGAGTTGGGGAGTAATGTAGTTGAAACAGGACCATAGAGAACTAGTTTGGTTTAGTGATTAAGGACATCAGGTTAGACACTGGAGGCCATGAGTGTCATGGCCAGTTTGACAAGGAGTCCGACAATGTGTAGCCAGTTCCAGAGTTGCTAGATGAACTGAAACACTGCCTGAGTGGCTGGTAACCAGAAACACAGCTGCTGGTGGTCTCAGAAGATGAGCTACCACTCCTTCCCATTGCATCCTGAGTAATTGCATTCGGAGAAAGAGCAGAGCAACGGCCTTTCAAAAGAAAGGAACCTCACCCTTCCAAATGAGCAATACCAGGTTGTTTCCATTTAAGAAGAACAGTAAGCTCAACCTCTCCTTTGGCAATAACCATTTCTTTACCCAGAGTCTTGACTCTCAACTCTGGATCTGGTGCACAATATTAGGACCTTGGACTTTGCTTGACCGCTCTTGTGCTTGCTGTTTTGTATGTGTAACTCAGTCAAGGCAAACTTGCTGGATTTGGGGGGGAATTGATTTCTCTAGTGTGTGTGCATTTGCACTCACATTTCCTTTGCTGCTTGCTTATTTCCTTCCCAAACTTCTCAATAAAGTTTGCAACCACCTCTCTGTATGTTTGTGGTTGCATGGCTTGAGACAGGACAGTGAGTTCTAGCCCTGCACTGGGCACAAAGACACCAGGGAGACTTTGGGTTGGTCACTCTTTGTCATCCAAGAAAGAAGTCAATGATTTTCACTTCTGAAAATCTTGCCCAGAAAACTGCACATCCACGAAGTTGTTAAGACAGACTTCAAGCATGCATACATACATACATGCATATAAACACACATATACACACAAAGTGAATTTGATGCCTTAAATTCCATCAATATAGTAAAGATGTAGCAACGAGACTGCTAGAATGAAAATGCTATTTTCCATTGCCTCCGGAAGCAAAGTCTCTTGTAGATGTTCTCCTTTAGACCAGGGCTTTTCAACCTTTTCACCCATTGTACCACTTTTAGGATAAGGCAACATCCAAGTACCACCAGTCACCCAGCAAGGTGTCAAAAACTTGACCACCCCCCAAAAAGGAAAAAAATGATAAAGTACAGGTAGTCCTCGACTTACAACAATTTGCTTAGTGACAGTTCGAAGTTACAATGGCACTGGAAAAAGTGACTTATGACCATTTTTCACACTTATGACTGTTGCAGCATCCCCAGGGTCATGTGATTTACATTTGGATGCTTGGCAACTGATTCATACTTATGACATTCACAGTGTCCCAGGGTCATGTGATCACCTTTTGCAACTTTTTGACATGCAAAATCAATGGCCGGGGGGGGGGCAGCTCATCACTCAGGTTGCGGGGTGCCTGTGGGGGGAGAATCCGTGGGTCTCTGGTGGAGGGGGGTGGGACTGGGGTGGGTGCCTTCCTTCCCTCCCTCCCTCCCATTGTCCCTTCCTTCCTTCTTTCCTTCCTTCCCTCCCTTTGTCCCTTCCTCCTTCCCTCCCTCCCTTCCATTGTCCCTCTCTCCCTCTCATTGTCCTTCCCTCCCTCCCTCCCTCCATCACTCAGTTTTAATTTCTTCATGGTGGTTCCTTTGCTGAATCACTTTCCTTTTGCACTGTAATAATTAAGGTGAGCAGTGTTAAGTCCAATATAAAGGAATGACTAAATCTCTTGATACAGGAACAGTTGCAAAAACTGCATGCCAAGATTCTGGTGCAAGAAATCTCAGCCTTTGTGTAAGAACTACAACCTCCCATAAAAGACACCTCAAAAACTGTTACCATTGTGAGTGGGCAGGAGGGAAACTAAACTTTTCAATAGGCATGTTACTGTGCTTATACTCTGAAGGGCAAATATGCTGCTTGATAAGTGAAGCCCCAGGATCAGCGGGCTATGTGTTTGTGTGTCTGTGTGTGTGTCTGTGAGAAAGGAAGAGGGAGAATGTATATGAATATGCATATGTATTTGTGCATATATTCATATTTTATAGTGCTATTCCAAGTTCATATTATCCAGATTGCATATTTAAATTTCATCTTGTTGCATATCTGTAGTATGAATAAGCCTTTTAACATATTCTGATTTGATATTGTTTTTTAGCCAAAATGTTTGTCTGAAAATACTTTTTTAACTATCCTGAATTTGTCACTTTAGTTTTGGATATTCTGAGTATTTGAATGCCAATTCTTTTGTTCTGGTTAATGACTGCAATAAAGTTAAGATGATGATAATGACAATGCAACCCAGAAGGGTGCAGTAAAGTTGAGAAATATTGAAAAGAATAACACTTTGATTCAACTGATAAAGGAGAGTATTTATAGCTCAGGGTTGACATGAGGGATCCTTGGTGCTCTCTGAGCTTGGTTGTTTTCTTGCAGATGTTTCATTACCCAAATTAGGTAACATCAGCAATGCTAGTAGGGAATGGGGTTTGCTGTTAAGGTTGCCCTGTCAGTATAGGGAGGAGTGATCTTAGAGGTTTTTTTGTTTCTTTGCAACAAAGCTCAGAGAGTGCTAAGGACCCGTCCCTTTGATTCAAATTGGCAGAAATTTGCTATGAAAAGTAAGGTAATTAAAATTGGGGGGCCAAGGATCTTGATGTTTAACATATTACAACTGACAGGAAGAAATAAGAAACTCTGGAGAAATCAAATAGATCGAGGTTAAGAGAGATTATAACTGCTTGAAAACTGTAGCTAATCAAGGAAATTACAATTAAGCAGATTCAAACAAGGGAGTAGATTGTCCCAAGCAGCAGAGAAACAAACTTCAGAAGACACGGAAAGGCATCAAAAGCTGTTGATAGATAGATAGAAAGCAAGCGGAAAGCAAGCAAGTGAGCTGGGCAGGGGCGCGTAATCGCCATTCCTGAGCACACGCCGATTCGCGCCCCTGCCCATCTGGCTTGCTTGCAGGGGTCCTGACCGACCTTCATCGGACAGGAGCGGGGAGGGCATAAAAGAGCCCGGAGGAGGCAATTGGAGTTTGGCCGCGGCTGCCGCCACCGCCGCTGTTGCTGAGCCAGACGGCTGCGCGAGGGCAGCTGCTGCGGTTCCTGCGCGCCACTTCTCCTTGGCTGCTTCCTCTGAAAAGGAGCGGCGGTCGCACTCGGTGCAGCCGGGAGCCCAGCACAGCAATTTCCAGATGTGTGAACTTCTACTCCCAGAATTCTCCTCCGCTGCCTGCGCTCTCCTCCCCCCGTGGAAGAACAGCGGCTGTGCTGGGCTCCCGGCTGCACCAAGCGTGACTGCCGCTCCTTTTCAGAGGAAGCAGCCAAGGAGAAGCAGCGGGCAGGAACCGCAGCAGCTGCCCTCGCGCTACTTCTCCTTCGCTGGAGGGGGACAGGCTGCCAGAGCGGCTGGTGGCTGTGCTGCCGGTGGCCATGGCGACATGCCAAACCTGTCTGTGCACGCGCAGAGGCAGAGGAGAGCTCTGCCCAGCTGACTTGCGCTTTGCCGGAAAACATGCTGCTTGCTAATTTAGCAGAAGCGCCAGGATCAGCTGATTCGCGCTTCTGCTAAATTAGCAAGCGGCATGTTTTCCGGCAAAGCGCGAGCAAGCCCAGGATCGGGGCACGCAACTACAGCTGAGTCGCGCTTCTGGGCTGCTCTGCTGAAGCGCGACTCAGCTGTAGCTGCGCGCCCCGATCCTGGGCTTGCTCGCGCTTCGCCGGAAAACATGCTGCTTGCTAATTTAGGAGAAGCCCCAGGATCAGCGCGGGCTACAGCTGATTCGCGCTTCTGCTAAATTAGCAAGCGGCATGTTTTCCGGCAAAGCGCGAGGAAGTGAGCTGGGCAGGAGCGCGGAATCGGTGTTTCTGAGCACACGCCGATTGGCGCCCTTGCCCTCTCGCTCGCTTGCCAGCGCCCACAATCTGCCCGGCCTCCCCTCTGCCTGCTTTGAGCAGCTCCTACTGCCCCCCCCGCGCCCGCCATTAACCCTCCCACCACCATGCAGGGTAAGGTTGGCGCCCCCGCCCCCGCCCAGATGCCCTCGCCTCCCCCAAGCATTTTTTTACTCACCTGCTTTCAGCTGCACTCCCTTTCTCCTTTTGCTTCTCTGCCTTCGTTTGCTTCTCTGCCTTTGCCACGTGCTTGTGGGTAAAAAAAAAAAGTTCCATGAGACTTTCTAACTTCTCGCGAGGAGTTAGTAAGTCTCATGGAACTTTTTTTTTTGTCTCACAAACACATGGCGAAGGCCGCAAAGGACAGGAGAAAGGGAATGCTGCCGAAAGCAGGTGAGTAAAAAAAAACGCTTGGGGGAGGTGAGGGCATCTGGGTGGGGGTGGGGGCGGGGGGGCAGGTAATGCGTCACGCAGCTCCGGCGGAATCTCCCCTGAAGACTGCGTGAGGCTGCCTGCCACCCCCAAGGCCGCCGCCAATCAGCTGGAGCTGTGCACTTTGATCCTGGGCTCTCAGTAGGACCCAGGCAACGTGCAGTTCCAGCTGACTTTGCCACAAGCCTCTGCGGCGCTGCTGCCGCTTCACCTCATCCACTTTTACACTTTTTTTAAAAAAAAAATGTTCAAAAATATTTTTTTTAATATTTTTTTTACATTTTTTTTTACATGTTTTTTCAACCCGTCCTATGCGTACCACCAGCCATGTGCTCACGTACCACTGGTGGTACGCGTACCACCGGTTGAAAAGCCCTGCTTTAGAGCAGTATGTTCCAACAATTAAGGCAGGTATTGATGTTCTTTAAAAGAAGTTAATAAATTCCAGCACTCTTCTGGGGTATGTTTGTTCTTTTCAACCATATATTCTCTTTTCTCATAATCACTAGTACTGGCATTTTTCTAGTACCCCAAAGAGATTTAGACCTTCATTTTATTTTCACATGGAATGGAACATGATAGCTATTTTCAATTTCTTAATCTGTAGGCATTTTATTTAACTGACTTCTAGTCTCATGGAAAACAAAAATAGTAAATATGTAAATATTTGCAAATGGGCAAGAGCTATTGTTATGAAAAATATGATAAAGCTACTTCTGTGGTGGTACAATGATTAGAATGCAGTACTGCAGGCTGCCAGCACTTCAATTCTTACTGGCTCAAGGTTGACTCAGCCTTCCATCCTTCTGAGGTCAGTAAAATGAGGACCCAGATTGTTGGGGGCAATAGGCTGATACTGTAAACTGCTTAGAGAGGGCTGTAAAGCACTGTGAAGCGGTATATAAGTCTAAGTGCTATCGCTATTGCTACTTGTAAATCACTTTTTGTTTTTGTTTTTCATTTTACTTGCCTGTGTTTTTAAATAATTTGTTAAAATGGAAGGTAGAAGAGGAAAAGGAGAAGATAAAAACAGCTGTGTATTTTAACCTTGATAAGGACAAAATTACAACAAACATATTGAATTATGCAACATCTTGAACTAGTAGTTAAATTTAGCCAAAATGTTTAGTATAAGGAAGCATGCCACTCTTATATAGTGTAATAAAGTACTTCTTATATCTGACATTTACACCATTTATCAAGTCATTCCTGATATTCTTGTAGAGCAGATATGCATAGACACAGGCCCAGGGCCACAGATAGCTCCCAAAGCTTAAGGGTCAGCCTCTTATGTCCTCCAAATCAGGTGTTGAATTAGGATTTTGCAATGTTTTAAATGAGGAAATTTAATAAATACACTTGAAGTAATATTAGCTGTATTAAATTTAATGAAATCCATTACATTTTTGTCCTAGGCTATGATAAAATGCCTACTTGCACATCTCTTTCAATTGCAAATGACAAGACCTTTCATATCATCATGTTCTCTCATGATACAATTTAGTGTTGAAGTATATGAGAAGATAATAAGCACCACTTTTTAGTAAGAAAAAGAAAAAAACCCGCAAACCTAGTCAAGAACTAAGGTTTGCTGCAAGGAACACCTGCCAAATTAGACTAAGAGAAGAGAAAAAAAGTGAGCAAATCAATCTTGCTTTCAAGCAACTTTTTAAAATGACCTTATGGTAACTTTGTGTTTCACTAGATTTTTGAATAAAATAATAGCAAAAACATTAAACTTTAATCAGCAAGTCTGCTCCAAATACTATTAGGCAATATTCTATAACTGAAAAACAGACTCTCAGCTCTATACACATAACCTTTTAAGTCACCTTTAACTTTGCTGAGATTTCAATAACATTCTAGTAAAGTCCTGCCAATCAGGAAAGGAGACCACAAAGTTCTATAATGAATCATTTTTTCAATGGCAGTTATTTCCTCACAGCTATAATTAATAGGATGAACAAGCAGATTAGTTGGTTACGGATTCAGAGGGGAAAAAAAACTCCTCTGCAATATTCACTATAGAATTATTTAAATGCCAATAACTAGTGCATGTCCTCCATTATCAGTCAGTCTTAAGCCTTTATAGCACAGTTTATATTTTGTTCTATAAAAAATAGGAATACAAAACTAAGAATTTTTAAAATGTTATGCAAGTGGTTCTTAGTTAATGACCACTTTTTCAGTGACCATTGAACTTGTGAAAGTGCTGAACAAGAGGTACTGATGATGGGTCCTCAAAGTTCCAATTGTCACAACATCCTGTGATCAGGAGTTGCCACCTTTTCTGCTGGCTTCACAAAAGCAAAGTGAATGGGAAAGCTGGCAGGAAGTCCTAAATTGTGGTCATGTGAGGTCCTCACTTAATGACCCATGATGCTTTGTTTATTGAGAAAGACCAGGAATTTCCTGAACTGCCATCCCTAAGCAGTATTGTCATGTTACATCATGCTTTATAATTGCATTGCTTAGCGAAGAAATTCCAATTCCAACTACAATCATTAAGCAAGGATTACATGTACACTTTTATTTATCAGCTGTTGTGGAACTAGATAATATATATCTGAGATTGCTCATTAGACTTTCCCTTTTTTGAATATTTTATTTTCAAGTTACAATACAGGATTTTCTCACTGAGAAGTAGTAGTAGAATTTTTTTTAATGACCCTTTTAATGACCCCTGTAATCCCTTTTATAGGGGTGGAGTCAGGGCAATTGAATGGAGCTGAGCATTTACTGGCTGGATGCCTGACACCTAAGCAGAGTTCGTAGAAGATATTTTCTCTTCGTACTCTGATAGAGAAACATCTGTTACTAGGATTGAACTCTCAACCTTCAAAGTGGGAAGCAAGCATCTTCACTTCTTGGCCACAGCACTGCTCTGAAAAGGAGTAGTAGAACTATTTCAAATAAATAATTTTTGGGGACAAATCTCTCTCAGACTAAGAATTCTATGTCTCAAAACAATACAATAAAAGAAGTTGAGTAACTCGGGACTGAATACCATAAATAAATAGAATATATTACATTGACACAGTGGTGGGATTCAGCTGGTTTGCACCGGCTCAGTAGAACCGGTAGCTAAATTTTGCTGAGTTTGGAGAACCGGCTGAATGCACACTGCTTCCGGAGGCCCAGGTCTGCATCCAATAAGAGAACTGGTTGTTCAGGTATTTGAATCCCACCACTGCATTGACAGTCACTTGTAAAAATAAAGGAAATATTTTTCCATTTTAAGTATTTTCAATGTAGCAGGGTTTTCCTCTTGGGGATCTTTCATATCTGCAGTGCTAGACTGCCTTTCTGATTTGCTTAACATCTGAGGATTAGGCTAAATTGTGATAAGAAACCTAGTGTCTGTTCATGTTGCTTATTGCTCCCAAGTTAACTATTATACATCATTGGTTCTATCTATTTTTAATTATGCTTTTTGTGGCAAAACTGCCATCACATATTGAATTTAGCATAATGTGAGATTTTGGATCAATTTGTTAGGAAAATTTTGCTTCTATCTTAATTTTTAGTCTCTTCAAATAATGTTGTAGAACTTGGTTTCTTTTCATTTCTTCTTTTTGCCTTCTCAGAAGATTCTTCAGAGGCTTAACAAGTTTCTTTTGTATATGTAATATAGAAAAATGTTCAGGTCATATTCTTGATTTATTGTTTGTATTTTTCTTTTAATTATTAAAAATCAGTCAGGTTTTTTTTATTGTCCAGTATAACATCTTGTTTCCATGTAATTCTTATAGCCCATCATTTGTAATTTCAAATTTCAACTCAATCTCTATCTTGTGAGGTAAAACCTGTTGCTCTTCCATAACGTTTTTAAAGATGCAATCTATCTGTAAAGGGAGAGATCACTGTTGACATAGTTAATATTAATTTCTGATTCTATTTTAAAAGTATCCTTCAATATTTCCAGTGTCATAATATTTTGTGCCATTCTGTAATTTTTAGTCATGTTTATGTATTCTCCTTTAATCAAAACCTTTGGTTACCTTTGCTTAAAATCTTACTTACTCAAAGCAAAAGCATTTTCTAATTGGAAGAATTCTTTATAATTAATTCCAAAAACTTCTATCAAATATATCTTGACCCTTAGTCTATTCATAGTTTTCTAAAATCAAAGTTATATTCTACCGTTTTTTGTTTATTTAAAACAAGTTCTTAAGCTTAAAGTATTTAATTTTCTTTCATCAAGGATTGAAGGCAAATATACTCAGTGTTTTCAGACTTGTTGATTTAAAGATTTCTAATGGTGGAAAAGTAATTAATAAACAGTTTCTAAGTATGATTAGAAAAGGAAAGTGATTGTTCTTTCAAAGGTGACAGCTGCAGTTTGAGCAACATGATTATTCCCTCATCTCTCAGTGCTCAAAACCTGCCAGAGACCACTGTCTTGCAGTCTCCTCATTAGGATCAATAGTTCTTTTAAGAACTCACTGACAAAAGTGATTGCATGTTCTCTGTAGATGTCATATATTAAATAAATAAAATAAGAAACAATTATATAGAGCATTTGTGAGTGATCTCTGGTGTTCTCCTTTGTCCAGAGAGGTTCAAACATCTGGTTTACTTGTCAATGTCTTTGTTCTTTCTATGACCATCGGCTCTGCTTTTTGCAGATTACTTTTCACTATTTTTCCTCCAGAAATTCAAATCTGCAGTAGGAATCCTGGAGTAGTGTTGGTTTGTTCCAATTTGGTTTGGGTTATTTACCAGATTTATATTTTGACCCACTAGGATATCAACATTTCACTCATAAATATAGTCAATTTCATTTCTTATAACAATTTATTATAAGCTGAAAAGAAATGGTATTACTAGTTTCTCTTTCAAAAACTTGTAAGAATATACCCTTAATCAGTTTTAGAGGTGTTCAAAGAGTATATTTCTTCTTGATGTATAGAGGCTATATTGACTTGTAAAATTCAATAAAATACATGTGTTTTCACACAATGGTGTTTCTTAGTGTATTTGTCATTAAAATTATAATTAGGTGATATTAAATACATTTTTATTCTAGATATCTTTTTTCATACCAGTTCTGTATAATTAAATGATAATTTTTCCTTTGATATACATTTCTTTTTAAGTCAGCAAAGCTATTTTAAATAAACATTGCTTTTTATGATTTCTCGGCAAAAATCTAGGGACTCAGTGATAAATGTGTCAAGTTCAAATGATTATATTGTTGAAAACAAAGCTATTACTGCATCTAAAAATATAGAAAAAGTAACCATGTAATTACCTAATGAAATCTTTGATTGAATTAATCAAAAATTTCTACTTCAAAACATATGCAAAGGTATACCATAAATATTGTATTGGAAGGGTTTTTTTTTTTAAAGAGAGAGAAATATTGCTATGGTGACTTCTTCCAGGTTGCTGAAGAATTACTATAATCCAAATCATCACCACAATACTTGCTGATGTTCTTGATCCATCTTATTTTAGGCCTCTTTCATGGATGCTTTTTATCAAGTGGGATTCATTCTATGACCGCCTCGGTCCACAATAAAGAAGTCAGTAGCATTTCTTTTCAGACAGTCTCTCTACTCTTGCTTACAGGAAGCTGCTACCACACAAGGAGGATAATTGGATAAAATGTATGTTTTTCACTTATTTACAGATATATATTAAATATTGCTACTTCTCCTGTATGCAAGAACTATCCTTTCAAGATAGCCACAAGGCATACAAAGCAAAAAAGTATAAATACTGTATACATTTGTAAAGATTAATATTCCAGCCTTCATTCTGATTATTATTCTTAATTATATGAACACTGTCTTGGTTTACAATTTATCAATCAATAGGTAAATTTCAATTTGAAAAATGTTATTGTGTCTGCTGTTTTATTCTAAGTCTTACGATAAAAATAGCTGAAGTGCTTGAGGTATAAAAGTGTTTCCATAGCACCTAAATGTAAGGCATCATGTGAGCATCTCCAGGAGAAAAGCCTGTTACCTTCAAGTGGTTAATCCCCAAAACAGATTTTTTTATGTCTGAATGTTACTTATAAAAGATCAAGGGCAGCTGCTAACTTGATTGGTGGGGAAGGAGACAGCCACTCATATCTGTAAAATTTCCTTAGCTGTAGAACTAGATGTCATGGTTATTACGAGAAAGAGTAGTAAAGCTATAATTAGAATAGTGTGAATATACATCAAGCTTTGAGCATAATATTATGTACACATATATGTGCTTAGAGTCAAAATCTGAAGTTCAGAGTAAAAACAATGATCTCACATAGTTTTGAAACATTGTCCTATGTGGAAGAGGGAAGGGAAACTTTGTTTGCCTTGCTATGTCCCAGAATTAGAAACTGCAAATTTCATTTGCACAGTTTGGGGTTGAAGAAACAAAACTGCTTTGGTTTTCAACCTAGTGATAATGAAAAAAGACCCTGGACTGCTGCCTTGCATTGTCTCTTTCAATCAATTTTTCTGAACCTTAAAACATATTTGGTGGCAAAGATGAAATATATTAATGCATTTGCAATGCTCTATATTTTTTATATTGAAGAAAAGCATATTTTCTGACACTTCGATTCCTATTTTGCTAATATGGAGCAGCACTATTTAGTTATACTATGCTCCAACCTATTTTTTAAATATGCAAATAGATTTTGCAGTTGCAATGTCAGAACAGTTTCATGGTCTGCTATATGTAATACAGAAACACAAAAGCAGAGCAGTCAATATTATTTAAATGTAACTTTGTAATTCTTTTATATCTGGTCTTGATCCTGGGTCTTGGAAGTTAATGGTAGTTTTTTTGGTGGGTCTGGCCCACCAATTATACCCATTCTTGCAGAAAGTAGATCTAATCATAGTGCATAAGGTATAGTGACATCTTCTCTGCATTGCTGGAAGGTACTCTTTATAGGGATGATATTGAACAGTATTTGGAGAATACAAATGGTTCTGGATGCTTCACCCTCTTTACTGACAAGCATGGAACATATAAAATGTGTTACTCTATCATTGAAAGAGCAGCGTTCACTTTCAGTTGTTTCTAGGATCCTTTTTAATTTTTGGTTATTGTCCTTTAGATCTTGAATGGATTAGGAACATAACATTTATAGTCTACTTTTTATGAACTTGTGCATCTGCTGAGATGATTCTCAGAGGACCTCTTGTATTCTTAACAACTCTTAAAATCCATCTGGCAAGACTAGGAAGATGTATACAGTCTCTTGAAATACTTATGAAGGGAAGTTCTTTTCCCTCATTAAGAATCTTTCAGAAGCTGGTGAAGACTATTCTGCCGGAGCATCCAGTATTTAATCAAATTGCTATTTCAGTATTTTATGTATCATTATTGCTTTTATTGATGCTTCTTTTCTGGCCATTTCACCTATGATTTTATTACTGCTGTAAAGTGCACAAAAATCTGGTCTTGGTGTGTTTAGAATATTTTCAATAGATGAATCTGTTTATTGGGAATTTTATACAGATAGATTAACTAGAGAACTATTGAATATTCCACTGAATATAAAATGAATAATTAGTTTGAATTGAATAGGTACACTTCTAAATCTGAATTTATATAATTTTGGGGAAGCTTTTTGGAAGGGTTCATACTTTTCAAAATCTGACTTCTAAGATAAGTCAGGGTTGCTAATATTCAGAATGCTTTCCTTAACACCCTACAGTCATCTACAATTTTAAAGATCTGCATTGATGATAACGCTAATGATAGTGTAGTAGAATCTTTAAAAAGCCCAAAAATATACACCCATGAATTTTTAAAATAATTATTCTGATTAATAGGTCAACAGCAAGTACTGCTGAAAATAAGAATAAGCATCCCTCCTGATCTTCATCTTGAAGTCATTTTCAAGATCACAAGTTTCTCAGCATGGCAGATCTAATTTCAAGAAAACTCTTGATACAAATGTACTATATTCTATTCTGAGGTCATCTAAGGCAGCATTTTCCATGTGCTAGCAAATTAAGGGTGTGTAATATAATTTGAATTGATTGAAATTACATGGCAATCTAAAGACATGTTTTTGCCATAATTTTTATTGAGTATTTTGACCATTTCACAAGGGGGAAAAATAAATATCCACCATTAACAAAAAAAAAATAGTTCTAACATATAGTTATCTTCTTTCTTTCTTGATGTATCATCAAAGTTAGGAACTGTTGAGACTTTTGCAGTCTAACCTATATTGTGCAATGATATGTAACACTGAAAATGATATTTTATGAATAACTCTATGTACAATGGATTTAGGTTTTTTTTCCATTTCCCTGATATCCATGAAAATAAAAAGGAGATTTTTCTTATTTAAAGAAAATGACCTTTTATACTATTTGCATTTCCCCTCTATATGTGAAAATGGAATTAAAACATTGATTATAATATTAAAATATGGAAGGGAAAGTACACATGTTCTTGTACTTTCAGACAGATGTCAAATAAAATTGTCATTTCTGCCATAGAATTTGCTTTCATAGGTGTCCTTCAAAACTTTTTATTTAAGTCATATAGTCAAGGAAAGTCTTATGTCACATAAAGGCTTCAGACAAATGATTTATCAGTTTATTATAATCTGATGCTCTGTGAAGTTATGTCTTCTCTTCCTTTTGTTATTGGCCTACTATCAATTTTTTTTCCAATGGTGGAACTAGAATTAGATTATGGTTGTGTGTAAAGAGAAACAATCTTCCTTTAACTGCATGTTCTGTAAAAAGTGTCCCTATATATTCCTGGAATTAAGTAAATTAAATTAGATATATAAGTGCAAGATGAGTAGCCGAAGACCAACTAGTTTTGGCTTTAGTAATGAATGGTTGCAATAATGTTTGAAATTAGATTGAAAACTGTTTACAAGTTCATCTACAGTAATGGTCCACTGGCTTAAAAATAGCAGTGGGCCTAGGCAATCAAAGCCTTGCCCTTTTTTTAATGTGCAATACATGTGACACATGTTAAAAAGAGCCAATATTTTGATTGTCCAGTCTTGTCTGACATTTCTAAGCCAATGACCACAGTTGCAAGTGATTCAGCTGATTTTGGAGTAGTTGTTTATTCTACTCCCTTTATTAGCAATTGTCCTTTTATCCTACTATGGTCTGAACCATATATAGTACATTTATAGTATTGATGTAATTTTCTGGAAAAATTGGGACTGTGTGCTTCCTTCCATTGCAGCGAGCTAGTCTGTAATGCTCAGATTTCTAAGCCTCAAGGGAAAGAGAGAATTGGCTTCTGAGAAAGGGTCTGCTGAAAGAAAACATGGAGTGTTACCTCTTTTACCCTTGGTTATTTTCTCCTAATTAGGATGATTTATGTTTTAGAGCCTGACTGAGAGAAAAATATATTAAAATGAATTCACAGCCTTTAGGAGAAAATCATTAAGTAGAAGAAAAGATTAATATCCTCTCTTCTTTGTGTCTCCCATTAATTTTCTATGACAAACATGGATTTGGGATTCCTGTTCTTGTTTTCTAATATGCCCTTCTACCTGAGACAAAAGGTAGCAAGTTACACAAATGTCCTAGCTTACATACATAAACACATACATGTTCATATGCATAAGACTGCTTCCAAACGTCTTCCCACTTCCTTGCTGCATATTAATATCTCATCTTCCTCATATTGCAAATCCACTAGTCAATAAATCATACAATTTGATAAGGTAATCAAATCAAATCAAATCATGGATAAAAAAACATTTTAAAATGAGCAATTTAGAACAATCAACAAAATGGTTAACATGAGCTAAAATGTTAAAACTTTTTCATGTAAACCATATCTGTGCACTGCAGAAGAGGCACAGATGACTGAAGTACCTCTGAGTGAGGAAAATAGAAAATGAGCAAGAGAGATGGTCCATGGTTATACACAGAATTTCACGGAAAATACACATTATCAGAATTTCCTATTATGTAAAAACAAATAACATTCTGCAAGGAAAACATTTGTTTGAAGAACATTGTATAGTATAAAACACTGAGCTGTGACAAGATATAGAATAGAGAAAAGAAGCAATATAAAAGAATAATATATCATTCTGAAGCCAGAGCCCAAAATCTGATTTTAGGTTGATATTATTCACAGAGAAGTAGATACACTCTGTGCTTAACATGTGAATTTATCAAAAACATGTTTCTCTTAGTGCTTTGAACAGTTTATCAGCTATATCCTTGTGGATGTCAGATCTCTACAGTTAAAAAAAAAACACCAGGAAAGAAAACTGTCTCACAGAACATATTAGGTCAGCTGATATACTTGGTAGAGGCAGATAGGAGGAACAGTTCTGTAATTATGCCTTTGATTAGAATTTAGACCCATATGAAACATCTTATGCTCATACTGTAACATGTAAAAAAACATTGCATACAGTATTTATTCTATATGAACTGAGTATGAGCCTGTGCAGTTATTCTATACAGCTGTCTAAATAAATCATCATGGTGTCATCTCGTATAGTAAAGCAAAACTACAAAATCAGCCTAAACCCATTTATAGCTGCTTGTGTATTTAATTTAACCTGTATTTTTAAAGAAACTTATTAACTTCCTTAATTTTATGCTCTTGAATTTTATTCTTAATAAGAGTTGAAATTGGGAAGATAGGGATTAAGGCACATAGCATCATTATGGAAACAGTGGACAGATATCTATCTTGTAGACCTGGAACCAAGCTGCTAAATTAAAGTTTAAAAGATGAGAGAAGATACAAAAATCATATGAACCAAAAATAGATCCATCTTTCTTTATAGCCTATATTTCTTCATCTGCTTCCTGGATTTTAGACTGATTTGTCCTTTTCCTTGTTTATCACAAGTCCCAATTTTATTTTGCCTTCCCCCAACACATTAAATCTAATTTTTAGAATCTCTTTTTGAAGAAATTATTTTGTAAAATTGAACAGAAATGTTGTTCTTCATTTTCTTCACCCAAGGCTTTCAACATTGTTCTATGCTGATCTAGCTCTGCTTGAAGAAAAATATCGTTGAACATGAATCATACCAAGCTGTAGCTGCAAATCAGTAATAAATCCCAATTCTAGTACATAAGAGGACATCACCGCACCAACATATCTGAACAATTTGCATCCAATTTCCAATATTCTTTTTTGGGGAAGGTTGTTGAGAAGGTGGTCAGGCAACAGGTCCAAAGAATCCTGGAACAAATCAATTATCTGAACCTTTTTCAGTTTGATTTCAGGCTAGGATATAGTATGGGAATGATATTGGTCATGTTTGTCAATGACCTTTGGTAGAGCTGGAATAGATGTGGTAGATTCATCCGAGTACTACTTGACCTCTCAAGGATCACAATGTTTTTAATAAAGTTGATCATGGTATTTTTCAGGACAAACTGTTGTGAATGTTGTGGTGGCTATACTTTTTTTGGATGGTTGGTCTCCATTGGAACTGAGAGGGAGAAGAGACTTCATGGTCTTTCATTTGTGGAATGTTTTAGAGGTTGATGCTCTTTTTCCTTTTGTTTAACTTCTACATGTAATAGCTGGGAGAGATTATCCATCAGTTTGGAGTCAAGCCTCATAAGTATGCTGATTATACCCAATTGTACATGTCTGCTATGGGTTGACTAAATGATGCTGTTGAGGGCCTGCCCCAATATCTAGAATTTGGATTAGAATTCTGGAGATCTGATTAACAGTTACAAAGCTTTAATGTCATAAGCTTGGCTATTTGAAAGACTGCCTATCTCCAATTGTTTCTGATCAGTGAGACTGGGCAGAGTGGTTATGCTTCAAGTTCCTTTGATAAACAAGTTTAATTTATCAGAACCCAGGAAGTACACCGTCTCTGCCACAGCCCCTGTCCTCCGGAATAGCCTTCCTCCATATGCTCCCACCCAGATGACATTCAGAAGTCATTGAAAATTTCTCCCAGGTCTTGAGGAAGATGGAGATCAAGCATCTATAAGATCTTTCCTTTTCCTTTTCTTTTCCCCCTCCACCTTATTTTATTATTAATATATCCAACATACCTTTGTCTTTCAGTTTCCCCACAACAACAATTCCGTGAGGTACATTAACTTGAGAGACAAGGTTATCCAGCTGGCTTTCATGGCTAAGGAGGGGCTTGAACTCACAGTCTCTTTTTACTGTTCTTATTTCTTAAATATAACAGTCATTTGGATTTGGCAGTCTGTAAGCTGCATTAAATAAATAGTATAAAGGAGTAATACACCAAATCCCTGCATGACAATGCCAAAGTTATTCCAAGTACTTCATTCTCTTGATTCCATTTCCTAGTAATGGAATGGCACTTATCTATAGCTGCTTACACTGTTTTTACTACTGTGCTATTATGATATCCTTAGCAAATTCTAAAGCCCAAATCACAAATAATGTTCATTTACATGCTTTTATAAGCACATAAATAGCTTCCCAAAAGAAATACAGAAAATATTGCTGAATTTGAATATTCAGCACTAGTGATGATTAGACATGCAAAGTCAAGCTTTAATGACCACTGATTCACTGGGAACAGATGAAAAATAATGTTACTTTAATATGGGTTAATGTATGCTAACACACACATACTATATTTTTTCATTACATTAAAAAGTGTATTACAGTTCAAATGACTGTGATTGTACAGTATAATGACAACAGAATATGGTATTACGATGTAAAAGAATATTTATTACAATTATAATGTATAGTTAAGAACCAGAAAATTAGCTGCGTTACACTCAATTAATGCTTGTGTAATAATGAGATTAAACAAAGAATGTTACCATGCAAATATACATATATTTAAATTATATATATATATATATATATATATTTAAATGAGACTCAAACATGACCTTGTAACATCAATGTAATTAAATATCCCAATGTAATTTGGTCATGCATTTGCTCTCACTATAATTATTAGTTGTGCAACGCCAAGTTATAACTGTAATCAGATTACAAAAATCAAATACTGAAATTGTATGAAAGTTGATCCCTTTATGAAAATAGTCACTAGTGACATGCATCACGTTATTGCACCAGATGCTGAGAAGGAGTGCCATGTTATTCCAAATGCTAACTTAGGCGAGTTTAGGTTATTCACTGAGGCAGTATATTGCCCATAGCTATTGTCCCTACATTATGTTTAAGCAATTATTCTGTCATGGAAGTGAAAATTGTTCTTATGATAACCTGAGTTCTCATTTAATCTCTTTAATTCAATTTTGCACCTCTGGCTTCTAAAGTAATTACAGATCCTAAGTGTCTCCGTTACTTAATATGTATTTTTGACAGCAAATTTCTAAGAACTGTAAATTGTGCTTACTGAACTTAAAATACTTTTTAAGTCAGAATACCATTTTTCAATTGGCCATCAGTACTACACAGGTAGTAATGTTAATAAAATGTGCAAATTTAAAAAAGAATTACATTCTAACTCTCAAGACCAATTCAATTTTCTACATTTTCATTAAATCCACTTCAAAGTCCCAAGCTTCTATAATTTCTTGTTTAGAATTCAATATTTCATAGCTTTATTTTTTTCCCTACAGGAACAGCAAACATGATATCATAAATATGTACCAAAGAGTGCCAGAGTTATGGTTGATATTTCTATAATTTTTACACACCTGCACATACTATTTGATTGTTGCCAATACTATGCTATGAATCCTTTTGTTGGGATTTTGCAGTAGTTGACATTGAGGCTAGTGAGAAAATATATGGACCTTCTGGAAGGTTACAAATTAGAAGCATTGTTTTATGGTGTTCCTACTCCTATCTGAATGGAAATTTCAAATGGATAGTCATGAAGGAAAAGAAATTGAATATGTAGTTGCTCAATGTAGCATTCAATTACATTTGATCCTCTACTCTGTATTATTAGCAATAATGAATATGAAGCAATCTGGAGAGACCATCTGTCAATTGGAGTAGGTGGGTGGGGTAATATCAGAATGCTGATGATACACAATTTTACATTGTGCTCCAGGTCAAAATACAAATAATGTAGAAGTTTTGAGTTTGTATGTGATGGCTGTGAAGTTTGGATGGTAAACAGTTTAAGTCTTGGCAAGAAAGAGCTGCTGTTTGTAAAGGTGTTGCCTTTCCTGTGGCATCTGTGGTTCTAGACTGAGTAGTCCTTTATGTAGAGAAGCAAGTCCATGGTGCACAACTTTTGCTAGACTCACAGCTTTGGTTTAAACAATAAGTAGAAGCTATAGCCAGGAGAACTCCTTCCTAGTCATGATTTTACTGGTGCCAGACACCTCAATGATAGTGACTCATGCCTTATCATCCCATGTCTCAATAACTGCAACACACTGCACATAAAGCGCTGTTGTTTCTATACTC
Source organism: Azemiops feae (assembly GCA_023970755.1). Classification (NCBI taxonomy): domain Eukaryota; kingdom Metazoa; phylum Chordata; class Lepidosauria; order Squamata; family Viperidae; genus Azemiops; species Azemiops feae. Next base: position 976,787 of record JALGBA010000038.1, read on the forward strand.
TATAATATTTCTTTCACTGTTATTATTCTCTCTCTCTCTATCTATCTATCTAACTATCATCTCTACTTTTTTGCAGTTTGATTTCTTGTTCTGTATACTTACGTGTACAGTCTGTATTTAAAGTCCTAGATCCTAATAATCAATTATCTTTATAACTATAAATTTGTTACTTCTAGTTACTTCTGAGGTACTTTCTATTTTCTCTTTCCTAAGGACATCTTTTACCATCTTTTGCTGACAAATCCAAACTTTAGAAATGGGGAGAAACTAGATCATTTCTCTTCCTGTTCTGCTTTAATTATTTTTTCTTTGACTGCCTTGTTGCTGGTTTTGTTTGTTTGTAAAAAGCCTGTTATTGCATCTGGCATTGTATGGCTGATCTGTGCTTATGAGTGCTGCTAGTCTGCTACTTTGGTCATACTGGTGTATTGCTGTATTTGGGAAGCTTCCCTGGTGTATTGGAATTTGCTGTCTTTACTGTCTTAGCCACAAGCTGGCATCATTGCAACAGTATGCACCGTGCCATAATTGGAGGAAGAGGCTGCTAATAATACTCTTGAACTATATGCTACTTTCTGTGATCTACTACTTATCCATTAGTGGTTTATCCTTTCTCACTTCTATGTTCTCTTGCAGCCTGTTTATTCTCTTTGTTGTTGATTCTCTTCTTCCACTCCTTATACATGGAGTGAAATTTATATGTATTGCAACAGTTATACCCACAATCGTGCACCACACAGATTTATTTGTATTTAGTACAAATGGCAATATGACATCTCATCCAATTCTATACTGTATGTTTCTATCTATAAATACGTCCTACTGATTTATTCTTAAAAGGGAATATCAGATCCAACTTCACTTGATTTTTAAGTCACTAACCTGTTACCATTTTAATTGGCAGATTACCTCAATACCCAATCAATAGTTAATAGTAAACTTATATTTTATATATATTGAACTAATGACTGTGTTGCTGCATGATGCAAATTATCATTATGAATGAAAAATATGCTTTTATCTGATTTTATCATCAGTTGGAAAATGGAAAATCATTGGTATGATCTGGGATGGATGAATTACCTCATGTCACTGGAAGTTGAATGGCATACATGTTTAAAAAATTATGGTTGGTTGCATAGTCAACCGGTTGTTTAGACTGGATTTGGCATTTTCATTCACCTATCAACTCTTTTCCTGGGACCTGGGATAGGCAGATGTTGTTTGATAGTGTTAATGGTATTGCCACAGGATGTAAGTTGTTCCAAGTAAAGGTGCCTTTTGCAATTGATGATTTTGTTAGTACTGATCATGTTCAAGTGATGCTCCAGATATTTTGGAATTTCATCCAAGGCATCTATTACTATTGATACTATCTTTGCTTTCTAGTTCTACTTGTATTTGCAGACCATTGTATTTTGTTATTTTCTTCAGTTTTTCTTTTTTCTAATGTGCTGTCTCCAGGTACAACAACATTCACTATCTAGACTTTTTGTCTTTCTGATCAATAATTGTTAAATCTAGGGAGTTACAGTATTAATATGGTTGTTCATATTATTACTATTGCTCATATATTTTTTAATTATTCCATATGTATTCATCGGTGTTTTTTATTATCTGGAAACACATAAATCTCATTTCATATATATAAAGATCAGTAGTTAAATGAAGAAAATGCAATCATAGCAATAATATCTGGAAAAGTCAAGCAAAGGTTACAGAGCTGAGACTATATTTCTCACTTTCCATTTTGCATTTATAGCTCTCAACTTAGCTCCTTTCCCCCTCTAGTAGTAGCCTGAGAGCATTCCAATTTTTTGCTTTGCAAAGGGAGAATGGGAAGAAGGGAGGAAAGAAGGGAGGAAAGAAGGGAGGAAGAAAGAAAGGAAGAAGAAAAGAGAGAAAGAAATAGAGAAAGCAAAGTATTTGCAACTAATAGTCATTGTCCTAGTAACAAACTTGGCTGAAAGAGCCAACTATAGTTGTGATCTGCTACTTACATAATTCTGGAAGGGTTCTTCAAATACTCCAAAATCTTAAGTGCAAAACAAGCATCTTTACTACTTTGCTATGAACTTTTCTTGATACAAACTGAGGCTTCATCCATTGCCTTGGCAAAGATAAATCTACAGAATTTCTGAGAGTCTGAATCTATCTAGGCTTGGATTTTAGATATTTGCCAAGGAAGTGTTTAAACATCGGATTGCCCAGTCCAGGCTAGTAATTCAAGAGAGCAATACAATAAATTTATAATCTAGATGACCCCCGAGAAGTCTAAAAATGTCTATATCATTGGTTGAACATTAGAAATCATTCCTGAGTGCGTAAAGCCATTAAACTGAAAGTCCAATAACTGATCCAAAGCAAAATTGATAGGTAGTGTGAAATTATCATTAGGCTTTATCTTGATCGGTATGTTCTTTTCTATGTATACAATTGAAAATTATTCTCAGTAGATTTACATTTATGCAGATTTCCTTATTTTTTTTCTAGGTACTGAGGGGAAATGACAATAATAGAAGGAAACAAAATTATACATCACATCTATACACAAGCTGGGGAAAAAAGATATTCCACTAAGTATTTTTGACTGTTTTCTGTGCCCCAATCTAAATAGTTTGATTAGAGACCAGATGTGTAGACAGATAGGGATTACAATCTCTCACACTATATCCATTTGCGGAGATCGGTGTGGGGGCTATATTTCATAGAATTTGCATGTGTTAAAATTTTTAGTATGAAAGGCAAATTCTGTTGTGTGTATATATGTAAATTTTACTGTAACTTTTATATATGTAACTTTTAAAACTTGTGCAGAATTTTTAAGGCGTTTCTTTCCTGTTTCTCTAATCCTGTGAATTGTCATTCAGTATCAAACATTACTTTCTATATCTAGTCATTGCAAGTACAACATTTGAGAATATCACCACATAATGCATTATAAAAATATATCCAAAACAATATGCCCTCCCTTTTTCTAAAACAGGAAGTTCACACCAGAGAGTAAAGAAAGAAATACACTTGCAATTTAGGACAGAATGTTGAACAGTTTGTACATTCAAGATATGTTCATGTTTGAACTGAAGGATAGGAACATTTATTCCAAAATAACAGTATGTTAAATTTTTGCATAGAAAATGCTCTTATTTAGAGCTATGCTAGGCTTACAAGCTCCTTTTCCATTCTCCAATATTCTTAAATGTTGAAGTATTAGTGATGCGATATGAAATATAAACTTTGCTGTAATTTTTAAACATGCAGATCTGTCTTCAATCAGAAGTCCTACATTAAGTATTTCAAAGAATTAACTCCATTACTCCCAGATATAGTCAGGTTCACAACTGGATCATGAAAAATAAATGGTAGTACAAAAGAATACCAGCTATGGAATCTACTATTTTTATTGCTGTTTTTTTTTAGTTTGAAGAACTTTCTCTCTGCCGATCTCTTTTTTCCTCTCCCTCTCTTCTGCTAAAGTGCTATGTTTTAAATGTAAATGCCCTAATCCTTCTATTATTAAAGGTACTAAATTATTCATATTGTAGTAGGCATTAGAATAACACAGGAAATATTAGCACTGTTTAATCTCCCCACCTCCCATTTTGAATGCATTTCATTTCAGAATTATTGGTGTTTTCTCTCCAATGAAACTATTAAACATTCTAATACACAAGCTGGAAGATAATGCAACTTTGCTCCCTAGGAGTTAGCAGCAAAATTGAATGCAGCAGGGATTCAACATTAACAAATCTATTGCTGTAGCTTGTATGTTGTATATAACTTCTTTTTTTGGTCTTCCTACAGTACTAGATCTTTTGCATTACTTAAAATGTTTTTGGAAGAATATTTTTTGTTTGTGTACTATAGTGATGCTGAATAGTAGTCTTTGGGTAGTCTCTGATATGTTTTTGATGTAATAACTTTTAAATAAGTTGCACTGTTTTTATTATAGTGGGTAGTGTAATTAGATATTCATTAAGTTGAAATATGTTATATAGGTGATTTGTTCCATCTTGTTAGTGTTTTAGGTTACTGCAGTGTGATTGTGCTTATCTAAATAATGTTTTTTTAACAGTTGTTTTGTTGAGTGGGTTGTTTCTTTGGTAGTTTAGCACTTGCTTAGAATGAATTGTTTTTCAATAACTTGGAAAACAATAATGTAAAAACATTATTCAGACAGCACAAACACATTGTAATAATCTGATCCACAGATACACACATTATATAGCAAACTCCAGTCTCCCTCATACTGATGATGCTATTTTACCTCTAATGAAATATGTGCAAGAATATAACTAAGCTCAGACACCACAAAGAACTCAATGATAATAATGTAATATTTTGAACATATATTCCCTATTATCACATAATGTCTTAATGTTGAACAAGCAGAATTAAAGAATGAGAACTGTTCTGTGCATTACATGCTACAGTGGAAAAGACCTGCTATATAAAATAGTGGTTATACAGTCCTTCCCTAAAGTTCATCTGCATAAAGCAAGGCATGTCAAAGTACTCTCATGTTTTAGCTATTGAAGAATGAACATAGAAAGGACTCTGGGAAGTTGAAATCTATTTCAACAAAGCAGAGGCTTAGTGTAAGTGTACTTGCTAACATTTTATGTACTTGTGCATCAAAATATTTGCATCTCATTTTTTTTATTATTCAGAGTTAAATTAGGTGATGGCAATTTTGTTTTTCCATTTTATGCATGCTGGTTTAAACACAAACAGATAAGGGACAAGACCAACCATTTTTCAACCCAGATTTTGGTCATTTCTTTCAACACTGTGGGGCTTCTGTACTCTACAATCAGTACAACCAGTTTATCAAACTACTGTTAATAAAAATTGTATCAGTGTAGAGATATCACAAACTTGTCTCTCCATCCAAAAAATGCTGGTTTGCTGCTGTTGGAAAGGTTTGATAAAAAAAAAACTCAGCCTGTTTTTTAACATTATAAAAGATAAGGGATAGGAAAAGAAGTAGAATATCTCTTCCATCTGCACTCTTAATTCCATCCAAATGCCTAAATTGGCTTAAAGTTTTGCTGTGGAATTTTCATACCACAATATCATTTTCTGCAGCACAATTTGGGGTCATCTTCTTTTAAAAAAAAAAAATCTTAAAATTTTAAAGGGTGTTGTAACTTTAACAACTCAATTGGCACCTGTGTAGAAGGAAGTGGTCTGAAAGATTTGGGGTTGGATATTGTTTTAAAGTAAATACTTGGTCAATTAAAAAAATATGACATTATAGGATAATTAAAATCCTAGAGGTCTCCCTTGGAAACTCTTAAGTGCTTCTATATAGCTACTTGCAATAGAACAGCAAATGTTTGTAATGGATTTGATTAAGCTGGAATGTGCATTATATATATTAAAATAGCATCAAGATTCTTCCAAGAATCACTTGTATGACATTGCCTACTGACAAATATAAAACATTTAGAAGAAGTGTTTGTACACCATTTACTTATTTATATGGATTTAATGTTATTAATCAAGATGCACAATGATTGTTTCTAGTAGAAGGGAAATGAATATATCTTGAAAGTTGCTCAGCATTGTATGGATGCCAGTCTGGTTCCATGCTGCTAAAACATATGCTTTGCGTGCATGGATTGGGGCATGTTTAAGGAAGCAGCTACTGATAACCAACATACAAATGTTGAGGAGTATACCACCACGGTGTCTGCATATATCCAAAAGTGCATAGAAGATGTCTGTGTCCTAAAAAGCATAGTTGTCAGGGCGAATGAAAAACCGTGGCTGACTTATGAGGTCCGCAAGATGCTGAAAGCATGGAATGTGTTTTTTATTTTATTTATTTTTAATATGTTTTATTAATTTTTTAACATAATCACCTTAATATTTGGTAAACAGTGTGTTGTCTGGGTTTACATTTAAGAAACATTCACTAACAGTTGATTTCTATAATCCACATAATAACAAACAAGAGATGACAAGACTGAACATCGACATCTTAGGAATCAGCGAACTAAAATGGACAGGAATGGGTGAATTTAATTCAGAGGACCATCAGGTATACTACTGCGGGCAAGAATCCCTCAGAAGAAATGGAATAGCCTTCATAGTCAGTAAAAGAGTAGGAAAAGCAATACTGGGATACAACCCCCAAAATGACAGAATAATCTCAGTGCGAATCCAAGGCAAACCATTCAATATCACAGTAGTCCAAGTCTATGCCCCAACCACTGGTGCTGAAGAGGATGAAATTGACCAGTTCTATGAAACCCTACAGCACCTTATAGAATCAACACCAAAAAATGATGTCATTATCATCTTGGGGGATTGGAATGCTAAAATAGGAAGCCAAAAGATAAACGGAATAACAGGCAAGTTTGGCCTTGGAGTACAAAATGAAGCAGGGCACAGGCTGATAGAATTTTGTCAAGAGAATATGATGGTCATAGCAAACACTCTTTTCCAACAACCCAAGAGACGGCTCTACACATGGACATCACCAGACAGTCAACACAGAAATCAGATTGACTATGTGCTCTGCAGCCAAAGATGGAGAAGCTCTATACAGTCAGTAAAAACAAGACCAGGAGCTGACTGTGGCTCAGATCATGAGCTTCTTGTTGCAAAATTTAGGCTTAAATTGAAGAAAGTAGGGAAAAACACCAGGCCACTCAGGTATGAACTAAATCATATCCCTGATGAATATACAGTAGAGGTGACAAATAGATTTAAGGAATTAGATCTGATAGACAGAGTGCCTGAAGAACTATGGACGGAGGTTCACAACATTATACAAGAGTAGCAACTAAAACAATCCCAAAGAAAAAGAAATGCAAGAAAGCAAAATGGCTGTCTGAGGAAGCTTTGCAAATAGCTGAGGAAAGAAGGGAAGCAAAAGGCAAGGGAGAAAGAGAAAGATACACCCAGTTGAATGCAGAATTCCAGAGAATAGCTAGAAGAGATAAGAATGCCCTCTTAAATGAACAGTGCAAAGAAATAGAAGGAAACAATAGAATAGGGAGAACCAGAGATCTCTTCAAGAAAATTGGAGATATGAAGGGAACGTTTCATGCAAAGACCAAAATGGCAGGGACTTAACAGAGGCAGAAGAGATTAAGAAGAGGTGGCAAAATTACACAGAAGAACTATACAAGAACGAGCTTAGCATCCCTGATAACCACGATGGGATGGTCACTGACCTCGAGCCAGACATCCTAGAAAGTGAAGTGAAATGGGCCTTAGAAAAGCTGAGCAACAACAAAGCTAGTGGAGGTGACAGTATTCCAGCTGAGCTATTCAAAATCTTAAAAGATGATGCAGTAAAAGTGCTACACTCAATTTGCCAGCAAATTTGGAAAACTCAACAGTAGCCACAGGATTGGAAAAGGTCAGTTTACATTCCAATTCCAAAGAAAGGCAATGCCAAAGAATGTTCAAACTATCGCACCATTGCACTCATTTCACATGCAAGTAAAGTTATGCTTAAAATCCTACAAGCTAGACTCCAGCAGTATGTGGATTGAGAACTTCCAGAAGTACAGGCAGGATTTCGAAGAGGCAGAGGAACTAGAGATCAAATTGCCAACATACGCTGGATCATGGAGAAAGCTAGGGAGTTCCAGAAAAACATCTACTTCTGCTTCATTGACTATGCTAAAGCCTTTGATTGTGTGGATCACAACAAATTGTGGCAAGTTCTTAAAGAGATGGGAGTACCAGACCATCTTATTTGTCTCTTGAGAAACCTATATGCGGGTCAAGAAGCAACAGTGAGAACTGGACACGGAACCACTGATTGGTTCAAAATTGGGAAAGGAGTCCGGCAAGGCTGTATTCTGTCGCCCTGCCTATTTAACTTATATGCAGAGCACATCATGAGAAAGGCAGGGCTAGATGAATCAAAAGTTGGAATTAAGATTGCCGGGAGAAATATCAACAACCTAAGATATGCAGATGATACCACTCTAATGGCAGAAAGTGAAGAGGAACTAAAGAGCCTCTTGATGCGGGTGAAGAAGGAGAGTGCAAAAGTTGGCTTGAAACTCAACATTAAGAAAACCAAGATCATGGTATCCGGTCCTCTCAATTCCTGGCAAATAGATGGGGAAGAAATGGAGGTAGTGACAGATTTTATCTTCCTGGGCTCCAAGATCACCACAGATGGGGACTGCAGCCAAGAAATTAAAAGACGCTTGCTCCTGGGGAGAAAAGCTATGGCAAATCTAGACAGCACACTAAAAAGCAGAGACATCACCCTGCCAACAAAAGTGCGTATAGTCAAGGCCATGGTTTTCCCAGTTGCAATGTATGGCTGTGAAAGTTGGACCATAAGAAAGGCTGAGCACCAAAGAATTGAGGCCTTTGAACTATGGTGCTGGAGAAGACTCCTGCGAGTCCCTTGGACTGCAAGGCGATCAAACCGGTCAGTCCTAGAGGAGATCAACCCTGACTGCAGGGTTTAGAAGGCCAGATCCTGAAGTTGAAACTCAAATACTTTGGTCACCTAATGAGAAGGAAGGACTCACTGGACAAGAGCCTAATGCTGGGAAAGATTGAGGGCAATAGAAGAAGGGGACGACAGAGAATGAGGTGGCTGGATGGAGTCACTGAAGCAGTAGGCGTGAGCTTAAATGGACTCCAGAAGATGGTAGAGGACAGGAAGGCCTGGAGGAACGTTGTCCATGGGGTCGCGATGGGTCGGACACGACTTCGCAACTAACAACAACAAAGGAATAAATAAGACTAAAAAAAGAAAAAAGAAGAATATGAATAAAAAATATATATAAAAAGTTATTGTGCTACTTAAAATCCCTATTTCCTATAAGCTAATACATATTTATTTCCAAAAAAAATTCGTTCTTTTTTACCACAATTAAAAATATATTTAATCTTTAAATATTCCATTTAATAAATCTAGTCCTCTAGTCTTTTAACTCTTATTCAAAACATTTTTTTAATCCATTGTAATTTTCTTAAAGTCAATCACCTTTAAATATCTAAAACATTTCCTTTATATAAGCCATTCCAACTCTTTTATATTACTCATATCAAGAAATAAAATAAAAAGAAAGAAGAAAAAGAAAGTACTATGTTACTTGAGGGGCTCTTCCCTCTTAAAATCAAATTCATATCCAAAGTTTTTCTATTTCTTTAACCATATTCGAACACGTGTTTCTTTTTTAAATATTCTCTCTGATAAGCCCCATCATCTATTTTCTTAATTTTCATTTTAGCCTTTTTCTTTTGCCCAGTATCTTTCTTAATCAATATGTTCTGCTGAATCACAGAATCTTTCCATATTCTTGTAGGTGTTACTATAGATATAAAAGGTAAGTCAAGTACAATATATTTGTGAGAGGCATTTCCCCATTCATTTTTGTCGAAAATCTTTTTCTTTCTTTTTCTCTCTGTTTCTCTTATCATTTTTTGTCTCTCCAGTTCTAGTGTTTTCCCTGGCATCTCTGCAGTCCATTTTGTCCAATCTTTTTTCTTATCCTAAAATTTGTTTTGTGGTGTTAAAGTATAAGTTGTCTTTTCCAAATCCAGTATTTCTTGTAAAAAAATTTCCACTTGGGTTAAATCATACTTCTTTGTTTTGTTAGGTTCCATCTTTAAGTCTCTATCCTCAAATTTGTATTCAGTTGTCTGTTTCATCTGTTCCTTCTCTGTTGTTGTTTCCTGGGATTTTTTTTCTTGCAAAGTTAAATTGGAGATGAATTGGTTTATATTTTCAAAGTTATTTTGGATTTCTTTGTGGTTTGAAATCATTGTTATTTGAATTAGTTGCAACATATCATATGCCTCCTCTTGAAAAGTATTTATTTTTCTTGATAAGTTCTTTCTATAAATCTCTGATTTTCCATGATGACCAAGAATCCAAATTTTTCTCTGCAAATAGCTATGGGGTCAGAGTTAAATAGATATTTGCAATCCAGAAAGTTCAAAAAGTTATTTTTGCTCCCTGAAGTTTGTAAGTCTCACTTTGTCTGCAGCCCAGGTTATTTTCTTTTTTATCACAGCTGTTGTCTATTATTAGAGCTTTGAAGGTCACAAGTACAGATTAGTTTTTTCCAGATTTTACCAAGTCCTGCATGAAAGCCATAGCTGTCGTAGTCTTCATCCACCACTAGATGTCAGAACTGGTTCATTTTTCAAATTTTCAAAATGAACAAATTGCCTTTAAAATGAGAATCTTAACCATTTAGTAATTTCAAACTTATCCAAATTTAGGTTTTATAGTCATTTCATTTCATTTCAATACATTTTGGTCCTCCATAAAAGGTTTAATTTGCTGCTTCCGTTAGTAAAAGGGTGGGGCAAAAATCCCCCTCCTTCACTTTCAGAGGTTTTTTGCTTCTTCGGATTTTTTTTTCTTCAGGAAAGTTGATAAGTAGGATAGAGAAAATCGATGTTCTTACCCAGATTCAAACGCGCTGTTTACAATCAGCTTAAAATAGTGGTTTTGACATAGGTTGCTTGCAGCTTTGGCTAGACTCTGAAGTTAGGCTAGCCTTTCTCCTGTTGGTTTCTGGAAGGCTTCTCCTGGATGGATCGGGTCGACCGCCGTCTCTCCGTGGTCCCCGGGACTTCCTTCCTTCTTTGCCGCCTCTTTGGGGTAGCTTCTGGCCCATTTAGGGTCCTCTCTGGAATGTGGCTTTTAAATCTGGTGACATGCTGGCACTTAGAACAGCCAGAACAAATCTGAAAAGTGCCATAAAAGGTGCAAAGCAAGCCCATTGCCAGAAAATTCAGAACTTTTTTCAGGACCCAACAAACACCAGGCGAATGTGGCAAGGAATCCAGGCCATTACTGATTATAAGGTGACTCCATTGAGATTCAAGGACGACACAGACTTCCTAAACAAATTGAATACATTTTTTGGTAGATTTGAGGCATCAAATAGCACTCCTGCTAAGAAAGCTGTGCCCCATCCTGACGAGCAAGTGCTAAGCTTTGATGTCACCTCTGTTCAGAAAACACTGCAGAAAGTTAACATTCGGAAAGCAGCAGGCCCAGATAACATCCCTGGACGTGTCCTTAGAGAATGCGCAGATGAGCTGGCTTATGTTCTCACAGACATTTTCAATCTCTCATTGCAGCAGGCAGTGGTCCCATCGTGTTTTAAGATGGCCATCATCTTGCCAATGCCAAAAAAGTCCACAATTACAGGCCTCAATGATTACTGTCCGGTTGCACTGACATCCACCATTATGAAATGCTTTGAGAAGCTGATAAAGGACATTATTGTATCTAGCCTCCCACCAGCATTCGACCCACTGCAGTTTGCCTACTGACCAAATCACTCTATGGAGGATGCTATTTCTTCCGTTCTCCATCTGAGCTTGAAGCACTTAGAGGAAAGAAATACTCATGTGCGTTTGTTGTTTGTCAACTTCAGTTCGGCGTTTAACACAATCATTCCCCAGCATCTAGTAGACAAACTGGGCCTTTTAGGCTTAAACACTCTTTTGTGCAACTGGATTCTTGATTTTCTTACCAACAGGCCTCAATATGTGTGAGTTGGAACAAATACCTCAAATACCATTTTCTTGAGCACAGGTTCTCCTCAGGGCTGCGTCCTAAGTCCGCTGCTATTCACCCTGTTGACCCATGACTGTTGTGCTAGGTTTGCCACCAACCATATTGTGAGGTTTGCAGATGATACAACAGTAGTGGGCCTTATTCATGATGACAATCAGGGTGCTTACTGCAAGGAGGTTGAGGGGTTGGTGAACTGGTGTAAGGAAAACAGCCTAGTTTTAAATACCAGAAAAACCAAAGAGATCATTGTCGATTTCAGAATGAAATGTGCATTAATGATTCACCTGTGGAGATGATTACCAGCATCAAATTCCTGGATGTGCAGTTAACAAGTAGGCTGGCTTGGTCACTCAATAGTGAGACACTGGTGAAGCGGGCACAGCAGCACCTGCATTTTCTGCATCGCACGAGAAAAGCACATCTTCCTTCTCCTATCCTTACCACTTTCTACAGGGGGACAATCGAGAGCATCCTGTCATACAGCATCACAGTCTGGTTTGGAAGCATCACTGCTTCAGACAGGAAGGCAGTGCAGAGAGTAGTGAGGATGGCCGAAAAGATCATTGGCAGTTCCCTCCCTCCCATCCAGGACATAGCACAGAAGCGTTGCTTGAGCAGGGTCTATAAGATTATCTGGGACACTACACATCCTCTTCACGACCTGTTTTCCTTGTTACCTTCTGGAAGGAGGCTTCCTGGTATCCAAAGCAGAACATCCAGATTCAGCCATAGTTTTATTCCATACAGCATTAAACTTGTGAACTCTCAAGCTTCCTCCTTCCATTATATATTTAAGATGGACAGTGTTTAATATTTATTTGTTATGTATATGCAGGGGTGTGGGTCTATACATATGTTGTACATAGTATGTTTAGATGTGTGTCATGTATGTGTTCACTTTGAGAGCAGGCAACTAAATTTCATTTTTGATGTGTGCCGTTGTGCCCACAGTAAAAAATGACAATAAAGCTTGTCTTGTCTTGTCTTATCTTATGTCATCTCATCTCATCTCATCTCATTTCATCTTATCATATCTCATCTCGTCTCGTCTCGTCTCATCTCGTCTCACCTGACCTTACCTTACCTTACCTTACTTACTCTATCCTACCCTACCCTACCCTACCCTACCCTACCCTACCATACCCTACCCTACCCTACTCTACCCTACCCTACCCTACCCTACCCTATCCCATCCCATCCCATCCATCCCATCCCATCCCATCGCATCGCATCGCATCGCATCTATGACCTGAAGGACAAAATACAAAATTTTAATTTACAGAAATGCTTGATCTAACTCTATATCACAGAGATCCTACTTATCACTGTTGTATACTTTCTTGCCCTTTCCTCTCTACATTAAATTTGTTAGAGCATTTGAACTGATAGATATGCACAGTCAGTCAGTTTTTTCTAGGTGAAGAAACTTCAAAATATATTGCTCAATGGAAATTCTATTCTTTTGCAAATGTATGTTATAGCAAACTATCTAGCTGCAAACAATAAAAGGGGAACATGTAATTTGGGGGGGTCAAAAATTCACAGAATATCCCTCTTCCTCTCCTTTCTTAAGGAAGGCAAAAGTTGTCATATCAGAAATACAGAAAAGAGAATATACGGCAATTTGTCTTAGTTTTCAACAATTTTGGGGTGTATCAGAAATGAAGCTGGAGGATGATTTCTGAAAGGTAAAATGCAGCAGGGCCAAAAGTGGAAGGAAAAAGGGTAGGCGGAGAGAATAAAGGGGTCTAGTTCATTATGGAAAATAATAATACTTGTAAGCACTATAGCAGTAAGTCACTGTTAAAAATGTTAATGGATCTTTATTCATACATAATTATGAGAAAGGACTGAATATGCCTGAATTGGTGTGTTATGCTGAAGCTGTTAAATATACTGATGATAATTTCAGTTGTGAAGGAAACAGCGTAGATGCAGGCTAAAATGTGCCATTAAGAAAATGTATGGCATATGAAATATGCAAGGGTAATGCATAGTACAGTTAGAAAAAAATGATGGAAATGTGAAGAAGGTTGACAGATGATATTTAAACTGTGAAACTTAAACAGGGAAAATGATTCAGACATTCTCTATCCTTAAGAGAGAGAGAAAGAGACAGAGCAAAAACCGCTGTTTGATTTTCCTTTGCTACTTACATAGGACAGAAAGAAAAAAAAAGATCACTAGTTTTGATGAAACACCGGATGGCAGATAACTCAATACCAGGAAACCAAGATGAAAAATAATGGAGTCTGGGAACAGGACCCGTATTCTTTTTGCTCATAATATGCATGCCAGAAAAGAACATGGAAAGGAGGGGGGAAGTGGAGATAAAGATCTCCATTATGCATACATATTCTAGATCAGGGGTCTTCAAACTTGGCCCTTTTATAATTTGTGGACTTCAACTCCCAGAATTCCTCAGCCAGTGTCAGTAAAGGACAGTGCAAGATTTACCTTGCTAGAGAGTGTGTCCACTGGTCACAGCTGATTAAATAGGGCTTATATTAATAACCAGGGAGTATATTTTTCAAATGCTTTTAAACTAAGCCTGTGAACAGATTCCCTAGAACAGACATGTCAAACTTGCGACGTAATGTGACGTCGCATGACATATCGGAACTTTTTCCCCATTGCCAGCAATGGGGTGGGCACGGTTTCGTCATGACGCGTCCGGCCTGCGGGCCAGCAGTTTGACACCCCTGCCCTAGAACATTCAGTAAAATGATCATTGTATCAATATTTGTTTCCCCATATATCTCTGAATAGTTGCAGTTTTGCTTCTCTCTGAGAAGCAATCCTGGCATTGGCATTACAGCAGCCTGATGGCCAAACCTTGTGGCCATCCTTGAGCCACCAGACAATTATGTCAACATGAAATGAGCTCCTCTAATAGTCAAACTCTATAATATATATATATAACAAGGCCAATGACTGATGCTGTCCTCATAGTTTTAATGTGGGACATATTAAAGGAAAACCACAGACAGATTCCGCCAATTTGTTTCCTCTCCCACTGAGCATATCCTGCCACCCAGAAAAACAACCCATTCCTCTTAATAATGTGTGATGAGTATGGGCTAAGTAAGCACTGTGTATGTATGTGCTTTGAACAGTGGGTTTAGCCACATATCAAGCTGCGCAACTCAAGGACTAAAGACAAGGACCCCCTTTTTGAAAGAGCACTAGGTGGGTATTCAAAAATAGCCTGGTGTCAGAATCCAGATATCTTTCCTAGTTTACATTAACATCTTTCAAAAGGGTGCTTAAAGAACAGTTTTAATCATCTTTCAACACAATACTAAAGCCATCTACATAAAGAGCCTGTATAAGACCCATTATATGTTTGGAAAGGGCCAGAGATCATACAAGTACATTTCTGTAAAGTAGGTGATCATTCCTTTTGAAGTCCAAGCCAAAATGGTCATGGAGGTAATGCAGAGTGAGTGAAGAGAAAGATGTATGCATACAACAGCTTACAATATATCCCACATAAACCTGTCTTAATCTTTCATTTTATTCAAGGATTGCTTTTTTATTTTCTAAACAACTTTTCTCTCTCTTTTTATCTGAACTTTGTGAGTAATGGCTTCTTTTCTTCTAATTATTTACAAGTTAAAAACAAGAACTAAAAACAACAACAATCTTATGCAACAATCAAACAATAACATATTCTAGAAGAGTGATTCCCCCCCCCGCACACACACATACATTGTTGCACAATCATAGGACATTCCTTGGGAATGCACTTTGGTGTTTTCAAATGACTCTGCACCCTTTTCCAGCTATTTCATTTGATGTTCTCATATACTGAATGAAATGTAATTAGTAACATATGATGCACTAAATTCTGTAATATCAATCTACCTTTCCTATCCTATGACACATATGTTTTTTCTTTTCAAAAGAGGAATTATTTTTCAAATATACAGCCAATTGTCAAATGTTTCCAATTTGGTAACTGCCAGGTTAATGTTCTACTGCTCTCAGCACAAATATAATTCATGCAGTCTACCCTATTTTCAGAGAAAATAATGTATGTGGCCATCAATGCTGTCCGTTATGTTATAAGTGCCTATTGTGGGTACTTAGAACAATGACCAATCAGTTAAATTTCATGAATATTCTTTTTTAACATCAATGCAATCATGTTAGCATAGAGAGAAGCATGATATTCACCAGTGTTCAAAATGAGAAATATAATCATGCCTGTTTCATCATTTCTTGTCTGAATTTTTTAAATGGAAATAGGAACGTACAAAGTAATTGTAATAAAAATATAATGAATGTCATATCTAAGGCTTCAATTTAGATCAAAGTACAATAAGACATATGATCGTTATCACTTTGACTCTGGGGGAAAAGGATCTCAAATGATTTGTGCACTTAAAGATTCCTCTTCAAATAAGTTAAGGCTACCATTCTGAAGGTATTTTCTGTAGACTAGTCACAATGCTTCATCAGCCCAAGACTCTCAAAAGATCTCAGTTTCTCATTGTTTTTAATGATTCTGGAAACTATGGTTGAGTAGCCCATTTCTCCATCTCACCCAATTATTTCTTCTGACCATATATCATTCCAATGATTTTTCCTTGTGGCTGTTTCCTTGCTTTGCTTCCACTTCCTTCCTTTCGTCTACATGTTTTTTTCTGCTTTTTCTTTTTACACCATTCAGTCATTCTAGATTCTAAGAATAAATACGACAGAAATAAAATAAAATTCATGTCTAGCAATCTGTCACGATGCAGAACTGTATTTTTGATTGTACTTCCAAATAGTGCATGGATGCCAAAAAATTTAAAAGTTTATTTTTAACTGCTCTAATGCCATAAGAAATGATTGATGACAAGCATGCCATCATTTTGTCACTAAGAGACAAATAAAGAAATGAAAGAAAAAGTATTTTCACAGCATGAAAACTGCAGGAATGAGAAGCAAGAAACTTTGCACAAATAATATCATTACCTTTTTTAATCAAGTAGATGTCTATAATAAATAATTAAATCTGAACTATTACAAAGATTTTTAAAAATTGCTTTCACCTTTTAGCGTTGCTAACATTTGCTTTAATCTTGCATTTAAATGCATTCTAATTAATAGTGGCTTCATAATATGGTTTTTAATTGATGGAGATATTGTTGCAAATGTTGTTATAATTGGAAGAATTATTGACTTGAGTGAAATGAATATCTTATTTTGAAACTGCATTTCATAACTGGATATTGGGTTTAGCCTGAGCTTTAAAATAAATTAAATTTCATTATATTCTTTTAAAATACAATGGTTAAATTATATATAAAATAATTGTTTGAAATTGTTGTTTCCTTGTATAGCATGATTTGTAAAAATGAAAAAAGAACTTAACAGTAGTATAATACACAACATTAATTACAGAAAGATGTTACAAACAGTATAAAGTAATATCCTCTGATTGACTGTTTTTATGATGATCATAGAAACTATTAATTCATTAGGCATTTTAGATGTTATTTTGATTTGTAGCAGCTTTCTAAGATCCTTTTCAGTACCATAATGAATCATTTCGTTTGCTCAAAATGATGGAGAGCCTGTTCAGCAATATGGTAGGTGTCACAGAAAGCCCTATATGCTGGAAAGATGTGTGCCAGAGTTTTATGCAGCTCTAGAGCTACAAGATAACCAATACTACTTAATTAGACATGCTTGGACAGGATCATTGACATTAGGTACACAAAACATAATGCACATAGTATGAACACTGTGTATATTAAACCAGCTGATCTGAGAATTCCAGAAGAATAACACTCCAAAGGTATGTTGGAGCATTGCTTGTTATCTCAAGCAAAATAGAAAAAAAATGGTTCTGTTCTTTAATAGTCAAGAAAAAAAACAAAAAAATATTTGTGATTATTAAATGGATTTTAATTAATAGTGGCATGTTGTCTCAACACTTACTCTGGTGTGGAATCTTTAATTTAATTCTGAATGACTTAAAGCCTAGATTTTTAGGACAGTATAGCACTTTTCTTACAGACAAATGCCCTGAATAATAAGAAAGAACCAGATGAAAGCTGTGGATTCACAAAATCTTTCCAAGTTGGATGCATTAGAGTACCTTGAAAGTCACCACAATATTCCTGTTCTGTGCATTAATATTAATTAATTTGCAGTAACATAGAATGATAATAATCTCTTCATGTATTGGTTTTGGCTTTATATCTTATTCTTAATTTTTACAGGAGTTGGGAGCATATAGTATAAGAGCAGTAAATTATGGCATGGAGCATCTTGCCCATTGCTCTTACCATAGCAACAAAGAGGCAGGGTTCTAGCAAATAAGTTGACTCCAAGCTGCTACAGATACTCAGAATTTGCATTTATATAGTTCTAATAGTAGAAGGCATATTTGTAACAAAATACATTCTATATCATTTCATGAAGACAGAGATCTGTCCTTTCTAAAAGCTGGTCTAAGAAAGGAGTAGCTATTGGCTTCATAGGTAAATAAAGCCAGCTTTCTACATCATAGTTCATATAGAGATGAAGAGATGCACAGGCTGTTTTGTACACCTGACAGACACTCCTTGGTTGGGATTTCTGTGGTTGGTACTTCTTAGTTTTCTCAATTTTCTTTCCAGCTTAGAGAGGGAAGATTTAAATACATGAAATTGTTTATGTATTTAATGGATTCTTCAAGGACCAGTAGTTGCAAAGGCAGAACAAGAAACTAATATTTATTTGATCTATTTTCCAATTACATGCAGCAGGATAGAAATTAAGCAATCAGGAAGCATTACAAAAAGGTAGGCCATTGAAGATAAAAAAGGTGGGAAAAAAAGCTTTGGCATACAAGCTATCATCTGATGGAGACTATTACTAGCAACTTTACTCTCAAAATATAGAAGTTTCTCTATGTCACGGGTGTCAAACTCGCCATGTCACGTGACGTGTCGTGACGTATCATGACTTTTTTTGCATTGCCAGAGCTGGGTGGGCGTGGCCTCCATATGATGCAACCGGCCCGTGGGCCGGCAGTTTGACTCCCCTGCTCTATGTCCTTCATTTTATTTATACACACACACACAAATAGGTAAAAAAAATTCAATGAACTGAAAATTTAACTTACAGGGAACCAATGTCTTGGATTACTTGTAAAGTGCCTTTCAGAAAAGGTGCCTGGATCCAGAAGGTATTTCTGTATCTTTATTTATTTTATTTATTGATTTCATCAATTTATAAGGCTCTCTAATAAAAAAAATGACTCTAGGTATCTTACAGCAAGTTTAAAACCATATAAAACCATCAAACTTTACAAATTTTACAAACTAAACAACTAGTAAACAATGACAATCAGTCAACTCCATAAAGTAGGGTTTTTTTTTTTTAAAAAAAAAATTTTCTCTCATAGATGGACTTACTCAATGCCCTTGTTCAATGTCAATGGGAACAGCTAATTCTTCAGGGTATTTCTAAAGGCCAATAAGGTTGGGGGAGGGAATAAGCTGCTCCACAACACAGGGACCATAATAGAAGAATTATGTTGTCATCAGATGACATTGAGATCTGTTGGATTTTGTGAGACAGGCAAAATAAATAGGAGACAAATGGTCCTGCAAACAACTTGGCTCTGTACCATGAATGATTTTTTAGATGGCAACCAGGATTTTGAATTGCTCCTAGAAAACTATTGGAAGCTAATGCAGCATGTGGAGAAGTAGTGTAAAATGGGCATACTAAGGCACACAGAAATATTTGAGCTGTTGCCTTCTGGGCCAGCTGCAGTTTTTGAGTGGTCTTTAAGGGCATTTCCAGCACATTGCAGTAATTCAAACAGGAGGTGACTAAGGAGTAAGTGAAGATGGCAGAAAAGACACCATTTTTATGCACTTTCTATTGCAATTTCTTCTCACCTGCAGCTTTGATATTTTTAGGGTTAATTACTTTCCTATAAAGTTTAGAGAGCGATCAATTAAGACAGATAACAAATTAAAAGAATGTTCCAGTTTTATTCTGAATAATAATGTTTTCTTGCCTTGGGCGTGAAAGCTGGACATATCTTCACCTAATATTACCTCTAATATCTCTTCATGTTCATTTCCCCCCTTCTTGAGTTGCACTGTTTTCTTTCAAGTATTTACATTCCCTGTTTTATATTATTTATAACAAGTGTTTCTATGAATTTCAGTTTTTAACAGATTTTCTTGTGAGGCTTTCATTGAGCCCAAACTAGATGCAATTTCTGTCCTCTCCCAGACACCTGAGAATAGGTCCATCAATTTCCCTCATTATTTTTAAATGCATAAGACTGCAGTGTGATTCTTCCAATTCATCCCTTTTACCCATTTTAAATGTTCTTTAATTATGATTATTTCTAGGTGTTAAGCAGTTTGTCTCTCCCTTTCTTTTCTTCTAATGAACATGTTATTCTTTTAATTCTTCTGCATTTGTACATTTATTTCCCCAATTATATTTTAATAAAACTCAGTGATTCATTATTTTATCTTCCAGCTCTTCTCCCAATTGACCACCACCAGTTCACTCATTCTTTTTTTTCTCATTCTCTTCTTATATTTGCTAGTTTATGTATAAAAATAACTGCATTCTTTCCCTTGGCATATTTTTTCCCAATCATCATCATCACCACCACCATCACCACTATCATCTTTCATCATGGTAAAAGACCAGCATAAGGAAGGTGGGATAACATTTTTTCATGGGCATGAATTCCTTTATTTTCAATTTCTTGTTTTTCTATTATGTTCAGATGTAAGAATCACTAAAGACTTTGTCCATTTTAATAATTTCCTTCTCTCTCCACCCTTGCATCTTCCATCCATCCATCTCCGCAGCCAGCCTTCCATCCATCCCCTGGGGGGGGGGGGCAAACCCTTTGAATTCAATAGATTCACATTTGAGTACAACTGGAGAGTACCATTTGGCTAGAGACTCTTAAAAAAAATATTTACTGGCTTCCGGTTCCTGTCTGCAGCGCCTGCGGTTGTGCGAAGGGTCCGTTCTCTTCGCCGGCCGGTTTCCCCCCGCCGGTAGACCCTGGACAGGGTCGAAAGTCGCCCTGGAGGGGCAACTACCACTGGGGAGGACACTCATTGATTGCGGAGGAAGTGGCAGCTCCCTCCGTGATCCGAGACAGCTCCTCTTGGCCGACGGGGAAAAGATCGGCCATTAACATGGCCGATCACCTAGCTGCTCCAGCCGAAAGCCACAAGAACAGCTAAGCAAAAAGAACCACCGTGGAAGATCCGGGTGAGACCTTTCCTTCCCTCTCTGTACCCTAACTACCTTCCTGTGAAAAGCTTTTGAAATTATTTCCCTACTTTAAGAGAGCAGCGTTTGGATATTTGGGAAAATGAGCTTTGGAAAAACAATTAATTTCTATTGACTATTTGAATTGCTGGACTTCGGGGATCCTGAAAAAACTTTGCTTCTTTTTGCCTACTTTCTGCCTAGCTTAAGCAGAAACCTTTAGGGAGGGGGGTGGAGTGTTTTTTATTCCTCCCCTCCTTCTGTACATAAGGTGTCTTAAGCTATTCTATTTGAATTTATTGCTACGTTTGAAAAACCATTTTAATCATATTGTTCAGTTTAAAACCTTTTTTCCCCTCATGCTGGGGTTTTCTTTTGTGCTGTTTTTAATTAGTAACAAAGTATCCGCGTTGAGAACTTTCACTGCCTTGCGTTCGGTATGTATTCAGCCTAAACTTGGCTCGACGCCCAGACTTGGCTCCACACCCAGACATTCCTACCTGACCGCAAGAAGATACTTTTTTTTTCTTCTCCCTGCTTTCTTTTCTATTATTCTAACTTGATTTTAAAGTGCTTTCTCAGACATATGGACTGGCTCTTTTTTTTTGGATTACAAATACAAGGTTTACCTACAACTTGGCTTTGGATTTATTCTAGAAAAAACTTTAAAGATGATGCTCCAGAACTAACTATTAATTTTCAGCACAAGGAATAACAGAGGAAGAACACCAACTTTAAAGAGGCTTGCATGCAACCTATACAATTTAAAGAGATGGAAGAATCCCATTCACAATCGATTTGGAAACGTATGTTGGGAAGAATTTACGAATTCAATGAGTGAGTGAATGCTAGACTAGATGCCTTCATTATAAAACTTCAAAATGACTTCCAGACTTCAATTGACTACTGTACAACTCAAATACTAAATGAAAAACAAAGCAATGTAGAAGAACATATTACTGAGAACTTGGATGATCAAAGATGGATTTCCATTGAAATATTTACAAAGTTAAAAGCAATGGGACCTGATTTGCAAATACGAGACTTCGAGAATTGTGATAATATGGATAATCAATGAGTAATTATTACATTGAACAAAAAGAACTATACAGCTTTGACAGTATTGGAAAAAAGAGAAAAGAAATATGATCAGACTGAATTGTTCAGGAATATACATAATCAAATATGCAGATTTGATGATCTAAAGGCTCTTCTATGGAAACCTGCTTGGCACAAAAAGAAAGCTAGAATTAGATTTAAAAATGAGAATTAAAAATTTATCTGAAGGGTTAAAAAGGCTTAAGATTTTGGTTTGAGATAATACTACTGAGATGAAAATTATTGATTTGATTATTGTCTGGAATGGTAATATGGAATTGGTAAACAAGAAGAATAGAATAAGAAATAGAATATAGATATGAAAAGAAGTAAGAAAATATTTTTTTGGGAATAGATGGGATTTAAATTTTAGAGTAGAATAAGAAATAGAATATAGTTGGGAAGTATGAAAATATAATGGTAATAATATGTATTTTAGAAATAATTATTGTTTTATGAGGGAAATTGAGAGATCTGAAATGTAGCTTATTGTTTATTCAAGGCTAAATTGGAAATTAGTTAAATTCAAAAACGAGTTGGATTGATACTGGTGAAATATTACTGATATTTTTTTTACAATGATTGAACGCTAATTAGAAATGTATTAATTTGATTATGTTAAAGCAATTGAGGGACTTTTAGAGATATGGATTGATTTATAAAATATATACTTGATAGTAGAATAGGAAATAGAATATAGTTGGGAAGTATCAAAATATAACAGTTGATATAATATGTATATTTTAGAAATAATTATTGTTTTATGGGAAATTGGGAGACCCGAAATGTAAATTATGTGTTCATTTTAGGCCAAATTGGAAAATGGTAATTGTAAAATAGTTAAACTTAAAAACAGGATTTTGATTGATATAAGTGAATTACTATTGATATTCTCTTTACAATATTGAATTTTATTTAGAAATGTATTAATTTGACTAGGTTATAGCAATTGAGGGAATTAGAGAAGGAACTCTTAAGGAATTATTGAATTATTTATGTTTGATTATATTTTTTTTTTGATGATTGACCACCCTATCTCCACGTGGATTCTTAAAGCACTCTGATGTAAAACTAAAAAACACCAATAAAACCTGTTTAAGAAAAAAAATATATTTACTAAAAAATCAGCATTACTAAATTCAATGAGACCCATTTCCAAATAAACATGCCTGTTTTATTTTGCTTTGCTTTACTTTATTTGATTGATGGTTGAAGACAGCCAATCAAGCTGGGAAATTAACATGATTGGGGGGTTGAATTTAGTTATGTAAATAAAAAGAATGGATGCAGGAACACAAAGTGTTTCCCAATCAGTTTTCAGTGAGTTGCTTTTAAGGCCTTTACATTTTTGTAAATACAACACATATTTCATGCATCAAGAGATAAAGTGATTTAGCCCTAAATAATTTAACCTCTTGACTAAGACCAATGTGCATTCTTTCCCATATTGTAGTACAGTGTTCAGCTGAGTCTAATCATTGGTCTAACATTTACAGCATCTATTATTTTCTTTTTGTTTCTTCAGCCAACTGGAAATGCCAGTCTTTTGCATGTATCAGGATGGCTTCTGCCACAGTTATATCTCTTATCCATTCCTCAATCAGTCATAATACCTTTATATTAAGTCTCATTCAATACAATTGTATTCTTAGTGCATATTCTGGAGTGTTCTGAAAATATCATAAGGAATTAACTAGTTTGGAATAAAGTATATTTCCATATTTTACATTCAGTATCTCTTTTATCAACAGGGGAATGTATTGAAATGTTTTAATATTTACAGATAACATTTGAGATCCTTATGTTAAATATTCCTTAAGCTTTTATATTCAGCATTGTTCGAGCATTATGAATGTTTGAGCATTATGAATCCTAATGTAGTATTCAGAAAGGTTGTGAAATTCTTTGATTGGGACAGTTTGGCCAAGTTTCTAAGCAGCTTTTGGTTAACCCAAATCAAGCAGTTTGTTGAATAAAATGATTGAAGTGATTCAGTGAATTTATTTGGATGTATTCCAAATGTTTTGACAGCTTGTTGGTGTTTTCTGGCTTTGTCAGTCCCTTAAGCTTTCTTGTAGCTCTTTCATATTTCAGTGGTAGATAACATTAACAGATCAAAACTGCAACTTGGCTTTTCCACCTTCTAAAGCTGGTAATGATGTGATGTCACCAGGTGTGATGGGCTTAATTTGGGCTAGGTTTGTGGGGCATTAAGAGTGGGAAAGAAGACTAGATGCTACAGGAGGAAAATTAGTTTAGCTATGTCCATAAGACTTTCTTATTTCCCTCAAATTCCTCAATCATCCATACAACACACCTTTTTATATTACTAACTTAGCCAAACCATTACTATAGTCTCTTTTAAGTTGAGGAAGATAAACAGCATGACTATAGCTATTGCATTTACCTCTCTGAAGAAAGGGAACACATTCTCCAGTTAACCACTGAAGTATGGGGTAGTCTGTAGTAAGATGTCTCAGGAACTGGCCCCAGCTGCACATTTTCTTTTGAACTTTGCTTTTGATTTTTCAGTGCATCTATTCAGTGCCATTTTGACTATTGTCTTCACATGAGTCTGAAGCAGATTTTAACTATTTTGTAATTCTCAGTTCCTACATTCTGTTTGTTTTGCAGCTGAGGTTTGGGGAAATGCCTCCTAGATTGTTAGGAGCTATTTTTCAGAATTCATTCACATAGGAAAAAAATTAACAGGGGTGAAAGCCCAAAGCAATAAATAAAAATATTTTTTTAACTTTTGACAAACAAGAACAATATATATATAGCATAGCTGCCTATATTTAATCCATAACACATGAACAAGACTACCATGTTTATCAAATGTCCCTAATTCCAGCTTTAAATAAGTAGAATGTTTCCCTGAGGCCTTGTTTATTTCACATGATTGCTTACAGATTATTTATAATGTACTATTTTGATGGTAATTGTCTGTTTCAACTACATTTCAGAGTCATTCAGCACTAATAGAAATGCACTAGGCACTTACCATGGGATCAGTTTCTGAGTTTTTATTCAGCTTGTTTGAAGATTTGTCATTTAAATAGGTTATATTAGGGAAAGTCTAGCATGGGATAACCTTACTATCACATAAATAGTTAAGAGTCAGTTAAATACAAATATTTGTAAAAAACAAAGTTATGGAGGTTTTGAAACTTAAAAGTCAAAACATTTAAGTTTATGCATATATTCCTCCCTTGCTATATTTATTTGCTTATTGGAAGTCCTTAACATTTAAATTATCTAGTAATTTCACTAGAGTTTGATATACATGGTAGAACTTTCTATGTGTTTTACATCTGACAGACATCATACCATCTTTTTTCCCCATCAATATATTTTAGAGATTATATAATTAAACAAAGAAAATGCATTCATTGTTTGAAATATGGTTCTTCATTTTATATTATTTTTCTCCTTATATCTCCCAGGGAGTTTTCAAAAACATTTTGTGGAAGGCAGTTTAAAAAAATACACATCCTGTTTCAGACTTACAAAACAAAGATAAGATTTTAAATAAATCTGTGGGCTCAATGTGGGGCTCAATGTGGAGCCCAGAAACATTGCCAGAAAGAAATGTATAGTATCCTAACGTTCTTGTGGATAAACTGTAATTGTAAAAGCTGTTCAGGCTTTCCTCTTAAGGAGTGTATTAAGATAAAAATTCTGGATTGAAATTAAATTAACATTAATTAAATCAAAATAATAATAGCATGCAACAACTTTACAATATTTGACATTTCTGAAAGAGGAACTGCCAAGGAGAGAACCATGCCTCCACCAAAACTGTCAGGGCAAGCTACTGAATAAAAATAGGGAGCAAACTCCACATCATTATCACTGATAATATTACCTAGTTGGGTAATGAAATGTCTGTAGGAAAACAACCAAGCACCTCAGTTCAATCCTCAGCTACAAATATTTCCTTCTGTTTCTCAAAGAGAATATTTAAATTGTGGTGCACTCATGATAAACTATTTGCTTTGATCAGGAATGATAGGCATATAAGAGTTTGCTAACATTCATCACTGAATTGATCAGCACTTGGTCCTACGAGTCCATTTTGAATCTGATGTCAATTGCAAAACTCATTGTTGAAATGTCTGTCCTAATTTTCTTTTTCTTTTTCTTTTTTGTACTTCTACAATCATTTGCTTATTTCAATAACTTGCTGATTGATGAAGAGTATCAGGGAACAAAGAAGACTGTATCTTTTTGATGCTTTGTGGTGCCTTGTAATAAAGACAATAATAATGATATATTTCTTTTTTCTTTTCTATTTTTCATGGATCTAAGCTTCTAATAGATGGTTATGGTGTTAGTTTATTTCTAGAAAGAGCACAGTTGTTAATCCTGGTATTTATATCGATTGAGATGGTTAAAATGAGAAGGAGACTTAGTGGAAGCTGATAGATACCAAAAATATTTCCCACTATTCCACTGACCCTTCCCAACTTCCAGAATATTTTATTTAATACAGGCAGCAAACCCTGTGTGATTATGATAATAATAATAATCTTTTCAGCCTCTTTCTAATCTTAAAACTAATATTAATCTCTAATCTTAAACTAATACATAATAACTAGTTTAAATTTTAAAATTGATTTATTCCTACTTCCACCAAAGAAGTAGCATCCTGCTAGTCGAAGATCGTTCCTTATGCACCAGGTTCTGAATGAAAACTACTGCCACTAACAGCGGGTGGAAGGACTTGACCAAGACACTGAAAATAATGTGTAGAAAAAAGATCAGTATTAACATTTTATCTACTCAATCTAAAGATGCTATTCTTGGTTTCTCATTACTTTGACTTAAAACTGATGTGGTAAATACAATATTTTGCTCTTAGTGATACAAACCAACAGTATTTGTCAGTACAATTATCATATTGGTACTGCAATTTTACTCTGAGTGAAGAAAAATAGAGAGATAGAAATAGTAAGAGAGATAGAAATAGGTAGATATATAGAAAGGTGTGCATATATAGATATATAGAAAGGTTATTTCTATATTAGTATGTTTTTCATACATATTTGCAATTTTTAGAAATTGATGTCAATCTTTTTTCTATGAAAGGTTTGCATAGGTATCTTTTGCGCTAATAGCTCTTATTGCTATTTCTCCCATTTTTGCTACAGGAATAGTTTTAAAATGTAAAGAATTAAACTAGTCAATTGTTTTAAATAACGTCTATCTACTTCCATTTTAATTAAAATGATAAAACATAATATTTGCCCTGGACATTAAATCAGTCATGGTAGTGCTTTTAAAACCAAATAAACACATTTCTTGAAATCCCATTTTGAACACTGCGTAAGTATATATTTAGAGATAAAAATCTTGATTAAACAGTTGTATAGAGTTCTTCATTATCTTTTTTAAAATATTTTTTATTAAAATGTTTTTAAAAGGAACTTAAAAACTAATGCAAATAAAGGTAAAGTAAGGAAAAGGAAAAGGAAAAGAAAGAAATAAAAAAATAAAGCTAAACATGCAACAAAGGGGGGAAAAGTACAGGAAAAATAGAAAAGAAAGAAAAAAGAGATACAAAGAAATAGCTTCCTATCTTCGTTACAGCAATTGTGAGTATAATTATAAATTTACACATTCCTCAATGTTTATAACTTAACTCTCTTCTTTCTATAATCTATCCTGCCTAATCATCAAAACCATAACTCATTTTTCTGTTTTTTGCTGTTTTATGCAAAAAGTCCATAAGAGTTTCCAGTCAGCAATAAACATTGTGTTATCTCTGATCAAAGAAGTCAAATTAGCCATCTTGGCAAGTTCATCATCAATCATTCTTCCACTGTGGGTGGTATCAAACCTTTCTGTCTTTTTTATAATTTTGCTACAGTTATCTTGTACAAAAATTGAGTCCCATGACTTTTCTCCAGCTCTTTGTCCATCAATTTCAAAAGAAAAATCTCTGGTCTCAATTTTATATTAATATTTAAAACCTTCTGAAAGGTTTTAAATACTGATATACAGAATTTTACATGTGTACCTAACATGATAAAAATGTCCCTTCATGTTGTTTACATTTCCAACATAAATTGGAAATGTTTTCATACATTCCAGACTGTTTCTCTAGTGATATATACCAACGAAAAATCATTTTGTAAAAAATATCTTTAAAATTATAATGATGCTGCTGAACTAGTATTTTTCCTATTTTCCCTCTGTATTTTATAACCATAATCTTAGTCCACTTTATCATATATTCTTTCATTTCTTGTTTCAAATTTCAAAATTTATCATTTGTATACAATTCTATTTTAAACTCACTCTTACAATGTTCAAAACATAAATTCTTTTATCTACTTTAAAACTGCAACAAGGGTAAATAAGAAAATAATTGACAACTATATCCCTCTGCCATCAGTTCTTATCTTGATTTTATTTTACATTTCCCTTGACATAGTTCTAGTATCTCATGATAAGTTAGCCATTTATGTTTGACTATTATTTCTCATCTATAAAATGCTTCTTGTGCTGTGAGCCACAAAAGTGTTTTGGGGAACAACAGAGGTTTGCATTTATTCCATATTCTCATGAATAGACAATGTTTTTAAAATCCACATTAACCTTTCCTTTATCATACCACAAATATCCATCCAAATTTCAGTTTGTGTACTAACTCCAAAAGTCTTCTATTTTTCAGCAAGACCCACCCTTTCGTTCAAACAAAACAGCAAGCTGCAAAATACAATTCAAAATCAGGGAAACCCAATCCTTCGCTTGCATCTTATAACATCTAATATTTAATATAGCTTTTTTCTGCTGCCTCACAAATTTAGATTTATCCTTCGGTCATTATTTAAAAGGTACATCAGTTGTTAAAAAGGTATTGTATTAAACAAGAACATCGTTCTAGGCAAGGTATTCCTTTTCATCACAGAAATTTATCTCATTGATGATTGTTTTAGTTTCTTCCCTCTTAACATCTTTTTAAACTTAATTCTATCTTTTAACATAAATATTTTGAAATAACATACACTATGTTTTTCATAGTGATACCTAGATATTCTAATTTTTTCTCAATTTTAAAACTTGTTTAATTCATTGATTATGATTGATCTTATATTTTCATATTTTTCTTAACATTTCCATCTTCTGTTTATTAATCTTGAAACTTGACAATGCACTAAATTATTTTATTTTGTCCATTAATATTTCAAATCCCTTTAAAGAATCTTCCAAAACCAACATCAAGTTCTTAACATATAATCTATATCAATATTTTCCCAAACCCATCTGAGGAAATAATATTCAGGTTTTATGGTTAAATCATCCAAACTTGTAAACAGATAATATTATCTTACAGTTATAACAATAGTCTAAGCAATCCATGTAGATGAAACCATTGATTTGACAAGGAATACCCAATTGAAAAGAAAGAAGAGCTATATTTTGGGCTTACTGTACAGACAGAATAATTTACATATCCCATATTCAATAGCTTTGCGTCAGAAGAAACACTATAAATCCCTAGCAGCACCAGAAAATGAGAAGCTTTTCGTATATCCTAGACCCAACTGTTAAGAGCAGCACATGGGCAAGACCCTGCCAAATTCTGGAGGCAAATTATTGATGCCTCAATAATGACTCATACTGAAGCAGTCACTTGGGAATCCTGCTTTCAATATCTAAATGAAGATGTGAATTTGAAAACCCCCTATCTGGAACTATGAGAT
This sequence comes from Azemiops feae, assembly GCA_023970755.1. Classification (NCBI taxonomy): domain Eukaryota; kingdom Metazoa; phylum Chordata; class Lepidosauria; order Squamata; family Viperidae; genus Azemiops; species Azemiops feae. The sequence goes on from JALGBA010000038.1 coordinate 1,006,370, forward strand.
AAACCTTTGCCTGAGAGGTTTGCCAGTTATTGCCTTCGAGGTCCACAAACTAATTAGACAATTAAAAACAGGGAAACTCCGGGGGTGGATTTGATCTCTGCTGAGCCGTTATGCAAGAATGAATGGTGGATTCCCATTCTAGCATCTCTTTTTACTTATATTGGCTAAATCTGCTTGTATCCCTAGTGACTGGGATTTGGCTATAATTATTCCTTTATTCAAGAAAGAGAAGAAAGATGACCCAGTCAATTACTGCCTAGTGAGCCTCTTTAGTTTAATTAATAAGATCTATGCCAGACATGATTACTGGAAACTTTTGGACTGGATGGAAAATGAGATTCTGGAAAATAATGAATGGGCAAAATTTAGAGTGAGTTGCTCTGTGCTAGATCATTGTTTGATAGTATCCTACCTAATTGAAAAATAAACTTAGGGTTCTTAGTCAGCCCTGCTCACACAGTACATTTTAAACAGGCTTTGATTTAGTATCCAGGGAAATTTTTGCCACAAACCTAAATTCTATGCAGTTGATAGATGTAACCTGTAGTATATCTACTATATAATCTATGGTGTGCATAACAACAGTTTGTGTTTCATAGGAATGGCTGATGGGGATGACATGCAGTACAGCAAAACAAGATCATGTACTTTGTAACGGTTAAAAAAGGCCCAGGATATGGGAAATCTGTCAAACAAGCATTTTGTTTTCTGTGTTTAGGATTTGTAGTGCAATACAGGGGAGCATACAATACACATACTGCCCAGATGTTCCTTTATGCCCAGAGAAGCCCAACAGTAATTCTTACCATTTTTTCCCTCTAGTGATTCAGAGAATTACAGCTGAACTGTGTATATTTCTGTTTGTGGCCAAATTATTGGACCAACAACTCCATGAGGCTAAGCTAAACCTAGGTATCAGTTACTACACATCAGTTACTCGTAAGAATGTAATTTCTTTTGAAAGCTGCTTCAGATAACAAGATAGCTTCTTAAGACAGCCCTATGGCTGGAGATACAACAGTTGAGGGCTGAATCAAGGGCATGGCTATGTATTTTCAGGTATTTTCAAGTATTAGTTAATGATAAATTTCAACCCCAGGGTTGAATATTTTGTACTTTATTATTTTGCCAAACAAATGGCAGACTGCTTGGAAACAGCAAATTGAAGACTGTTCAGAAATTTGTTTTTGTCCCTGAAGTGCTGCTGACACTGGAATAAGAGCAGGGTATGGCAGTTCCTAGACAGAAGAGTGTGAACTCAAAACTGCAAACTAAATGCAACAAAATTCCAGCTGGAATACAACTGGGATATAGTACATTCCAATTCAAACTGGTTTGGTATCTTAATAAGTTCCAAATGGTCTTTCCTTTATTTTAACAGCTTGCCATTGGCTGAACTGGAGGGCAAGTTTCAGATAAAAACCTAGGCATGTTCCTTTCAATTTGAGAACATTGAATCAGTGGCCAAATGATTTCAACGTAAATCTCCTTCTGTCAGATGAAGATTCTAAAATCACATGTGTTTGAAAATTGAATTTGTACCTTGTATAACTCATGCTTCACTAATGGCAATCTGACTTGGTTTTCAGTGTGTTGAGCAGGTATTGTGTAGAGCAGGGTTTCCCAACCTAGGCAACTTTAAGATGTGTGGACTTCAACTCCCAGAATTCCCCAGTCAGCAAGGTTGGCTATGGAATTCTGGGAGTTGAAGTCCACATGTCTTAAAGCTGCCAAGATTGGTGTAGAGATTTGGAGAGTTGTATCATTCTTAGCTAATTCAATTGTACCTTATTTTGGTCTTCCTACTCATTTTAAAATCCCTTTTTAATGTATTTTACTTGATTGTTTTTATTTTGATGTGCTTTGTGGTTCTATGATCTATAATAATATTCAGTTTCAGCCTAGACAAGAAAGGTCATAAATATTATAAGCAATTCCTCCTTATTTTTCACTGAATGTCTTCTTTCTATAATATGAATGATAGATTACATTAAAGTAATGTAAGTTCTCTGCTGTAGTGTTAATGAGAAAAGGTATATTTTTATATTCTTTTCTGTTATTTCTTCACACTATTGTGAATGTAGAGGGAAGGAGGCATTCTATTTTCTGCTGACATGTCAGGCCTTACTCTTCATAATATAAGCCTAACAGATACAATTCCTAGCACATAAGAACCCTTCTATGTTACTAGTTACTAGAGCAGTTCCTATTTATCCATCTAGGTTTAAGGTAGGGGCTTCTCAAATCAACTGACAATTTATCATCCCTCACAGTACATAGATCTGACAGTTGTCCCTGGATCCACTGCTGATCATCTGACAGGCAAACCGTTTATCTTCTTCTCTTCTATCTATCATCTGTGCATGGCCTTTTAGAGAAATGTTCTATGGTGCATATCGCCTTCAGTACTCTTCGGATTTATCTAGTTATATGTTTAAAAGGAATTTTTTATAATAAAGATTTATATTCTTTCCAAGATTTTGCCCTCAAATGCTTTTGTGAGTCTTTTCCTAGTCTCACCCAGCAGCCATAAATCCTTATTAAGATAAATTGCTCGATCTGTTTAAGTTGACAGGTTGACCTTATTCTGGATAGGAACAAACAGACCAATAGACTCTATTCAGGAGCCATTGGAACTATTTAATCCATGTTAGCCCATTTAATTGCCAGCCAGATCCTTTTTTACTCAGCTACTTCTCTCCAGAACTGTATTTGATTTTAACATATACCAGGTATTTTAAAATTATTTTCTTTTTGGCCAACAACATACTACTACTTCTATTAAAACTATGTCGTGTACTGTAAAAATCTAAATTACTGGTCTCAGTAGGTTACTAGTAAAAGAAAGTACATTGTTACAACCACTAACCATTAATAGTCCAGAGTATTTTGCCTCCCAGCAGCCCCTCTAGAATGTTATACGCCTATGGGATAATAAAAAATAAGCAATAAAATAAGCAATAAAAATAAACTATAAAAAGATAGCAGCTTCAGACTTGTTACAATAGGAACATATTTTTCCTTTATAAAAACTCATCATAAGATGTGATTATTAAGAAAGTATTAATATACGATCATAACATTCTAAAATTATATTTCTAAAGCCAAAGCATAATTAATCTTTTTTTTCAAATCAGAGATACGTTTTTGAAAATTATTTGGCATTCATTGATCATAAGCTTCTGATATGTTTAAATCCACATTTTTAATGTTTTTTTTAAAAAAATCTTCAATATGGGTCTCAATCATTCTTTTATTGTTTCTTGTAAGGAGAATTATTAAAGCAAGGAGAAAAATATATCTCTTTTGTGCATGTGCATGTGTATGTGTTTGTGTATGTGCTCATTTAAATGTGGAAGGCTACAAAATGTGGAAGTCTACAAAAAGTTTACTGCCTTTCATAACTGTTGCAGCTAGTTGTAGATTATATACACACAAATTCACATGCACACACACAATACATATACATATACACAGTGCTTTTTTTGTAAAAAAAAAAAGGTGCCGGAACTCACACATGTCATACAACCCACTTTGCCTACCCTACAAGGTTCCATCCAAAAAAGGTGCCAGAACTCCGTTCTGAGCGTTCTATGAGAAAAAAAGCCCTGCATATACATGTATATGTATAGTATACACAAAGTTTGATGTGGTGATGCAATAAAATGGAGCCTCTACAATCTGCAAATTTCAAATGATATCTCTGCAATAGTTTATAATTTTACTCATATTTTAAACTCTACTTACATTTTTGTGTGTGTCACGGGAGTACAAATGATGCCTTTAGATCATGTACACTGAAATAAGCTGTTCATAAGTTCTATATTAGCATCAGTATGAGTGCATATCCTGATGGACTATAAGATTCTTGATTTTCAAAAATTTGATTTTCAATAACTTAATTTTCAAGTTCAATTCATATCATATCCTGGAAATAAGCCTTGAGATCTTGGGTTTCTCTGTGCTAAAAATGCAGGTGTTAAATCAAATGTCAAGGGGTTCTTATAAAACTTGTTTTGGAATCAATTCAGATGAGGCTAAGAATTTCTTTGTCAATGGCTATTACTTTGGAGTAATTATATCCATTCTTTCTGGATTTTCTGAATGCATTCTTAATAGACAATACACATGCACAAACACACCCACACCCACACACAGAAATATATGTTTAGCATCTATTATTTTGAGAGTCAAAAAAAGAAATAACATTAATTTCTTAAAATGCTGAACTATTTAAAAATCTTGAATGACCAGCTTTGAGGTTGCATTTTTGAAAGTTTATTTATCTTGATTCCAGCCTAGACTGTCAATTAGTATTCAAACTCCATTATGTATTAAATTGTGCCCGTTTCAGTTAACTAAGAATGAAACAATGGAAGTGTAAAATATAAATAAAATTAGTCTTTTTAAATACATAAGATAAACTTATGAACATATAAACTTTACATCCTGAAATGGAGGTAGTCCTTGGTTAATGGCCATTCATTCAGAGACCATTCCAAATTAGTGCTGAACAAGTGGTACTTATGACCAGTCCATCCCAGCATATCATGGTTATGTGATCACAATATGGGCCCTTGGCCACCAGCTCGCGCTTATCACCATTTATGAAATTCCATGCTGGCTTCCCCTGAAGCTAAATCAATGGGGAAGCCAACAGGAAAGGATGTAAGTTGCTCTGTTAAGTTTTCCTGAGTAGCAGCAGCCACCACCAGCTTCACTGGGCTTGTGCTGGACCTCATCAATCACCCACACACTCTCCCCCATCCTGCAGCAGCCACTTACCTGCCTGCTGGCCTGTTTGTAAGCCACCTTGGACTTATAACTTCCTGCCAGCTTCCCCACTGACTTTCCCTGTTGGAAACTAGCAGGAAGTTGTGAGAAGATTTTTGCTTAATGATTTATGATCCTCACCTAATGCTGGGATTGCCTTTGATAAGTGATGTATTGACATCACACTTTACAATGGCATTGTTTAGTAATAGAAATTCCAATTACCATCACTGAGCAAGGATTATCTGTATAGGTAGAATAAATCTGGCAGTGAGTTAAGTATATATTCTTTGATTTTTATAAAAAAACATGATTTGATTCTTACTGTATGTCATTTTTAGACTCTTGGAGAATATTGAACCTTTTCTAGTTCATATTTATTACTTTCATAATTCATTACTCTTAAGATGTGAAAGACTTGGTGGGTACAGCTACATGTGCATACAAATACACATACCCCAAATCTTCAGGATCTCAATGCAGCTGAGAAATGTAAGGTTGAGAGATTACCTCGTGTCATTGGACTATGTATGTTATCCCCCAGTAGGAAGGGCAGAAGAAAATGATCTCAGAATAGCAATTTCATCTACAATGAACATGCTGCATAATAGATAAAGAAGAGATACAAACAAAATAGTTAATTCTTTATCTATTCCTTAATAAGGCTTTGTGGCCAGTTGGTTGCTATACTGGACCAGCAGTACCATTCAGTTTAGATCTCAAACAGTTTTTCAGACTTTACAGTGTTACCTAGAATGCTGGATCTCCAGATCACGTTCACCTAACTGAACTGACCATGATTACACGATTGGCCAAGATTAGCTAAATTAGCTAGCTTATGAAAGCCAGGCAGTTTTTTTTCCATCGCCATTTATTTTTCCAAGAATATGCCCATATATCAACATAGAAATTTTAACATTCTGTTTTGCACATGGATAAAACTACTTTATATAAAGGAAGGGAAATAAATTCAGACTTTATCACACCTATTCTTTTAGTGTTACAGAAGTATAAATATTTACGTATTTTTCTTTACTGCACATTCTGGGCTATCATAATAGTTCTTTCCAATTCAGCCAGCAAATGCAACATATGGGATTTGGGAAGGGGTGGGTGGGTTAAGTGGTTACACTGCAATAAAACATGACAAACCATTTTACAAGAGTGAAAATATTAGCTACAATTGTATAGCTTACAGATAATATGATACTTTGGTACAGTAGAGGTCCATATTCTCTGCATGACTAGCTGATTATTTAATCCTTCCTAGTCAGCAGCTGAGAATTTCTGGTGATATCAGTTGTATAAGCTAATTATGTAATTTTTGCCATTGAATGGGTGGATCTTGTACTTTCCCTTTTTCTTGCCCACTTAAGAGGACCTCTGTTCATGACAGAGGTTCATGAACAGTTCATCAAGAGTTAACTTGTGGATTTGTACAAATAATTTAGACAGAATACATATCCATTAATAGAAATACTTCAAAGGGGTGGTAGAATTCCAATACCTGACTAAAAAGGTATGTCAGTAAAGTCCCTATTTATATTGACTGGAGTTGACATGAATGGAATTTGAAAGCATCAAGTATACTTGCATCCAGAGACCTGTTCTGAGTGCCACTTTTCCAGCAAGTGGGCTATGCTCTTTGCCTCTGTACCAAAGAACAAGTTACTGCTGAAACATAGGGCAAAGGAACCCCATTACTTCCACACACTGGATGTAAATAAATGTATCCAACCCTACTCAGCGTGTGATATCAATATCTAGACAATAAGCATTATATATTATTCAGTACTGCGGTTATTTCATAACTGGAAGTATATTCATGAACTGAATTGTCTAGACTTTATCTCATAAAATATTGTGCAAGCCACTGCTGAGATGTGGAATAAAAAGTATAGAGTGTACTAACAAAATTCTAGGAAATTGTTTCCAGGATTATGCATTGGAGCCATACAGATGCTTCTACTTGTTTCAGTTGTGAAAGTAACTATCAGCAAAGATTTTCAGCAAAGACAAAACTGAGATAATCTTTGTGGAACCACACACTTCTAATGGCATTTCCAGTACTATTCTGGAATTAATATTGTATTGTTTGGACTAGTTTTTCAATAGACTGCAACTGGGAGGAGGAATTTGTGAAAATTTGCATTATATCCTAACTCTCAACATTAGAATTCTTAGTCAAGCCATACTGCTGATATTCATAGGAATGTTTTTTTAAATAATTCCTTTAGTCATCCATTTACTGCTTTCTTCATTTTGAACTTTTATGTTATAAAAATAAAAGATGACAGTGAAGGTTTGAAGGTCCTGAGAATTGTAGCTCAGAATTAACAAATGTGAGATATTAAAAATATTTCAAGCATAGCTATGAGATTATGCAGCCTTACAATTAGTAATGGCACTTGAAGGAGAAAAACATCCTTTTCCTACCAATTAGGCTTTCAATTTTATTTCAGTAATCTTGAAATGAGAGTTATACATGCTAACATTTGCAGAGATTTGAACTTTCTTTACATGCATTCTATTTTTAAGGATGGCCTGAAATTTGGCTTTGCATGCAAACACTGCAAAATTAGAACATTTTCCTCCCTCCTCTTTCCCCAATAAAAAAGAATGGAGCCCAAGAATTAGGGCAATTTTTCCCCCTTTTTATTTTGTGTTCTAACAGAACTTTAGTCAAACATTAAGTATGCGTTTTGAACATATGACAGTTCCTTTACTGTTTCTCAAACAGAGCTGTTTATAGAAAAGGAATCACTTGGGTGGAATGTTTCTCAAGCCATTAATGGCTTTTTTCATCTGTTTTGTGTCATTTCCCCAAACCAATTCTGTCATTTCTTTCTGAACAATATGCCAAAGCATTATAAGAAAATCTTTACTTTAAGTAGCATGAATATCAAATAGTATCTATTAATCCCTGAATCATGCTATTCAAAGTGCTTCAATCTATATTAAAACAGAGGACAAAAGTGTTCCTTGTGAGAGAGAAAAAAAAAAGAATACCATCCGGCTAGAATCTACAGTGTGACTGTGGTCAGATTGCAATGTTTTACATTACTTCACAAACAAAATGTAAGATTAAAAATTTCAAAGAGAAAGCTGTTGCATCTTTTGTTAGTTATTTGGAATTTTATCAATAGTGATTAATTCCACTAGTGCCTGGCCGGTGTCTATAACCAGTAGTAACTATTTTAAATTTTCAAAGAATGGACTTTCAAAGAATGTGAACTTTGAAATCCTAGCTGGCAGCTTTAAATGCTTGGTGTGATTTTATTTTGCACATGTCCACATTTTTTCTTTTTTATGTGGTAAAGGTAGAGACCAGCAAAATAGCAAACTACTAGAAAAAGACTTGAGTGAACAGTCACAGAAATGAATATTGTTAGTTAAATTATACCAAAATACATCCTATACATCCTAATTCAGCTTTCAGATGTTTTCTTGACTAGCTATATTATAATACCAGTAATTTTTCATGTACCAATGGAACCCACACATCTAGGTTTTAGGTTAAAATTAATTGATAACATCTTATTTGACCCAAAATGTAGGCCTTTTTTATGATGACAGTCAAAATAAACGCACAACACATCCATTATATTGACTATGTATTGTTAAGTATGTAGAAAACTCTCTCCTTTTCTTTCCAATGAAGAAAAAGATCTGCAGTTTCATGTGATTGTTGCTGTTAAATTGTTGCATTTTGAATGCAAAATTAAAAATGTTATATTCTCCTCTAGAATGTTAATTATTATCAGTAATCCACTACATCAATTTATGTTGTAAGAAATGTGCTCTACTAGTCTAGTGCTATAGTAATTATGTAATCTATTGTTGGCTGCCTTCTTATATGAAAGGTGGCTATTGCATTGGTAAGTGGAAATATGAATAGTAGTGCTCATTCTGTCAACAGTAGGTGAATGAGGAGTTAAATCTGTTAATATTTATGACAAATTCTTATTGAATCCATATAGACAAAGTTCAGTCCTTAGATTTATGCAGAAAATAATTGCAAAGCCAAAATACATGCTCTTTCTTTCTTTAAAGATGAAATAATACATTTAAAATAAAACTAGTTTATTTTATTCAATAACATTATTTCCAACATTTCTCCTTCTGATTTAAATATTAATATTTTATAAAATATTGATGTTTGTTGGTATTTACTTTTTGCAACCTCCTGAGATCTCCTTTAAACAACCTTGGAATTAAAAAAATGTAGTGTTATTACAAGCTTAAGAAAAGATAATAATGAATAATAAAGAATGCTAAATTCCGGATGTATCAGTGAAAAGAAAAGGTGATGACCAAACTTGAATATACATATGTTTCAAACTTGTTGAAAAAGTATGTTCCATATTTCTTAAAAGACAGCATTTTATGTAATACAATGTGATAAACCATTTTTGATATTGTCCTTCTATTCTAGTTTGGTTTGGAAGCCATCATTGGAAATCTCTCCAGGATTTAATGGACTTCAGTGCCTACTGCCTTACTTGCTTGGCAGATGTCAATAATCTCATTTGAAGAATGTAAAGAAGAAAAGAAACCATTGATTTCAAGCAAACAGACAAACAAAATAGGTAGTGGGAATTACAACACATACAACACTTTCCCAGGAAGTGAATGAATTAGAGTTGGCATGTTATTTCTATATAAAATGAATACAAACAACTCATAAAATCAAAATCTATTATTCTTTCTATAGATTCCATAGTGGTTATAGTGGTTATTGTGAAGCAAGTAATACAGACTGGGTTTTTTTTGTTGTTGTTCACAACTATTTACTACGTGAAATATTAGACAATTAGACCATCTTTAATTTCACTCAGTGTGCTGCTTTAAAAAGGTGAGGGGAAAAGGGCAGAGTGTAGCAGTGTGATAAAAACATGAAGAAAGGATTATGAAACATTTGTAGGGATCTCCCAAGAACAAGTGTTTTCACACATATACATGCATGCACACAGGCACCCGTGTGCGTGCACACACACACACACACACATACACACACACATACACACAGACAGACAATGGTGAATTGCTGCAAGCATGACTCCGGCTATTGGCCTAGGCAGACCAAGAAAATGGATACTGCTTCGAGATTAAAAACTGTTTTATCCAAGCATTCCCCAAAAATGTTTAAAATGCACACACACACACTCAAACTATACTAATGAAGAAAAAAAAATCCTATCTATACAGCAGTCTCTTCATTTCTCTCTCTTTTTTTTTAAAAAAAATGTAAATATACAAATCTTTAATGACATATAAAACAAAGTCAACATGTGGATGGTAAAGACATGGGTAAAACAGGAAGACTGATGCTACAAAGAAATTTGCAAAACCATATGTACAAGACCCTGTTTTTCCTCATATTTCATAGATTGTAATGCATGTTTAACAGCAGCAGTCGAGGATGTAGTTCCAGGCACCAGACTGCAGACCTTGCTTCTGATCAAGGGAGCTGATTTCCCCCTTGCACTGATGTCACCAAATGACACTGGAGATACTAGTTTCCCGTGGTAAGAGGGGCAGGATTGCACTGTTTGTATGAGCCTCATCAGGATTCTGCTCTCGGTTAGTTTTTGTCTGTGGCCTCTGTCCATTAATAAGTGTCATTGGGATGTTGCAATAAGTATGCTGGTTACCTATTGAGGTAAGAGGCAGGGTGCCAGTAGGAGGTACGTCGTATTCATAGCTTCGATAATAGTGTTTCTGACGCATCTGTGAATGATATGTGTTATGAAAAGTGGAACGCAGATCAGGGTGGGCAGTGGCAAGAGCAGTGGAGGTAGCAGCAGCCATTGAAATTGCTGAGACCGTCTGCAGTTCCCCAAAGGGCCCCTGCTCACTAACATCTAAAACTTGCTCGTGGGTAATAGGTTCTATCCTCTTAAAAGGCATTTCATACTGTAAACGTTTCCAGAATTTGGAATTCAACTTGTTGCATTTTGGTCCATGCCATTTAATAACAGTTAGAAGCTTGATGGTATGTTTCAGTGTCTCAACTTCCTGGTAGTTCATAATTCCTCGGAGTTCACTGCATTCAATGAGGATCACTTTAATCTCTCCTGTAATGAGCATGTTCCTAAGTCTGGTTTCCAATTCAAAGATGCTCCAACCTCTTCTGACCACATAATTTGGAGTCATGACAATTATCAGTCGCTTGCTTTGGTCTACACATCTTGCCACGTCTTCTATGTAGGCTGATAAGCAAAAGAGCAACTCAAGATCAGAAAAAATCCCTATGCCAGGACTGTGAACTGTAAGCAAATCTTAAATAAGTACTATTAATTTACGTCTTAAAAAACATTCAATGTAAATTTTGAAAGATCTATTCACATGTTCATCTCTGTTAAAGAGGTATTGCTCCTAGATGAGAACCCATTCAGAATAGGAAAAGAATAGGAAGAGAAATAGCTCCCTCTGGAGCTGTGTGTAAAAACTGCTAGCAGAGTATCTTTCCCCCCTTTCCAGGAAAACAGATAGAGAGCAACCTTCTCTGAATGAAGAATATAAGGAAATATTCCTTTTTACTTCCTGGAAGAGGGAAATCAGGTAAATTTAATTTAAAAAAACATAAGGAAAGAGCCAATGTTTCTACAATACACATTTGTTTTTATAGAATATGTCCTATCCAGATTTTTTTTTTTAATTGCATGCAGATGGACCTATTTTTCCACTTTTGGAATATAACTCAGTGGATTTTTTGGTGGCAGCCTAATGCAATCCAATTTCATCATTTCACTAATATTGCATGTTATATCTCTGCAAACTTCAAGGGCAAAAAGGATATCTTTATTTAACTGGAACTGTTGAAGCCTGTCTGATGTACACTTTCAGTGGGTGGTGTCTATGAGAAAATCAGTTTTATTGAGGAAAGCTGAATTTGGTCTAAGTTGTCAATGGAAAAAGATGACTATAAAAAGATTATCTAATAGCTTTATATTTAAGAGTAAAACAATTGATGAAAATGTGTCATGCTACATACAGTATGTTGCTATTAATCCAAAGACATTTTCTCTTGTGTGCTATACTTCTTGGTAGTCTCCATCATTTCAGGCTTCAAAGAGGACTCACAACTGAATATTTTCAATAAGAAGTATATTTCCACTTAATAAAGAATACAAATCAGGTATAAAGGATACAGATCTATTTATGGGCTGATCTTTCAGCTAGCTTTTAATCTCCAATGGATGTTTGTGGTAATGGCAACATAGGAAACCATTCAAACACCATCTTGTATAATCTCTATATATTCTAGAACTATATTAATTTAGTTCTAGAATATAATTCTAGAATATAACTAGAATATATAGTCAATCTAGAAAACTGACAACTTGGTCTGATTTGTTGCTCCAGTTGGTTTTACTGCTGTTAAGAATATATGGAAGATTTTATTCTTGTACGTGCAAGAAGATATAAGAGAAATTTTATTTAGACACTTTTAAGTAGGCTAGACACTTTTTAGTTAGGCTGTTAACTTAGCTATGGTATGCAATGAACTTTTCAAAGAACATTTAATTCTGTTACTATATATCCTATCTTATGTTAATAAAAGCTAGCATATTATATATATACTTATTGTATACAGTGCTTATTATTTTAGTGTTAGTACCGTAGTACTTATTATTAATATGCTTTGATTATTTATTTTAATGGAATATATAATAAACAGCATTAGAACAGTATCACATTAAAATGTACCTAAACAGCATGTGCTATGCAAAATGAGTGTATGTACATATGTGTGTGTGTTTGAAAACTTACTTCCAGTTGGAATTAAATCTCTGTCAGGGATGAATAATTTGTACCCATAATGCTTTTCAAGCATATCTGGTAAGATCTCAAGAGCAAATCGTTCTTCTTCCCCAGTTTCCTGATTCCATTGGTCAGGATCCACTTTGGTATATGACAAATAGGCATCATAATCTTTGTTATCTGTAAATATAAAGGGACAGAGAAGAGAGAGACAAATGAAAAAGAAGATAGATTTTATTTCATATTGATTTACCTAAGTTCCTATTTCATATGTCCATTTATTATTCTGATATATTTCTTATTTATTCTTCATCTTTTCTATTTGGTCATATATTACTAAGTAGCTGCTTGTGCCCCATCTTCTCTATAGTATTTTCATGATTAAAAAAGCCATTTTACTAGATTCCCATTTCAAATTGAAAACTAGATTCTTTCTTCATTTCTCTACCTACAGCCTTCATAAAACATTTGCAATATTCATAGCAGCTTCAGCATTTTAATCTAATTAAGATCCTAATGTATGTTATTGCCTTGGGGCTTAGGAAATGCAGTCAAACAGACAACATCAAAAGTGACAGACACATGCCCACTTGAAACTACAAGAAAAAAGAATTAATTTTCACAATGTGCCTTGGGAAATTTCTCTGAAAACAAGGGGGGGGGAGAGAGAGGGGGGGAGGGAGGAGAGAGAGAGAGGAGGAGAAGAGAGAGAGAGAGAGAGAGAGAGAGAGAGAGAGGAGAGAGAGAGAGAGAGAGAGAGAGAGAGAGAGAGAGAGAGAGAGAGATATGAATATATTAAGTAAATAATTTCCCCTCCATTCAAGACCATTACTACCAACTCTATGAAAAGAGAGAAAGATAGGTAGCTGCCACAATAGAAGCATGATTAGTTAGAATCTCTCTCTTTCTCCCTCCTCTCTCTCTTAACTGATTGAGTGATCTCCACCAACTGATTTATGGGAGACATGCCAGAAATGTTTTTGTTTTTAAATAATACGGTGTTTTCCCCACAAATGTTTATATTATCAAATATAATAGAATTGGAAAAGACCTTGGAGGTCTTCTAGTCCAGCCCCTGCTCAAGCAGGAGATCCTATTTCAGACAAGTGACTGTCCAGCCTCTTCTTAAAAACCTCCCAGTGATGAAGCACCCACAACTTCTGAAGGCAAGTTGTTCCACTGGTTAATTGCTCTCACTTTTTAGGAAGTTTCTCTTAATTCCAGGTTGCTTCTCTCTTTGATCAGTTTCCATCCATTGTTCCTTATTCTGGTGCTTTGGAAAATAAGTTGACCTCCTCTTCTTTGTGGCAGCAGCCCCTCAAATACGGGAATACTGTTATCATGTCACCCTTAGTCCTTCTTTTCTCTAGACTACCAAAGTCAAATCCTGCAACCATTCTTCATATGTTTTAGTCTCCAGGCCTTTAATCATCTTAGTTGCTCTTTGCACTTTTTCCAAAGTCTCAACATCTTTTTTGTAATGTGGTGACCAAAACTTGATATAGTATTCCAGGTGTGGTTTTACTAAGGTTTTATAAAGGAGTACTAATACTTCACATGATTTTGATTCTCTACTTCTGTTTATACAACCAAGGATTGTATTAGCTTTTTTGGCTGATGCCACACACTTGTTGGCTCATGTTTAAGTGATTGTCCACTCAGACTCCAAGATCCCTCAGAGTTACTGTTTTTCAGCCAGGTTTTGCCTAATCTGTACTTGTACCTTTGGTTTTTACTGCCTAGGTGTAAAACCTTGCTTTTGTCCACATTAAAATTCATTTTTGTTGGATAGAGCCCATTGTTCAAGTCTGTCAAGATCTTTTTGGATCCTGAGTTTGTCTTCTGGTGTGTTGGCTATTCCTGCCAGCCTAGTGTCATCTGCAAATTTGATGAGTTACTCTCCTATTCCCTTGTCTAAGTCATTTATGAAGATATTGAAGAGTACTAGGTCTAAGACGTAACCTTGTGCTACCCCACTGCTTACTTCTCTCCATGTAGATGTAGTGCCATTAAGGACTACTCATTGAGTTCAGTTTTCAGCCAGTTACAAATCCATCTGGTGGGGATGCTGTCATTTTTCTAGCTAACCAAGAAGTAGGTTGTGGTCTACTTTGTTGAATGCCTTACTGAAATCTAAGTATACTATGTCCACTGCATTCGGCTAATCAACTAATTTAGTCACTCTGTCAAAGAATGAAATAAGATTGGTTTGGTAAGATCTGTTTTTAACAAACCTGTGCTGACTTCTAGTTATAACTTTATTTGTTTCTAGATGTTTGCAGATCTATTTTTTGGTTATCTTTTCCAGTATCTTCCCAGGTATGGATGTTAGGCTGATTGGTCTGTAATTTCCTAGGTCTGTTTCCCTCCCCCCCCTTTTTTTTTTGAAGATGAGAACCACATCAGCTCTTTTCCAATCCTCAGGTAATTCCCCAGTGCTCCAGGATTTTTGAAAAGTATGGTACAATGGTTCTGAGATAACATTTGCCAGCTCCTTCAGAAATCTGGGATGTAATCTGTCAGGTCCCATTTTCTTGATTATTTTAATTTTTATTTCTAGTCTATTTTTGCGGTAATTTTTTTAGTAGGTTGGGCTATAGTTTCTCTATGCATGAAGACTGATGCAAAGAATAAATTAAGCAGCTCTGCTTTCTCTCTACTGCCTGTTATTTCCTTGCCATCTTCTCTCTTTAGTGAACCCACTGTTTTCTTGACTTTTTTCTTGTTGTTAATATGTTGAAAAAAACTTTTTTTTAAATTATCTTTCACTTTTTTTGCAAGTCTTTGTTCATTCTGAGCCTTTGCTTTCCTGACTTCATCTTTTTAGATTCTGGCTATTTGCTGATACTCTGCCTTAGTTATGTGTCCTTCTTTCCATTTTTGTACTTGTCCTTTTTGTCTTTCCGTTTATCAAAGAGATGGTTTCTTATTTTTCTTTTTGAGGGGCATTGCACTGGACTGGGCTTTTATGATCTTATTTTTAGAATTTCTCATGCTTCTTGAGTTGTTTTCTCCTTTAAGATTTCATCCACGGAATCTTTCCTAGGCTCTCTCTGAGTTTGTTAAAATCAGCTCTTTCAAAGTTTAAAACATTGGTTGGATTATGTTCTATTGCTTGTGTTTGCATTATATTGAATTCCAATATGACATGGTCACTTTTGCCCAAGGTTCCCACAACTTCAATTCCCTTTATCACTTCTTCTCTATTAGTAAGAATTAGGTCCAGTACAGCTCCTCTAGTTCCCTCCTCTACCTTTTGGATGACAATGTTGTCAGCTTAGTTGGTAGGAAGCTGTCTGATCTCCCACTTACTGCAGAGTTTGTCTCCCAGTTGATATCAGGGTAGTTAAAGTCTCCCATTATCATTCTGGTATCATATCCATTAACATTTGTTAATGGATTAGCAAAGAGTTCATCTATTTCTTCTGCTTGGTTGGGTGGCCTGTAGTATACTCCTATAGAAATGTCATTCTTTTTTCCTTTTATATTGACCCATATGGATTCTAGTTTTTTTAATCTTTGATCATCTGCATTTCTATAGATATTTAGGAACTCTTACATATAGTGCAATATTTTTGAATATTAATTTAAGTCCTATTGGGAAGATTGTTCCAATCAATGGGATAGCATCTTTAAAACTGTCAGAACAGTTTTCTTGAAATACATGCTCTGTAATTTTAGAAATGAAATGTAGTAACAAAACAATAACATTTTTTTAAAGATCTCAATAATTTGCAAAAAATATACCCTAAATTTAAATACTATACAAATAGTATTTGTCCACACATGTGAGTAAGAATATATCTTTTGGAATGTTTGGATATTTTCCTCTAAATATAGCACCATCTGAAAATCCAATTTTTGTGGATAGAAGTTGGTGTGAAGGAACCTAATCTAGAAAGTCTATGGAGATTCTCAGTCATCCAGGTCATGGTTGTCCCAAAGGTGCTTTTTCAAGAGGCAACTGGGCTTTCTTGTTTTTCTTTGAAGACGTTTCGCTTCTCATCCAAGAAGCTCTGAGATGAAGAAGATTCTTCATCTCAGAGCTTCTTGGATGAGAAGCGAAACGTCTTCAAAGAAAAATAAGAAAGTCCAGTTGCTTCTTGAAAAAGCACCTTTGGGTTAATCTAGAAAGGTAACTTATAATGTGTCACATAAATTCATTTCATAAATGGAACAATAAATAGGATGTCAAAAGTCATGAATATCATAGTGAAAACCATAATTGTTTTTTTAATTCAACTTTAAATTGACTCAATTCATTGTATGAAAGAGGCTTGTTTTGTATATAATGGTATTTCTCCTCTAGTTTTATTTATACAATACTTTCAATACATGCATTTGGTGTACTAGCCTGTAAGAGTGAATGAAGGCAACCATCATTAATTTTCATTAAAGGGTCAATAATGCCAAATATTCTGAAACTAATTCAGTAGTAAATAAGGTGACATTCTAATTTTTGTTGTGAAGAAAGTAGGAGAAATCAATGACAAGAGCAAGGAAACGTTAACATTAAGGCTCCAGATAGTATTGGCAGTTGTTCCTAAAAGAAACTGGTTGAATATCTCACTATAAGCAATGTTACACTGTTTCAGTGCTTAGTAACAGGACATATTTTTCTGTCTTCTATCTTATACTTCAGTCACAGCTGTTAAAAATAATGCATGTCAGTTCTAGCAGTGCTTCTGGTTGGCCATTTCACTTGTCTGTAAAAGGAAATTCTATAAACTTTTTCTTCCTTTGCAGGCAAGAGCACAAAATCCACAAATATTTGGAGGCAAGAATGATAGGGATTGGTAATAAAAAAACATTATATGCTTATCTCCAAGTAACAGACATCTTTGAAAGTTTTACATAGTAAATTCTGGGCCCAGTGCTCTTCAACATCTTCATCAATGATTTGGATGAGAGGATAGATGGGGAACTCATCAAATTGCAGATGACACCAAGCTGGTAGGAATAGCCAACACTTCAGAAGATAGGCTTAAAATACAGAAGGATGTTGACAGACTTGAACATTGGGCGCTATCTAACAAAATAAAATTCAATAGTGAAAAAAATAAGGTTCTACATTTAGGCCAGAAAACCCAAATGCTCAGGTATAGTATAGGTGGTACCTTGCTCAGTAGTAGCAACTGTGAGAGGGATCTTGGAGTCCTAGTGGACAATCACTTAAATATGAGCTAGCAGTGTGCTGCAGCTGCCAAAAAAGCCAACACAGTGCTCGGCTGCATTAACAGAGGGATAGAATCAAGATCACATGAAGTGTTAATACCACTTTATAATGCCTTGGTAAGGCCACACTTAGAATACTGCATCCAGTTTTGGTCACCACGATGTAAAAAAGATGTTGAGACTCTAGAAAGAGTACAGAGAAGAGCAACAAAGATGATCAGCGGACTAGAGGCTAAAACATATAAGGAATGGTTGGGTGACATGATAGCAGTGTTCCAATATCTCAGGGGTTGCCACAAAGAAGAGGGAGTCAAGCTATTCTCCAAAGCGCCTGAAGGCAGGACAAGAAGCAACAGATGGAAACTAACCAAAGAGAGAAGCAACCTAGAACTAAGGAGAAATTTTCTGACAGTTAGAACAATTAAACAGTGGAACAACCTGCCCCTAGAAGCTGTGAATGCTCCAACATTGGAAGTTTTTAAGAAGAGACTGGACAGCCATTTGTCTGAAATGGTATAGGGTTTCCTGCCTGAGCAGGGGGTTGGACTAGATGACCTCCAAGGTCCCTTCCAACTTTATTATTATTATTATTATTATTATTATTATTATTATTATTATTATTATTATTATTATTATTATTATTATTATTATTATTATTATTATTATTATTATTATTATTATTATTATTATTATTATTATTATTATTATTATTATCATTATCATTATAAAATTCCATATTATTTTAAAAGTAAAATAACAATACAGTTTTTGGATTACAATTGCTGTGTCTTACTGCCAGGCAAAAAATCAATGATTTAAAATATTTTTATGCTTTAAACCTTTGTATTCTATCCTGAATGGTAGAATACAATATGTAGGCTATACAATATATAGCCCTCTCAAGTCAATTACTTGTGTGCACAGGCTTTAATGTACAAGCTATTAATTAAACAATACATTAGATCATAAAAGAATAAGTGAGTAACTATAGACTTATAATAAACTATAAAATAATTAGTATTAAAAAACAAACAAACATCATAATCAATAAACTGGTGACAGCAATACAAAAAAGAAGCCTGAAGATAGCAAGCTGTTCAAAACCCAAATAATTTCCTGGTGAAATGTAGGTTGGCAAAGGTTTGCATATGTTGAACATTGTGAACTAATTAAGATAAGTGCCCTCAAAACATTTATAAAACCCAGGGATTACTGAAAGTTCTTGGAGATTCTCCAGTTGGCATGTCCAATCCTCCTTTTGCTTCCTTGATTTTGTCTTTTACCATTCCTCTTGTCTTGGTGCTTGGTAAAATTCACCTCTAGATGATGAAGGATTTAAACTGCATTATCATCACTATCTTAATGAGACTCAGCATGATCTGAGTATCTTTTAAATCATTTAAACTAAAACATGTTAAATTGTATTAACACTTCATTTTGCTTCCAAACCCAATTCAAACTATTTTTTTTTATTATTTTCCTTTAAAACCTATTCATGGACAATTTTTGATAGGCCAGACATGCAGTATGTCTGAATTTTTCTGAATTTAGCCCTGTGAGGTCCCCTTTTTGTGTGCCTTGCCATTCTGGTGAGCATTCTTTGCATTGTTTCACTTCTGCTGTAACCGCATAGGAATTAGGGAATTAGGAATTGTGGCCAAGAGGGGCATCGAGTGGCAGAATGCAAAACTGGCCATCCAGCCAAGAAGACCAGCCCAGACCCTGTGGGGAAGCCCACTAAAGTGTAACCATGAGCCAAAGAGATGGCGCTGAAAGGAGTGGAGGTTGTGGAATTCACCCCATCATCAAAAAGATCTGAAGGAACTCTAACCCCAACAGATGACCACCAGGGTTAACAGACACTGACTCTGATGATGACCCCCTGGTAAGTGACCTGGTCATGCTAGTGACTGTCCTATAGAACTGAGTTTCCCTGGGTACAGACTGAAAGCTAATCTCAGAGCTCTATTAGACTCAGGCTGCACCAGATGCTTGGTAAATCCAGAACTGGTTGAGAAACTGGGAATCCAACAGGCAATTTTGTCAGCTGTATGGCTCTGTTGCGGGGGGCATCCCAGCAATTTTTGCCACTGAACCCATAGGAATGCAGATGGGGAGCATTCAGAAGGCATGAGCTTCATAGTAGCACTGGGGATGGAAAGACCCCTAGTCCTAGGGCTAGCTTGGCTAAAAAAGTGGAACCCTTATGTGAACTTGAGGAAAGGACTACTAAAATTTCAAATAAACTGCTCCTCCCAAACCCAAGAGAAACCTAGAAAGGTGATTACCCCAAAGCATAAAATAGGGGTTGTCATGTAGGGGAAGGATCTTCCTGTCATCCCCAAGGAGTATCGAGATCTCTGAGATATATTTAGCAAAAGGGGCTCGGATGAATTCCCCCCCCCATAGACCTACTGACTGTGCTATAGAAATCCTGCCCTGTGCCAAATTGCCAAAGCTGAAGTTATATTCAATAATTCCCAGAGAGCTGGAAGAACTCTGATTGTTCATTGATAAGAACCTGGCCCGAGGCTTCATTCAGCCAGCATGACCCTGAGTTGCAGTCCCAGTCCTGTTCTGGGAAAAGAAGGATGGGACTCTTCATCTATATGTGGACTATAGAGGGTTAAACACTGTGTGCGTAAAGAATGTTTACCCCCTACCTCTGATGAAAGACATGCTAGCCCACCTCACCAAGGGCAAAATCTTTACTAAACTGGACTTGCGGGAGGCATATTACCACATGATGATGAGAGAGGGGCATTAATGGAAAACTGCTTTCAATTGACCTCTGGGTTGTTTCAAATTCAAAGTACTCCCTTTTGGACTGCAGGGGCCCCCAACTGTGTTTATGCAAGTGATGAATGAGGTCCTGCATGAACATCTGTACAAGATGGTGCTTGTGTATTTTAATCTACACTGAAACCAAGGCAGAACATGTGAAACTAGTGAGAGTGGTCCTCCAAAAACTATGAGCCACTAAGCTGTATGCCAAACTTTCTAAATGTAAGTTCCACCAAAGTAAAATGGACTACCTAGGCTACCGCATCTCACATGAAGAGATTGAGATGGATCCTGAAAAAGTCAGAGCTGTGCTGGATTGGGCACTATCCTGCACTAGGAAGCACTGCAAAGCTTTCTAGGCTTTGCAAATTTTTACCAACAATTCATTCTTTCATTTGCCCAAATAGCTCTCCCCATTATGAACTTAATTAGGACAAAAAGGGGGAACAAACCTAAACCTGGTCAACCACTTAAATGGTTGATGGAATGTCAAGTCACTTTTGAGAAGCTCACAGCTGAACCAGTTTTAAAGCACCCTGACTTGACAAACCCATTTGTTATACAAGCTGATGCGAGCAATGTGGTTGTGGGAGCAGTGCTGCTGCAGGAGAATGAGAGCAGACAGCTGAAAACGTGCACTTATACCTCCCAAAAACTTTCTGAGACTGAACAACGATGGGCGGTGTGGGAGAAAGAGGCTTCCACAGTGAGATGGGAGCGCCTGTCCTGGAGGCGCTTCTTAGAGGGGAGTAAAATATCTTTTGAGGTGTGGACTGATCACAAGAATTTAGAAGCATTGAAAACCCCTCGTAAGCTCTCTCCTAAACAAGCACGATGGGCACAGTACTTTAACCACTTTGACATCTCCCTGCACTATCTCCCAGAGGAGAAGAATTTTCTGGCAGACACACTGTCACGTATGCCACAATATAATTGCTCCAAAGCAGAAATAATCAATCTTATCAGCTGGCATATAAATATAAAACCTGAATTTTGAAATGTTAGCCATCCTGTAATGGCTACTTAGTCAAACCTTATCAGTTGTCTATAAAAAACCTCTGACTGAGTTTTATTGGAATGGGAATATTAAGCACTACAGTGCTTAATATTAACCAAACTCAGCTCCCATCATCAGTCACAGCAAATTTGTCTTATAATAGTTATTATGCTAAAATCTATATTAGCTTCTGTATCAGTGAAGCAGAAGTATATATTAATAGATTTTTTTTTTTAAAAAAACTGTCTTTATATTAAATGACCTTTTCTTAAAGTTTAGAAATCTTAGGGGTATAATAAGTTATGTGACAAGCTTATTAAAATTATTTTCCAAATCTTCCGTTACATTACCACTTGCAAAATATTACTGATACAGAAAAGATATACTCCACAAATAGTATATCATTTTCAAAATGATAACAACATTGTGTTGCAACTTATACTTTTGCTGAATTTCATTTGTTAATGAGATTTGACACTGATGGAGATACTAGATGAAATGTTATGGAATTAGCTTCAAACTGAATGATCTCTTGTCAAATATTTGGTCAGTTCCAATCAAATAACTTTAAAAATGCTTGATAATTCTCTTCTCTGCATGATGTATTTAAAATAAATTCTGCTAAGGCAATATTTATAAAAGAAAATTCTAAACATTCTCTTAGAAGTCAACATGAGTGATATAGAAAAGTTTAAAACTCATCTGAAACAGTCTAAAGTATGAAGATTTTAAATATTCTCTCTGTTCTGTGAGATATTTATCTGACTCGTATACCCACGAGAATAAAACAAACGGAATAAACAATAGCTAGATGTCTAAGGAATCAAAGATAATGAAATGCTATTTTATAAAGCTTACCACTTTACTACATGCCATTCTATGGGTTGCATACAGATTACAAACTAGACTGGTAATGGCGAACCTATGACACACGTGTCATGTGATGTGCCATGACATTTTTGGTGACACACCAGGCCTCCAGACTCTTTGGAAGTTGTGCAAGAGAGCCCTGCTCTGCCTCTGTTGCCAGAGTACTTTTCTGCTCATTTTGGAGGCTTTAAGACAATGCAAGTGCATTCTCTGAAGTTTCCAGACCTTGTGCAACCCAGAGCTGCCTTGCATAGGTATTTCAAAAAATATTTACAATAAATAATCATTTATTTATTAAATAATAAATTTAAATAACTTAATTTAATTTATTGCTCTTTTTCTTTTGCAAATAAAGGCAAATATATGAGTCCCAGCATAATGTTGCAGGATCCAATCTGGATTGGTCACTGGGACCAGAGGTTCAGTATTCCAAACTTTTGGACTTGTGCTGGAGCCCATCTTCAGGGAACTTCTCTCTAGCAGAGTGTGTGCTTTTTTTAAAAAAAAATCTGGATGGGAGAGGGTGATATACCAGCAGAATCAAAGGTGCTTTTTCACGAGACAACTGGACTTTTTTTTAATCCTCTGAAGATGTTTTCGCTCAGAGCTGAAGAAGCTTCTTGGATGAGAAGCGAAACATCTTCAAAGAGAAAAAAGAAAGTCCAGTTGCCTTGGGAAAAAGCACCTTTGGGACAACCATGACCAGGATGACTGAGAATCTCCATAAACTAAAATAATATTGTTTTAATTTTTAACATGTCGAGCCTAGAAGGTTTGCCATCACTGACCTAATGATGAACTAGGCCCTGTGTAACAGAAGGGATCCAGGGATGTGTCATACTGATTGGAGTGGGTGGGAAAGGAAGGAATTTTGATTCCTTCCCAATTTACTCCACCCACTTCCCTCCTTTTCCAGAAGAAACTCCACTTTCTGGATAGAATGTAACTGAAGGCTTCAAAGAAAAGGGAAGCATAGCATAATCCAGGTCATATAGGATTTAAAATCAGCTGCAGCAATAGCAGCCTAGGCCATACTGCATCTATCTATCCATGTCCAGCCTGACCTAGTTGCTTGAGCTTAAAGTGGTTGTAATTGCTCTTTTGAGTACCTCATTGGTCAATGGGCTTAATATGAGTCCATTAGTTGGACTATTAATTTCCCATTGTGGCTGTTCTGCTTCCTCTGTTAATTCTTCGTGGGCAGAGATGACATTTGCTCAGTGGTGGGATTCAAATACCTGAACAACCAGTTATTTGCATGGACGTCACTTCTGGAAGTCTGTTCTGAGCTGGGGAGGCCTCCCAGGCCCAGAATGGCCCATCGGAAGTGTATGGACGTACTTCCAGTGGGCCGTTCTGGGCCTGGGAGGCCTCCCCAGCTCAGAATGGACTTCCAGAGTGGCATCCATGCACTTCTGGTGGGCCATTCTAGGCCTGGGATACCTCCCCGGCTCAGAATGGACTTCCAAAAGTGGCATCCATGCACTTCCGGCAGGCCGTTCTGGGTCTGGGAGGCCTCCCCAGCTCAGAACAGACTTCCAAAAGTGGCATCCATGCACTTCCGGCAGACCATTCTGGGAGGCCTCCCCGGCTCAGAACGGACTCCCAGAAGTGGCGTCCACACATTTCTGACAGGCCTTTCTGGGAAGCCTCTCTGGCTCAGAACGGACTCCCGGAAGCGGCATCCACGCACTTCCAGTGGGTCATTCTGGGCCTTGCAAAAAAAGGCTAGGGAATCAGCCGGTTCAGCAAAGTCAACAAAAAAATAGCTACTGGTTCTACCAAAATGGTGTGAACTGGCTGAATCCCACCACTGCATCTGCTCCATTGTCCTCTGTTTAAGGAGAAACAGTAGATTCACACTTCTGCTTTCCTCTATTGTTTGAGGAATTCCATAAAGATAGGATAGGAATATTGAATCAGAAAGTACAATTTAGGTTACTGAATCGACAGCAAAACCTAGATCAGGGGTAGGCAACCTTGGCTCTTTTATGACTCGTGGACTTCAACTCCCAGAATTCCTGAGCCAGCTATGCTGGGAGTTGAAGTCCACGAGTCATAAAAGAGCCAAGGTTGCCTACCCCTGACCTAGATTATTACTGAAAGGAAAAAAAGATATTAAAAATTTCTTTGCTACCCTATGAATTTTCTGTGTATTACAGCATAGATCTGGTTGTCTTATGATATCTAACACATGATATTTACAAATAACTGATAAATAAGGTGGTTTACTGAATGCATGGAACATGGTAGTCAGTGCCCATCTGCTGTAATGGAACAGCCTTCACTATGTATATGAATAAAATATTTATTCATATAAATAGAAATTGGCTGTTGTTTAA
Source organism: Azemiops feae (assembly GCA_023970755.1). Lineage (NCBI taxonomy): Eukaryota > Metazoa > Chordata > Lepidosauria > Squamata > Viperidae > Azemiops > Azemiops feae. The sequence goes on from JALGBA010000038.1 coordinate 1,031,078, forward strand.
GAGAAGGCAGAAAGATTTCTCTCAGCAGCTTGAAAGCCAATAATTAATTGCAGTACTTTCCCCAGCTCTATAAGTAAAGCATAAAAGATGTAAGCTCCATGAGCATGACAAGTAAATACACCAGATGTCATATACACATTAACGTAAGGGAAAATCAGATGTAGTTGTCCCAATAGAGGCAACAGGCGAATGGTTCATTGGCAAAAAGTCCTAGTTTAAATCCCCAGAGATCTCAATTAAAGAATCTAAGGTAGCAGAATTGGGAAAGAGTAAAACCAGAGGCCAGATCCTACCTAAGTACAATGTTTTTATAGAGTTAGATTAGTAACATTGCCATGAGCTGTCTGGATAACCTTGGACCATTCACTTCATATAGGTCTATTACATCCCACCAGCTTGTTCTGATGATAAAAAAAACAAAACTGTAGGAGGGGAATCAGTCTTCAGGTTCTTGGGAAAAAAGCATTATTTAAATATCTTAAGCAAAAGTAGTGCACATATGACCAGCACTTCAAGGGCAGTTTGAGCCAGAGGAATCTCTGTGTTACAGGCAGCATTTTAAAATCAGTTGTGAAGCTGAACTGATCCCTAATGATGATGTAAGCCAAAAGATCATGCTGTTTGTTGAACACGTGGATACTTTTGTTTGCCTCAAATTGTTTTTATTTTGTTTGACAATGTAATTTAGAGGTATAGTAATTGGAGTGACATTATGGAAAGTAGATCACACATTTTGTTTTTCTTACTCTTGTGAATGTATTGAATTCTATTTAAAAACAGAAAGGATGAAGTATGAATTAAAGAACTCATTTTGCAACTAAGTATATATTTATACTGGTGTTCAAACAATTATGATAAATCAAATCTATAATTAGTTTTTCTCTACATTCTCTACAAAAATGAGTGGCTAATGTTGAAAAAATTTCAACAAGGAGCTTTGCACTCTGAGAAGTTGTGCGCCCTGGACTCAATCAGGATGATTGTGGATGTGTGGACCAGATGTGTGGAAAAACCTCAGGTATTTCAATAATGTGAAGAGAGTTTTGTCTGAAATGGTATAGGGTTTCCTGCTTGAGCAGGGGGTTGGACTTGAAGACCTCCAAGGTCCACCCCAACTTTGTTATTCTATTATTCTATTGTTCATATTAGTATATATTTCAAATGTTTCACACTGGTCTATTTATTATAATATTTTAATATTCACAAGTACTGAAATTATAAGCCTAATTTGAAAAACTTGATAGTATGTAAAAATAATATAAAGCTAAAGCTGATATTTAGGTTCCTGGCATTTAAAAACCGAAAAGTATTTGGCTGCATTGCAAGAGCAAGAACAGGACAAAATAATTGTAGTGTTCACTCATTAACTTTGTTATAATGTGTTAACTGAATGAAGGACTCATTGTCAAAATTTATCTTAAATCTACTCCTTTTCCTTTGCTGTGTATACATCACAGATATTCATGGCTCTTTAGTGTTTAATATAACACTTAAGGTTTTACTTCTTAAACCAGATTCTTACTTAGGCATAAATGGAAACAGGACTAGCAAAAGGATATAAGAAGCAAACTAATGCTTAAATTTTTAAAACCCTTTTCTGATTCAAAACTGCTTGAATAATAAATTAATTGTCCCTTTCAACATCCTTAATCATTTGCAACATGTCAATCATCAAAATATAAGGAGATGATAGTCTACATCTGACAGTTGTAGAATGGATTTTAATTTTTATAAAATACTTAAGTTTAATTATAGTGTGTCAAAAATAATCATTTTTAATTGAATTCATCAGTCGGTGAAACAAAATGACAGACAAAATAAAAATAACTTTTCATGATGGGTAAAGATAAACACGTAGCAATTGGCATTTGCTTATATATATTTTAGATTTTTGTGTGTCTGTCTGCTAATATTAAACTGCCCAAATGGTGGTAAAACTGCTTGGGTTAATTTTTCCAAACTTCTGAAACACAAAGAATTTACTGTCAGCTTATGTGTATATTATTGACCACTGTTCCAGCTATCATCCAAGAGAATTTGTATTTGGTTCCCCCAACAATCCTGGCTCTGGAAGCTCTCTGGCCTCCTAGAATTGTAATCAGAAGAATAAATAACCTTAAGGAACAAGATGAATAGCTGTTGCCCAGTTCACAGATAAAGAAACCTGAGTCTGGGGCAGAATTGTACTGAGGTTTGCTAGACTGATTTCAGCCCTTCATGGTAGATCAGACTAGGAAATAAAATCATGCAGATCAATACTAATTTTATTACGAAGCTCCCCCCACTCTGTTTTGACTTATTTCTATATGTACTAAATGGAATTAGGATCATATAAACTTAAAGTCCTGCATCTGCTACAAATATTGTATTATTTGTACCTTGTGCATGAACTTTAAGAAACTGTACATACTAAATTTGAAGCACATTATCAAGTTCAGATTGTCTAGATTTGTAGACATGAGTGTCAATGTGATAGTCAATCATAGGTCTCAAACAGAGTAAAAGAGATTTTTGAAATTCCTACTTCAGTCCCATATGTTGAATGGGCTGAATATTTTTAAACACTTTCAGGCAATTTGAGGGATAATGCATAAGTGGGCTAAAATGGATTTACTGAAAAATAATACTCTTAGATAAAAGGTATTTTAGCCACAGAGTGTAAACCCATAAACCCATGAATGGTTTTATAGGTTAAACTTTGTACAATAAATTCTGTAATTACTGTATGCCCAGAGGCAAAACTAAATGTAAGTTCAGGAGCATAGTTTTAGCATTTTTTTAAAGCAATTATTAAGAATATAAACAATTATTAATCTATATATAAATGACACTCTAGAACATAAATATTCATAGTAATAGGAAAAGATACGAACAACTCTTGCATTTTAGAAAGTAACAAAATGGGATCAGTAAGAAGCAGAATTTATGATATGTTGTTTCTGAGGTTGGGAAGTTGGAGTGATGCAATAGCTGTTGCACTAAAATTTCACAAGAAAAAAAATCAATGAATTTATTTTTACCTTAGTGATCATATGCTCTTAAAATAGTACAGCTTTTTATTAGAATTTTTCACTCTTTTAAAATAAAATTCTACATTCAAACAAAGCATATGTTGAAGCATATTTGCTTACCTCCATCTAGTTCTTCTGCACCAAAATGGTTCCTGTAGAATAGCATAATTTCTATCTTGTAGCACTTGTAAGTAGTCACTAAACAAACAAGTAGCAGCAGAATGGCACCAAGCCCTCCAGCAAGTTCAACTGTATACATCAGCTCTAAAAAGAAGAATATAAATTAACAACAACCACATTCTGAACTAAAATCAGTTATTTATTATCATATCTTGGGGCAAGAAGGAATTTTCTGTTTTTTTGAATGCAGAAACAATGAGTTTTTCTAATTTCTTGGTATACACATACACACACACACAGAGAGAGAGAAAAAGAGAGAGAGAGGGGGAGAGAGTAGGCATTAATAATTTTGTGGTGTGCAACTGGTATATGACATACAACATTCACATAGGATGAAGCTAAGTATCAGTCCTTTTCTCAACACAAAATTGCCATTCCTTTTTTATCAGCTACATTTGTTTTAATATATCCCTCCTTCCCTGGTGCTATACAATTCATAACTTCTCCTCTACTATATAAATGGGTTTGACTTTTTAAAAACAAATGTTGAAAATCATCTCAATTTGTCATTTTTGACATTCTGACATTAAAAGGTGAAATATTATCATTTTCTTGTGTAGCATTGTACCATGGGATATTGTATGATTGATTGAAATCACTGCCAAGTTAGTTTCCAAAGAAGAAGAAGCTTCGGCAAATGTGGTTATATTTGTCTGTTTTCAATAATCATTTGGTAATGTCATTTCTGATATTATGTCAGTAAATGGCAATGTCATCTTTGGTCATTGTTCTCACATTTTCTAAGCAGGTAAAGACATGTACATTTCCATTTGAGGTCAACTATATTCTGGTTGTTTGCCTGAAAGTTCTACGATAAATGAAAACCACTAATAAAGCTGCAGTGCCAGACCATTTCCCTGGAAATAACGCCAATAACAATATGATTTCTTGGAAAATATTTCAGTATCATAAGGATGTTATACTGAATTTTCACTAAGGATGAAGAATTGTGTATTGTTCTAAAAAGTGTTAAAATTGATTTGTATAGTAAGTTGTGTAGCATTTACCTTTTAAAAATGGATTATGGCTGGAGTAAAAAAATAGCCTAATAGAAGAATACAGACACAAAAAACTCTACTTGTATTCAACGGTTTCTGGGTAAAGACTGTTAGTGGATCAGATATCCCTGCAAGCAGCTTCACAACTGAAGACGGCTCCTAGTGGTGGAATCACCACTACGAGACAGTTTTCTAGCAGAAGAAAATGTCTATGGAGAAAAGATCTAGGAATGACTCCCTTCTGTTTCTTGTGATGAGACCACAGGAACTGAATTTCTCCTGGTCGATTGTGAGTGGAGCAACTTGGAAGCCAAGACATTTACAACACATTCTTAGCCACTGTGCAAACTGTACAGACATTTCACAGTAAAAGTCTCATTTTCTTAAACACCTTTGGAACTCATTGATTTACAACTTAAGACCAATATTATAAACAACATAGAAGATCAAAGTCTCCAATCAGTTGCCTTCTTTCTGAAGCTAAGATTAGGGGGGAAATGCCTTCTTAAAGGATTTTAATTTAAAAGGAAAAAGCTTAACAAGATTGTGACTGAAGAAAGTTCTAAATGGATGGAGGTGAAAATATTTTTAGAAAACAGAAGATTTTTTTCTGACATATCTACCTTTCAAAGTAGCAAAAATAATTAGACTAATGGACAGGTCTTTTGTGGACATGTTGATTGTTTATTATTAAGGACAATAGATAATTGGTGGACTTTACAAAACAAGTGTGCGAGTGTGCATGTGTGTGTATGCATGTGTATAATACACACACACACAAAAACACAAATACTAAATTTTAAGTACTATGCAGAGCTTATTGTAATTAAAGTATAAAATGTACAAAAAAGCAAATAAAAAATAAAAGAATAAGCCTGCCTTTCACTTTTACTGTTGTAACTGGCATACTTTCACTTTCTCACATAGCAGCCACAAGAACAAGTGCTACGTTAGGAGAAGGACATGACCACAGGGATGCTGTAATGGTCATAAGTGTGAAAAACGGTCATAAGTCACTTTTTTCAATGCCATTGTAACTTCAAATGGTCACTAAATGAATAGTTGTAAATCGAGTACTACTTGTAGAGATTTATGTTGTCTGTCATGAAAATATACTGAAAGAGAATGACACAATCTTTAGTTACATCTGTGCATATTTTACTTGACCCTTTGTAAAGTATTTATAAATTCCATCAATGTTGTTAAACCTGGGGAAGACAATATGAACACAAGTTTAATGCCATTGATGGCAATGACATTCAGAATGCAGGATTGTTAGCTTTAGGAATATTACTATTTTGTGTTTGTTAGCTCAAAAATCTAATAAAATGTTTATGTTACAGTAATTGATCATTAGGTTTCCACAGGACCCTTACTCTTTTCTTGAAAGAATCTGGCAGGCTAAGCTTAACGCTATCCATGTTGCTATGTAGGATTTAGTTCAGAGAGTCTATTACTGCATAGTACCATAGACTGTATTTCAGTTAGAGCACTGCAAACCTGGAGGGAAAAACATAAGCAACTATATTTATTTTCTCTGCTTAGGTATCTTTAGGTTTATACTTCTCTAATGGAGATGCATGCAGTATAAAAGCTATAAAAGCTTCAGAATTCTCTAGCAGGCAATAAAATGTAATTACATATGATTTTTTTAAAAAAAGAATTTATTGTTAATACTCTTCTCTTCAAAACTCTGGTATAATTTCCTATATATTCTAAAGTTTTTAGTTTCATATATTTGACATGTTTCTTATCTATAGGAAAAATAAATAAACCCACAACAGCTAAATTAAAATTGTTATAAAACTGAGTAGAAATTAAATGGACATAAAAATTATTCAGCATAGCCTCACCATAATTCTTTTTATCAGTTTCTGTCACATGTGATGCAGCTGTTCAGCAATAAACAGGAGATGGGAATTTAATCTGCTAGGTTCAAACTATACCATTTATGTCCCTTCTATAATGATAATGCATCACATCAAGGAGAAAATATCAGCATAAAAATACCTACCCTCCTATCATCAAATTAATCTGGGATGATTTCATGGATTTTTTGTCATTATATATGATCCTAAAAACACTTCATTTGGGATCTTTAAATAAGGTTTATGCTTTAGGTGTTACAGCTGTCAAATCCCTGTAGCATATAGGTATGTTTGTTTCAGTTTGGTGCAGTGTAATATAATTGCATTTAAATGTTTATGGTCCATGTCTTTGTTCCCTGATTTTGTGTGCAATCTGTAGTTGCTGTCTATAGCATTCCTTGTATTATAGTTTAGACCAAAATTTCTTTGTGGAAGCTCTGCCATGCCTTCTGGATTATAAGCTTTTAAACTGTATGACCTGAGCTCCACCAGGCTCAAATAACTATAGGCTGTTTGGGAGCTAGGAGTGAAATCCTTCCATCACAGGTTAGTGGAAAAAGAATGAAAAGGTACACCATTCCTCTCCTTTTAGGGGGGAAAAAGGACAGGGAAAAATAAAGTGCTCAGTGAAATAAAAAAAGGGCAATGAAGAAATTCTCTTGGGGATTGAGCCAGCAATTTTTATTTAGAATTTTAGCCATTATGTTATTAGAGAACTCGTGAGAGGAGTAGTTCTAAAATATACTCAAAAGAAATAGGACAATAAGGATTTTTTTTAAAAAAATCCCATCCTTATTGTGCCTGCACATATGTGAATTTTTATGCAATAACCTTGGATATACAAATTCAGCTTAGCATTGTGTGTATGTATGTATGTATGCAATGTACTGTATCGCAGTGTATGTGTATGTGTATGTTTATGTGTATGTGTATAGGTATGTGTATAATATTTAACTATAGGAACATTATACTTATACATTTTATTGATATGTGAAGGAAAATGATTGGCCATTGATTTCTTGGAACAGAAAAGTAAAAGTAGAACAGCAGTTGAATTGTAAAATAAGAAGATGTGGTAGCCTGCAGTCCAGATAGAATACATTGCAAACTGTTGCCAAATTGTCTCAGTCTGAACATTTTTTTAAGTCAATTTAAAAATAAGCTGGCATGAGCCCAGGACAGGAGCAGTTTAAATATTAAGTGTAGATAAGCCCTAAATTTAATTTAACCCCCCCCCCAAAGCATCAACAGAAAAAGAAACTGCACATAGCCTTGGCAACATAGATAATGTATGCATGATATATTGGGCATTGTAAGAAATGTCCCTGTGATTGTTGTGGATTCCAGTGATTTTTAAAGGCAATGTAAGAAAGATTCCATGTATATGTGGCAGATGCCCACCATAAAATTTAAATTTTGGAATCCATTACTTCGATACAAAAACCTGTCCGTCCTTTACTTTGGGAATTTACTGGATGAAAACATTACAAATGAAAAGCATAATGGTTCTAAGTCTATATGAAATTAAATAAAAAACAAAACATAGATATACAGTATGCGTTATGAATATATAGCATGCTGTATTATTAGAGATCTAATAATGTATTATATTTTTTATTTAAGTTTAAGCTTTTTTCAAAGATTTCTTATAATGAAGTTCCATGGCATGTCACATGCATTTTTTTAAAGGTTCTGGGAAAAACAATTGCAATTCAAATCAAGAATTGCCTACTTTGCTCTTGTGTGCTAATAGTAAATTACAAGTCCTTCGGTTTTTAAGAAATCAGCACTCTAAAAGCTGTCAATGAAAATTACCAGATGTTTCCTATGGGAAGTAGCATTATAACAAGTGCAGCAAATATATGAGTGTCAAATAGCTACATTTGGGGACAAAGCAATCATTTAGCAGTTAACAATATTCATTTGGCAGAAGAAGTCTAAATTTACTCTTAGGGAAAATCCATTAGTAGCAACAGAAGTATATTTTTGGGGGGAGGGAGGTTGATTGTTTAATAATAAATTGTTTTAATGCCCTATAAGTGGTTTGATCAAGGCATAGATCTGTTCTCTTATCTGGATAATTAAATCACCAACCTCAGTTAAAGAACAGCTAATTAAAATTAAGTGTTTATATTTTCTGGACACATTGAATGGCATCATGAATGATAGATTGTTTATTTTATAAAAAGTTTACTATAATTATCAGATGCATTTATGGGCTATATATTTCATCTGCACCTGTTTTTAATTTTTGATGAATTTCCTCAGCAATGACACACAGGTAATTTAGTTATCATTAACTGTATTTGCACAGAGAAGTAAATAATGAAAGAATGTTCCTAGAACATTCATCCACCATATATTTCACTTTTATAAGGTTCATACTTAATGAACTGTTTGTGATATGCTATATATCTATCACATATAACTGAATGTGTGAAATTTCCAGAGAAGAATGATTGACTGAAGAAGGGTCTGTGAAAAGAGTGAAAAGAGAACATCTGGGGCAGAAAGAACAGAAAGATGATGAATCAATTGGCTCCTTCAACCCTCTCTGGACAAAAAGAGGACATGGGATTGCCCAAGCTGTGCTTCATGTGGTTGCTTCTCATGATGGGACTGCAAAACAACAGTCTTCAGAGGGTGGGAGAACTGGGAGCTGAGGGAATTCAAATCCAAAGGACAATACATTTGTACTTCCCTTGCTAATCATTTTCAGAAAAAGCCTATTAATTGCTTTAAAGAAGTTGACACCTTTTAAGAATAAATGTTTTTACATGGGGAAGTAAAACCATTTTCAATATTGGAGACATGACAAGACAAGCAAGTTTTAATGGAGTACATAGGCAATTTTGAAGATCTGCATTGGAAGTTTGAATCAATAATGTCAATTGTTTTCTGTCTTCTTTGGAAACGTCTGTTCCCAAAGAAGAAGTTACAGACAAAGATACACAACAAAGTCTATCCAAGAACAACATAAATAAGAATTTAAACAAAAATGTATATTGTATCATTAGAATTTTTTTTTAAGAGAGAACACTTTAAAAATTAAGAAGGAAATAAAAGTGACAATCCCAGAGAGCAATTGGAATAATTTGGTCTTGCTAGATTTACAAAAGAGGCTATTTAAAATTTTGAAGAAATCCATAACAAGGATCAATGATCATTTGAAAGGATTTAATTTTACAACATTGTTTCATGTAAACATAAGCAATACAAAGCTAGTTTATTCTGATCAGGATTAAAATAGGATATGCTTTATGTTGGCCAGGTGTTTTTAAATTTGCTGACATCTGGCATGGAAAATTGTTATGTATTGTATTGGCTATAGCTAATAGTTATAATGTGACAGCATTTAAATTGACTTTGTGTTAAATTGGGCTTTCAATTAAAGTAAGGATTTTTTTTTAGTTTTTTTCTCTTAAAACGGAAATTATCCCTCTTTATGACGTTCAATTTTAGTCTTTTGTTCATGCTAGAATGCTGCGACCACTTCTAAATGTGGTTTTATTTACAGTTAAGAACTGAAATGTGGAATGCTGAGTTTTATATCTGTTAATAAATGTCATTATTTTACCGCTCTGTTTGGACTGTTTACTGATACCGAATTGGAAAAGATGTTATTGGATTTGCTTATAGTTAAGAGATGAGTTATAGGATGAAAACCTTTATATCTGTTAATTAAGAAGAGGTGAAGAGATAGTGAAGTTGTTTATACTTGTCATGAGTGTTTTTTCTTTTTTTCTTTTTCTTGTATTTTTCTTTGTATTATAGTTTACTATAATATTGTAATTAAAATTAATAAAATTATTTAAAAACATAGCTGAATGTGTACTAGATATCATATTTTTAAAGAATTATGAATTAATATGTTGAAATATGACTCTCAATTGCATGCCCTTTCAAATATTTCCTACAGTTATTTTGTACATTGTATTTGACTATTTTTCATTCTTACAGAAGCCTGGCTATGCTGGTTTCCTGTTACACAGGTGGATAATGAATAAATTACATCAGTTTATTTTCTTAAAGAATAAGCACCTAATTAAAGGGCTGCTAAAATGGAAATGCTGTCTCTTTGAAATATCAATCTCTAAGTATAAAAACTACTCAAATTCTTCATGAAATCAGAGTTGCCAAATTTGAAGGTACTTGTCTTGGTTCACTATGCATACAAAGCAAAACAATATTTTTCATTTTGTTTTGTTTTTGTCAAAAGGCATTTATTCTATTCAGTATTCTATTCATTGCTCTCACAGTATGTTGTTTTGCAGGGCTTCCTGGGTTCCTAAATTACTGTTCCATGAAAAGGTGCACTTGACAGCTTTTTCACAGCTCTGTCCAAACACATGCTAGACATAGAATCATTTATCTCACTTTTACCAGCATACATGTTTTCATGCAATTTGTTTTGCTGCTTCATTAGACCTGCAATTTATGGACTAAAAATTGGAACTTAGCTCAATAATATAGATATGATCCAGCTTTTTCTTCTGTATCATAGTAACAATAGAAAGATTATGAGAAATGTATGGAAATACAATTAATTATCAATCTTTTTCTTGTTTAAAATGGTGATAGTTGTTTGGCAAATAGCCAAGATTTCTTCTCCAAAACTTTCCCATTGTGCCAGGTGCTAAAAATCTGGACCTGTTAATGAGTCTGCCTATTATTTGCAGTTAACAACTTAAAATGCATTGTTTGAATTTTTTTTTTCAGGAAAAAAGATTATGAACTCCCAGCTGTTCATGCTTTCCTGGATCAGGTAGGAAGTTTACCATCTAGCTATTCAAATGCATTGATGCCTCCAGAAACATATAGGCAAATTTAAGAGCTATTTCTAATTTATTTAAAAAATTGCCATAAGTAACTCTCAGCTGCTTTTAGGAATCTTTCTTAGTAAATATGTTTATGAAGATGATATTAAATTAGTACCCTACTACCCTGGCTACTCAGCTCATTATTCATATTTTATAGCACTATGTTTTGGTTAAAAATATGCTAGTTGTGATTCAGCTTTATCAGACAGATGGTAGTTTGCCCTTTAAAACAGAGCTAGCATTGGAAGCTGGAAATAGTTTCCTCCCTATAAGACTTGCATTAAATTGTTCAGAAGGGCTTATCCCTTAATGTGAAACAGATTTCCTGTGTAAATATAGTAATAAATAATAAAAGTAATTTAATATTGATATAAAAATAGACACATGCTTTTACAAAATGGTCAAATCATTCCTCCATTTTCTTTGCAAGATACAGGATTAAACCCTTCTTCAGCAGAAAATTTAAGTGCCATTTATTTCCTGATAAGATACTGGTTATTTAAATATCACTAATTTAAACAACACAATTATTATTTATTGGAAAGGAAGCCACTTCAGTTGCTGGAGTCATAATTAGACAATGAAAAGTCTGAGATATCAAATCAAGGCTAGTTAATTTAACATCTTATTTTCTTTGCTGGGCAACTAAATACCTCTAGGAGTTCATAAGCAGATGGATTTCCATCATCCTTTCAGCGGATTGAAGAAATACAGTATGTGGTGCTGGAAGGATCAGCCCTGGATCCTTGTCCCTGTTTTTAATAATGTTAAATAGGTAGAATGTTATAAAACTTGCAGGAGTTGCAGTATTGATCGAAATAGTTAATATCCAAGAAAACAGAAGCAAAATTCAAAATCAATTATTTGAATAAGTTGAATAATTGGATGAATGGATTGAAAGTCATAGCATAAAAGTTAATGGATACCAATACAGTTATTCATTTGGGAAAGAAAAAATGAAATGTACAGGGATGCCTAGGGATAGGGATGCCTGAATAGGACTTCCAAAAATGATCTGGGATTAGTAATTGATTAGACAAGGCAGTGAAAGGAATAGCTTATTATTCAGAAATCTCTAATGAGTCCTAAGGTTGATGGGAGAGGCCAGAACATTTTATCATATAGACTGCAAATAAAGGTAGAAACTTCTAGCTATCTGAAACCGCAAGTAGAGGAAACAACACCTGAAAAATAAATGTTTAGAGCTCAAGATCTGAAAAGCATAACTGCAGACAGATAAGAATTAGCAGAACTACGGCTTTGCTTATCAAAAATAGATAGTGTTAGATTAGGTAGGTACAAAGGGCATGGAAAGGGCAGTGGTTAGGTGCTTCGGAGTAGCAAACAAGGGGGCGTTGAGTGCGATAGGGGAGGGGGGATCTGCGTCGGGGACAGGATATAAAAATGTGTCAAACTGTTCTTGAAGGTGTGACTGAACTCCTGTGTGTGTTTCAGTTCACCAGCCTTTGCAAACGCTTCTTTTAAAATAAAACTTTTGTTACTGGAATTCCAAGTAAGTGTGTTTGTTTTGGGATCTTGAGCCATGTTCGAAACAGCAGCAATGTAAAGAAGGGAAATGTAATTTTAAAGTCAATCAGATGACTATACTTTCCAAATATCTCTCTGTCTCTCATTCATACTCTCTCTCTCTCTCTCTCTCTCTCTCTCTCTCTCTCTCTCTCTCTCTCTCTCTCTCTCTCTCTCTCTCATGTACAAAATATATTTCTTGCTTATTAGCTACTTCTATTAATGAAAAGAAATAATTTCCATATCCTTTCTCTTTTTATGATCCAGTTAACTCATAAATAATTCCCTGTCCTTTTACACAGAAAAACAGCAATATGTTTCAATCAGGGCCAGCTTTAGGCTAAAGCCAAGAAGGCACTAGACGGTGGCCACAAAGCTTAGGAAGCACCAAATACTGCTGTTCCTTTCAAATCATTCTAAAAATGCTAATCTTCACATCAGTGGGAGATGGGGCACTATCAGTTTGGCCCAAGGATGTCCCTGGGGATTTCAGCATTTATTCTGATGCTTCTCTAGTATATCTGAGTCAGGATTTCATGGTCCCAATTCAACACAGAGAAAGGGGACACTATTTAGTCTTGCCTCCAGATATTAGGGGTATTTTCCATGAATAGTAGGAAAGTTAGTGTTTCCAGTTGTCATGGTTAAATGAGCATTTTAGTTTCACAACATTATTTGCTGAGTGCAAAAATGAGAGACCCATTAATTTCCAACATTCTTTGAAAACAACAGATCTTGTTAACACTTTGATCTGGTTTTGGAATAGAAACAGCCTCTCTCTCTCTCTCTCTCTCTCTCTCACACACACACACACACACACACACACACACACACACAGATAAAATAAGATAAATAATTTTTTTTACTCTCTTCTGCTTCAGTTAGGATTTGTTTCAATGAATATGTCCAGTATTCCCCATCACACAGGTACACAGAAATTATAACAACTTCTGACAATGTTTATTTATTTAATTATTTCAAATATTTATATAGTTGCCCATCTTGTACCAAAATAACATCTATTTATGATAGAAAATATTAAAAGTAAAATATTAAGACCCAAACACCTGGAGCCATAGCTAAATTTTAAAGCAGCCCATAAGAAGCAGGCTATGCAGAGAAGCTTTTAGTGAAGAATGGCAAATTGGCATCCTACGGACAGCTAGTTGCTGGATCCAGATGGTAGAAACTCTCTCTGGAGCAAAAAAAAAAGTCTTGAGATCTGGAAGGTTTTTTGTGTGTGAATAAACAGACGACCTGTGGTTTTTTTGTGGGAGTCATGGGATTCCACCAAGCTCAGGGCCAATAATGTAATCTTTTACAGACTTAAGTTTTGAGCAAACCTCAATCTTTTAAAGGATTTTGGGACACTTTTTCTTTTACTGCTTGTAAAGATTGAAAACTTTCAGAACTGCAAGTCTGGTTGTATTTCCTGGGTAGGTTCCCTTTCAATCATTCAACAAAGAAAATTATGAGTTTAAAATTTTATATATATAAATATTTTGGGGGGAATACATAGCAACAGGGTGATTACAGTATTGATTTTAGAAGGTTTTAAATGGATTAGAGACTCAGATATATTTGAATTAAAGATAGACTTTGAAATTAATTAAAAGAATCCTTTCTCATGGTAAATCTCTTTGTTTACTCCTAAACAACTGATATCACAACAAACTGATGACTTTGAAGTTTGGATGGTAGAGGGCATTAGAAAAAAAATAAGCAATGGCTACTTTAAAGGAAATTTTTGATGAATGGGGTAAAGATGCAGTTATAAAGTTATCTGCAATTACAGAGTTGGAAAATAATATTGATGAGGAGCAAGTTCTACTGAGTAAAACTGATTTGAATGTGATTAAAAATGATAGTTTATAAGAAATAAATGGAAACAATGGATTTTAAAATGAAACTGGAATGATAATTTAATAATCATAATTGCTCAGATTAAGAGCTTGATGACATCTGATGTGAATTTCTTCATTAGCTTATTATGTTTATGGATCAGGTTAAGAGCAAATAAAGTACCAGTTGTAGTTTGATTATTAAGCATTGATTAATTGATTTTCTAACCATATTGCCCAAATAGTATTACAGGAAGCATTCTTTGCAAATCTACAATAGGCCTTTTAAGGCATCAACATCAGAACCATACAGATATCTCAAATATTCCAATATTGAATTCAATAAATAGATACACTGGTGAATTGGTACTATCAGTTAGTGAAATAAAACTAGATGTATCAAGAGACACATAAATAGCTAATTATTGCAACAACTTGATAAAATTTAGATTTAGAATCTACAACATTTCTTTAATTAAAATATAATTAAGAACAATTAAGTTGTACTATGTAATTACAGTCACTTGTCTAAAATGGTATAGGTTCTCCTGCTCAAGCAGGGGGCTGGACTAGGAGATCTCCAAGGTCCCTCCCAGATTCTTTGCCTGACACTACTTTATGAAATATAAGACATAATTGATTACTTACAAATTAACTACTCAAGAAATCATCAATTTAAGCTCATAAAAGAACTTCATTTTTGTAAAGGTAAAGGTAAATATTTGTAACCAATTTTATCAATATATATCTCAAGTATCTCAAATATTTGATATTAGCAATTAAAAAGATGTACAGTATAGATTCTTTACATCAAAATGAAAAGGCTATGCGTGCATGTGAGAAGTTCCTGGGGAAAAAATCCAATTTGCAAAAGATCCAATTTCAAAAGTTTATTCCTACACATTAGGAAGCAATTATTTGGAATGGTTTGCATAGCCCTAGTTCAAATGTCAAGCTAGATCACCAAGTTCATTTGCACCTCTAATGACAGTGATAAGCATCCCAAGCAATATTACAGTTAAAAAGCATTTGCACATAGTGATCTGGAACCTCACATCATAATTCTGTGGGCACAGAAGCACAGTCACCCAATACTATTCCTGTGTCTTGTAAGCAAGAGTGAAATTACTGTGATACAGAATTCCCAACTCCATCTCAGAAAATTGGTTAGAGTTATCATGGCAGTGACACTAAAAACTGCTTGAAAGAAGCAGCAACTATCTCTCTCTTTCTCTCTGCCTCTCTCTCTCTCTCACACACACACACACACAGGAAGGGTGGGAGAGAGAGAGAGAGAGAGAGAGAGAGAGAGAGAGAGAGAGAGAGAGAGAGAGAGAGAGAGAGAGAGAGAGAGAGAGAGTGTTTCTATTCCAAAACAGATAAAAGTGTTAACAAGATCTGTTGTTTTCCAAGAATGTTCATCACTTTGGAAATTCATGGGTCTCTCATTTTTGCACTCAGCAAATAATGTTGTGAAACTAAAATGCTCATTTAACCATGACAATTGGAAACACTAACTTTCCTACTATTCATGGAAAATACCCCTAATAAGACTAAATAGTGTCCCCTTTCTCTGTGTTGAATTGGGACCATGAAATCCTGACTCAGATATACTAGAGAAGCATCAGAATAAATGCTGAAATCCCCAGGGACATCCTTGGGCCAAACTGATAGTGCCCCATCTCCCACTGATGTGAAGATTAGCATTTTTAGAATGATTTGAAAGGAACAGCAGTATTTGGTGCTTCCTAAGCTTTGTGGCCACCGTCTAGTGCCTTCTTGGCTTTAGCCTAAAGCTGGCCCTGATTGAAACATATTGCTGTTTTTCTGTGTAAAAGGACACGGAATTATTTATGAGTTAACTGGATCATAAAAAGAGAAAGGATATGGAAATTATTTCTTTTCATTAATAGAAGTAGCTAATAAGCAAGAAATATATTTTGTACATGGTATGTAAGAATCAGTGATGATAAATATAGGGTTATATATTTTGGTAAATATGCATAGCTTAAAATTCAAGTTGAAAATTCTAAGAAAGTCATGACATTAGATTTTTTTTGCAATTTTTAGTTGCTTTGTAATTAAATAGCACTACAGGAGACATGTTCCATGTTGCGAAAAAGTCTCAAATTATAGTGCCACCAGTAAATGCATATATTCTGTTAATTTATTATATTATATTTCATTATTAAGAGCTATTATATTAATAAATTGTGAACTTTCATCTCCCTCTACTTCTCTTTCTTTCTTTCTCTCTTATAAAACTGTACAACATATATTTTCAACTGTCTCCATTCGGTTATGTTTTTAACTGCAACCTCTATAATTCCCATAATGGCTAAGAAATTATGGAAGTTGTAATTCATACAACTGAAGACAAGTTGCATTAGATTGTATTGTATTCATATAACGCTAGTTTCAGAAAATGACCATGTCTATTATCTAGTACATTTATTACCAGACAAAATGGCAAAAGGACTTAGTTGAACAATGCATAAAATGGTATAAAATAGTTTTTTATTTTTCCAAAAGTTGTCTAAAATCTCTGTGTCTGCAAAACATTAAAAGTTGCTTGATCTTGATAAAATTATTACTGTGAAAAAGAACAAATTTCATTGAAAAAAAGCAGGATCAACATAGTTTCTTCAAATGTAAACAGCATTTTGCAAAGTACTTTGATTTTTGATAAAATCAGTAAATTGGTCAAAATGATGATCTGCTAGATTAAATAGTTTGAAAGTTCTACAGTAACTAACATTTAACAAGTTTTAATCATAACAATTAGAACAGAGTTAAGAACAAAATATTTGTCAAGCTGTCCCAATGATGCTTTTTCAGGAGGTAACTGGACTTTCTTGTTTTTTTCTTTGAAGACGTTTCACTTCTCATCCAAAAAGCTTCTTCAGCTCTCAATGGATGGTGGGGAATTGAAGGATTTATATTCCTTGCAGGCAGCTGGTCATTTGCATTCTTTTAGAGAGTCGTTGAGGACATTTGGAGGTTTATCTGTGTCCTCAGGGTCACCTGAGTAGTGCAAATATCTGTGGAGCCTTCTTGGCTGCAAGATGTTTTCTGCCCTGTGTCCCTTCACAGTTGAAGACAGGTGCAGGCTGTTCATACTCCTGCACCATTTGAAGGGTGTTCATCCTAAAGTGCATAGCTAAATGCACTTTTGGGAAAACCATGACCTGAATGACTGAGAATCTCCATAGACATTTAGCTATGCACTTAGGGATGAACACCCTTCTAATGGTGCAGGAATATGAATGGATTTCCAAAAAACATTGCAGAGTAGGGGCGTTGTCTTACCTGAACGCCTTTTCTCAGCATGACGATGGAGAATCCACCAATGGGTTAGGACTATCATCCTGCCCAATAAGAGACTAAGTTTGCCAGAGTTAACATGCCTCCTGCTGGGCTGATATCCCAGACACGACGAAGGCGAAGCTGCTGACAATGGACCGATGTGTTGGCTCTCTGTGCCCCTAACACAGGACCTGACGGTCCTAAGTGGATGGCCGTGGATTCTCCATCATCATGCTGAGAAAAGGCGTTCAGGTAAGACAACGCCCCTTCTTCAGCAGGACGATGGAGAATCCACCAATGGGACATACCAAAGCTGAGCTGTCCGTATGGGAGGGAATCAGTCAGGGCCTGTGTCCCACTTGATGATGCCACTTGCTGGAGCACCCTCCGGCCAAACGATGCCTCCGCGGAGGCGAATTTGTCCAGCCTGTAATGCCTCACAAACGGGGAAGGCGAGGACCAGGTCGCCGTTCTGCAAATATACTCAATGGGTACCCGCATAGCCCACGCTGCCGATGTAGTGGCACTGCGGGTAGAGTGAGCAGTGATACGGCCTGGCAGTGGCAGGGACTGTGCCTGGTAGGCTTTTGCGATGCAGGATCTGATCCATCTGCCAATAGTGGATGAGGAGACTTTCTTCCCCATCGAAGAAGGCTGGAAGGAGACAAAAAGCACTTCCGATTTGCGGGAGGCAGAAGTCCTCTTAATATAGTGGCGTAATGCCCTACGAACGTCCAAGGTGTGCCACTGGTGTTCTAAGTTGTGAGCAGGCTGGGGACAAAAATTCGGTAGGACCACCTCTTGTGCCCTATGGAACAATGAGTTCACCCTTGGTACAAAGGCCGGGTCCAGTTGGAGGACTACCCTATCGCTGTGAAAGACGCATAGGTCCTCCCTGACCGAGAGAGCAGCCAGCTCCGAGATGCGTCTAGCGGATGTGATCGCCACAAGAACGGCCACCTTCATGGACAAGAACTGCAGTGAACAGGTCTTGATAGACTCGAACGGTGGCAAGGTAAGGGCCTGTAGCACCCGTGGGAGATCCCAAGAGGGATAACGGTGAACCACGGGAGGTCTGGTGTTGGTAGCACCCTTGAGGAAGGACCGTACCAGTGGATGCTGGGCCAA
This sequence comes from Azemiops feae, assembly GCA_023970755.1. NCBI lineage: Eukaryota > Metazoa > Chordata > Lepidosauria > Squamata > Viperidae > Azemiops > Azemiops feae. The sequence continues at coordinate 1,049,757 of JALGBA010000038.1, forward strand.
AGGAATGGAATCCTGGCACATGAGTACTGTGGAGAGAGCCGCCAGTTGTCTGCGGATGGTATTGGGCGACAAGCCCTTGTTAAATCCCTCCAGCAAGTATTCAAGGATGTGCGAGATAGTGACAGCCGAGATGTCCAGGCGATTCCTGGAACACCAGGCACCAAAATTCCTCCACGAGGAGTCATAAATCCTGTTAGTGGAAGGACACCTGGAGGCCTGAATCATTGAGATCACCCCCTCTGAAAACGAGTCTCGTGTTAAGAGCCGCCTCTCAAGTGCCAGACGGCTAGTTGTAGGCCTTGGGGTTCTGGGTGTTGTAGAATCCCCTGACTGAGAGCGACCTGATCTGGGGGAATCTTCCACCGAGGAGAGATGGAAAGGTCCACTAGGTCGGCAAACCACGGCCGTCTCGGCCAATGTGGGGCAACCACTATGATCTCCGCCCGTTCCTGCAGAATTTTCCGGATGAGAGCCGGAAGCAGAGGAAGAGGGGGAAAGGCATAGAGTAGACCTGTGGGCCAAGGGCTGCAGAGCGCGTCCGTCCGCTCTGCCCCCCCGGGACGGAAACCTGGAGAAGAATCTCGGGAGTTGGGCATTTGCCGGCGAGGTGAATAGATCCACCACCGGAGGCCCGAACCTCACCGAGATCTCCCTGAATAAATTGGGATGCAGGCGCCACTCAGAGTGGTCTACTGTCGACCGGCTCAACGAGTCCGCCTGAAGGTTGGCCTGCCCCGAAATGTGCTCCACCTTTAAGGAGGAGAGATTGGTTTCCGCCCAGGAACCTAGTGACCGTGCTTTGGACATCAAGGTCCTGGAGTGAGTGCCGCCCTGCCGGTTCACGTGGGCCTTTGCAGCCACGTTGTCTGTGAGCACCAGGACGTGTTGACCCACCACCTCGTCGCTGAAGTGAAGCAGTGCCAGATGAATGGCCCTGAGCTCCAGCCAATTTATGTTGTGACTGAGGTCCATGGGTGACCATCGTCCCTGTGCTAAGTGACAACCCAGGTGCGCACCCCACCCGGACAGACTTGCATCCGTCGTTAAGGTGAGTCTGTTTGGTTCCTTGAATAGGGAGCCTCTGTCTACAGCAGGGGAGAACCACCACCGAAGGGAATCCAGAACTCGGGGTGTGACCCCGACCCTCTGGCTGGATGCACTGGTGCCTTGCCTCTGGTATGGGAGTAAGAACCATTGTAGAGTTCTGAAGTGTAGTCTGGCCCATGGCACTATTCCCATGCAAGAGACCATCTTGCCTAGTAGTTGGGAAAGTGAGGCCAGTGTGACCCTCCGCTCCCTCCTTATCTACCTGATCAGGGAGCAAATGCTGTCCCGGCGTTCCGGGGACAGGTAGACCATTGAAAGGTTGGTATCTATGATCGCTCCTAGGTGTAGGATGCGATTGGAGGGCTCTATCAGGCTCTTTCGGAAGTTGACCGAAAAGCCGTGAGTCTGAAGGAGCCGGACGGCTAAGTCCAGGTCCGACCGGGCCTGCTGTAAGGAGGAGGACAGAATGAGGATGTCGTCCAGGTAGCATTGGACCCGGACAGGAATCAACCTTAGGTGGGCGACCAGTGCAGCCAGGACTTTTGTAAATACCCTCGGGGCGGACGAGAGGCCGAATGGCAGGGCCCTGTACTGAAAGTGGTGGGACCCGTAACAGAACCTGAGGAACTTCCGATGGTCGGGAGATATGGGAATATGGAGGTATGCCTCCATAAGGTCGATGGAGGCGAGGAAGTCGTGCCTCCTTATGCTGGCCAGGATGGACTGCAACGTCTGCATCTTGAATCTCTTGTAGACAAGATGAGAGTTCAATCCCTGCAGATCGAGGATTGCTCTCCACCCTCCCGAAGCCTTCGGGACCACGAAGAGAATGGAGTAGAACCCTCGATGGGTTTGGCCAGCGGGCACCAGTTCGATGGCCTTGATCTGCAGCAAATGGTGAATGGCCTCGGACATGAGACCTATCTTGGCCGGGCTCCTTGGGGTGGGGCAGGCCACGAATCGATCCCGTGGCTGCGACAGAAAGTCCAGGGTGAGGCCGTGCCTGATGGTGTTGAGCACCCAGGTGTCTGTGATGGTGGCCTCCCATTTGTGTAAAAACAGAGTGAGTCTGCCGCCAATGGGAAGGTCCGTCCTTGAGTCATTTGTGTCCTCTGAAAGGACGGCCTCCCGTGCCCCGAAAGGGCCGTTTGCCGTGATATTGCTGCCTGGCCCTGGGAGCTGGGCGGTCAGGTTGGCGGCCGGGTCTGGGGAAGGAGGGACGAGGCAGAGGGCCCCACACCGATCCTGGTCCCTGGCGGAAGGGCGGTCTCCGTGGGTACGGAGTAGCTCGCCTATCCGGCCTCCTAGTAAGGTGGGCCAACACCTTGCGCTTATCCCTGTTTTCAATAAGGTAAGGCTCTAGCGCCTCCCCAAGGAGGTGTCCGTCCCTGCAGGGAGCGGAAGCCAGGTGCCACTTTGACTTCAAGTCCGCTCGCCATTGTTTTAGCCATAGAAGCCTGCGGGCTGCAGTATTAGCGGCCATGGAGCACGCTGAAAATCTGGCAGCATGGAGGGAAGTATCCGCCATGTATTCCGCCGATGCCACCAACTTACCCAGATTCTGATGGGCACGAACCTGATCTGGGGGAAGCAACGCTTGGAGTTCCCTGAGCCAGAGAATTGACGTTCTGGCAAAGAAGGAAGTAGAGGTGGACGCCCGCACGGCCCATGCCGATGCCAGGTGAGACCTGCGGAGAGAGAGCTCGGACTGGAGATGAGAATCCACCAGTGTAATAGAAGTATACGACCTGTCCAGAGCCAACACGAGTCCTAGCTGGGCTGAAGACTAAGTCGTGTCTGGGATATCAGCCCAGCAGGAGGCGTGTTAACTCTGGCAAACTTAGTCTCTTATTGGGCAGGAAGATAGTCTTAACCCATTGGTGGATTCTCCATCGTCCTGCTGGAGAACAGGAACCATTTGCGCTTCAGTTTGAGATGCAGACAACACAGACTCATCCCCAACAGCCTGCATCTGTCTTCAACGGTGAATGGACACAGGGCAGAAAACTTCCTGCAGCCAAGAAGGCTCCATACACATTTGCATTACTCAGGTGACACTGAGGACACAGGTAAACCTCCAAATGGCCTCAATGACTCTCTAAAAGAATGCAAATGACCAGCTGTCTGCAAGGAATATAAATCCTTCCATTTCCTGCCATCCAGTCAGAGCTGAAGAAGCTTCTTGGATGAGAAGCAAAATGTCTTCAAAGAAAAACAAGAAAGTCTAGTTGCTTCCTGATAAAGCACCTTTGGGACAGCCAGGACCTGGATGACTAAGAATCTCCATATATATTTGTCAAGTTATAATCTATAAGCACAAAAGTTTTACCCATGGTTGTTTGTGCCACTTGCAAAATACATTTAACACTACTAGATTTATTTAATTTTTACTTTTTTTGTATTGTTATAGACATTAAAATTCTAATAGCAATAATTTCCTACCAGAAAATACTTATTAGTTCATTTTCTACTTGTGACATACATTTCCTATATAAACATTATTAAAAAGTTATTTAACTGTATTTCTTCAACAGGCAGCCATATTTAACGATAGGTATCTTTATTATTTATTTAAAATGCCATCCTAAAAAAGTGAAAATTAATTTATACTTTGAGGAACACAACTTTATACAACATAGAATATAAACAATAGTTAATATATATATATATATATTTATATATATATATATATATATATATATATGTGCATATATTCACCCCTCTTAAGTAGAATAACTGTAGCATGTCTGCGGCCATATCCATTTTCAACATAGCAGGAATAATTTCCAAGATCCCCTTCTTCCACTGAATCAAGAATTAATGAGATGGAAACTTCTTGTTCTCCAAGATGTTCTTTAAGGACCCTAATAAAAAGAAAAATATTTTGTTGAAATATTTTTGATTATTGAAAAATTGTTGAAAAATAATAATGCATGGAAGGAATCTTAATATGATCTTTATAAAAAAAAGTAGTAGGGTTGATATAATTAAACCACTAGTTTATTTTACTATCAATATTTATTTATACATGTTTGTAGATGCTAATGAGATATGGAATTAAATTGATGTTTATAAACATTGTTTTTGTTAAAAAACCAGCAGTTATTCTTGTTCATGATCAAATTTGAAAACCCTTTTCAAGATTAAAAAAAACTAGAACCAAATAGAACAGATTCTGTAAAAATGATTATTTAAATACCAAATAACTTTACTATATTTTTTTTCAATTAAGGTGAAATGTTTTTTTTTTTAAATAAAATGTATTTCTAGATTATTCCATTTTTAAAAAGTTAATTAACAGATATTAATATCCACAAAAGATGTATGCAGTTCTTTGAGTAATTTTAGGAGTAATCTCTTTTCTTTGGAATTTCAAGCATTGTATATAATTCTTTATGCTCATAATACTTGTTTGTTTGAAAACAACATATATACTCAAATATAAACACCAAAAGCAATTATTATTTCTAAAGATTAAGAAACGGCTCAATGAATATCACAGAAGGACTTTGTATATGTATAATTTCTAATATACACAGTTTCAGTATTTCTTGTATATGTATATATATGTGTATAGGTATAGGTATAGGTATAGGTAAAGGCATATGTGTGTCTGTGTGTGTATATATATATGTGTGTGTGTGTATATATATATATATATATATATATATATATATATATATATATATATATATATATATATATATATATATATATATATTTGTTTTCTGAGGTTTTCACGGGTGTTTGTATGTAGGTCTTTGGTAATTCGGGTTTTCTCCCGCGTAAAATTGAAAGTGTCTTGGCAACATTTCGACGAAGTCCCATTCGTCATCTTCAGGCTGGTGTCTTCGGCTTCGTGCTTCTAGGAGCAATGTGTGATCGCAGCTGTTTCTTCCTTTTAACTGCCAGTGGAGGTATGAACTGATTGGATGGGAGCTTGGCTGTGTTCTGATTGGGTGCAGGTGTGTTCTGATTGGTTAGGGGCTTGGCTGTGCTCTGATTGGATGGGGGGTTGGCTGTGCTCTGATTGGCGGGGTGTGTGCTCTGCTTGGGTGGGGGCCCTGTTGTGCTCAGATTAGTCTGAGTTGCAGGGGGATTTGAGATGGAGAGCTGCATTGCTGTTGTTTGGCTTCGCGTTCGTGGTCGTGCCGCATCTTCAAGGTGGGTGTCAGTTTGCTTAACAACAGAATAATCAGAGAAGCCATCGAGATAGAAAAACGCCCACACAGCATGAATAAACGAGATGATACCTCCCGCCTACCAGCCATTTGGAAACCCAGCCTTATTGACAGACGAATCCCTAGCACAAGGAGCAACACTGGACCCACACTCACGAAGACCACACATGATATCACCACCACACATCCACGCAAAAAGCAGACTCAAACCCGCACCGATGATGAGGCACGACCGCGGACCAGAAACCAGACCACAGCTGCATCATTGGCCATTTTAAACCCCTCCATTTCATACGTGAAGCAAACTGACACCCACCTTGAAGATGCGGCACGACCACGAACGCGAAGCCAAACAACAGCAATGCAGCTCTCCATCTCAAATCCCCCTGCAACTCAGACTAATCTGAGCACAACAGGGCCCCCACCCAAGCAGAGCACACACCCCGCCAATCAGAGCACAGCCAACCCCCCATCCAATCAGAGCACAGCCAAGCCCCTAACCAATCAGAACACACCTGCACCCAATCAGAACCACAGCCAAGCTCCCATCCAATCAGTTCATACCTCCACTGGCAGTTAAAAGGAAGAAACAGCTGCGATCACACATTGCTCCTAGAAGCACGAAGCCGAAGACACCAGCCTGAAGATGACGAATGGGACTTCGTCGAAATGTTGCCAAGACACTTTCAATTTTACGCGGGAGAAAACCCGAATTACCAAAGACCTACATATATATATATATATATATATATATATGTGTGTGTGTGTGTGTGTGTGTGTGTGTGTGTGTGTGTAGGTCTTTGGTAATTCGGGTTTTCTCCCGTGTAAAATTGGAAGTGTCTTGGTGACGTTTCGATGAAGTCTCATTCGTCATCTTCAGGCTGGTGTCTCTTCGGCCTCGTGGTTCTAGGAGCAAACGTCGCCAAGACACTTCCAATTTTACGCGGGAGAAAACCCGAATTACCAAAGACCTACATACAAACACCCGTGAAAACCTCAGAAAACATATATATATATATATATATATATATATATATATGTGTGTGTGTGTGTGTGTGTGTGTGTGTGTGTGTGTGTGTGTGTGTGTGTGTGTACTTTGGGGATCTGTCTTTGTATGATAACTTTCATAAGACAGGAAAGCCATTATGTACATAGTGGCAGGCTGTATTCATATATCTAATGAACAACTGTGAATCAATATATGAATATAAGCTATCTTATCTGTACACTTCTTTTCCACTCTCATTTTTTATTTCTCCCTATGACACGAGACTCATATAATAATAATAATAATAATAATAATAATAATAATAATAATAATAATAATAATAATAATAATAATAATAATAATAATAATAATAATAATAATAATAATAATAATAATAAAAAAAGTTGGAAGGGACACTAACAGAAGTGACTATGTATCACAGAATTTTTGGTTAGTATTTTATCATGTTCATTTCTGGACATTTTTACAATTGCAGAATCATCATTCTTGCTTTAATAGTAGACTCTAAAACTAGCAGTTTTAGAATAATTGCATATACATGAAACATCAATTTTCTATGCCATTCTCAATACTCGTTCTGCAAAAGAACAAGGCTCTGATGATTTTGTGTACTTTAATAATGTCGATTCCTCTTTTAAATAGTATTTTATTCATTTCAGAAAACTAGATATTAGTTTTGACAAAACATATGTATATTTTTTTTTACCTAATGTCACTCTCCCAAACTCGACTTTCATCCAAATCCTCAATAAACTTTTCACCTTTCATCCAATACATTAAAGGACTGACTTCTCCACTGTATCCAAAAAATGCTCGACAAGTTAGATTAGCAAAATGACCTGGAGAAAAGCATTAATAAAGAAAATACATTAGACCCAAACTGGCAAAACTAATTTATTTCAGGATTGACAGTAAAGTAATATGCTTTATCATATAAATCTTAGAGGACATTACATGAAAGTTAACTTTAGGATTCGTATGTATTAGAAACATTTTTGACCAAATTATGAACATAATACATGCTTAGGAGAAAGAAGTCAGTGAGGAGGGAGGAAGGGAGGAAAAGAGAAAACATCAGGGTCATTCCAGACATAAAATTAATAAATACCTAAATGAATGTTATAGAACAATCTTACACAATAAATGCCACTTCTCTTGCATATGTTTAATGTACTTGAGGATACACATTATAAAATAAATCAGATATGGAAGTTTTTATGCATTAGTCCAAAAATATTTGCAGCCCATGACCAAATATCTAATTGATAATGTCAAAGCAATACGTGATTATTTTAAAACAATACATTAAGCCCATTCTTTCTACTGAATACATATACAGACACCTGATGCAACTAAAATAGAATTCATTATTTTAATGACAAATATTTTTTAAAAATTAGTTATTTGGTTTTGTTTAAACAAAAACCATTTATATATTGTCAAACACCTCCACAGGCCACAGGCCACCTCCACAAGATTAAAAAAAAATATCAAAAAATTAATAGTCAGTCAAGCTCAAGTAATAGTGCATTACTGAAATCAATATTTTATTACTAATAAGCAAAAACACTTGTTATGGGATGTGGCTAGATAACCCAAGGTCTGCAAGTATAGTTCAGCAACATATGGAATACCACACATTAACCACTTCTGCCCTAGATCATTGCATTTCCTGACATGTTATTGTGTACTCCTCTTCATTTGCTTTATTTTGCCATCTGAGTATTTAGTTTTATGGGAAGAGTACAGGAAGTGAGTTCCTCATTTTGTTATGTTCAATTTCATCCCCAATAACTAGGAGGCCCAGTTCTCGGCCAATCAAAGTGGCATGATACTGTGCAGCTAAAAATGTCACTAGAACTATTATTAGATTCAGAAATAGTTGAATAAATACAAAGCATGGACTATCACATGTTCAAGTGTTCACAACACATACATACTTACAGAGTTCACACAAGCATATGTTAAAATTATTCAGTAATGAGAAAATAAATGGTGAAACACCATTAAATACCACATTCTAACAATCAGTATGTGGTGCACAGCCATTGTCCAACTGCGGGAAGAATCAAATAGTGATCATAAGCAGAGTCAACTATAGAACTGAGTAGTTATCTTGACCCTTCAAAGATAAAATATAGAGACAGTATAGAAATTATTATTTACTATAGCTGCATTTATGAAAATGATGGGATAAATGCTAAGAATATTTGATGGTTAGCTATAATAGAACCCAGGTCAGGAAAGGTTTGCAAAACATATTGCCAATCAATCATACAGATAAGAATAAAATTTTTGGATGGCCCCACTTCATACTGCGTGCCTTTTTCTTAAAACATTTATGCAAGAGGACATGATATTCTTTGGATCCAGAGCTCGTATCAAGTTGTGTCTCTGACTCATAAACATTGTGAATCTCTAAATTAGAACATGCATTCATAAATACCCATATTCATATAGCAATAAATAAAATTCCCTTCTATAAATACTTTATGGCGGTATTAAAAGCAGAAGAAAATCCAAGAAGAATCCATTTAACTACTCTGTTCCTTGTTTACTGAGATAAGCATGCCATTAAGGTAATAGCAATAAAAGTTACAACTCTAAGAATATAACTAGATGTAGATTCAAGAGTCAGTTGTCCATTTGGCCTGTGTCTCTTGTCTGAGAAATAAAACTGAAATACTAGATGAAAAAGTAAAGTACTGCCATATGTGCAGCTAAGAGGGCAAGACATGTGTCAGGAGATAGATAGCAAATATTTTTATTATCTGAAGGAACTAATCCCCCAGAGAACTGACAGAACTGTGGTTACAATCCAAAGCAGCAGAATAGCTAAAATATGGAAGGACGCAGAAAGGCATTTCAGACAATGAAACCATCTGTTAATTTCAAAGTGCTGTATTCCACCTTTTTGCATACTGTGGCTTCTCTAGGAATCCCAAAAGAAATACTAATGGACTGCATGTGGTCCAATCTGTACTTCTTGCACTCCAGTTTCAGCTATAATTATAGACCAACAAACTACAGACCATTTGGAGTGTATATTCATGTTACAAGTTCCTCTTAAATCTCCTTGGAATGTGAGGGGAACTTTTAAAGCCTAAACTTCTTTTAAAGTTATGATTGTTTTCCAGAAACCTTAGGAAATCCTCTCCTCCCCCACCTTCAATAAGAGTTTTAAACACAAAACTCAACATTTCTGAGACTAATTACTTGTACTCTTACTAATGACCTTGTTAATGAATTACTACTTATAGGAGAAAAGTAACAGGAACTCTTGTTTTATTCCTTACTTCCTGAAATTAGCATGTTCACTTGCATAAGTAATTTATACTAAAGCAAATGTCATACTAGGAATTGCTCACACATGTCAAAATGGTACTTTTTGAAACAGGCAGAACAACATTCTTCAAAGATTTTTAAAAATTCTCAAGGGAGAGAAACTTAGGTTTTTCTTGGTGTTGGTTTGATGATGTACTGTATTTTCTTATGTTCTCCACCCAGAGTTTCATGGCTAGATTGGAGACTACATGCACTAAATCTGGTTTATAAATAAATGCATAACTTAAAACATGTGTTTTGGTAGATCATCATTTGGACTATATATTTTAGAATGAGCATAAATGTTCACTGTGCTGCCAGAGTTCAAATATGAAAATGCCAAAGAAATCTGTAAGTAATGTGCTTTGGATGGTTAACCACAAGACATTTATTACACAGAAATAAAAATGGAAGAGAAGTAGTTTGTTGAAGAACTCAAGCAAATCCAAAAGAGAGGTCTGAGTTCTAAAACGTGAGGCTACTATTTTCTGCTTCCCTAGAGAGACATGAATGTCAGAGAGTAAAATTTCTATCTCTCTCAGTAAATTTCCCAAATATTTTTATTTCCTCCTCTATCACTAAACACCTGCCCCAGACTCATTTTCCCTTGAATTACTGACTTCCTAAATACTTCTCCCTCTCCATTCCTCATTTCCCATTCATTTATTTAAAATTAATACATGAATAGAATGACTATATGGTGCCCTGTGTGTATTTGACTTTAAAGACAATAATAAACAAAACCTAATCAAGATCACCAGAAGAAGCAACAAACCAATTGTAATTAAGAACAGGAGCTTTGTATGTTTTGTTCATAACCTGTTATCTTCTAGGTCCAAGGATGGATCTAATATTGAATATGTAGTCTGCATAGTTTTGCAAATCTTTATTTCTCTTTCTTAACATCATGAAGGTGCTGGTCAGTGATGTGTTAACTGGATTACTGTACCAGGTGGACAGGCAAATTCAGTAGCCCAAGTGTCCCTTCTAATTTTATCCCTTTACAGTTCTGTACCTTATAATCATAAATGTACTCATACAAAACTGAGGTACTTAGATTTTTCAGATTGTGTCCCATGCGTATTTACTATAGGAAGTAAACTTAGTACTAATTGAGTAGATATTGGTTTTGTGTGGGTAAGACTAGTCTGCAAAGTTTGCAAATACAACAAATCAATTTAGAGTAGGAAATTATTGATTTTATGTTATAATGTGTTTTTTTTTAAAAAAAAACACAATATTGGACTTGATAAGGAGATAAGTACTCCCCTTTAAAGCAGCAAGAAAAGAAGCTGTTACTATAAACTGCTAAACCTGCCCAATAATTTTACTGTTACTCTGAGATAGTAGAGGTGAAGGTAAGTGTTCTGGTTCATTTTCCATTGCAATTCTTATTCACACTTTGCTAAAGTAAGCATTGTCATACATTTTTATTCAAACAAGAGCTTCAAGAAGGGAATATTGGACTTGACAGAAATATATAAGAATGCTAGACTATTGCTTATCCTTTCCTCTGGTAAGAAAATGCAAGAAAAAAACTTAGGAGGAAAAAAAAAGACTAGAACATTCTCTTCAGTAGCCAACACTCAGATAAACAGGGATCAGTATCAGACATACCAGCAGGCAGAAAACAATAGTCTAATTAAAAGAGCAAACCATACACCTCCAAAACTGAGAGAATAGATAGATTATGTGCCACCAAGTTGTTGTTTTTATTCGGAGCACTCACATAGATTTTATTCATGACACCTATTTCTAACCTTTCAGATTTTCCAATGGTGTACTTATTGCATCATTGCAATAACAGCAGGTGGCGATTGCAGCTAGGAAAGCCTTTGCACAACTTCATTTTGTGCACCAGTTCCTGGATCAGGAGTCCCAGTACCCAATCACTCAAGCCCTAGCCATCTCACGTTTGGACTACTGCAATGAGCTCTACATGGGGCTTGAAGAGCATTCGGAAGCTACAGCTGATGTAGAGTGCAGCAGCGTGGTCAGTTCTTAGGACTCCTATAGTGGCCCATGTTACACCACTGCTACGTGTGCTCCACTCATTGCCTGTTTGCTTCCAGGTGCAATTCAAGATGTTGATTATCACCTTTAAAGCCCTGCATGGGATGGGTCCAGGTTACTTGAAGAACTGTCTCATCGCAATGTGATTGGCTTGCCCCACCCACGCTGGTAGAGGGGGCATACTGTGGAACCTGTCAGTCACTAAATTTAGGCTAGCGGGGTCCAAGAGAAGAATCTTCTCTGTCCTTAGGAATATCTTGCCGGCTCCCGTCTGACCTTCTGCAAGAGCCTCAATATCTGGCTCTGCCAGATGGCTTGGGGCCCCAATATGGGAGTATCATATTGGAGGTGGTTGATTAAGAGCTAATCCCACTTCCCCCCCCCCCATACATCTGGCTCCTCTTTCCCCATCTTGTGACAATAATTTTACTTTGATTGTATTACCATTTTATTGGGTTAGAAATATTTATTTCTAATGATTATTTTTAATGTTTGTATGCTATAAGCCAATCCAAAGTTGCTTCGAAATGAGTTGGGCAGCAAATACATTTAATGAATAAATAAATATTGCCCTCACTATAACTGAGTCTAGCCACTTTGCTGCTAGTGGTTTTCTTCTCTTTTCCAGATAACATTGCCCCATGTAATATATATATACATATATTCCCCCCTTAGCTGCATTATTTGGGGAGAAATCAAAATCATTATATAAAATGAGACTTCAAAAATGAAGATACGCTTGTGCTTTTTAATAAATTGGATTTGGATAAAGGCTGTTTAAAATGAAGGAGGGGGAATTGGAACCATCCTTGTTCTGTAGTTGAATGCAATGAAAGAATAGCATCAGATAGCCAGTGTCGATTTCTGATGTCAGGGTTTCTGTAATTAGTGAAGACTTGTTTTTCAAGCTCTACTATGACTTCTTTCCTCCACTAGAGGACAGTGTCTATCTTTAGAAGGAGTAAACCATTTATTTTTAATCTAAAGAAATTGCTTGGTGTATAAAGTCTAATTAAAAACATCAGCATTCGAATAACCTGCTAGTTGCAATTAGCAAATAGTGAATGTTTTGAGCCTGAGTAAAATGTCACCTCGTATGAATAGCCTAAATTATATTTGCACCATTTAGTCATACATGTTATTGTATCTTGCAATGAAATCCACGTTAGTTTCTTATTAGTGATGATTCAGCACTGGTAGATCTTTCTTTCTTCTGAAGTGACAATAATTAGCAGAATATATAATAAAATGTCATTTAAAAAATATCAAATATATTTTTCAAGCTTTTCATCCTAGATAATCTTACTCTGAATTAATATCCTGAAATGTCTTCAAATGAAGTTTGCTTTCTGGTTACTGTTTTTATGCCATTTTCTTGGAAGTGGCTTGCTACTATTTTCTTCCAGGATGTTTTATCAACTGTCCAGTATAGCCCTAGAATTCCCAAGAAGTCTCCCATCCAAGTAGAATCCAGGGAAGTCCCAGCATAACTTATGAGATCAGCCAAAATTGGCAGGTGCTGTCATCAAATTCTAAAAGTATTGGGGGAAATATAACGCTAAAAGTCATTTGACAAGAATAATCAGTGGATCATCCATATTATAGTACACATATTAAGACAAAGTGGATGTCACTTCTATTGCATTGATTGATTCTTTAAAACAGAATATAATAAAGGTTAACAAGACTGAACTTTTACCTCCCACATAATTACTTACATTCTCTCTCTCTCTCTCTCCACTGATAGCAATAATGATAAAAGCTTTCCAAAGCATTTTTTAATTTTAATTAAAATTAGTTAGGATTAAAGACATGGTCATTTGACAGCTACAGGAAGAAGGATATTCAGTTGTTTTCTACCTGTCAGTCACCGTGATTGGAATGGGACAATTTGCTACTGTGATTTCTTGACAATGTGAAAACATGAGAATAGTTTTGTTAGATCAGGTCTAGCCTATCTAGCCAGCATTATATCTCACTTGATGACCTACTAAATCAATCTAGGAAGCCACAAATAGTTTCTCAGAGCAGCCCTTTGCCTGATTAAGTAGATCAAGTAGATCAGGTTCCTTCTGAGCCTGTTATTCAAACATCAAGACTGACATCCTAAGTGACAGCTACTATATTATGTAAATAGGTGGGATGTAATTGTTTTCCATAGTACTAAATATAATTTAGTATGATATCGTTTCGAAGCCTATTACAGTAGAGGTAATAAAGTCCAAGATCGCCCAGCCTTGTCAATCTTCAATGTTGCCAAAACAATATTTCATAAGATAATTTCATTGAAGTATTATCTGAGTGCATGAAATTCATGTATAGGTAGATGGTCAAGCCAAAAATGTCTTTTTTGTTCAGACAGAGACAAAACATTACTGGACTATAGCAGAAACTAATGGAACTATTGTAAAGTTCTCAGCAAGATTTTTCACGCCACAATTCTCCAAAGTATAACCAACATAGAAACTCAAATACAGCAAAGCTTTTGGGAATGTATTTTTAGGTTAGTTTTATGTTCACTCTCCAATTTCAGACTAGGTTTTCATATATTTTTACTTGTACAAAGTAAAAGAAATATTTTCATATAATACTTTTCTTAATATTTTATTTAGTTATTAAACAAACTTAGGTAGCTACCTATCTATCAGAAGGAACTCTAGGCAGTGAAGGAGAAACCACAATATAAAGTAAACAACAAACAAACCATTTAAAACAACACTGAACGTTTTCCCCCTTAATAAAATGTGTTTCCCTCAATCACACCATGCTAGTTCCATTAACATCCTGACCCAACTGGCTGAAGTAAAACCAGGTCTTCATTGCTTTTCAATAAGGTTGGGGCCAACATACAGAACTTTTGTTTCTATCGTCTTCTTTTTTTTTTTTCCCTATCATCTTCTAATTTAAAGTTATAACCAAAGTTTTAGGTGTCTGGTCAAATTTCCAGGAATCTCTAAGTAACAGGAAGCTGACACAAACTCTATATAATGAAAAGATAAACACAATACTTTTTTGCAAATTTAAATTATAATAATTATATGCAGTTGTTAATAGATCAGATTCAAAACAGCTGCTGGTAATAAAGATGTATATGGCTTGGGAACTAAGATGAAATTTGTGCAGTGTGGAGATGCACTTGTTAACAAAAACCATGTTTACAGTTTGAGGATGCTCTTGAATTCCCATTTGTCCCATTGCAACAGCTATAATAAGGAACACATTTGCACAATTATGACTGTTGGTTAGTGTGCCAATAGTGATTCTCCTTCAACTGTCTGGTGCTACTGACAATTTTATGTGCTTTGGTTACATACTGTCTTACAACTGCAATGTGCTTTATGTGGGGTTACTTTTGAAAAGTATCCAGAATTTTTATCAGCTTGTAATCAGTGTAAGAGTGTCTGTATTGAAAGATATCTGCTGTATGCTATTGCTCACCAAACCCAGTTTTAGATACCAGTTTAAAACTTTAACTGGCTTAGGACCTATCCATATGAGGAACCATGAGGCAATGTGCTAAAATACCAAAGCAAATTAAAAAATCTATAAAGTCTGAAATACAAACTTTGATGCCAGTTGATCAGAAATGTATGTCTACATCAAATATGAAGTTGTCAGCCCCACTTGGTTTACCAAACCTCAAAATAAATTTCAAAGGATGGTTAAAATGACTTTTATGAAAACAGTCTATAATAACAGAATCTTGCAACTGTATGCTATGCTCTTTTTATACGTTAGTGAATTAAGGAGGTTTCTGCCTGAAACACTCCTAAATATTATCTCATTGCTCTACACTTACTGTAAAAATGTTCCAGTCTCTTTCATCTTAGTAATGGTTCTTGCATATTTTCATCAAGGTCAACTTTCTTACTCTCTACAGCAGGTATTTATAGCAAAACAACAACAACAATAACAACAACAAAGATTTTGGGATGACCTTCACAGATCCCAGACTTAAATATTGTGCTGTGATCTCAAACCTGGAGTTCATGCAAGAAGACTTAAGAATATTTCTGAGCAGAAGAGTAATGCATGGAAAAGTGGGATAGGAAGAATTCAAAATGAAATCTAAGAAAACTCTTAGCTGAGTACAGGAAACATAGGGAATCTGCTTTATTAAAATACTGACTGAGTGGGAGTGACACCTTTTACATATTGTATATACAGTGTGTGGTTTGAGTCAAACATTAAAAGGCTAAATCTCTCCAAATTAAATAAGCCACAAAGTTTATTTTCTAAGAATAAAAGTAAAATATTCCAATTAAAAGTTATTTGCCTTTCCTTTCTTTCAACATGACACAAGAACTACAATTTCAGACCTGTGGGAAGCATAGAAGTACTTTAAAGGGAATATCAATCATACTCAGAGTAATAATGATTACAATATTAGTGATACTATTATGAGACAAATATACAAATGGTGACAATGAGGGCACTAATCAAAATGATACCAATTATTAGGGTAATGGTGATCATCAGAATGATAAAAATAATAATTGGGATAATACTATTAATATCCATATTCCCACGAACTTATATTTGCTTGAATCCTTCCCATTAGTCTGTTGACAACTTTGGGGACAGTGGACTAAATGGTGGTTGAATTGACTTTCTTTCATGCCTATTTCTTCTCTTCCTGGAATGGTGAATGTCAGCTTATTAGTCTTAGAAATGAACTCACAGGAGAAGAAAATATATTTAGATATTGGAAGAAGTGGTTGATGGGAAGCATAGATGTTAAGGAGATAAAAATTTAATATATTGGCAGAAAGAACATATGGGATCTCTACCAGGCATCTTGAGGCCTACCTGTAATCTTTCTACAGGCTATGATCTGCTTTAACATTCAAGAGAAAGTCCTTAGTGTGGTTCCTGACTTTCTTGCTAGTATTCACACTTTGAGCAAGCAGGCATTCTACAATTGCTTTAAAGGCATTATTTGACATGCAGCAAGGAGTATAAATTTGCTGATTTACACAATGATATGCCTCATTATGACACACTCTAGCCAGTTCATTCTTAGCCTCAGGAAAATATGCCAAGAGTAACTTCCCTTCTCTTAAAATACTCTGCCTACAAAAGGAAAATGCACCAGTAATTTAGAGGATCCTCTGTCAAGAACTGATTTGGATAGACATACAAAAAAGTTATCTCTGTTAAATATTTATTATTGCTTTCATCTTTATTCCATGAGAATTATAACACATTCAGGATCCTGAAATTCTATTTAAACTATGTGATAACCAAATTTTATGACCCCAACTGTGGCTTTCTGGGCTTTATTTAAAAGACAAGAGCTTTTTATAATCATCAGGCTTTTCTTTATTAAATTTACATTTTCAAACAATATATGTTTCCTACAATGAGTTCCAACATCAATTACTCTTCCAGTCCACTAAAATTTGAAGTTGCAAAATGTCCAACTCCTGCCTATTGTCCTATTTTCCTACTCCAATATGTGGATTAATTCTTGGAAGGCACTTGTAGTAACTTGGATAGAGAGATAAAATATTTAGTTTTTCTTTCATTCATCTTTCTTTGCACTAGGGGAATAAATGTCATAATTACAGTTGTGTTCCGTTTGAAGCTAGAATTCAAATTAACCTGAAACAATTCACTAAAGTTGGATTAGTGGAACATCAGATGTATTCTAAAATTGAATAATTCTTGTTATCCAGCATCATTGACTACTTCAGTCATAGTTTTTTTGGATAGGTGTTAAGATTATGTAGCCAGAGACAATGGTATGATTATTAGTCAAATAGATGATTGTGCAAATGTTCAGACTTGATCTTACATAGGAACTGGTAAAATTGGCAGACAAATTTAAAGATGCTGATAATAAATCATGCCAAATTCAGTTTGATTGCAGTTGATTTTAGGAGGCAATGGAGTTGTTATTTTCAGAAAGATTAGCTGAAATAAAATTGTGCTGGGGTTTGGAGAGAGGAATGTCAACCTCTTCATTCCTCTGTATATAATTTAACAGACCATCTTGAAAATAGCTGTAGGTCCTGCATGGTCATATGGTGGAAAACACTTGACAAGTCAAGATTGAGCTTTTTGCAGAACTTTTATTGAGAAATTATGTATCAGTCTAGGAAGTAGCAATTAAAAAGGGAGTTTGGCTGATTTTTGAAAGGACAAAAGAGATAAATATCTTTGGGAAAAAAAACAGGGTATTTTTAATAGTGTAAAGAAAATTCCTATAGAAAAACAAGAATGGATCCTACTCCTGAACAAGTACAATTAAATATTATATTAGGCTATTAGAATAAGCTATTTTGGATCCTCAGATTAAGCTCTAAAACCACGTCATAGTCTTTGTACCAGAGTCTATCTAATATGTTATTCTGCCATGTGTGCAAACATATAAGCCTTATATTCAAGTATTCATAATGAGAGTTGGAGGGAGGAGTGCAATATATGTTAGCAACCAATATATCCTTCCTATATTCCTGCAGCAGGGTTGGATTCTTCTTTTCAAAGGGTCTCTAGCAATTCCACGAAGTCAGAATGCTGCATTTCTAAATTTCCTTTTACTGGAAACATTGGGTGGTAGCTTTCTGAATTACTCTTAAATAGCAGAGATAAAGGGAATCTCATGCAAATAATTTTGGCTTTGCTAGAAAGACTAGCTATACAGTAAACTTTAGATATCTGATTTTATTGAAATCAATAGAACATAGTAAGCTAACCTGTGATATTGTACTGTCTGTCTTGCCATTTACTTATCTATAATGAAATTTGGTTTCTGCTGGTATCATTTACTATGAATTGTTAAAGAAAAAAAATTGACTGAAGCATAAACTTTCATGTAGCAGAAAGCATATCCATGCTGGCATTTAATTTGACAAAAGACTCTTCTGTGATATAAATCTGGAAATCCTACCTAAGTATATTCAGAAATGTTCCATTGTACTCAATGATACTTCTTCCTAATAAGTATGTTTCTGATAATAGTCTTATTGTGTAGAGTGACAAGAGAAGGAAAATTAATTGTGGAGTTTTACCAGCTTCCCTTCTACTTCAGCGTAACAGGATATGTTCTGTAACTCTGGACAAATGGAAGTCTTCTTGGCAATAAATGCCTGTCCCTGAAGACAAGTCTGCCATTTTTTATTAAACAAAACCATGTGAACTTCACAACCAGATAGTGTGTAAAATTATGCTATTTTCAAAGGCATGCACTGTGTTTTGAATTGCAAGCTAAAAGCAAGGATTATGTTTTTATTCTGACTGCACTGGTGCTGAGCCCAATTCATGGCTTAACTGACTTTAACATTTTAGAAGTCAAGAGCTAAAAGGTCTGGTATTTCAATACTTGGATTGAAGCTGTTTTCACAGAATTTCATGATCTCCATGGCTACCACGGCATCTAGCTAGATCCTTTTGCATCTATCTTTGAGATAGATCATATTCTTAATAAGTTTGTTTGGCCTGAAGAGGTAAGAGCAATATATCTAGGCATCAAATAAAATTATATAAGGAGCAAAATGGAAAAGGCCAGCATATAGCAGAATTCAATATGTGGCTAAAGGAGTGGTGTAAAGGGGAAGGCTTTGGTTATATTAGTCATGATGTCTGTAGCTGGTCCAATGAAACAATGTACAAAAGAGATGGTTTGCATCCATCAAAGAAAGGGACTGAGTTACTTGGCAATAAACTCACAGATTTTCTGGAGGAATATTTAAACTAAACAACGGGGACAGTGAGTTAATTGATACAGAACATCCCTGTCCCCGGCAATCAAAAAATTACAGGGTTAGCAGTGCATGTAACATAGATGTGTGTGTGGACAAGAATATCAACCTTGCTGTCAAGTAAAATCAAGCTTTTAATAGTGAGTGCCACACAAAGTGCACTAACCAAACAGGTGGTAAGAAAATAGGAGAACTCAGGCACCACACGGGTTATATAGAAAGTAAACACAGGGTCAGTCATAAATGACTCAAATGTCTATACACCAATGCACAGAGTATGAACAGTAAACAGGGTGAGCTAGAAATTCAGGTAAATGAGGGCAGATATGATATTGTTGCCATTACGGAAACATGGTGGGATGAAACCCACAAACGGAACACACAGCTAGAGGGATTTAAATTATTTAAAAGAAACAGACCAAATAAAAGAGGAGATGGAGTTGCTCTCTATATAAGAAATAACTACATCTCTACAGAAATAGAGCACAACAATGATGAAAACTGTCTTGAATGCATTTGGGTCAATATAAAAGGGGGGGAAATGACATTGCCATAGGTGTATACTATAGGCCACCCAACCAAACAGATGAAATAGATGAACTTTTTGCTAGTCAGCTAACTAAGGTATGTAGGAAGCACATCACAATAGTAATGGGGGACTTTAATTAACCTGACATCAACTGGGAAACAAACTCTGCACCAAGTGGAAGATCAAACAGATTCCTGACAAACCTAGCAGACAACTTTGTCTCCCAAAAAGTAGAGAAGGGAACTAGGGGATTAGCCATATTGGATCTAATCCTCACTAACAGAGATGAAATGATAGAAGGTGTTGAAGCCACAGGAACCTTGGGAGGAAGTAATCATGCAATATTGGAATTCAACATTCTGGAAGCACAAGCAATAGAACACAGTCAAACTAGACTCTTGGATTTTAAGAGAGCTAATTTCAATAAACTTAGAGAGAGCTTGGGAACGATTCCATGGATGAGAATCCTCAAGGGGAAAACAACTCAAGAAGCTTGGGAAATATTGAAAAATGAGATAATAAAAGCCCAGTCTAGCACAATACCAACAAAGAAGAAAAACAACAGCTCTTAAAAGAAACCAGCATGGCTGCATAGAGAACTCTCTGATAAATTGAAAGATAAAAAGGACAAGTATAAAAAGTGGAAAGAGGGGCACATAACTAAAGCAGAATATCAGCAAATAGCCCGAGCCTGCAAAGATGAAGTGAGGAAAGCTAAGGCTCAAAATGAACTAAGGCTTGCGACCAAAGTCAAAAATAACAAAAAAGCTTATTTCAACATGTAAAAAACTAGAAAAAAGTGAAGGAAATGATTGGTCCATTAGTGGGGGAAAGTGGCAAGAAGGTGACAAGCAACAGGGAGAAAGCAGAACTATTTAACTCCTTTTTTGCATCTGTCTTTACACAAAGGGAAAAAACAGTCCAACCTATCAAAAACAGTACCATAAAAATAGATTAGAAACACAAGTTAAGATAGGCAAGAAAATGGTAAGTGAGCACCTATCCAGCCTAGATGAGTTCAAATCACCAGAACCAGATGGATTACACCCCAGAGTTCTCAAGGAACTGGCAGATGTGATCTCAGAACCACTGAACTATATTTTTCAAAGATCCTGGAGCACTGGGGAACTACCAGAGGACTGGAAAAGAGCTGATGTAGTTCCCATCTTCAAAAAAGGGAAAAAAATAGATCCAGGAAATTACAGACCTATCAGCCTGACCTCAATACCTGGGAAGATTCTGGAAAAGATAATCAAACAACAAATCAGTGAACACCTAGAGACAAACAAAGTCATTACTAAAAGCCAACATGGGTTTGTCAAAAACAGATCATGACAGACAAATCTTATTGCATTCTTTGACCAAGTGACAAAATTAGTGGACCAGAGGAATGCTGTGGATATAATTTACTTGGACTTCAGTAAGGCATTTGATAAAGTAGATCACAACCTACTACTTGACAAGATAGAAAAATGTGGGTTAGACAGCATCACCACCAGATGGATTCGTAGCTGGCTGACTGGCCGTACTCAGCGTGTGGTCCTCAATGGAACTGCATCTACATGGAGGGAAGTGTGTAGTGGGTTGCCCCAGGGCTCTGTTCTAGGCCAAGTGCTCTTCAACATCTTCATCAACTATTTGGATGAGGGGATAGATGGGGAACTCATCAAATTTGCAGACGACACCAAGCAGCTGGCAGGAATAGCCAACACTCCAGAAGATAGGCTTAAGATACAGGAGGATCTGAACAAACTGGAACACTGGGCGCTATCTAACAAAATGAAATTCAACGGGAAAAAAAGTAAAGTTCTACATTTAGGCAAGAAAAACCAAATGTACAGGTATAGTGTAGGTGGTAACTTGCTCAATAGTAGCAACTGTGAGAGGGATCTCTGAGTCCTAGTGGACAATCACTTAGATATGAGCCAGCAGTGTGCTGCAGCTGCCAAAAAAGCCAACACAGTGTTAGGCTGCATTAACCGAGGGATAGAATCAAGATCACGTGAAGTATTAATACCACTTTACAATGCCTTGGTAAGGCCACACTTGGAATACTGCATCCAGTTTTGGTCACCACGATGTAAAAAAGATGTTGAGACTCTAGAAAGAGTACAGAGAAGAGCAACAAAGATGATTAGGGGACTGGAGGCTAAAACATATAAGGAACAGTTGCTGGAATTGGGTATGTCTAGTTTAATGAAGAGAAGGACGAGGGGGGGGGTATGATAGCAGTGTTCCAATATCTCAGGGGCTGCCACAAAGAAGAGGGAATCAAGCTATTCTCCAAAGCGCCGGAAGGCAGGACAAGAAGCAACAGATGGAAACTAATCAAGGAGAGAAGCAACCTAGAACTAAGGAGAAACTTCCTGACAGTTAGAACAATTAACCAGTGGAACAACCTGCTTCCAGAAGCGATGAATGCTCCAACACTGGAAGTTTTCAAGAAGAGACTGGACAGCTGTTTGTCTGAAATGGTATAGGGTTTCCTGCCTGAGCAGGGGGTTGGACTAGATGACCTCCAAGGTCCCTTCCAACTTTATTATTATTATTATTATTATTATTATTATTATTATTATTATTATTATTATTATTATTATTATTATTATTATTATTATTATTATTATTATTATTATTATTATTATTATTACTGAATCATTGTTTGCTGAATAGCTGTGAGTAGCAGGAGAATACTCATTTTTTTCCAAATCTAATTGGCAAATAGTAATGATTTGCTGAAGAGATGGAACAACCAATACTCCCAGGAGTTTGATAGGATGGCTTAAGAACCTCATTCCTCACATCAGAACTTCTGATGCTCCATGGTGAATGGAATGACTGCAAGGGATGACATTGGAAGGAAGGCAGTTTGAGCAATTATGGCACAAGTCCATACCATTGAAAGCACTAAGGAAAAATAGTGATGGGTCTTCTTTCTGATTACGGAGTCATGCTTTATGGTTTTATTTGATACTAAATTGCCAGAGTTGATTCTTGATTATGGTAGTATTAAAGTGCAGTCAGTCAATCAATTTGGTTATTTTCAGGGCCATTCATACTTATACAATCCATGTTAAACTTGTAGAAATGGAAATAAATACCTTATATAGACCATGTATATACTTAACATTAGCAACTAATTCTGCTTAAACAATTTGTTGCTGATATCCCTTACTATTTAGGCCTTTTAGTTTTAGTTAGGTTTTAATAATTTGTATTGTTTATGAAACTTAGTAGCTATATGAAACCATCAATGGCAATGGATAATATATACCTTTTAAAATATAATTAAAATAAATAGTGAAATTGGAGTAATTTTTCAGCTTTCTCTATTGCCTTTAATGGAATTTACTTCTATATAAATATGAACATGTTTGTATTACATGGATAAAATATGAATAGACTTACAACTTTAAAATATTAACTTTATTTTCCTAGGAAAACAGGTTTCTTAACACTGGTAATACTATTTTGACAGTTATTACGATAATTGCAGAGAAGACAGGTTGAATGTTTTTGGAGAAATTACAATCTCAAACAAAATAAAATCTGCTTTAATAAAATATTGTTGTGTGTTAAATTCAAAAACTAGCCATGTTTACATAATATGTAATCTCTAGCATCATTTTTTAAAATTTTAAATTAGAGGGAACCCTCAGAATATATGTATTTTTCAATCTTTTCCAAATGGTTTTCTCTGATAAAGTATTTTATTCAAAGTAAGCTTGCATACTTTATCGTATACAATGGCTATCAGTAAAATGTCAACTTTTATTAACAACTTCCATTCTGACACTAAAGATCTGGACCTTATTTCTTCTTCAAGAAAAATAAGCATATTAAAACTGTTTGGAATAAACATTTTTAAAAAGCCCTGTCTTCTTAAGTGGTAGTTCTTGTTTGGGTTTCAACAGTAAAAGACAAATTTACTTGACACTATACTAATCAGAAATATTTTATTTCTCACAGTGATTATGTCTTCTTGCATTAACTCATGTTTTTAACTTGGCAGGCAAGTTATTTTGCCATTCTATTTTTTTTCAGTTGAAATGCATTTATGGGGGTGGAAAATTAGATACAGCAATTGACAAATAATTAAAATCTTGGTAACTGATTTTTTTAATGATTCTCTGCAGTGATCAAGAAAAAGAGGTTAATATTTACTCATATGATAATTACTGTTCTTTCTATACAGAAAACAAATTCTACAAACACACATATTCGAAACTTCTTGAAATCTTGTTTATAAATACATATATCTTCCTTTGATAAAGATATCAAATGGAACCTGAATTGAAATAAGAGTTACCTTTTCTGATTAAGAATTCCTTTGACTAGTGGGAGAAACTGTATCCATCAGAATTATGGATGCTTGGGATTCCATCCAAGACTGAATCTAGAAATGTAACTTGTTTAGGGATAACCTCATTGCTACCACAGAAGAAGTCTGAATTCCATATTATATTATATTACACAACTTTGACTATATGGCCATTTATAACATATGTGTAATAATTGCCAGCTACAGTATGAGCTTCATTCACTTTTATTCTTAAGTTTAACCTTTTTTCAATATATGCAAACATCATATGTGTTCCTAAACAGGTGATTTTTAAAGAGAAAATTAAGTTGAAAATACATCCTGAGTTTGTTGGGTGGCAGTGAGACATTCTTGTATCCTGAGGGCCTTACTGTGATTTTTTACATCCTATTTAGTTTAGATCCTTTCTTTTGGTCTGCTGATTCTATGTGATAAAATAGAAATTAAAATTCTGTAATGGTATCATTGCTTCAGTAATTGCTGCATTCAATTACATGGTAGTATACCTCTGTCTGCTATGCCAAAGTCATCTAACACTTTACCAAAACCCTTATTTTCAAGCTCAATTCTGATGCAAAACTTAAGATTTTGAAATAGTTATAGAATTTTAGCATTGTTCTTCATTTTTCTTTGGAAGCCTACATGCCTGTACACTATAACCTATAATAGAAATGAGGCTCTTCTTTACAGTTGACTACCTAAGTCATTAATCCCTGATGAGTCATATTCTGCTTTCTCTTTTTGTACAGCTTCCTACTAATCATAGACTATTTACCTAGTGTCCTTCCACTAGTCCTAGGTTATCAAGTCACCAGCTAGTTTTGCAGAAGTACTCCTAAGCATTAATTTACTTTTGTATGAGGTGATTGGTTATTATATATGAAGCAATGTGCAGCCATTACATAAAGGTGCTACCTGCATCTTTAAACTTTATCTACTGGTCAGTTGCCTCAGTCCTACATATTTTATTAAAAAAAAAACATGTGGCCGTGGAAGTCAGGAATAAATAAAGAGCGTTATTACTCAGGTTTTTGTATGACCCACTATCTAACTCCCTATTAAAGTTAACAGTTTGTGTGTATAAGAGACAAACGTTTGCTATTGGCTTTGTGTTCCTACTGTTATTGTGCCACAGTTGTCATTTCAGTTTGAATCCTCTTTTTTCTGTCCAAAAGCCACACAGAACAACTGATAATAAAACAAAATATAAACAGCTACAATCAATGGAAACATTTAAAATCACAATTAATTTAAACTGAAAAGTCTGGTTAAGGAAAAATATCTGCTCCTAAAATAGAAAGAATTGGGACTGAACTGGATGCAGTTCCCATAGTTATTATTCACTGGCATAGATGTAATGAGACTTTGATTTAATCTGTTGCCAGTTCATTTCTTTACACTTTATTTACTTTTTAATTCATATCAGCTTTAAAACAAGATACTTTTCTTTCATACATCTAAGTAACTACACGCCAGGAGATTTCAGGATTTGCCTTCTGTAAAAAATGTATAATCTGTGGCACTTAAGAGAAGTTCTTGCCAGCTTTCTCAGAAGGACTCCTTTAGTGAACCATAGGGGTCATCGGTCCAATGGTTTTGAAAATAGAATTATAGTCCATTGAAAATCAGTCAGATTCAGTTCAGTAAGTCTAATTTAGAGTGGTAGTTTTAACAGTGAAAATTCATATGATATGACTGAAATAGTAAGAAAAAAATGATTCCAGGAAATTATATCTCTGGTCCTTTGCCTCTAGCACTTAAGCATAGCATCTGTGTATTGCTATTCCTCTGCTTTCTGATTACATTATTGTCTTCCCTCAATATAGCTATAAACAAATTCAACAGAAAATGAAAATGTAAATGTGTAATGTGCTGAATAATGCCCTGTTATTTGCTGCCTTGCCTAATAATGGCTTCTCTTCCTTTTGCCTAACTTGATATAAGTTTGTTTGTGTATTTGTTTGATTACCTTAAATTTTGTTTATTTTATTAACCTGCATATATTCTTCAGTCATTGATTGCTTTTTAATTACTATTCCAATTCAATATTTGATTTTGAACCTATATTAATAAAACAACATAAAGTTTTATTTCACAGACCACAGCTTACTTTGGTAGCCTGAATTCCACAATTAAATAAATCTGAAAGTAGTCCTGTAACTACCATGCAAAGATATGCAATTTGAAAAATAAAATGTAATATGACCTCATTTTATAAAATAAAAAATCTAGACAACATGGAAGTACATGTCTATCAGTGTTATGGTAAAAAGAACTAATTTCTACATCCTTTTTAACATGTATTTTTTTCAAAACTATAGATGGAAGCAGCAAAAATAATTATTTTCATATTTATTACCAAAAATATAGTTTAAAGAATATAATAAATATGGATATTTTACATTTGACAGCACTGCTGTGATTCTTAATTTCTTATTCTTCTCATTCTTGTGAGCTGCCCATTCTCTGATGGAGACTAGATTTTATGAGAAACTACTATATTTCCCTGCAGTCGAAATCCATTGCTTCTGGATTTAGAGCAATAAAGAACAAATGTGTTTCATTTTCTGAATAACAATCAAACAATCACAATCATATATTTAAAAAAATCTCAAAGTCTAATTTTATTCTTCTTTAAGCAAGAAGCAATTGTTCTTTGCAGGAAATAATTTTCCAGTCTCTTCACAGTGTTGATCACTCTTTGTTGGACATTAGTGGAATAATTTTTTCCCCCAAAAATGCATTTAAAAATATGGCTTGACAAATGTAGAACTGTTAAATGCATTTTAATTCTTTCTTTTTTCTAAATAAAGTCTAAAACTGTACACAGGCTAGTCTATAGAGTTGCAATTTCTATGAAATCAGAAATTCCCATTGTGTTGGCATAATTCCACAAGCAGAATGTTCATTGATTCAAAAAGGAGAAAAGCAACTTCTCCTCACCTCTCCCAAAGTGATTGGCATTTAGGTGATTCTTCAGAACAACAAGGGAGGTAGTATAGATCTGAAGAAGGTATTATGGAAAATTGCCTCCTCCCATTTGTTGACAAACCTGATAGATGAAAGGCATTCCTTCAGTAAAATGATGACAACTTGATACAACCAAATGTTATAGTGAGGACTTATCCTTAGGAGCTATTAATCTAAATTTAAGTTAGAATTATTTTAGTTGACTTAATTTTTTCTCTTGCTTATTGTTTTTAATGAACTGCAAATTTATATCCATTTTCTAATAGTTACACAAACAGTATGGCATTATATGGTTAGTATAATAACCTAACTGCCTTGTTGTGAAACAAATGGCTACTGGAATAAAAAAGACTAATACAACATTTGATACTGTTCAGATAACTTGACTAATAAAAATCTATACTTTTACATTATAGATAAAGATAAGTATGCTGATGTAATCAATAAAACACAACATAGAATGCAGATGAAGATTTCTCAGAACATATACAAGGAACCAAGCAAATTCAGTTTCTTATGGAAAAAATAGAAGTATGTAGACAAAGGGACAAAGTTTTGCAGAATGGAGGAATCCCAAACAAGGCAAGTGTGCTGTGATTAAGAATAATTACCTACGTCATAGCTACTATATCCTCCTGACCTCTCAGGTTGGTATTTTCATTGAAGACTTGTATTCTAATAAGAAGATGACCAGTCCTACAGGGAATAATTGGCTTGCCAACGGTACTTGTGAAAAGGAACTGTAGTGATTGCATTTATAGATAATTAAATGATAAATATGATTCAGAAGTAGAATATGATTCCAAAAAGAAAGCAAAAACAATTTTAAGATACATAAAGAATACAGTCCGAAACTGCAACTGTCAGACACATCTGTAATATTTTATCTTCTTCTAGTCTATACTCTAAGAAGGATTTAGGCAAACAAATTCACAGAAGAGCACTAAATATGATAAGATGACAGGAAACTAAGTCCTACAAAAATAAACTGAAATAAGTTTGCACAATTAGCCTAAAAAAAAGATTGAGAGGCAACATTATAGCACAATTCAAACTGTCCTGAATTCCTGAAAGTATGTTACCTACAACTATGTCAAAATATGATCTCTATTAGTCAATGGAGCTAAGTTACAAGGCAATAGATTCTGTCCAAATATTGGAAATGTCTTCCCCAAAGTAAAAACAGTTTGAGAGTAAGACCAGTTACCTAGACAGGTAATGGCCTTTCCTTCATGATGTATGTGTAAGCAGAGACTAGACAGTTACAGTTAAGAATGCTTCAATTTAGATGCCTGTACTGAGCAAGGAACTGGACTCATTGGACCAAAAGTCTGTGATTCTAGGACAGTTGTGACATACTGTCACTCTCAGTTACTTTTTTTATTTAAGAGTTGAAAAATAAAGGAAGATGATTTGTAAGCAGCCCCAGGGAACAAGAAGGCCAGATAACTTGCACATCCTAGAAGACATGTAGACTGACTGTGTTGCACTTTTTCATACTAGACAGCCTTAGAATTTCAACTGCAGACTCAGCAAAATTCCACAGAAAATAGTTTAGATTTTTATTCCATGCATTCATCTAAGTCACTGGTGTCAAACATGCCGCATCACGTGACGTGTCGCGACATTTTTTGCATTGCCGGAGCTGGGGTGGGCACGGCCTCCATATGATGCAACCGGCCCATGGGCCAGCAGTTTGACACCCCTGATCTAAGTCATCCACAGCTAAATACCCCTTTGCCTTCTGCTTTGTGCTATTCACATGGACAGGCTAATAATGGCATATTATTAATTTTGTTTTCTTCTATTCAATCATGTCTGATCCTCAGAGAGTGCCTGTACAAGTCCCTGAAGTTTTCTTGCCAAAGTTTTTTCAGAAGTGGTTTGCCTTTGTCTCTTCCTAGGGCTGAAGGAAGCTGACTAGTCCAAGGTCACTCAGCTGACTTTATGCCGAAGTTGGGGCTTGAACCCTTAACTACTACACCGAACTGGCTGTTGTGACCATAGTAGCTTTATATCATTGTATGTGACAGCCCTAATTAGGCATCAATTTTGCTTTGCCTTTCCTAGTTTCTTTCTTTTTCAAAACAAGTTGATTAAATCATGTCATTTTCTGGATGCCATCTCACATTACAAAATGGAAAGCTATCTTAAATTATAGGGAAAATCCATAGTTCAATGTATTTGTACAGATAGTTCTTGACTTACAACCACAATTGAGCCCAAAATTTCTGTTGTTAAGTGAGACATTTGTTAAGTGAGTTTTGCCCCATTTTATGACCTTTCTTGACACAGTTGTTAAGTGAATCACTGCAGTTGATAAGTTAGTAACCTGGTTGTTAAGTGAATCTGGCCTCCAACATTGATTTTGCTTTTTAAAAGGTCTCAGACGGTGGTCATAGGACCACAGGATACTGCAACCATCATAAATATGAGTCAGTTGCCAAGCATCTGAATTTTGATTACATGAGGACACAGATGTTGCAACAGTCGTAACTGTGAAAAACAGTCATAAGTCACATTTTCAGTGCTGTTGTAACTTTGAACGGTCACTAAATGAATTGTTGTAAGTTGAGGACTACCTGTAGTTAGAGGCAAATTGAGAATTCTTTCAAAGGCAGCATAAAAATAATTTTAAAAAACTTAAAAAATGTTTTAAAGTAAAGCTAAAAAAATTAAAACCTAGCCACAAAAAAGTATATTTTTCTAATTAACAAATCAGAAATCATTAACAATTCAAATACATCCTTCAAGAAGGAGCAACAGGTCTAAAAAATGGAATGTTATCTTCTTTCCAAAACTCTAGAAATGCAGAAATTAATCCTGGCCAATTACAGCATTATGCAGAACAAGAAAAAAAAAAGCAATAATTGGCAAGGGTGAAAGGTCCCAAATAAATATATTTGGTGGGTACAGTATCTTTTGATTTTTGGGGGTAAACCCAAATAAAAAAAAACCCATTGTTCCAGATCTCAGTTCTTAACAAGAACAGATATTGAGCAATTGGAGATTTGCATATTTTTCTTCCTTCAAAGGGAGTATATAATTGTTGTAAAGGATTTAGACATACTTAAGAATCTCATAAAGGGCCAGTTTTAACAAGAACTTTAAATGAAGTATGTCAAGCAAGCTGGTACAGAGACTAGCACACATTTCAAATAAAAATGCACTGAAGGAGATGATGGATAGTTCTTATGAACTTAGATTGTGCTACCTGTACAGAATTTTAATATTTATAGTGGCAAATCTGCAAACTACAAAGCAAAAGGACAGCAAGAACACAATTATCCTTGCTGCTACTAATGCAATCAAATCTAAGATTGCATTAGCAGTTTTATGGATCCAAACAGAGCCATGTTTGATTTGCTTCTTCCATGACAAAGATGATTGAAAACTAACTCCAAGGTATTTGAAGTCCTTGATTTGTTTTATAATAATGATGCTAATCATCACCCTATGATTACAATTTGCATGCCATTTAGAAAACAATACTACTTTGGTTTAGGGCAGATGACCAGTTTTTCCTTATTACAATATGCAGCAAAAGCAGGAATTTCCCAGTCTAAGACTAGAATTGCATAAAAATAACACTCTCATAATCTATTCTATCCAGTATCAAAATGTAGAAGTTTGTTTTAGAGAAATCTAGAATAATAGAATTAACACAGGAAAAGGGGACACTGAAAAGTCCCTGTGCCCTATCCTGTTTAAAATTGGATTAGCCATTAAGGATCACCAAAATGCCATTTCTGACCTACCTACATAAAATTGCTTCATGATTAGACAAATAATCAGAAGGCTATAGTATAAACTGCCAATTTGTCCACAATCTATCTCTAAAAATGGAATTAAAATCTACTTTTAACTCTATAAAGGTAGTTTAGCGGGTACTTTGAAACAACACAACACTATGGTAAAATGTTTACCATTAAATGGTGAAATTTAATTTCACTTTCTGGATCCACACTTTACTGAACAATCATTCAATCTTTTGTTAAAAACAACAATAGCTTCAGGAGGAGGACATGGACTGAAAACAGCAGTCTTTAGGCATCTATGTGCAGGTTTGTGCATCTTGGAATTCCAGTTCCTGTTCTAGCTGTATTTCAGTGTTTAACTTAACATTTCCCATTCTTTGCATTTACTGAGAATTGATCATAAACATTTAATTATCATATTTAATATTCAATGAAGACCTTAGTATAAATTGAAAACTTTCGCAGGGAAAGATTGTTTGTAATAGTTCAAAAGTATCTTCTTATTGGATAGTGTTAGCCCTTTAAGGTAGGCCAAACTAAGAAACTAATGCCTTATGAATCAGGACTATTTTTATTGCAACAGCTATAGCAACAAAATCTTGCAAAACTTAATGTGCTTCCCCTTTCCCTCACTTTGTTTTAGTGTGAAGTGGGGACTGTCTGAGATGTTTATTCAACCTAGGGTCAACTCTTCAATGAACCTGGCTGCAGCCATTTTTTTCATTCTAGGTTGCCACAAGGGGAGGGGAGAGATGGTATTTCTAGTAGTTTAAACATGAGCAACTCTTGTGGGAACCAAGGTCAGTCCCATGCCGGAGGGAAGAAGGAGGATCGTTAAGTCAGAAAGCCCGCCAAGGTGTTCTTTTGGGTAGCATGAATAGAAGGGTGGCAATTGTTACATTGTATTACTTTGATTCTTGGAGGGAAAGTTTAGATCTGGTTTTACTTTTGAATGTGCCGATATTATGTTAATAAACATGTTCTTTGAGGAACTTTCCTGCCTCGGAGTTCTGATTTATTTGATCTTATTGATCGGAACCTTGACACCTAGTTTATTGGAATGGGTTCAAGCTTTGCTTGTCTGCTCAATGCCTTGGTAGGAGTGTTTTGTCCTATCCTTTAAGGCCATTCCCTGTTACGTCTACATATAAACCAAGCTATATTGTGCTGGGAGATTAGTGGGCTTTCTTGATCATTTAGTTGGCCAATGTAAGAACAGACTATTGGAAGTGAAAATAAAATTGAAATCTAATTTGGTAATGGCCTTTTGTAACAAAATTGTGCAAGCTTTCAAATATTTCTGTGACTAAGTATGTAAGATAGGCAAGTTCAGAAAATATGTGACAAATATCATATTGCCATTGAGAATATTTACAATTTATATCTGAACTAAGTAAGAAGAAGTAAGAAATAACAGAAGTATAATTGGGTATAAAGTAATACTGTAGAGAAGCACAGTAAAAGTATTTTTCTCCAAATTATGTCATCTGAAAGGAAATATTCAATGAATAGTGATATTTTTAATGTCTACAAGCAATTATATTCTCACATAATATATAATTTGACTTTCAGTAGGGTTGTTATTTATCCAGAGTTATAATTATTAATGCTAACAATGAAGCCAGAATATTTAATAAATGTAATATTGTAATTCTACAATCTCTAACAATCAAGAACATTAGTGGAATATTATTGCATTTTTTCTACTCAAGTGGCTTGATGGCAGATAATCAGAATTGTACTAATATCACCAGAATAGTGAGATAATTTAAGGTATCTAAAACGGATCTGATTATATAATATGCACAAAAATCTAAAACTTGCTTTCCTAGAGAAAATGTACATGGAACGAAAAAGTATTAAGCTTAATTCTTCCTGAACCCAACATTTCTGCTCGTCTAAATTGTGTGAATTTCCTTTTTTTCCTGCTGTCATATTAAATTTGTGTTTCTCCCCAAACAACTGAACTAAGAGGGAAAAAAAGACATAAAATTTCATCTCCCCTTCTCGGAGTAAGTGAAACAGCTTTGTTCTAGATCAGGCATGTCAAACTCATGATGTCACGTGAGGTCGCGTGACGTGTCTGGACTTTTTCCCCATTGCCAGCAATGGGGTGGGCGCAGTTTCGGCGTGACACATCCGGCCTGTGGGCCGGCAGTTTGACATGCCTGTTCTAGATTTTGATTACAACATACTAACACATATAGGCCCATATCTGCCATACGTGAGGGAATCATTGCAGGGAATCATTGCAGTTAACGACTCCCTGTAATTCAAAAGATTCCAACTAAAGAATCAATCCCAATTATTAACTATTATTAGTACTAAGTGGTGGTATTATTTCTATTTTTAAACTTCAATCACAATGTATTATTCCAGAACATCTTGAAAACTTTGTACCTCTGTACAAACTTATAATAGACCTGTACCTCACCTACTCAGGTGCATATTACTTTGATGAAATTGACCAGGTCAATCCAACTTTCCCCCCTCATTTTTAATTGACTAACACCTAGCATAGATTGGGTTTCACATCCTGGCTTTCTATGTACCCCTTCAGGAATCAGACTCAGTGGTTAGGCAAATAATGTTAGAGAGAGGATTTGCTGCAACAAGTCCCAACAGTTAGGCAGCAAGAGATAATGGAGAAAAAGGTAAAAACAGGGAAGAAGGAATTACTTGCAGAGAAGTTGGCTGGGTGAAAGCGAATTCTAAGTCAAGCAGTCCAAGGATAAACTGAAGATTTACAATGCCAAGTCAAGAGAGATACAAAGTCTTAGTCAATTAACAAACTGGGGTTGTAAATAACTGCCACAAGTGCCAGAACATGATATCACAGCTCAACTTGCTTCTAGCAAGGGAAAACTCTTACTGTGAAGTTTAAATTTCCTTCCTGCTAAATGTGCATAGGTGTTCCCAATTCTTCCTTAAGCTCTATTGGTCAGTTCAATGACTTGCTGCTGGTTCACAAACTATACATTTCAGCTGGATACACAGATACCAGGAGGAATAGCTGGAGTAGGGGTTTGTGAATGCATGAAACAGTCTGTGTTGAAACTGAGTTTGATTCTGAGAGCATGACAATTGGCTTAGCAGTACTACAAAGCAATATAACATAGTGGGTAGCTGGAAATTAGCACAAAAATATGTTGCATTTCTGCACTGTAATATAATTAGCACAATATTTTTAGTCTATATTCAAATGGAGAATATACATTTGAAAAGTCAAAGATGTTCCCAAAAAAGGATGTTATCATAAATATTTCTGAAATAATTATACCTTATTATTATTAATATTAGCATATGGTGTTGTTACATTAGTCAGGAGACCACAATGCTATTGCAGAGTAGTAGTTTGGCTGCCAATTTACTAGCTCTGTTATAGGACACTCTTGTGTCCTATAGGTGAGCCACAGTAGGGCAAGCTAGTTTCACATCAAAAAGAAAGATAAGGGCTCTTCCTGCTCCCTACCCTCTACTGGAGCTGCCTTGCAAACAGGTGTCGCAAACAGGAAGGTTCAGAGCCAGCAGGAAGCTGACCACCTGCACAGAGCACAGCTTGTCTCATCACTGAAGTGGTAGCTATTTATCTACTCATATAGAATATGCTTTTGAACTGGTAGGTGGGCAAAAGCTGAGGCAAGTGACGAGAGCTCACCCTGCCATGCTGTGCTAGGACTCAAACCGCTGAAGCAGAGACCTTCTCCAATGTCATTAAGCCATGAGCCACTGAGCCTCTTAATTATACCTTGAAAAATATCCATGATCATGAAGCAGACAGAAATGATTGCGAAGTTAAGCAAGCTTTTAGCATTTCTTAAAGCCAGTGAACTGTTTCTATTTACTTTCCTGCCAAGGAATCTTTTCAGAATGCTAAGTACTTCAGTACTTTTTAAAAGTACTCAGTAGTACTACTAAGACTTTTCAGCTTTGCCATCCAAACTGAGATTTTATATTTGATATTAGAAAATTACAAAATATAAAGATTTAAAAATAGAAGTAGAATGACTGTGGCAAAAGGAAGAAAAGATAGTGCCAAGAGTAATAGGAGCATTGGATGCTATTCCAGAACATTTGGAGCATCTCTTGAACACCACTGGCATTTGACAAAATCATCATAAGTCAATTGCTTATGATTTTAATCTGGAACCAAAAAGATTCTAAGTTCTATACAGTATATCCTATCAGGAACATGGTAGGAAGCCACTTTGGGCAAATGAAATTAAGTTTTTTTTTCTAAA
This sequence comes from Azemiops feae, assembly GCA_023970755.1. NCBI lineage: Eukaryota > Metazoa > Chordata > Lepidosauria > Squamata > Viperidae > Azemiops > Azemiops feae. Next base: position 1,084,850 of record JALGBA010000038.1, read on the forward strand.
TTGTTCTCATATAACTGATATCAGTGATAATGTCAGCAGACTAATTTTAAGCCTTGCAACACCTCTAAAGTATCTAAAATTTTTCAGCTATATTTAAAACATTCCCACATATTTATTATATCTAATTCTGTATTAATATATACAATAAAAGTGCACATATATGCCATATCATTGATGTTTACATCACTTAGATATAAGGTGTTTTTTTTTAAGTGTACTGTTATATAGCTACTTATATAGCTACTGTCATTCCCTTCCCCCATGCTTTTAAATCACACTGTTCTTCTTCCTCTTGACTTAAGATTTTGCTATTCGCAAAGTTGATACATAATATAAAGGACAATTGGGGGGGGGGGGAAGTGATAAGGTCAACCTACATATATAGAGAACTGGGATAAGGAATCAATGAGTGACACACCAAAGTAGAGGAAGAAGTGCTTTCATGTTTACTTCTAAGGTAATTCCATTGGTTTCCATTTCTCCCAGCATACCTGTCTTTGAGATATCAATGAGAAATGGATGGTAAGGAATGGAGGATGAGACAATTTGAATACATCAGGAAGATTTTAAGAGAATATTCCCCCTGCCCTGTTTTCCTCTTCTCTTAGACTAGAATGTTGAATGTCACATTTATTGCCAAATTTTAGACATTTGATTTTGTAACAATTTATCAACATAAGTAGAAGAAACATTATTTGACCTTTAATAATAATACTGAAGCTTTAGCTAAAGAAATTAAAAAACATCAGCAATCTGATCTGATTTTTAAGCCTCATGTACATAGCTTACCTCAATAACTTAAAAGGACTAAAAGAATTCCTGATCAAAGGGCAAAAATACAGAAGTTTCCTTTTAATGGGCAGAAGACTAACAATACCTCATTGACAACAATAAATTTTTAAAGCAAACTACTCACAGTCCCAATACATCAGTCCCACTATTATCAGATATTCCCTGGAGAGCAGAGAAACATTAATTCCCCATGGAAGTGTATGAATGGAGATGAACATAAACTAACAGCTTTTGTCTAGCTCAAATATGCACACTACTTTTTATGATAGAAAATAATAAAATGGTTATTCATTTGCAGTAATCATAGGTAATATAGTAACACAGGGAAATATAACATTAAAAATTGTCAGCAGTGGGGCTGGCACACCACAAAGGAAGCATGAAACTCATGCTGTCATATCTGCCCCAACTTGGTCCTTTAGGAAAGAAAAAACCCCAACTCCATTTATAGTGAAAGGTATACTTTACTAAAAGCCAACTAGTTTACAGTACAGCAAAACCAGAACTGATGTTCGCATACCAAATTTTCCTGGTTAACATTCCCCATCCGGCGCCTCTCCCTTGCTGGTTCTTTATTGTCCAATTATATTTGAATAAATTGTTTTGGGAACTGTCCCTTGAATGGTGGGCTGGTTGGTGAGCCATTCCATTCCATTCCCAGGGCTTTGATCTTGAGATGGCATCTCGACTCCCTCCCCCCATAGTTCATGGCAGACTGGCAGCTAGCGAATGCAACGCTCAAGCATATGATAGTCCTGACACATACTACTGCAAAGACTTGCTGTGGCTTACCAGTGTAGCTGTCTGACAGTTGCAGAAAAGGAACCTAAAAATTGTAGGTTCCTGAGAGATGTAATTGGGAAGTGATAAGATAATGTCATGGTGGAAACTTCATTGCCTTTTGAGATATGAAGTGCTGAACATTCTTATGCAATAAAAAACAATGTGAGATATACTACTCATCTAGTCTTCAAGTACATTTTATGCAATAATTGCTCTTCAGAAATTTTTTAAAAATCTTCAAATAAATTTCAAGGAAGCTATTTTCTGATAACGTGGTTTCAAAATTGAATTGTCCTTTATATATTTTGGAGTATAGCTTCCATTATCTCTTACAATTTATCATGTTGACTGGGATGGTTTGGGGTTAAAGTAGAACACACCTGACAGGTGTTGTCCTGCCCTGAACATTTTCCAGAAGTTTTCATGGTATGTTTTTCCTAATGTGTCTTTCTAAATATGAATTCCAACCTAGCAGGAAAATGATGAGTAATATGAGTTATGGCATCATTTCACAAATGATGTGATTGTGCACTTGTGCCATGATATTTGAGAGAAGTATTTGATGCTTTTACGATGCATAGATTGTCATTTGTCACCCTTCAAATGCCCAGGGGATTATGAGAATTAATTCATGAAATGTAGAACTATTGTTCATACATTACCTGAGATCCAAACTTCTTTTGATAAAGAAAACTAGGCATTCTTCAAAGACTTCCTCTTGCAAGAAAAGAAAAATCAGGGTTTCCCTGCATTTAAGTGCAGCAACATTGCTAGTGAAATCTAAATTTCTTACCAACCAGAGCCTATTGTTAATACAGTTCTACCTCCCATCTCTTTTGTACACACCTACAATATGACAAATAGGGCATGCCAAATAGCTGTCTTATATTGCTGTCCACCAATCCTTAAGGCAGAAGTAAGCATGCAGGCAGAGTTTCTTTGATGGCCAAATTCTATTCTGCCACAGTAATGAGGCAGTAATGAGATGATTCAACCCAAGTCCCAAAATAGTCCAGCTAACATTGCTTAATGGAAGAATGTAGAATGAAGCAAACGTGAGCAATTGATAATGCATGAGTTTCATACTTGACTAGTGCTGCACAACGGCAGTGAATCTCACACTGTCGTTGCAGCTGCCAGCACTTGCAAGTAGCTGATGGTCAGGCAGGGAGTTTGAAACAGCATTTTCTCCAAATCAAAAAGAATATTAAAACAGTAAACCCACGTAATAACACTTGTTTGGGCAAAGGAAAAACCTGTAAAAATCTGTAAAACCTGTAACCAAATCTGCCCAAAGCTGGTCTTTTTCTTATTTAACTCTTCTTCTTCTTCTTCTTTTTAAATGCTAAACTTGTATTTAAAAGGAAGGCATTGAAATCCTGAAAGTGGATTTGAGAATGCAAGTCAGGCATTATGCAGGCATTTGCCTTTTCAGAAGCCAAGTATCCAGTCTTTCTGAAGCCCAAGTCAAAATGGCCATGGAAGACAGATGTGGAAGGGCATGAGGGCAGCAGCCTAGAAGGGCCAATAAGACTTAGCCAGATCTGACCCCTGACTATGGAAACAATCATATCATCCAAGCATCATGTCAGAAAAGGAGACATCAAATTAGAATAGTTTTAACACTTTAAGATGTTGGAGATACGTAAAAGCAATATACGAGAGCTTGGCTAATAATAAGTTTTTGTGATAATCCTTTACTTAGGATACTGTGAAGATGAGTCATAGACCAACTCTTATAATATCAATAGAAGCTTCAAAACAGTTCTCACTATTCACTTAATTTTATTCACATAACTGGATTTTGATGAAAATGTTTTAAATGTTATGCGTGGTTGGACAAAATGACACTGCTAAAGAGAAGGGAAACTAGATTTTCTTTCATACATACTAAGAATTACAAAACCCTGTTCTTCAGGGCAGGTGCTCAAGACATCATCTCTACAGCTACAGTTTGGTCCAAAAACAATTTCTGGTGAGAAATAAAGTATATGACTGAACTTGTAGAACTGGATGTCAACTGATAGAAGAATGTGAAAGAATCGATTGTCATTACTTCTATGATCAAATCTACTTTTAGTTAGTCAATAGTATAGGGTTTACTTCTTTTTCCATACTTCTTAGTAGCCAATAGTAATTAAAAATTACACTGAAAAAAAGCCAGAAAACAAAATGTTACCAAGGGATAGGTTAAATTGCTCATGTTAACATTATCATTGTTTTTTATTGTTTTATGGCTGGATATAAACAACAAATAGTTCCATTTGGACTGGGACAAGGCACGGAATCTGTAGTATTGCTAAGGTAAAAATTTTAATAGTCCCAGCAAATATGATCAATAGGAAGGAATGCTGGGTGAAATAGTTCATGAACATCTGGTTAGCTTTTCTACCACTGATCTAGAAATATTTTGAAGATATTTGAATCAACAAATAAAGAAAATAACAATACTTAGAAATCCATACTGTTTTACCATCTCTTGGTAGAAAATTATTGCTGAAACACATACACGTGCACACACACACACACACACAAACAAAACAAAAGATTCTACAAAACTATGAAACATAAAATGTGTAAAATTGCTGTATTTTGTCCATGCCACTACTATGTCATATAGAATTATTTCACCTGTCATTGTGCAAGAGGTTATGTGACCTAAATCTTTTTGAAATTATGAACTGGTGCTGAAGAAATTGAGGAATAAATGCAAGGGAGAAGAAAAGAATTGTACAGTAATTCCTCGAGTGAAAAGTAAATAATAGTCTTAAAGTGCCACCAAAATCTGAAGTGCATAACCTAGTACAATTATATCCAGTCATTGTCTCCCAGTGTTCAGCTTTTGATTCCAGAACAGTTCACCTGCTTCTGATTTAAAAGGATTTGCTATTAAAGGAAAGAAATTATGACTTTCATTGTTTTGCTCATGGAGATCACCAGTAATAAGTTAAGATTAAAGCCACATGGAACAAACAAAGCTAGTAAAGAAAATAACAAATAAGAAAACACAAATCATTAAAAAATAGCCATGTGTGATACATTTCAGGGAGTATAAAATCAATTTGTGAGCTATCAGAAATGATATATCTTTTATTGTAGGAAATGTTAACATATTCTGGCTTCTTAATATATGCAAACAGTTCAAATACATAACGTGAAATTGTAGGTGTACAAGTAGATCCATTAATCTACTCATAAATATCTTGAAATTGTTTCTCTGGTGAATATGCATGAAGTAAGAATAGATTCTCAAATGTGCTTCATAAAACTGCATGCTTACCTGTTTCCTCTTTAACCCCAATTTTTTGACAATTTTCAATAAATAAAATATTTCTAAGTTGTCAGACTTATCAATATCTTTTGTTCACAACTTGAAAAAAAAAGGAGGTTTAGGAAACTTAAAGTCTGATAATATATGGATGAATAACAAAACTATGTGAATAATTACTTAGGTTGTAGGGCTTAATATTGTTTAAAGTATTTTTGAGTCATTTGAAAAGTAGTTAAGAGAGAGAAAGTATGTTAATATAATGCTCATTTAGAAGTGGCCTTCAATTAATATGAAAACTATACAGACTGTGAAAATATAATTGGACTATATTTTAAATGATAAATGTAGACACAGCATAAAGAAGCAAAATTGAATAGTTAAGAAAAGCTTTTGAAAAACTAAGTAAACTTTTTTTGCTTTTAAGAGTCTACATTTAAACTCTAATAGTGGGTTATACAATATTGGGTCTTGTCAGTTCTTTTTATTCTGTTCTGATCAATAGAATAAAAGCCTTTGAAAAGTGGATTCATAGAGAATTATCTAAAATATCATGGCTTAATGTATATACAATGAGATACTTCTGCAAAGCAGAGGTAAAATATAATAATTATTAATACCATGAAGAAAAAAATGGAATATTTAAAATACATGATACTGAAAACCATAACTAATTAATTATAGAAAAGATTCAAGTAAAACACTTTACTAGCTGACAAAAAACTATATGCATACTTTAACAAAAATACAACTTCCTTGTACAATATAGTAATATCAAAAGAAGAAATAGCACTGATGATCACCAACCTCACTAAAAAGGCCCCAAGGTGATCTGGCAAGGTGGAGTGTCCTTGCTTTCCCAAAAGAGAATGAGTCATCTTAAATAGGGCTGCTGAACAACATGCCAGCAATGCAGTAAGAGCAGACAATACTGTAGTGTCAATATATCTATGGTTGGGGGGGAGGTATTTCCCTCTCATTTTATGTCACTTTGCTGTAGGTATTGCTTTTATTAATTCATCTCCCATTGCTTTTTGGTAAATAAAAAATGGCACCAAACAGAGGAAGCCATTTTTTTGGAAACTCCAGGTAAATATGTTAATTTCCTATTAATTCCAGAGCTCATTGAAGATTGTGGTAAAACTACTCATCATATTTGCTAGGAAAACCCAAGCACCAATTGAGAACCAACTGGATCCAAAAAGCAGATCACGAGTTAGCTGTTCCAAGGGAAGGACTAGATCCAGCATTTGTCTGCCTGAATGTCATGAGCCACTTTATCAACTGTGATGAACCACTGTTTGCACTATTAGCAAAATATTCTCACATCCACACATAGAACCCATACTGAAGTCCTTGAATGCTAATCTCATTCATAGTGACATCAGCAACTCTATTTCTGTTACATGAAAAATCTTAAAATAATTATTTTATACCAGCCATCAAGAGACACCCTTTAACTTTTTTTCTTATATTTTCTTTCTCTGCATACAATTTCTTTTTTCCCTCTTTACATTCTAATTTTAATTCTTCTTCAGTTTTTACCACAAGCCCTTTACTTTTCATTTCCTTTCTTCCACATCCATGTTCAGTCTACTAATTCCATTTACTACTTACAGTCTTTTAATTTCTACTTCATACATTTCCTATGTACATTGTGTCCCATCTCCACACATCTGTTTCCTGCATTTCCCAATATATACATGGTCATTAATCTGCTACTATGATGGGCTAGATAGGTTTTGTGTAAATGTCTTCCCTAAGAGAACTTGTATTTACTTTCATTAATTTACACTCTACTTTTCCTTCAAAACTTAAGGAAACATATATAAATTTCTCTTTAATTTAATCCCAGGACAACCTTCTGAAGTAGTTTCAGCGAAAAAAAAAAGATGATATGTCAAGGTCATATTGTGATTGAATGGATGGTTCAATCAATGATTTGTGGATGAATGAAGATCTGAAACGGTTTCTCTTTTCTCATAGAGACATTTTCTATACATTTATCTTGTGGCCTATCATTTCAAAGTTTCCAGGCAGATAAACAAATCTGCTCATATGGATCTTTTCCTGAAACCTGGAAAAACACATTTTATAGAGCATCAAAGATAAGCCCAACATTTTACAATGCAACTGATTTGAATAACTTTCAAGATAATAGCCCTTAGTGTAATATGTTGTGGTTTACATCATGAACCTAAAAATATTTTCACTAAAAGATTGTTTCCCACTCCTGAAGAGAAGTGATGGGTCTGAAGACCTTATGCATTACAAATGTATATGTTTTAAATTGTTAGCAAATTACCTGTGTTTTGTATTTATTCATTTCTGCCAACCTCAGCATTTACACCTTATAGCTGAATGCAGTCACTAAACTAACATTAAAATGAACAGTTAGGCTTCTCATATCAGGAGGCAATGCCTTTGAAAACATTAGGTAATTACAGGAAGTTGTTTGTTCACAAGCATCTATTTCATTTTTCTGAACTGAGCTAGTCTGATCATTTCCTAAATTCCTGCCCATTATAAATAAATAAATAAAAACATTGTGGTATGAAATTTACTAGAAAATGAACTTATTCTCCAAACAGGCTCTACAATAACAAAAGCATTATTTTAGTAATTTCCTAATCAAGAATCCAGAAAATGATACTATCTTAGGAAGGGGTAGAGGTCACTTTTAGTTATTAAATATGCAATGTTGTATGTTTACTTTGGCATGCTAAATGTGTTGTTGAAGGCAAAGAATAAAAGGAGTTATCAAAAAAGCAATGCTACTACAAGAAAAAGACAAACACTAGGAAGTCCCATACATGATGAATCTTTCTTTCTGAAGTTTTTCTGGGAATTTCTATTGGATGATTGCCCAGGAAGCATCATTGAAGACTTTATCTTTCTATAAGAAGGCCTGTAACACTGATTTTTAAAAAAAAACTGAAAGGGAACCCTTATTTACTGTATAAACGTAATAAAGCAAGCCACACTCCTTGTGATTCTAGTTTCTTTTGAAACTCATCTACTTTAAGCCAAAAAGTAAGAAAACAATTAAAACAAAGGTTCTTCAAGAAGAAATGTACTGTAAGTAATAAGGCATTTGAGTTGATTATAAATCTGCAAACAAAAACAATGGATTTATAGATCTTGTGCATCCTTAATTCTATTAATCGGTCTTTTAAAAGTGAAAGTTAATTCAGATACAAACCTCCATATTCTTATTATTCATTTTAGGCTCCAATTGTGTTGCTACACCACATACAGACAATAAAATAAAAAATACAGAAAGACATATATTCTCTGCCAAAATATGGCAGAGAAGAGCAACAAAGATGATAAAAGGTCTGGAAGCTAAATCATATGATGTATGGCTAAGAAAACTAAACTAGATATGTTTAGCCTAATGAAGAGAAAGCTTAGGGGAGATGTAACAACAGTCTTCTAGTACCTAAAGGGCTCTCACAGGGAAGAGGCATTAATTTATTTTTCATAGCACCTGAAGGCAGGACAAGAAGCAAAGAGGAGAAATCCATCAGAGGGACAACCAACCTGGAAATAAGGAGGAATTTCCTGACGGTGAGAACAATTAATCAATGGAACAGCTTGTCCCTCAGAGTTGAGGGTGCTCCATCACTGGAGGTTTTCAAGAAAAAATTGGATAACCATTTGTCTGAAACTGTATAAGGACTGAGCAGGGGTTGGACTAAAAGATCTCAAAGGTCCTTCCAGCCCTATGATTCTAAAATACTGTGTTCTATTTAATACAATAGTTTTTGCTTTATTACGTTTCTAATGTTGTGATGTATCTCCTAACATAAGATAGAAGAACTTGGAAACTGTCGTGTCTCTTCACTTTCTTGCCAGAGAAAAGACCTATTTTAATTGCAGACAAGTTCACAATTCTGTCTCTGAAAATAAGCCCTGGAGCTCTATCCTTTTCTCAACAGGAGAAGCAACTGTTTGGAAAAAAAATTTGGAAGTGAAAAGTATCGGAATGAGAAGAGACGAGCAATTTCTGTCTTTCACCAAACTAGCCCCAACTAGTTTGTGCTTCAAATTAATGAAAGAAAAGAAAAGGAGCACCGGACACTAAATAACACATGATTATTTGTAGTAAATACAATGTTCATACTTTCCTACAGAAATAATTGTACTGATTTCAGCTTTTAATTTTTTTTAAAAAAGAAATTGTTCTGTGGAAGGATATTTTAATTACCCTCAAAATCATTAAACTGTACAAAAACCTGTTAAAATTGATTGTTTTATATGGCAAAATAGCTTGGATCAATAGTCATTGTAGCTTCAGTTTGCTCATTCCCTCTGCTGAAAAAAAACATAAAAGGGGTTTATATGAGCAGTAAATATAAATAAAATTGCAGAGATTACATAGTATCTGAAGTGACACCAGAAATTTAGACAAGAATAATGACCAGTGCTGTTTATTAGCCTAGATTCAAATATATTAGAGTTATAACATTTTCAGTAATGAATACTATGAGTAAAGAAGTTACTTCAAAAGATATAAATAGTTAAGATATTGTCACTGCTACCATAATAGGACATTATTGTGATAGAAACCTTCAATTTTCATGACTTGCTAAATGGTATATTTATTTATTTTTTTAAAAAAATGATAGCCCAAAAGAGACCACTGAACTGAAGGCCAACTGCATCAAGGTGATTTCTGCAGATTACACATTGTTTTAATACATAAGTTATTGCTTTTAGTGTTGACAATGGTATAATACTGGGTCAGTGTAAAAGTTAAAAATGTGTCACTGAAGTTTTTTCCTCCTTTTTTAATTCATTTTATTTCAGATAAAACAAGTTTTTTTTTTTAAAGTCAAGATTGTTCTGAGGTAGCTGGTATCAATCTCTGCAAATATATCTTTCCTCACCTTCAGTTATAACTCATTTATATCATGCAATTTTATTACATGTATCAAGTACAAATTGAAGCTATAAATAGTTTGCTTAGACAGATGAGAGTTTTTGGATACAATTTTGGGTGGCATATACATACACACTAAAAACTTCCCCCCTTTTGAACAACTGTTGAACCTAATTTATAAATCTCTAAATTTCAGATAGGTGAAGAATGATCTGTTTTCAGTTAATTTGCATGGCTTTTTTTCACATTAAAATAGCTCCACTCATTATTATCTGACTTAAGCTGTGACCATTATCTATTCCACTTTTCTCTTTTTTGATTGAAAATGAATTGAAATTGCATATTCCATGCTCTGCTTTCTTCCAGTATAATAGACTGCATTTCATACCCACTATGTTAACTTTTAATTTTAGTGGAAAAAAATCATTAAAAATAATTACAACACTCAATAATTTTACTGCTGAATTTCAAAAGTGCAATATTGGGCTGTTGGAATATTGCAAATAGGTATTTGTTGTTCATTCCTTCACTCCATTTCCACTTGACTCCACTTAACTTAACTCAACTTGACTGGACTCCACTCCACCCCACTCATTGCTCAATATGTGGACTATAAACCTTAAAGCACTAGTGCTACATTCTTCAAGATAACCACTCACAATTTCTCTTAGCAAATGAACAAAAAGACTGAAAACCAGATCAGGAATGTGAGACCCCATGGGGATCAAATGTTATTTATTTCAATGCAAGGTCTTCCCACCTAAATCCTTGGCTTCTGAATAGATCCATCTTCAGTCCATATAGATAATTCATAATGTTCCCTTGATTCTGGTGTGGAAGTATAAACAAATAGAGTTGTACCCTTAATTATCTTGCATAGGAAGAACAAATAAATATGTACTTGCTATCTTATTCTGTTGCTTTTTAAATTCATTTAAATTTAAATTCAACTTACATTAAGGAAACATAAATATAAAGAAAGAAATCAAACCTAATTTCATCATAGCTGAGGCTAGAAAATTTGGTCTATTTGTAATATTTTTGTTAAAATACCCTTTATCTTTTAATTTTTATTTAAAAATAATTTAAAATATTATTTATATTTTAGAGATCAATTACATCACTATTAAGACATAAAGCATGCCAAATTCTTTAATTTACTCTTTCTTGTTGCCCTCTATATACACATAAATACAATAAATATAGATATAGCACAGATACATACACAAACGTTCAGGCAAATATTTTGACAGACCTTTGTATAATTGCTGGTGATATTTAAGTTTATTTTTAAAAATAAAATCACAATCCTTAACTAGTGAGATTTATTTTGCCATTATAGATGAATAATAAGAAACAATGAGGTTACCATAGTTCTTTCTGTTTTCACAATATCCCAAATACTGTTACTGGAAAATTTATCTTAATTTGATCTGGGGAATGATTGATCTGACAGCATACTTCGATTCAATATTCTTTTCCCCAAAACAATTTTTCATGAGATCAACCATGGTCCATCCACACTGAGTTTGGAATTGTGGAATTGTGGAATTGTGTAGTGGTGGGGTACTAACAATTATGAACACACACATGAACACATTCCTAATGCATGGAATATTACAAAGTAAGTAAAAGGCAAGATCCTGTACTTAGAATGTCAACAATCTCTTTCTTTATAATTATATAGTGTAATTCCAGTAAAGTAAATAATAAAGAATGGATAATTTGATAGGGTGAAAACACCTTTTTGGAGTTAGTGTTTTATATCTGATGTTTCAATCTGCTGCAATCCAGATGTGTTGGAACTGCAGTTTCAAAACTCCCATTAAAGATGAGATAATGGTGAAGTTGGTTAAATAGCTTGTGTGCCTATACTAATGCATCTGGAAGTTTGATTATAGAATCAAAAGAGCTGTGGTAGCGCAATGGTTAGAGTGCAGTACTGCAGTCTACTTCTATGACTGCCAGCTGCCAGCAGTTTGGCAGTTTGATTCTCACAAGGTCAGAGTTGACTCAGCCTTCCATCCTCCTGAGGTCGGTAAAATGAGGACCCAGATTGTTGGGGGCAATTATGCTGACTCTGTAAACGGCTTAGAGAGAGCTGTAAAGTACTGTGAACTGGTATATAAATCTAAGTGCTATTGCTATGGTGAAAGGCTTCTTTAAGGATTTTTAAAATGTGGAATTGTGAAAGTCAGCCATTAAAATTTGAATTCTATTACAAAGTTTTAATAAAGTTGTGATCAATTAGAACTTCTAATATCCTAGCTGCTTTGAGTAGGAACAATCTGTTCTGGTTTTGACTTGCTTGTGCACTTACTGTTACAACAACATGTCAGATTATATGCTCGCTTTAGAGAATACTTTAATAACGATTCAACTCTAGGATTACCTTGCCATTTTCTAAGTTCAATGGCACACAATTGTGTAGTGTAGCTGTTGCTTTCCTCCAATTTGTGTATTTCACAATGTGCCTAACCCAACATCAATGTCTTTTTCTTGTTATTCTATTCATGACACTTTGATAAGTGCTTTAGCATCATGCTTTCATAAATCAAAAAACTGTACCAAAGTTATAACTAATGTGCATTAATATTTTCAAATGTATCAGGAGAGAAATAACATGCTTGTAGACCTTTAATCCTGTTTCAGAAATGGGCATACTAAAAGGTATATTGGCATTTGTATCTATCATTATGTGTAGCTTTGTTTCCTTATTTGATGGATGTTTGGGAAAAATTTAGGTATTCATGTAAATAATACATAAATCCATTTCTTTAAAAATGAACATGGCAAATATTGCAAATCTATACATATAGTATAATATTTTAAAAAAGTGAAATACAGGAAGTCCTCCTCATATATTTGCTTGAACTGAGAGGATTATGAAGTGGGCAGAGGATGGAGTGATATATCTTGCCCTAGCTACTTCTCTTTTCGGTCTCCACTCTGAGAGGTAGAAGGTCTGAAGCAGATCTTCGATGAAAATTACTCTTCACAATATCTGAGCTTATCCCAAAGGTGCTTTTTCATGAGGCACCTGAACTTTCTTTTTTCTCTATGAAGATTCTCATCCAAGAAGCTTCTTCAGTGCTGACTGGATGGTGGGAATGGATGGAGAAAGAGGAAAAAAAAGCCCAGTTGCCTCATGAAAAAGCACCTTTGGGACAACCATGAACTGGATGACGGAGAGACTCCATAGACATGATCTGAGCTTGCTTTATTAGGATCCCAGATTGTGCATTTATATTTATGTTCCTACAGGTGGGAATATCTCTCAACTAAATCTGTGACAATCCAGGAACTGATGATGTGGACACTATAAGGTGTTCTTTTCTACTCAGTTTGAAATGTTTACATGACCATACAAATGTCTGTTAGCAAAAACCCTTGTAGGTGTAGGGAGTGGGTTATCTAAATTGTACATGCAAAGATTCCTGGAGGACAACTCAAAAAAAGAAAGAAAGAAAGAAAGAAAGAAAGAAAGAAAGAAAGAAAGAAAGAAAGAAAGAAAGAAAGAAAGAAAGAAAGAAAGAAAGAAAGAAAGAAAGAAAGAAAGAAAGAAAGAAAGAATTTTCAAAATATTTTTATTTTCACTCACTCACTCACTGCTTTAAATACCATCTTCCTGAAGCTTCAATTTTCCCAGGTTAAAGATAAAAGAAGTGAGTACATCAGAAACAGAGCTTGGTATCCTGACATTTCAAGTGTAGCATACTATCAAATACTCTTTCATGCTTTTGCTCAGGGAAGCCAGCTTACTTCACCAAAGGTTTCCTTTGATATTTTCAGCAGATCTCAAACAAGATTTCTTCCAACTCAGGTTCTTGAAAAGTTTAAGCAGCCTAGCAGCCAGATCATTCTGAGTAGATTATCTTCAACAACAACAAAAACAACAACAACAACAACAACAAACCCCTGCTCAGGCAGGAAACCCTATACCATTTCGGACAAATGGCTGTCCAGTCTCTTCTTAAAAACTTCCAGTGTTGGAGCATTCACCGCTTCTGGAGGCAGGTTGTTCCACTGGTTAATTGTTCTAACTGTCAGGAAGTTTCTCCTTAGTTCTAGGTTGCTTCTCTCCTTGATTAGTTTCCATCCGTTGCTTCTTGTCCTGCCTTCCGGCACTTTGGAGAATAGCTTGACTCCCTTTGTGGCAGCCCCTGAGATACTGGAACACTGCTATCATGTCCCCCCTCGTCCTTCTCTTCATTAAACTAGACATACCCAATTCCAGCAGCCGTTCCTTATATGTTTTAGCCTCCAGACCACTAATCATCTTTGTTGCTCTTCTCTGTACTCTTTCTAGAGTCTCAACATCTTTTTTACATCGTGGTGACCAAAACTGGATGCAGTATTCCTTACCAAGGCATTGTAAAGTGGTATTAATACTTCACGTGATCTTGATTCTATCCCTGTTAATGCAGCCTAACATTGTGTTGGCTTTTTTGGCAGCTGCAGCACACTGCTGGCTCATATCTAAGTGATTGTCCACTAGGACTCTGAGATCCCTCTCACAGTTGCTACTATTGAGCAAGGTACCACCTATACTATACCTGTACATTTGGTTTTTCTTGCCTAAATGTAGAACTTTGCTTTTTTCACCGTTGAATTTCATTTTGTTAGATAGCGCCCAGTGTTCCAGTTTGTTCAGATCCTTCTGTATCTTGAGCCTATCTTCTGGAGTGTTGGCTATTCCCATCTATCCCCTCGTCCAAATCGTTGATGAAGATGTTGAAGAACACTGGGCCTAGAACAGAGCCCTGGGGCATCCCACTACACACTAGTTACATCTCTAATTCTTACTTGGGATATAATTAGAGGGATCTTGGAGGGAACTTGGAGTTCTTGTGGACAACCACTTAAATATGAGCCAACAGGGGACATGATAGCACTGTTCCAATATTTGAGGGGTTCCTACAAAGATGAGGGGGTCAAACTATTTTCCAAAGCACCAATAGACAAGACAAGAAACAATGGTTGGAAACTAACCAAGGAGAGAAGCAACCTAGAACTAAGGAAACATTCCTAATGGTGAGGACAATTAACCAATACAATAACTTGCTTTCAGAAGTTGTGGGTGCTCCATCACTGAAGGCTTTAAAAAAAAAAGACTGGACAACCATTTGTTTGAAATGCAACTTGGCCATTTTGCTTGTCATCCAATGATGCTTTCAGTGTTCTAGACTAGACTAGACTAGACTAGAAGACCTTTGAGGTCCCTTCCAACTCTATGATTATATGTTCTATGTTCTATGTACTGGCTACAGTGCTGGCATCCTGCTTCCTATGCAGCAGTTGGTCTCTGTCCTCTGTGACTATTAATTCACCTCTGGGAGCTTCTAAGTTTCCAACTGATTGATAGTTTCCTTACATCTAAACATCTATAGGATCCTTTATCTACAGAATAAATTAACTAACTAAAGTAATATTTTAGCACAGAAAAATTTAGAGTCAGCTATAGGTTATAACATTGCATCAGGTCTTAATTTTTTTCTTTAAAAAGTTCTGTGCTGTTATTACATGAAATAGGAATTCATAAGTTATATTTTAACTTGTCTCCATATTTAATACTGCACAGTAGCAAGAATCTTTTGAGTTTACTGCAGAATATCTATTAATGAATTTGCTATGACAATAAAGTGAAATAAATAAAGGGAGAAAAGTCTTTCTCTCATGCATCGGTACCGTCATATAATAGAGTTTATCAAGAAACAGGATCAAAGATAGCATTATACTGAAAAAGAAGTTGCATACATTGTTTGAAGCAGGGTTGATTTTTTTTAGGATATCCTTCAACTAAGATCATCAGGATTTAAGCTGAATCAGCTCCAATTTCAGTGGGTAGAGTTTCGGTATGAATTTATTTATAAGTGACTCAATGGACACAGAAGGTAAAATATTCTATAACATTGAACACATCATTGGATGACAAGCAAAACGGCCAAGTTGCATTTCTAGACATAGATGTGCTGCAGAAGCCTGCATTCGGTGGCACACTTTTTACAAGTATTGAATATTAAAATAAGGGGAAAGTAAATAATTTATTCAGTGAAAAATTGCCTTCAATTTTTAATCTTATCTTCCTTTGATAAGTATGATGATTTAGAAATTGTCACTCTTTTAAGGTTACTTAAAAGTCACTATTTCATACATTGAAAACCTGCAGTATGCTTTCTTTGGCATCAGAACAAGGGATAGGAACACTTACATAGTTATTTTGAGAGTATCATGCAGTTATTAACTTCTTACATAAAATGACTATCAACATTTTAAAACTTGAGGTAGTCATCTGTCATATTACTCTCTTACTTTCATTTTCTTATGTAAATGTAAGAAAATAACACTTAATTTTTAGTGAATCTATGAAGGAAACTAATTTCCTTGAAATCTGAAACATCTGCTCAAAATACAACAGTCACAAACTACTTTATGGACTCAGAGCTCCTTTTGAATAACATATAACAACATTTAGTACTAGCCCAACAGGTCATACCTGAATTTGGACTTTCCTTAAAAGTGCAAAGTATTAATCCACTTCTGAGATACCTGAGATACTAGCTGAAATCCTTTAAACTAAAAAAAATACCCTATTAATTTTTATAGATATTTGTTATCAATAAATCAGTTTGACAGACATATGTTAAGAAATGGGTGGAAGAAAGAACTAGTGGTTCCTATATTGTCTAGACAATAGGAGAGTTTCTTAATTTCTATAGCAAGAGTATTAATGGACCTCGTATTACAATTTACAGTATATAACAAAAAGTAACATTTAGAATTTATTGACTTCATTAGATTTGCACAGAAATGGGCTATCAAAAATGGTATTTTGTTGGAGATGTAATAAGAATAATGCTTCTTTAAGACATGTTTAACAAGTTTCAGGAAAAAAGTAGTGGTTTACATAAAGATGTGAGAAAAAACCCTAAACTTTTCAGTGGATAGTAAATGTAAGGACCTGCCCCAACTGTCCCTCTCAGGAAAGCACAACTCTTGATGCCATGTGATTAATCAAAAGAACTTTTACTGAGAAGTAGTGGTTGCAGTAAAATCAAGTGGAATCTAACATTCCTGCGCAAAGCAACAAACTAGTTTTCCCACATTGAAACCCAACCCCCCTGACCAGTCCACCGGCAGCCAATATAGTGCCGCAAGGTTGTTTTGAGAACACTGAAACACAGGACAGATAATTGTTCATTTTTCAGGGCACAGCGACCTTAGTATCAGGCTGGAACTGGCTGGGAAGGAGTTTGTTCCATCTATGAAGACCATCTCCTTCCCTAATTCCCAAGCATCTATAGCATTACAGCAAAAGCGAAAGTATGCAAAGAATGCTTCCCCCGAGAGGCCTCCTCTCCCCTCCACCAGAATGGCAGGGCACCTGAAAAAGGGGACCTGATAATAATAATTTGAACTATATAACTAGTATATGGAATTTGATAACTGAACAATAGACATAGATTCTCCATGACCTTACAATGGCTAAAAGACTGATTGGAAAGATAAAATAATGATTCCATATATTTACTGGATTGAAGACCTGAGTGTACTTGCCACTTTTGAATGCCTAAACAAACATTTCTTGCACTCAGGCATTCTTATGTTATGCATTACCCATATCATCACATTCTTACTATTTATTATATTTTAAACTTCTGTTTCCCTTACAGTATTATTCAATGTTGCTTCCCATTTTTATCCCACCCAAGGACTCTGTGAGATAAGCTAAAGAAATATCATACAATATCCTTAGAGTACTTTCTCTCTAACCAACACCATTGTAATCTCTTACAGCCTCTAAGAAATTGAGAGAATTTCAATGAGGAGAAATTTTCATTGAATTTTATACCACTGAGCAACATATATAGAGTTGTACTACATGTTGCTCTAATATTCTCTAAAATTAGCCTTAAATAATTAGTTATGAACCAGTCCTTAATGATTAGAAGAACAGCCAGGATATGCTAAAATCTTTAAACTGTGATATATTTATTGTCATAGAACATTAGAAGAAATTCTATCACTAGAATAATTTAAGCCTGCTCTGAAAAAAGAATTGAATGCTTTGGGGTAAATAACATATTGCACTTGTGTACTATTTCCACATGGCCCTTCTCATTTATTAATCTCTAAATTAACTTAAACATGAGTATTAGAAAAATGCTTCCTATCTTCATGGGTAGTCATGTTCAATTATTTTGGGGGTAATGTTGCACCAACTAGTCTATATATTTATTGAATTTAACTTTGCCACACAGCAGGAAATAGTGGTACTGCAGATATAAAGTTTTAACAGTACTGAAGCCTTCAGAAGCATTCAGATTAAAAAAAAAATTCTCCAGCACTTTTTATGACTCCTTTCCACTCACCTCTTATGTTACAATGTTTGTTGCTTAACAGGTCACCCAGAAACAAGATTTAAGAGTATTTTCTCCCTTGAGAAATGTAATTAATTACTCTTGCTTCCCCCAAAGGATTTCACTTTCAGATCATTTATTTTCTAGTGTCACTGATGAGCTGACTGGGAAAATGAAGCACTTGAGTTTAATTACCAGTTAAAATTGCAGCTTTGTGAGCAGGTACTTCATCTTCTACACTTTTTATAATTATACCTTCTTATGATATAATATGGAGTTGTATCTCCTTTATTTCATAATATAACAATATGTTACTAACACTTTCCTGATGAAAAAAACATATATGATTATGTAATTAATTAAGGGTAGCCGTAAGCATTCTGCTTAGGGTGAATTTGAGGCTTCCACATATGCTTTCAATGGTTTTCGATAACACATTGTATTAGAGAATGTTAAAGTCTGGAAAATGCTACAGACTGAAAAGCAGCAAGTCAATTTATTATTTCCCTGTGGAGCATTAAGCTTTTGTTTGGCTATTTTAAAGACCTGACAGTCAATCCCAAATTGCAAAATAAATGAAATATTATTCATGAATCTATGTTGTGAAATAAAGGGTGGCATTTAATGTCAAGGATTTTTGTTATTAAGACTTTAAGTTAGTTGATTGTTTTTCTTTATAATAAGCATATTTAAAACTGATTTTAAATACTGAAAAAGAACAAGAACTAGTTAGAGGTATACATTGGAAAATGGAAACATTGGGCTTAGAAATATATGTTAACTTATTTTGTTTTTTTCTTTTATCTATAAATGTGCTTCTGTAGTCTGCACCTGTGCTGAAAAAAAAAGTAGTTTTGTAGTAGTTATAGAAAGTAAAAAAGAAAAAAAAATGTAAGGATTAATGCAAATACAAATTATTATTTAGGAGAACACAGTTCATCTGAATATGGAGCAGAAATCAGGTAGACTATATTTAGCTATTGTCATCAACTTTGTTTTCTCTTCTGACAAGGATTTGCCAACAGTGAGTGCATAAATGGGTAGAGTTCTCTTTTGCTAAAAAAGAAAGTAAAAATTATATTTATGTTTAACTGAAGAAATAGAGTTGGATAAATTCTGTTGATTAATACTTGTTCAATACAAAGCATTATATATGTTCTACTGTACATACCTGCGAGGTTCAAAACAATGACTTGACTTAGGGGTAACTAAGCAATTTGGAATTAAAAAACACAAAATGATGGGAAAATATTCCAGAACAACTGATTTAAGCTGTGTGAACATTAACCATATAAAAAGTGCTACATGTAGGAATACACCTAGAGTGATCCACAGTAGGGCAAAGGAACAAGACTGATTACAGACTGATGAAGTCTGTAATTACCCAGGAAAAAAGGATTTTGGTCAAAGTGAATACAGTGCTATGATGTCAGATAAGTGTGTGATAAATATTAAAAAGGCAGAGTATATGATAGGGATTATAGTATAATAAAATTGCTAACAAAATATATCAAAATGCCACATTTTAATTCTCTATAACTTTGATTGCTGTTGCTCAAAAGGATAGATTTTGATTGGATGAATTCATGGAGCACAGGTCTATTGAAAACTCAGTTTCTGGGTTGGGTAAAGCAGACAAGATAACATACCATGTCTCAAACTCCTCCTTGCAAGCATGAGAGACACCTGTTTAGCTACTGTAAGGAGCAAAATGCTATATTAAAATTGGCCTTGCCTGACCCAAGAGAGTTCTTACATTCCTATGAACTAGTTAAAAAGGTGCACGAATAGAGGCTTTGCTGTCAGTGTTCCATTATCTGAAGACAGTTTCAAGGAAATGGCAAAATGTCAATCAAAGGAAAGAACTGTTTAAACTCTAGAACAGTGGTTCTTAACCTTTTTGAACGAATCGCCCCCTTGAGCCAATGAGGAAGTTGTCATCGCCCCCCCTCCCCCAACATGCTCCAGGCGGCGGCCTACTGGCAGCACGAGAGGCTCCAGCGTTGTTCCTGGTGGGAAGCGGATCGTTGCCCCTGTTCCAACCGAGGACGCCGGCAGCGCGGGAAAATGTTTGGCGATGCAGCCGACAGGGGGGCGTTCTGCGGATGCCCCGTGGCCCGCGGCTTGAGCCCGGGGATGCCGGTGGCGTGAGGGGAGGCTTGGCGATGCAGCCGACGGGCAAAGCATTCTGCAGATGCCCTGTGGCCCGCGGCTTGAGCCCGGGGATGCCGGCGGCGCGAGGGGAGGCTTGGCGACGCATCCGACGGGCGGGGCGTTCTGCAGATGCCCCGTGGCCCGCTTCATCGCCAAGCCTCCCCTCGTGCTGCCGGCATCCCCGGGCTCAAGCCGCGGGCCACGGGGCATCTGCAGAACGCCCCGCCCGTCGGATGCGTCGCCAAGCCTCCCCTCGCGCTGCCGGCATCCCCGGGCTCAAGTCGCGGGGCATCCGCGGAACGCCCCCCATCAGCTGCATCGCCAAGCCTCCCCTCGCGCTGCCGGCATCCCCGGGCTCAAGTTGCGGGGCATCCGCGGAACGCCCCCCGTCAGCTGCATCTCCAAGCCTCCCCTCGTGCTGCCGGCATCCCCGGGCTCAAGCCGCGGGGCATCTGCAGAATGCCCCGCCCATCGGCTGCATCGCCAAGCCTCCCCTCGCGCTGCCGGCATCCCCAGGCTCAAGCCGTGGGCCGCGGGGCATCTGCAGAATGCCCCGCCCATTGGCTGCATCGCCAAGCCTCCCCTCGCACTGCCGGCATCCCCAGGCTCAAGTCGCGGAACGCCCCCCTGTCGGCTGCATCGCCAAACATTCTCATGTGCCGCCGGCGTCCTCGGTCGGAACCGGGGCAACGATCCGCTTCCCGCCAGGACCAACGCTGGAGCCTCCCGTGCCGCCGGTAAGCCGCTGCCTGGAGCATGCTTCCCCCCCTTCCCGTGAATGTCGAGCCCATGGGGGCTTGACAGTGTGGCCGGCTCGGCTGCCCAGGGAGCGGCCCGGGGACGGCCCCCTCTCCCCCCCCATATTCTGCTCACCTCACCTTCACCGACAAAGCAGTCGGGACTCCGGCGCACCTTCCCGGTCAGCTGGGCCAATGGTCCCGCTGGCTGGGGATCGCAGGGGCTGCTCTCCCTTGGGGCCGCGGCTTGCAGGAGGGCTGGCCACGTGCACCTCGGACAGGGCCAGCCAGGGAAAGGGACTTCGTGGCCGCGCTGCTCCCAGGGGGCGGGGCACCCGGGCGCAGGGCCAATCAGGAGCC
The DNA here is from genome assembly GCA_023970755.1 of Azemiops feae. Lineage (NCBI taxonomy): Eukaryota > Metazoa > Chordata > Lepidosauria > Squamata > Viperidae > Azemiops > Azemiops feae. The sequence continues at coordinate 1,106,189 of JALGBA010000038.1, forward strand.
CTGCATGAGAGAGAGAGAGAGACAGAGAGGGGAAGCGCAAGTGCCTCTCTCTGTCTCTGTCTCTCTCTGCAAATGGCGGAGAAGGCTCGGAGCCGCAGGGGAAGACTGAAAAGTGTCCCCAAAATGTCTCGCTCCATCGCCCCCATATCACCCCCTTTTCGTTCCTTCGCCCCCACGTCGCCCCTTTTCGTTCCATCGCCCCCCTGAAAAATGAAATCGCCCCCTGGGGGGCGATATCGCCCAGGTTAAGAACCACTGCTCTAGAAGATAAGTTATAAACCAGGGAAAAAACGTTATTGGAAGCTGAGGAAGAAAGAGGGTTAGACAGCTTTGTGGTAAAGAGTTATGTTCCTCTAGGCAACGGAAGGTAAAACAGTATAGAAAGGGTTCAGGCTGGAATTAGTTTTATGGTTCTTTATTTTTTCTGTTTAGAATAATTCGGAGCTATTCCCATTTTGCCATGCTCTCTATATAAGCATGAGAAATCTAAGGAAAAATATAGGAGTACCTCAAATTTATGACAAGCCTTCATTTTAAGGGGAAAAAAGAATTGTGATATTTCCCAATTTCACTATGCTGGTGAAATAACATTTTACCAGTTTACTTCATACTAGTACTATTGGAAAAATAGGGTTTGTGCTTCTTTTGCTAACATTTTTATAAGACATTCTTAAATTCATTTTATATACTGTTTGCACGTTACTCATGTGTATTTCTCTACTCATATCAAAGAATCCTTTAGGTAAAACACACTTCAGAAAAGGAATAAAGTAAAAGTATCAGGGTAGACTACAGATTGTCTATGTCCCACTTTAAGTCCATACTTCCCTCTCACTTGGTATGTTTCCACTTAGACCAGAGGTCCCCAACCTTTTGGGCACCAGGGACCGGTTATGTGGAGAGAGTTTTTTCCACAGACCAGAGGGGGCGTGGTTTTGTGTTCTGCCTGCATCCTGCAGATGGGGCTTTGCTTGTTTGTGCGGCCCGGTTGCTGGCATGCCGCGACCCGGTACTGGTCCACGGACCGGGGGTTGGGGACCCCTGACTAAGACGGTGCCATATCAATTAGCATATTGTACAAATGTATATCACACTTTGCAAAAGTATTTATTCTATATAAAATAATAGTCTGCCCATTTAGTTGTGTGTATGTGTGCGTCCGTGTGTATACATTCAAAATTTACTGAAGTTTTTACTGAAGTTAAAAGAATAAATTTAATAAATTTTATGTTTTTTCCCAAAGCTATCTGCTCCATCTCCTATATATGACAGAACTAGGCCTGGCAAGCCAGTTTTGTGCTCAAAACATAAAATAAGATGAGATGATTGGTGCTTAACAGTTTCGATGACAAGTCATTCTTGTCTCTAACACATATATATCCAGGTTAAAATATTTCAAAACTTAACAGAAATCTTCAAACTAAATTATTTGTTTCCTATTTATTCAGAGTGATAACTTAGTATTTTCAATACCAATAGAAACTAAATGATCACAACTGAGAAGAAACAGAGACCAGATCCTTCATTTCATGAGGAGAGGCTGCACTTCACTGACCTATATAGCTGAACAATCACACATGACTCTTAATTTTGTCCCTCCAGATTTTTACAGGTTTAGTTTACATCCTTTATTTAACTTTAAAAAATAAAATAAAATTGTGGATTCTGACGTACATTTAGCCATAAAATTCTTGCTTTTATTTGAGTTTGCATACCATAAGAACTGAGACAATGTAGTGTATTAGTTTTAGTCTATAGCGTAGTATGTGACTTATTCAACAATGTGTAAAACATGCTAATTTAGTACAATATATGAACCCAACCATCTTATTGAAATGATAATCTTCCCTTTTATACCATTCTACATCACTTGAAGAGACAGTGATAGCTTCCCTTGACATAGCATGAAATAGGCACTAACCCCTCAGACACATGTTTTTTGATGGCTAGGAATTATGTTTCTATTGTAATTATAGATAACAGGTAATTACTAATCCTGAACAGGTGGGAAAGATATTATAAAGTTTATGCATATTTCAATTCTTTTAGAATCTTTCTCTATGGGACCTCCTTTTGTTAGCCTTTCTCTGTTTCTGCTCCTGAAGGCAGTTTCATGTTTACATTAAATTGCTGATCTCTTGCTAAGTTTCAGTTCTCATCCCACAATAGTTCTTTGAAAAGTTGATAAAATGCAATAAATAAATAATAACTGTGAAACTCCTGTTTTCTTAATAGTGAACATGCTAATCAATTTCACTCATTGGATTAGTGTAGTCATAATGATACTGATTACATACATTCTTTTTTCACCAACATTTTATGTGAACTTACTGAGAAAATGCTATACATGATATGAACCTGTTTTGGAACTTGCTGCTGATAAATTGTGATTACAATTTTTTTGCTAAGCTAGACATAAAACAGTCATGAAAACATATTAAAGATATTAAAAGATAGCTATCATAGATTATTGGTGAATTAAAACAGTGAACAAAGTATATTGAGGAAAGTTTGAAAAAGGATTATCATAGGAAAAGACACATTAGTTCAGCCAGATGAAGTTGATAAAAGGACAAGAAGAAATTATTTGAAAATGTAGCAATTAGACAGCTCTACTTTGGATAACCATGAATATGGATAATTGTAGCTATTAGGCTACCAGAAATCATAAAAAGATAGGCTTTGATGTGGCATATTTTAATGTCAAGCTTCCTTTATTTTTCAGGATACATTTAAAGTTGGCAGAATGAACAAGAATAAGTGAATGCATACAATATGTCTTAAATAGGAGTGCTCCACTATTAACTTCTTTCTGTACATTATAAATGCATGCATATGTATATTGGATGCTTTTCTATGACTGGAAATGACTTGCCATTGTCTTCTTCTTCCCAGGACTGAAAGGGAATCACAGTCTAGTCAACCAGCTGGCTTTGCCTCCTGATTTCCTGCCTGGTATCTTTATGTAATACACTAGCTGATACTACATACCACTACACCAAACTGGCTTTATAAGCATACATAAAACAGATTGCATGGAAATCCTGGCTATAAAAAATTGCATGTAACAAATGGAAAAAAACCTGAAACCATAAGGGTTTCTTTTTTTCTTTCCTGAGTGATAAATCCCTTTAAAAAATGCCAGTGATTTGTTGATATGATAATGGTGGCTCAGATTTGCATAATGATTATTTTGGCCACCCTCCAAGGAGGAAAATAGTTTTAGATGATCTATAGATTTGTGGCATTTGTATTCTTGAGCTGAAATTATCACATTAGCAATCCTTGGATTGTAGTCCCAAAAGTGGAATTGGTAGAAAATTTCCAACAAAATGAGTTATTATTCCAATCACTAAACTTATCTTGTACATTAAAGCAATTCATTCCCCATTAAACATTCTCTGGAATATGTGGTAAACATAAAGTAGAATTTTCTGTTGTATTTATCTCATTTTAAGATCAAAGAAATTAATTTTGCATTTAAGGTTATGTTCCACTGGTTTAAAAAAACATCATTCATGGTCATTATTCCAACTTAGTAATAGTATGGAAAGTACTATTCTACAAGATACAGAAAAGGAGTAAGAAAAAGTGAGGAAATCTTGCTTCTACAACATTCAATCAAGGCTTCACAATTCAATCAAAACCCCAATCCTCATCATCTCTGTGATAAAAATAATACTCTCATTAATGTATGTGAATATTAGAAATAGAGAACAAAAATATATATATTAAGGGTGTGTCTGTGTGTATGTGTGTGTGCTTGTATAACACATCCACACCAACAAATCTATATAAAGCTATTTATTAGCTCCTTTCTGTCCTCCAAATATTGAGGGGAGCCAAGAATATATTGATCTATATCAAACAATACTGGTTTTTTTAACTGAAACATCCATGGCTTACTATCTGACTAATTGCACATCTATCTATCTATCTATCTATCTATCTATCTATCTATCTATCTATCTATCTATCTATCTATCTATCTATCTATCTATCTATCTATCTATCTATCTATCTATCTATCCATCATCATCATCATTATATTTCTATCTGTATATATGTGTATGCATATATACATACATAAATATTATACATACATACAGTATATAGAATAGAATAGAATAGAATAGAATAGAATAGAATAGAATAGAATAGAATAGAATCTGGAAGGGACCTTGGAGGTCTTCTAGACCAGCCCCCTGCTCAAGCAGGAGAACCTATACCATCTCAGACAGGTGATTGTCTAGTCTCTTCTTAAAAATCTCCAGTGATGGAGCGCCTATGATTTCTGGAATCAAGCTGTTCCACTGGTTGATTGTCCTCACTGTCAGGAAGTTTCTCCTTAATTCCAGGTAGCTTCTCTCTTTCATCAGTTTCCAACCATTGTTTCTCGTTCTTCCCTCTAGTGCTCTGGTGAACAACGTGACCCCCTCTTCCATGTGGCAGCCCCTCAAATACTGGAATACTGCTATCATGTCTCCCCTATTTCTTCTTTTCTTTAGACTAGCTAAACCCAAGTCCCACAGCCATTCTTCGTATGTTTTAGTCTCCAGGCCTTTGATCATCTTAGTTCTTCTCTGAATTTTTTCCAAACTCTCAACATCTTTTTTGTGATATGGTGACCAAAATTGGCTGTAGTATTCCAGGTGCAGTCTTACTAGAGTTTTATAAAGTGGTACTAATACTTCGCATGATCTTGATTCTATGCCTCTGTTTATACAACCCAGGATTGTATTAGCTTTTTTGGTTGCTGCTGCACACTGCTGGCTCATGGTCAAGTGATCGTCCACTAGGACTCCAAGGTCCCTCTCGCCCAATCTGTACTTGTATCTTTGATTTTTTCTGCCTAAATGTAAAACTTTGCTTTTCTCCACATTAAAACTCATTTTGTTGGATAGGGCCCATTATTCAAGTTTGTCTAGAACTTTTTGGATCCTGAGTTTGTTTTCTGGGATGTTGGCTACTCCTGTCAGTTTGGTGTGATCTGCAAATTTGATGAGTTCCCCTTCAATTCCCTCATCTAAGTCATTTATGAAGATATTGAAGAGTACTGGGCCTAAGACGGAACCTTGTGGTATCCCACTGCTTACTTCTCTCCATGTGGATGTAGTGCCATTGAGAACTACTCGTTGAGTATGGTTTGTCAGCCAGCTACAGATCCATCTGGTGGTGATGTTATCTATTCCACCTTTTTCTAGCTTACCAAGGAGTAGGTTGTGGTCTACTTTATCAAATGCCTTACTGAAATCTAAGTATACTACGTCCACAGCATTTCGCTGGTCTACTAGTTTAGCCACTTTATCAAAGAATGAAATAAGATTGGTTTGGCATGATCTGTTTTAACAAACCCATGCTGCCTAATGGTTATGACTTTGTTTGCTTCTAGTTGTTTGCAGATCTATTTTTTTGATTATCTTTTCTAGGATCTTCCCAGGTATTGATGTTAAACTGATTAGTCTGTAGTTTCCTGGATCAATTTCCCCCCCTATCTTGAAGATGGGAACCATATCAGCCCTTTTCCAATCCTCAGATACTTCCCAGGTGTTCCAGGATTTATGAAAGATGTGGTGCAATTGTTCTGAGATAACATCTGCCAGCTTTTTCAGAACTCTGGGATGTAATCTGTTTGGTCCTGGTGATTTATATTCATCAAAGTCAGATAGATGTTCTCTTACCATTTTCTTGCTTATTTTAATTTTTGTTTCTAGTATGTCTTTTGCAGTGGTTTTTTGGTATGTTGGGCTATAGTTTCTTTTTGTGTGAAGACTGATGCAAAGTAAGAGTTAAGCAACTCTGTTTTCTCCCTGTTGCCTGTTATTACCTTGCCACCTTCTCTCTTTAGTGGGCCTACAGTTTCCTTGACTTTTTTCTTGTTATTAATATGTTGGAAGAAACTTTTTTTATTATCCTTGATTTCTGTTGCAAGTCTTTGTTCGTTCTGAGCCTTTGCTTTCCTGACTTCATCTTTGCATGTTCTGGCTGTCTGCTGATAATCGGCCTTAGGTATGTGCCCCTCTTTCCATTTTTTGTATTTGTCCTTTTTGTCTTTCAGTTTGTCAGAGAGATCTTTGTGCAGCCATACTGGTTTCTTTTGAATTTCTTGTTTTTCTTTCTCAGTGGTATTGTGGTGGTCTAGGCTTTTATGATTGCATTTTTCAGGGTTTCCCACGCTTCTTCGGTTGCTTTCCCCTTTAGGATTTTCATCCATGGGATCTTTTCTAGGTTTTCTCTGAGGTTGTTAAAGTCAGCTCTTTTGAAGTTTAACACACTGGTTGGATTGTTTTCTATTGCTAGTGTTTGCATTATATTAAATTCCAGTATGACGTGGTCATTTTCACCCAAGTTTCCGGCAACTTCAACTCCCTCTATCACTTCTTTTCTATTAGTAAGAATTAAATTCAGTATAGCTTTACGTCTAGTTCCCTCTCCACCTTTTGGGTGACAAAGTTGTCAGCTAGGTTGGTTAGGAATCTGTTTGATCTCCCGCTCACTGCAGAATTTGTCTCCCAGTTGATATCTGGATAGTTGAAGTCTCCTATTACTATGCCATATTGACCCATATACATTCTGGAGAGATTTTATCTTTGATCATGTGCATTTCTGTAGATATGTAGTGTTCTCTTACATATAGTGCAACTCCCCTTCCTCTTTTTGTAGACCTGTTTCTTTTGAATAATTTGTATTCATCCATAAGTCCATTCCATTCATGGGTTTTGTCCCACCAGGTTTCTGTTATGCCAACTATGTCATACCCTCCCTCATGTACTATTGCTTCTAGTTCACCCTGTTTGTTCCCCAAGCTTTGAGCATTTGTATATAAGCATTGAAGACTTTTATGCCTGGGTATGTTTCCTGCATCTTCTGATTGTTGTTTGAGTTTTTCTTTTTTTCTCATCACTGCCTACCTCATTGTTTGATTAGTTTTTTGGGGATTTGTGATTGGTTTTGGGTTCTAGAGATTCTAGAGATTGGTCACCCTCCCCCCTCAGTTTTAGTTTAAAGCCCTCCTGATGAGTTGGGCCAGTCTTTTTCCAAGTACATTTTTGCCTGTTTTCGTGAGGTGCAACCCATCCCTTGCCAAGAGTCCTTCGCATAGGAAATGCAGTCCGTGATCCAGGAAACCAAAGTTTTCTTGGCGACACCAACCCTTTAGCCAATGGTTTATTTCTAAAATTCCTTTTCCCCTCAATGGGTGTTGGCCTTTCGTTGGGAGTACTGATGAGAACACTACTTGTGCTCCTAGCTTCTTAACTTTATTGCCTAGGTGTTTGTAATCTCTCACTATTGTACTCATGTTGTTTGTTGTGTCATTCGTCTCAATGTGGTGGAGGGGAAAGGGGTAGTAATCTGTAGGCCTAATTATTTTGGTTAGGTTCTCAGCCACATCTTTGATTTTTGCTCCAGGGAGACAACATACCTCCCTGGATTGTATGTCTGGTCTGCAGATGGATGATTCTGTTCCTTTGAGGATAGAATCTCCTATTACCAACACTCGCCTTCCTTTTTGGGGGGCTGTAGTCTGGGGTGCTTTTCTGTTTATCTCAGGTGTGTTTGTTGATGTGGCTTTTTAAAGGGATATTTGAAGTGACTGTTTTAGGGATATTTGAAGTTTTTCTTTGCTTTTCTTTTTCTCTGCATGTTTTCTTTGAGGGGGAGGTTGTGGGTCTGCATGTTTCCATCTAGGGGGAGAAATCGATTGCTCAGTTTTAATGGGGCTGCTTCTGGTTGGGTAGGATTGGGCAGAAGAGGTTTGTTTGTTGTATGCTGTTTCTTTCTTTGAGTATTGTGTTTCCTTCTGTGTGTGACATACCTCCATTTGGCTTCCTCCAAAGGTTTATCAGTAGGGTCAAATCCTCTGGAAGTTATTTGTTCATTATTTGGTTCGGTTTGGGTGGACCTTTCTTTCATACATTGGGGTTTGGCTAGAGTTGCCTCTAAGTTCCTAACCTTTTCCTGTAGTAGTTCACATAATTTGCATCTAATGCATGTATAGTTTGGATGTTCTTTGGGCATGAGCGCATACATGGAACATGTATTGCATACCACAACAGTATCAGTCACCTGTTCCATGAGTTTGTTATTTGAAAATCCCTCTTTTTGGTTGGTGGATGTGCTTTGCTGTTAGCCTTGTTTCTAGCTTCTCTGTTTTGGGTAATTATGCCTATTTTTCTATCCTTTTTTCTGCCTGTTTGTGCTACCTTGTTATTTAAATAACCTTCTTACTATTGTGTTAGTTTTATTTATCCTTTTCTTCCCTCTATTGTTTTTTTTTAAAGTTTTTGAGCTCCAATTCCTTTTTGTTTTTTACTGGGGGTCTTCCCTCCCTTCCTATTGGGACCTCAAACTTAATTGTTGCCTTCACTTCTGTTGCTCGCTGCTCTGCCTCTTGTTTTCTCTGTTGGCTCCGTCTTCAGTGCTCGTCTCTGCTCTGGTCAGGCCTCCGTTCAGCTTTCCAGTTGGCTCAGCTGCTCTGTCTGGTCTGCTCCTCTCAGCCGGCCTCTCAGCTTGAGAAATCCGAGAGGTCTCTGGCTCAAAGCCTCTCTTTTGCTGCTGCTGCTGCTGCATTTCTCCCCCTCCTCCTCAGGTTTTGCGGCCTCCAATTCCTCACAGTGGAGGGATTGCTGTAGGCCAGTGATGGCGAACCAAACTGCAACCAAAACTCACTTATTTATCACCGGGGGCTGGGTGGGCATGGTTCACTGGGTGGGCATGGCTGCGGTGCTCATGGCAGACTGGGTGGGCATGGCCAGGGTGGGTGTGGCCACCTCAGTGTTACTCGTGGTAGGGGCCGGGCAGGGTTGGGGGAGTTCCAGGGGGTCTCTGGCAGGTGGGATGGCCAGGAGAACCAGTTGTTACATTATTTGAAACCCACCACTGGTCGCTTCCAAAGGCCATGTGCTCGCTCGCTGCCCACCGTCTCTTCCAAAGGCCGCTCACTCACTCTCCTGCCAAAACCTGCTCCTTTTATAGGTTCCTTTCTCCCCACCTAGCTCTCGCAGCTGTTCCCGGACTCTGCGCATGTGGAGAGGTGGAGGGGAGTAGCCCGACCCCACGTCCCTCTATCTGGGGCAACAGCACGCGTGCCCACAGAGAGGGCTCTGAGTGCCACTTCTGGCATGCGTGCCATAGGTTCACCACCACTGCTGTAGGCCTTTTGTCCTCTGCCAGGCCAGGCTACCAGGAAGCAGGGGAGGGGGCTGCTGGTCTCATTGGGGAGGGGACCCTGATCCAGTCCTCCACCTGGGGAGGGCTGCGGGGCTGGAAGGAGGCAGGGAGAGGGCTGTGGGAGTCAGGCTGTCTCTGCTTTGCTGAGCCCTGGGTCGGGCTGCCTGGCTGCCCCCTTGAGCTGGGCTCCCAGCTCAAGGGGGCAGCCAGGCAGCCTGACCCAGGGGTGTGATTGGGGTGTGGGCCTAGGAAATTGCTGAATAAATGCTGTGACTCACTGGTTCGCTGCTTCCAACGGTCTCCCTCCTTGTCTGCCATTCAGATGCTGGTTTGTTGCTCTCAGTTATCGTTTTTTCCAGCATTGGGCTGCTTAGCTGTGCTCTGGAGCTGGCTCTCTCATTCTCTGTTGCCAGCTGCCTTTGACTCCATGTGCAGCCATTCATTCTTTGACTCCACATGCAGCCATGCGCTCCTGTTTGCTGGTGTTTTCCTCCTTACTCCAGTTTCTTCTTTTCCTTTATCCTTTCTATCTTCCTTATCTAACTTTCTGCTTCTTTTTCCTCCCTTTTCCCCTCTCCTAGTACCTTCCTACTTAGTTTGGTTACTTCTCTCCCCGTGATCCGATACTGCTTCCTACGCTGCCACCATCTTGCATCCAATTGTTCACATATATATGAACAGTTGAGGAAAAGTGACAAAGAAAATCATTTGTTCCACCCACAATGTCAGTTGCTTGTCAGTACTAGTTATAGTTAATTCAATTTTTAATAAGAATATTGGAACTCAGGGTCCTTGTATATTCCTGTCATATATCTCATGAAAACTATTTTCTTTGTCAGTCCACAGATTTTGTTACTGAGTTTCAAACCTGAGATTTTATATAAAACACACACACAAACACACAGTCACACACATATGTATCAATTAGTTTGAACATCCAAGGACAATGTTCTGTTTCTTCTCTAAATTTGCTTCTCTACTTTCCACTTTCATTGCCAACCTAGATTTCATTGGATCCATTTGTATCCAACTCTCATATTTTTCTAGTACCAACTTCCAGTTGAGATCATAGTCTTTTTCACTTTATTTCCTACTTACAGCTTGTACTATTTTGAATTAATGTTCTGATTCGCAGTGTCTTGGCATACAATCAGGAACTATTTTCTTCTCTGTAAAACAATGGTTTCTTTCCCCTGTTTTTATTTGCGATTAATAGGAGGTTAAATTGTTAAACTTTGGCATTTATTTCAGGGAATTGTTTATCATTGTAGGTTTGTTATAAGCTAAAATATGCTACATTCCAAATATTAACATTATTAATTTATAAATCTTTCAAATCAGTTCCTGTCTATAGGTGATCACATGTAAGAAGGCATGGGGAACTTCTGGTAATTTTCTAGATCTTATCTCCAATATGAAAACTTAATTTCATGATAATATATTTTGCTATGTTGGTACAATTGCAGCAATTGTTATGAAAAAAGTATTACAAAATATGTTTTCTCTATCATAAAAATCACTATAGCTTATTGCTGCTATTTCATTAATATGCTCATAATGATGCCCTAGCTGTAATTGGATAACTGGAAGGAATCATATGGATGATTCCATGAAGTCACCAGAAGTTGAATTTGACTCAAAGGAGACTTCAGGACTCCATAAAACAGATCTTACTGTTTAGTCTCTTTCTGCTTACTTAGCGTCCATTTCCTTGTGCCTTCCTTTCTTGTTTTCTTGGTTACCATTTTTACATTATAACATCTCTTATTATTATTTTTAAAGTGCTATGTACAAAGTTGGCTTTTAAAAAAATATTATGTATATTTTAGGTAAGTAACTAAATTCATTAAAATGTTTATAGTACAAGCTTGTTCAAAGAGAGGATAACAGATTACATGACCTGCCAGGACAGAAGCTTAGTTTTAGATTGGGATCAATCAAATACACAAGAAATAGCTGTTGTATACAACCATAAAGACTTTACTAGTCTACACTAGTAAACAATATACATCTAATAACAGCATACATCTAACAATATACATCTAATAACAGCATACATCTAACCCTTTTTTCATTACAAATATTCTGCATTTAGTAACCACTGTGACATTTGATTTATTAGTATGTTAAAAACGCTGCTGTGAAATATTGCCTTATGTTTAGCAGCTCCAAACAGTTGCTGTCTAGAAATGACAACACTTACTTACTTTGGCAATTGATTTTGTTTCTTCTTTGATGTGAAAATGTAGTTATAAATAAATCTGTTGAAGAATGATGCCATTCTTGCTAAGTTGCATTCCTTCAGTTTACGAAAGCAAGCTAACTGAAATAGACCAGGATTTTTGTTTTTCCAAGAAAAACCTTGAGCATTAAGCCAAAATCATAAATATAATGGGAAAGGATTAACTTTAGATCTCATGTCAGTAGCAATATGAAGTCAGTGGATGCACTGCTACATCAATCTACAGTCTAATAAATTACTGGCCTTATTGATTATGGATGTCTATAGATCTAAGGAGCTAGTTTTCAGTTACATGTTTAAAACGCTATCTGGTGGATTGTCCCTTTCCCCTGGTTGTAAAAACAAACAAAACAACTTTTTACTTTCTTCAAGAGACAATGTAATATTTGTTTCATGTGGTTATTCAGTCTATAATTGCTTTTTTCCTTCTTTTTAATCATCTAACACTGTAATGGGAAATATGTCCTGGCTCCACTCATTTGAGAGCTTGGGAGAAATTTTCTCTAACAAATGTTAAATGTTATTTATTCCTTCATTCCTCCTGTTCTATTCAGTTTGTCTTCTACTATCTCAGTATTTGAACTTATTCCTCTCTGTTTCAGTGGAAATTGAAGGTATAACATGGAAATTATTTAGCAAATTCATTGTGAAAGTGTGTCATAATAATTTGGAGATAAAATGAATTTTTTATTTACCCATTTCTAATGAATGCATATCCCTTGGTTCAAGGAAGGATAGAGAATGATGATTGTTAAATAACATTAGAATGTTTGCCTTAAATGTAACCTTGTCACTCCTACACAATAGTGAATGGGTATCTCCAGTGACCTTGGGCCAGTCACTCTCTCTTAGCCCTAGAAGCTTCTATATCAGGCCAAGAAAACTGCAGGGAAGGAATCAAAAATGCACAAAGGCACACACACAGACAAAGAGTAATCCAATAGGCATGAGGAAATATTTCTCAGCGTTCTCTTGTGATATACGTATATCATACTAAAGCAGACAGTAGAAAATAACTGTGTGATATCTTTCTATTCAAAAATAAACTATGTGCAATCACAATACTTATAATTCTAATTTGTTTAAGCATTGCAATGGACCTTTAGATGAACATATGTTTTATATTTGCTCACTATAAGATGCAAGGATACATATATGAATTGTTTGGATGAAGGTGTTTATATATGAAAGGAATTGTAGTGGTATATCTCAATACTAATAAAATCTGATCCCAACTTCAATAGTAATATTTTGTAACATTAAAAAGCAAGAAATAAAAATAAAATTCTACCACATCTTAAGAACATATTTTTCACAGCAACCACATACTGACATACTGTGTCAATTTTAAATGTCAAGGATTTTATGTGCACTTCTTGGAAAAAGACATTACTTTCAAGTGTTTCTATAGCATATCTTTTAATTTTTTTCTAAAAAGTGGTTCATTAATCCATAGTGACCTTTGCTCTTCCTCATATACTGAACTCCTGGTGAATTTAAATCATTTTTTATCTTTCAACCATCTCAAAATTATTTTACACTTTTCAATTTTATGTATAAAAAGTCTCCAAACCAAACTTGATTTGTGGTAACTTTATAGATGTGTCCATGTTGCACATTTGTTAAACTTCTCTGCCTAGAAGTCTAATATTTCTGGTGGTTTTCTATCCAAGTAGAAACCAGCTCTGACCTGGAGTATTTTCTCAAGGACAACCAAGATTGGTTAGTTGGGTTGTTGCCATTTAGTTGAGTTAGAATATCTATCTGTCTGTCTGCCTGTCTATCTGTCCATCTTCCATTTACCATGTCAGATTCTCAGAGACTGCCTGGTCAAGTCACTGCAATTTACTTAGCAATGTTTTTCATAAGTGCCATTGCCTCATTCCTGGGCTGAGAGAAAGTGATTGGCCCAAGGTCAGCCAGCTGGCTTTATGCTTGAGACAGGACTATGACCAGCTCAATCAAAGGTGATTAACTTCTGCATGCCAGAAAGATGGGACTATGACAGTCAGAGCACCTTCAGAGTGGCCTCTTTGGAGATCTTAACATGCAGAGGAGTTTTTCACCTAGTTAGACCCTTCCAGTCATGTAGTTGTATCCAGTAATGGTAAGCAATGAAGATCTTTCTGCACATGTCTCATATGTTCCTTGTATTTTGTTGTGATTAGCAGTTTTGCAGCCACATTTTGCACCAGCTGCAAAACCTGGAATCTTTTCAAGAGTATCTCAATAATGGTATTCTTTAGGTTTGAAGTTTCCTAAATAATAGTTGAAACTGTGGTTACATGGGGAACATGAATCTTGATGGCAGGGATGAATTAAGTCTTTTTTTAAAAAAAAAAACCTTTCATTCTTTTTACTTGATAAAATGGCACAGTCCAACTTTGTTTTGGTTATGTGTATATCACAAAATAATAGGTGAGGAAAAAAGGTAAAAGGATGTAACAACAATTTTTTTTTACCAAAAAGAAAAGGGACATTATAAAAGGAATACAATTAAAACAGGTAATGTTGACTGATCATATGGTTGAAATCCAATGACAACTGGATAACTGCACAGTACAGATTTCAAACATTCAAGGATCAGAGTCCAAATTACTGTGTACAGACTAGACAAAAGAGAAGAAACCTCTTCTATTTCTACTCTATTTGTACCAATTCAATTTTTAAATCCATTTTATTCAGACTTTGTGCCAAAACTATATGCTATTTTGTGCACTATTCACTGCTTAATTTGGTATTGGTCCAAATTAAATTTCTGTCACTGAGTCTGCGGACAGAAACAAAAGAAGTTACTTTGCTGTCATGTTTTGCTCCTAGCTGCAGGCTTTTATGTGTTGTGATGTAATGTAATTTAAATTAGTACTTAATTCATGAGCACTTTCCTGCTGAACAGTCAAGTGGGTTTTAAATTATATATATGAACATATGTGCATAATGATAAAACTATTTTGTAACTGCTAATTGTCCGAGGTCAGTAGAATTGCCTAAATTTCATGTTAAATGTTAACAGAAATATATGGAATAAATAATAAAAGAACAACAGAAGTCTGGTTCAAGAATTTTTTTTACTAAATAAGCTGTTTCAACAGTATGGGGAGTTAAATCTATTCTTAATTATTTTGTTTTTTTTAATTAAGAAGTAAATAACCATATTAAAATGAATGCTTTCTCTTGTCATATTAGCTTGCTCTATGAGATACAATTAGTTCAGGCCATGGCTGAATTACAGAACTCATTTTCTCAATGAGAAGGCAAGCTTTTTTAAAATGTGTAATATTTGATATTTATTGTCAACAAAGCAATGAGTTTAGTGCATCCGCCCAAAGAATCTGTTTTCTATATTTCATTACTGTAGAATCACAGATTTCACAGTAAAGTCTAATCAAAACAGTTTATACTAAGAAATAGTCTGTAACAGAGATGGTCTGGAAGTTCTGTAGATCTGAGAAAATTATATCATACCAATGCACTTTGTGTGGAATTGCTTTTGAAAGTAGCTTGGATGCTCCAGCGGTCTAGAATGCCATACAGTAGCTGATGCAACAGACTCTGAACTGGTTATGTAGCTCTTTCAACAACGTTGCTACCAAGATAAACTCAAGTTGCATTAGGTGGCTTAGACTTACATATCAGATGCAACATCTTATATATCAGTCTTGGAGGAATGCCCTTTTGATTATGCTTCATTAGCCATGAATTTGCTTTTGCTCACCTGAGAGAGTACATCTCTGTATTAAAGAATGATATACACACTGACTGTAGAGCTTCACTCTTGTTCAGATAAGACCCCTGGAACAACTGTAAACTTTCAAGCCCAGTTGAAAATACATTTGTTCATCTAGGCCAGGGGTGTCAAACTGCTGGCCCGCGGGCCAGATGCATCACGCGGAAGCTGCACCCACCCCATTGCCGGCAATGGCAAAACCGTCCCGATACATTGCGCGACGTCACGTGACATCGCGAGTTTGACATGTCTGATCTAGGTGTTTAACAGAAGACATACTGTGCTTTTTTTTTTTTTTTGCCTTCTCTTATTCTTGTCTTGGTTTTAAAAATTCTGTGGTTTGTTTGTTTATTAACTTTTTATTATTTCAATGTGTTTATTTACAAGTATTTTTATACCGTTCAGTGTAACAAGATTCCTGGATATTTACAAAAAACCCTAAAATTAGGTAAATAAAACTGCATAAAATAAGTCATTTCTCTAGCCAATGGACAAAATTACATTTCTTGGGAGTAAGTTTAATAAATAAGTTACGTTAGGATCATACCAAGAAAATGGATTCTAAACAGAATCAGATCTTTTATCTAACTGGAAAACTTTTACTTTTTTATTCTTGTATTTTTGTAAGTGCCTCTTAATAATATATCTATTTTCTGGTTGCTTTTTTAGTAGGAAAGGCAAATGAGGCATAATTGCATCTAGAACATGGTTCCTTGGTAGTAATTTGCTCTGAATTAAATTAAACAAATAAGTGAATCATACTTAATATCTGGGGAGAGGAGGGATGAAGAACATAATTTGTTTATGCTCATTGATTCTGGCATCTCCTGAGACGATTAGGAAAACATCATCTGAAAGCTTGGTGAAAAGCTGTCAACTGGAGATGAAAAGTTACATGGATAGTCTATTTCCTATCTTGGGTTAAATATTAAAAGTTTCAAAACAAACATTGGTAATAGGCAGAATTTTAGTTATTTTGTTAAAGTAATCTTTTCCCGTTTCCCGCTTTTTTCTTTATCACAGTTTCTAAACAGATTATATTTTTTCAGATAAGATGCACATTTTTTAAAAAAAAAATCATATGTTTAGAAAACTTTGGATACTCCTATTTGTTAATGGAGAGCTTCATATGTTCTTGCAGGAAAACACTATTTTATTGCACCTATTGTTTCTGCACTTTTAGAAAACAATATATGGACACCTACCAAAGTGAGGAAAAAGTAAAAATATGATATAATATTTCCATAAATACTCATATGAGCCAGAGTAATCAGAAGCAAGAAATGCCCACTTCAATGGCTCATAAACATGAATCCATACTGATATTAAAATTCAGTTGAATATTGATAACTTCACTCTGAGCATACATGATGCATAGTCCAACTTTTCCTTTTAGTGTTGAAAATGCATTCATAAACTTAATTAGTTTTAACAACATGCTAGATCAATTTTTGTTTGGAGGAATAAACAAAAAATTATGACTAATATATTTAACCTAAATTATCTTGTTTCATATGCAGAGGACAAAAAGAAGACAGTATGGAAAAGTCCATATTTTATTTAATTAAATGTAAGTTGATTTTAGGATCAGAAATAGTGTACAGGGAGCATAATAAAAATAAAATGCAATATCAATAGCACTAAATGTTTGCTTTAATGAGGTAATTCAAAATTCAAATTTCTTTCCTGAAAGTGGAAAGAAGTGAGTGGGTGGGAATAATTCCTGTTGGATTCCATTCCATATCTTGGAGCAATGTAGGAATATTTTTTTTATTAAAGGTCTATAGCTACAGTGTATTATTATGTAACTTTAGTTTTCTTTCTTATGTACTGATTTTCCACATTTGGCATATAAAATAACTTATATGTTTTTCTACATATGAAATATGTACATATTATTTTATTTTAAATAAAATATTTATTTATTTATTTTATTTATTCTACAAATAGTAGAATACTATCTGTGCCATTTTGCATTTCTAGTATTTTAGCTGGAACAAATATGGAAAATAACTCCCCAACAGCAGAACTGTAGATAATGTTGGTGATATAAAATTGCCACCTAAATGTATTTATTTAGAAATAAGAAAATTCATAGATCATAGATCATGGACTACTACAATGTATTTGAATGTAGGACTCAATACAATATCCGTCAATAACAAGCAAGAAGCTCTTTAGATTATTAAGAAAGGATTTTAAATTTCAATTACCATAATTAACTGTATCAAATAAATACTGTTATTAGTAATTACAGATGTAAGTATGGCTTTTTCATACTTCTTAATTCATAAATTCAAGTGGAAGATAATACAGTTAAATATTAATAATTATTAATCCATTTTCTAGGTGGTCTGTTTCCTTAGAATATTTTATATAGGTTATATAACAGCATTTTATGGGTAAAGTGGCATTATGCATACATAAAAATTTCATATCTGTAAAATGGAGTTAAGTGTGAATAAATTATATGCAACAGTGATAAATATATGTGGCTCAGGACTGAACTGTTGGGTCTTTATTCCATTGCTTGAAGTTGCACTTCAAGAGGAAATGGAAGCTCAGGGAAACCCAATTTCTGGGACATCATAATAACGAACCTGTGTGTTTTCACTGTGTTGTGAAGAAACTTTTCACCTTCATTTTCACCATTTGCTTTTGTCATCTTTTATTCTTGATAAAACAACTCATCTTTTTCCAATAGACCATTTTTTGGTCAAGTGTCACACAGTACTTAGGTCAACACAGTAAATGACCAAACTTTTGACCCTGAGAGTCAAAAATTCAAACATGGTGCATTACTTAAAATGCTCTGTTATTATAAGTGCTCACTCCTTTCATTCCACAAACCACAGCAACATCTCACTACATGAAATGAAAGAACAGGTACTAAAGAAAATGTCAAAGTTTGGGGGCCTCAGTACTGCTATATTTTGCAGCTTATAGTATTGGGGGCATAACTTTTCATCCAGGTTTTGTATACATTTTATGAAATGCACAGCTTAGAAAAACATGTATTGATTCAATTGATTCCCAGAGCTACAAAGCCATTTTTCCTGCTGAGGAAATGTGTATACATTTGCAAAATACAATTGCTCACAATTGAACTATAGAAGGTCATTTTTTAATTGTGAATGGATCTATTAAAAAATAATATACTTTCTTGAGAGAACATTTGATAATATTCAAACTAATGTAATCTAGATAAATGAGACCTCCAACTAAAGGTCTACATCTCTGGGTAGGTGAACCCTCATTTTTTGCACATTCAACATTTTTTTATTTATTTGTTTGTTTGTTTGTTTGTTTATTTTCCACCTAAAACAACTGTGGGTGACTTTAACTTAGATAAAATATGCAGGACTGAAGAATGGTGACAGTTCAAATCTCTTGAGTTTGTATAAGTAAAACTAGACCAAAATGAAAACAAAAATCCAGGGGACTTTGTTTGCAGTTAGAGACTGATAATATAAGCCAGTGGGAAATTTGCTGAGGTTTCATTATTCACTCCTCCCGTCAAGCTTTTTAGTGATCTATCTAAATATTTCTCGGATGAAATGAAAAAAAGGGAAGAACAAAAATTAATATTCACACATATCTGATGTATATGTGTGAATGACTGGATCTATTATATATACTTATGTCATTTTAAGCTGAGCAACTGATGTAATAAGTGTCCAGCCCTGATCTATAATCTTGATTTCAGAAATGAAATTCATTCTCCACATAACCAATTATTATAAAAAAAATTGCAATGAAACTCATAAGATTGCCTCTTAGACACATTTACTTTCCTCTTGCCTTTTTGGTGCTGCAGTTCTCACTGCAGTGTTGGTTTAAATAATGTTAATAATATTCATTATGATGTTAGTTAAATAGTAGACAAAAGCTCCCATATTAGAAGTACACTGAACTAGTTACTTGAACAAATAACTATACAACAAATCTGTGTTATGTCAGATTTCACTAGGCACATATCTAAAACACTGAATAATGACATTCTGATTAGAAAATTTCAATAGTAACTCAAAAGGTCTAGCTCTGCTCTTTCATGCAATCTATTATTATAATGGTTGGTTGCACAGTCAGGGAGATGTTTAGATTGGATCTGGCATTTTATTCATCTATTAAGTCCTTCCCAAGGACCTCGGATAGACAGATGTTGTTTGTTTAATGATATTAAACATATCATTACAGGATATAAGCTGTTCCAATTAAAGCTGCCTTTTGCAATTGACTGATAGTTATTTTGTCAATGCCAATGGTGTTCATGATTTTTTGGGATTGCACACAAGGCACCTGTTCCTATTAGTGCAGTCTGCTTTTTTTTTTTTTTGCCACAGTCATTCTACTTAGATTTGCAGGTCTTTATATTTTGTGATTTTTTTTCAGTTCTTTCTCTTCTATTCTGCTGTCTCCACATCTACTATCCAGACTTTTTTTTATCTTATCAAAATTGTTATGTCTGCTGTTTGAATTCTAAAGTTCCATTTTTCATTACTTTATCTACTTTGTAGTCCCACCAATTCTTGCTTGCAAGCAAATGGTATTTCTTGCAGATATTCCAATGTACCATTGCTGCTTTTTCTTCTTCTTGCATTGGGGTGGTCAATCTGTGTGATCTTTTCTCAGCAGCTAAGATAACACAGATTGACCACAACAATGCAAGAAAAAAAAATAGCAGCAATGGTACATTGGAATATCTTCAAGAAATACAGATAGATGATGCACTATTTTTTCAGTTTTTTCCATAGGTGGCTGTCTTCTCAATTCTTGCTTTGTATTCATTTGTTCATAGAGCTTGGTCTTGTCAAGCCAGAATTAGCCCCTCTCATTCTCTTTATTCAACTTAGCTTTGTTGCTCTTAGCTATTGACAGGTCTTGTTATCTGCTTTGCCTGCTAATTTTTTTTAATGTACCGACCATGCAATAATTTGCCTTGCCACAGAATATAGAATAACAGAGTTGGAAGAGACCTTGGAGGTCTTCTAGTCCAACCCCTTGCTTAGGCAGGAAACCCTATACCAGTTCAGACAAATGGTTGCCCAATCTCTCCTTAAAAACTTCCAGTGTTGGAGCATTCACAACTTCTGGAGGAAATTTTTTCCATTGTCAGGAAATTTTCTTCTTAGTTCTAGGTTGCTTCTCTCCTTGATTAGTTTCCATCCATTGCTTCTTGTCCTGCTCTCAGGTGCTTTGGAGAATAGCTTGACTCCCTCTTCTTTGTGGCAACCCCTGAGATATTGGAACACTGCTATCATGTCACCCCTAGTCCTTCTCTTCATTAAACTAGACATACCCAATTCCAGCAACTATTCTTTGTATGTTTTAGTCTCCAGTCCTCTGGTCATCTTTGTTGCTCTTCTCTTCTGGCTCATATTTAAGTGATTGTCCACTAGGACTCTAAGATCCCTCTCACAGTTATTACTATTGAGCAAGGTACTGTGCCACCTATACTGTACCTGTGCATTTGATTTTTCTTGCCTAAACATAGAACCTTACTTTTTTCACCATTGAATTTCATTTTGTTAGATAGCACCAGTATTCACGTCTGTCAAGATCCTTCTGAATCTTAAGCCTATCTTCTGGAGTGTTGGCTATTCCTGCCAGCTTGGTGTCATGTGCAAATTTGATGAGTTCTCCATCTATCCTTTCATCCAAATCATTGATGAAGATATTGAAGAGTACTGGGCCTAAAACATAGCCTTGGGGTACCCTACTGCATATTTCCCTCCATGTAGATGCAGTTCCATTGAGGACTACATGTTGAGTGAGGTTGGTCAGCCAGTTACGAATCCATCTGGTGGTAATGCTGTCTGTTATGTATTGATGTGAATTACTTGGAAATTACTTAGAAACCGTCAAACGGCTGAATTGTTTAAACTCCAGACTGGCTGTCTACATACTTGTTAACTTGCTTTTAAGTGGGAACTTTTGCTTTAATTCTATTGGTCGCCGCCTAGTGGTGAGTGTATAAATAGAGGCTAAGCAGCAGTTAGGCCGCTTCTGTTTCAACCCAATAAAAGAGTTGTTGTTTGCACCTGCTGCCTTGTCAATGCCTCACCGATCCCGAAACACAACAGTGGTGACGAAGGTGGGATTTGCTGCTAAGATGGAAGAGCTGAGTCACTAAAAGGGGTGAGACCAGGCATCAGCGCCTAGGTTGGAACCATGTTCCTCCCTTCTACCTGCCAGTATGAAAATGCTGGAGGTAGTGCCTTCCCAAGGGACCTGTACCTGGGAAATCAACAGAAGCCTTAGCAGCACAAGGCATTACGAGGTCGGAGACAACTCACCATGGCCAAGCTCGGAAAGTTGTCGGAGTTCGACGTTACGCATCCGGAGAAGTGGAGTTCATACATCTCTCGCGTCGAGAACTATCTGAGGGCTAACCAAGTTAGCGAAGATGGCTTAAAGGCCGCAACGCTGCTGTCCGTGTGTGGCCAGGCAACATTCAATATAGCCGAGAACTTGGTCACTCCAGCTACGCTTGAGTCGGTCACCTACGCCGAGCTCAAGAAAATGCTCAAGGAGCACTTTGAGCCGAAGCTCTCGATTATTGCCTGGAGACACGCCTTCAAACAGAGGGAGCAGCAACCAGGCAAGTCTGCTGCTGAATTCATAACCGCCCTGCGACAGGCGTCCCGGCTCTGTAATTTCACAGACCTTGAAGAAAGACTGAGAGACCGCTTGGTGTGTGGGTTGAGGAATAGGGACCTTCAACAGAAGTTGTTCACGAAGGAGACCCTGTTGTTCCAAGATGCCCTCAAGGAAATTATGGGCGAAAAAGCTGCCGGGGGAACCGTCAAAGCCTTACGGCCCTCCAAGAACACTTCCAGCCCTGAAACTGTCCACCATGAAGACACTGAACGGGACGAAGACCCCAACATGGACTGGTTGCAGAAACCACCAGAGAGAGCCCAGTGGCCTTTTGACAAGACAGTTCCCTTCACTCAATGTGCGGGTTGCGGAGGCCGACATAGACGCTTGGAATACAGGTTCCGCACAGCAACGTGCCGGGCATGTGGCAAACAAGGCCACATCGCCACCGTCTGTAAAGGCCACCAGAGGGAATTTCCACAAGAAGTGTTACTCAGGAAAGGTACCGGGGGCCCGGGGCCACACAGAGTAGGCTATTGCGCCAGCCGTAGGAGCGTGTTTAGAACAGGTGACCATCGCCCACTTAAGAAAAAGCTGAGACTCAACATCCAGCTTCAAGGAGTTCCATGCCAAATGGAACTGGACACTGGGTCAGCCCTATCTATAATTTCCCAAGGAACGTTGAACCACATTTGCAATCGCAGCGGCAAACGAGTTAAATTCAAGCCATCGAATCTCCTGCTAACAGATTTCCAAAACTCCTGCATAGGGGTCAAAGGAGAAGCTACACTCAAGGTTCGATTCAAAGAGTTCGAGGGTCCCCTGGAAGTCATGGTGGTTGAGGGCAACCGCACAAGCCTCATCGGGCTAGACTGGTTTGATGCCTTGGGCATCCAGGTGACTGGCATAAACCGAATGCAAGCAACGGACTTGGAGAAGAAGGAGTTTGCTGATGTTTTCAGCTCTGATTTAGGAAAGTACAAGGGACCTCCAATTGCCTTCCACCTTGATTCTACCATAACTCCAATAAGGATCAAGCCTCGTAGAGTGCCTTTTGCCCTTAAATCTAAAATCAATGCAGAGCTGGACAAGCTGTAACAACATGGCATGTTGCAGCCAGTAGACAGCAGTCAGTGGGAAACCCCCATAGTTACGCCACTTAAGGCCAAAGGTGAGGTGTGCATTTGCGCGGATTATAAGTGCACTATCAATAGAGCGCTTCAACAACATTCATATCTGGTGCCTGTAGTCAGCCATATTTTGGCGTCACTACAGGGAGGTCGCATATTCGCCAAATTAGATTTGGCTCAAGCCTACCAGCAACTGCCCGTGGATGATGCCACGGCAGAAGCTCAGACCATAGTTACCCATAGAGGAGTTTTCAGGGTAAGGTGCCTACAATTTGGGATCAGCATCGCCCCAGGAATTTTCCAGAGCATGATGGAGCGCATGCTCAAAAATATTCCAGGAGTGTGTCCATATTTCGATGATGTCCTCATAGCTGGGGAGTCAGTAGAAATATTGGCAGAAAGGCTCAAAGCCGTCCTTCAGTGTTTCCGCAAAGCGGGGCTGAAGCTGAAGAGGGAAAAATGCAAAATAGGGGTAACTTCAACCGAATTTCTCGGTTTCCGCATTGATGCCGCAGGCATTCACCCTGCTGAATCCAAGCTCAAAGCAATTCAGCAGGCCCCCAGTCCTAAGACTAAGGGGGAGCTTCAGGCATTCTTGGGCCTGCTCAATTTTTATCATGCTTTCCTTCCTCACAAGGCCGCAGTGGCAGAGCCATTACACCAGCTCTTGGATAAGAAAGCACAGTGGCAGTGGACGAGCATCCACGAGAAAAGTTTTGCAGCAGTCAAATCACTGTTGTCTTCAAACTCGGTGCTGACACATTTTAACGAACAGCTGCCTATCAGCATTGCGTGTGATGCATCCCTGTATGGGGTAGGGGCTGTGTTGAGCCATTTAACGGCTGATGGGAGACAAGTCCCCATAGCCTATTATTCAAGGACTCTGTCCTCAGCAGAATGGAACTACGCTCAAATAGATAAGGAGGCACTGGCCATTGTGGCTGGCATTAAGAAATTTCATGACTATTTGTATGGTTGGCCATTCACGGTCTTTACGGACCATAAGCCACTTCTGGGTCTGTTCACAATGGACAAACAAACACCTCAAATCATTTCTCCATGGATGTTGAGGTGGTCCATCTTTCTTTCAGCTTATAATTACAGGCTGATTCATAAACCGGGCAGGGAAATGGGCCACGCAGACGGCCTTAGCAGGCTGCCCCTGCCGCAATTAAAGCCAGACCCCATTCCAGCTGCTCAAATCCTGGCTATCCAGGATTTGTCAGTCTCCCCTTAACGCAGGAGACGTGGCTGCCGAAACAGCTTCGGACAAGACACTGAGCCGCATGTTGAATTGGGTGCTCACAGGATGGCCGGACATTAGTCCGGGGCCTAACTTTCAGAGCTTCAGTAGGAGGAAGGATGAGCTGTCAGCTCACAGGGTGTGCACTTTGTGGGGTAGTCGGGTCATAGTCCCAAACTCATTGAGGCCCAGGGTATTAGAGTCTCTGCATGAGGGACATCCGGGAATAGTCCGGATGAAGGCACTTGCAAGAAGCTACCTTTGGTGGCCTGGGCTGGATAAAGATATTGAGGCCCAAGTACACAGCTGCTACATTTGCCAGCAATCCTGGCCAGAAATGCCACAAGCCCCTGTCCATAGATGGGAAACCACACAAGCACTGTGGTCAAGAATCCACATTGATTTCGCGGGACCGTTTCAGGGACAGCTGTTCCTCATTGTGGTGGACAGTCACTCCAAATGGTTAGAGGTCGCACCTGTCCCAACTATGACTACTGCCAGGACCATCCAGGAACTGCGCAGGATCTTTGCCACGCATGGGTTACCCGATGTGATTGTCTCAGACAATGGGGCTCAATTTACTGCTGCAGAATTCCAGTCCTTTTTGATAGCTAATATGATTAGGCATGCCACTTCAGCCCCCTTTCACCCGGCCTCTAATGGCCAAGCAGAACGCATGGTCCAGACAACCAAAGAATCCTTAAAAAGGATTGTAACCGGCAATTGGCAGCATAGGCTGGCAGACTTTTTACTCTGCCAACGCATGACTCCCTGCACTTCCATGGGCAGAAGCCCAGCAGAATTAAGATGGGGCCATCGATTGATCACTAAGCTGGATCGTCTGCATCCAGACTGAGTTGCCTCGGAATCAGCACAGCCAAAGCTACCGTGGAGTTTGCAAGTCGGCGACCCGGTTTGGGCACGAAACTATGCTCAAGGGGCACTGTGGGTGGTAGCTGTGGTTGGTAAGGTGTCGGGGCCACTTTCATATGAAGTGGTCCTGGAAGATGGTCACGTCCTACGTAGGCACATCGTCCAACTGCGCAGGAGGCTAGCAAACCAGCCGCTAGCCCATGACTCTAGCGAAGGGCAAATTCAGGGGCAGCTCGACAGCAGCTGTGCATCGGAGACTTCAAGCGCAAGCGAGACTCCTTGACAAGGGGAAGGGGCATTAGCAGAAGGTAAGTCAGCTCTGAACACTCACTGCGCCCACTGAGCAATTCCGGCAAACGGCTCCAATTTTCAGCCCGGTGGAAACTGTTCCACCAATGGACACTGGCTCGGGTCTACCCGGACAGACCAGCCACAGAGACTCAGGTCTACCCGTAGTGGACGAGTCTCAACGCCCCGGTCTACTCAGCCTGGCAGGCGAGCTAGTAGACCGGGGGCCTCCAGCGCTGCCAAGGTGCTCAGAACGGTCGAGAAGGCCACCAAATTATTTACAGGACTATGTTCAATACTTGTTGTTGTGAACTACCTATGTTCAATACTTGTTATTGTGAACTATCTAGGGTAAAGGGGTGTTATGTATTGATGTGAATTACTTGGAAATTACTTAGAAACCGTCAAACGGCTGAATTGTTTAAACTCCAGACTGGCTGTCTACATACTTGTTAACTTGCTTTTAAGCAGGAACTTTTGCTTTAATTCTATTGGTCACTGCCTAGCAGTGAGTGTATAAATAGAGGCTAAGTGGCAGTTAGGCCGCTTCTGTTTCAACCCAATAAAAGAGTTGTTGTTTGCACCTGCTGCCTCGTCAATGCCTCACTGATCCCGAAACACAACACTGTCTAACCCACATTTTTCTATCTTATCATGTAGTAGGTTGTGGTCTACTTTCTGAAATGCCTTACTGAAGTCCAAGTAAATTATATTATATGTTTGTTTTCTATTCTTCATTTAGCCTTTCTTTTGGACCAGTTTGGTCTCTTCAGGATTGAGCAAGTACTCATCATATACTAACTTCAGTGCATCTTCTTCATTGTCCTTCAGATATTCTTCCAATGTCCTTTTGTCTGCTTCATGCAATATTCCACACCTACCTATTTTCTTTGGTAAGTAGAGTCTCTCTACATTGTAATGTGGATGAAGGTCATGATTCATTGTCATTATTTTTTGGTCTATTGTCAAGGAAAAACATTTCCTAACAAGTGAATTTGTAAATGTCTTTGTTGAGTGATTTAAAATAAAAAAAAATAGGCATTTTGAGAATCACATTAACTGGATCGTGGGAGGAATCTTTGAGCTTTCTGAGCTAATTACACAATCCAGCTACTGTCTTCCTTTCTCTTTCTTCTTCTGTGCTTCACGTAGGCTATAGCAGGGCTCGGTTGACAAGTATTTCAGGAAATCTATTGAAAGGGAAGCAGCTTTAGCTTTTCAACATTTTTGAGTAGAAACAGATTTTGATGAAAAAGATGTATGGAGGTGATTTAGAGTTTAGTCCTAGGTTTAGAAATGTCTTTTGACAGAATCAAGATTTGAAAAATAAACTGTTTCTTAACTTACATTGTTGTCTTATTCATATTTTTTTTCCTTCAGGTCCAAACAGGAAGTTATAAACTGCATATAGAACAAAAACTCAAAAAGGAAAATGTAAGATGAAGAATGGTTTTGAACCATGTTATGCTATCAACTAGATCCATGCAACAACTCTCCTCATTGCTGTTCTTAACAACAGATTATTAACCATGCCCAGCTCCAAAGCATGTACAAAAGGAAAATCAACAACAGCAATAAACATTGCCAAATGAATTATGACATAAATGTTGTCATAGAATCAACACAGAGAATTTATGTTGCTTGTCAAATCTCATTTTCTTTCAAAAATTAACAAATTCAAATTCATATGGCAGACAGCCATATGAAATTAATCAGGATAAAATTTGCTGTTATATTGCATTAAATATGAACTCACATTACTCACAAAAACATGTATTATAAATATGCCTTCTTTGATACAGCAGATCATGTATACTTTGTGGTACTTCTCAGTTTGACCAACTGAGTTTGACCAATATACATTTTCAGTATGATAGGGAAATATTACTGAATTGTTTGGATATAGCTCTCAAAATATATTGATCTGCTAACCAAGAAAAAACTTGCCTAATTTCATTTATTATGGCATGATGTTATAAAATGATAAGTGTACGACATATCATTATAAAATAACTATTATGATTTGTATTGCTGGTGAGATGAATATAAAATGTTGCAGGAATTATTTAAACAGCTTTCCTACTAATTTCCTATCAACTGTGGATCTTGGCCAACTCTTTCCCAAACAAATAGCTTAGAAAATGAATAACAGGAAAACAAAATGGATGGGTAAGATAAACAATGTTGTTATCCAGTTATTACACTCAGAACAGATGCAACAAATTTGATTTAATAGAGTTGCCAGTTAGACCAAACTGAAAAAGTTGGAAAATCTTATTAGGAAATTATAGTGGCTTCTAATGAAAAAGGGAAGGGAAGGTAGGCACCAAGGACAATAAATAAAAGTTTATATGTTTAATTTTAGTTTGAAAAGAAAAACAGTCAGAAAAATTGGTTCAGCTGATTGAGGCAGCAAATTTAAAAGATTCATTCATATTTTGGCATAAAATTTGAATGGTATGTACCAGCAACTAGTTGAGCAATCTACTTTTATTTGTTATATGCTCCATAAAACAGCACAGACTCTGTCACCTAATTGGAGACCATAATAATTCCTAAAATGTTTCTAGATAGATAGATCAATTTTATCTATCTGGAAGATGAGACAAACAATTGAACCAACTGAAGTCCTATAAATTCCCTGACAGTGATTGTATTTCCATTGAGATCTTTAAAAAATAATACTGATTGTTGGACCCCAGTACTGCTAGCACTTTTAGATATATTGATAATATCACTTATATCCCAGAAGACTGGAATCCAATTTCTAGAAAAAAGCAAAATAAAAAACATGTTGATTATTGTCCAGGCAGTTTCCTGAATATAATACAGAAATTAAATTGAGTGTATTATTGCTGAAAAGAGATGGAGGAGTTCAATTATAGAATCAAAGACATGGCCAGGTGCTGATTGTGAAACAAATCATGAGCTGCTCATGTACAATGTCCATGTTAAGCTAAACAAGAAAAAGAAAGCTGTTTGCTTCCATAATATGGTATTTAACATATACTCACAACTTTCATGTAGAACTTCAGAAATTGTTTTGAAGTTCTGAACCACTGATAGAGAACTAGAGAACTTATGAAATGAACTTAAAAGAAGTTGATACTGATGAATGTGAAATGGTGTTGGAGAAATCTCTTGAAAATATCATAGACAGTCAAGGAAATAAACTGATGGATCATTGGACAAATTAAACCAGAGTTCTCAGTTGATGCGCAAATAACCAAGCTCAAGTTATCCTACTGTACTTCAATCACATTATGCAATGATTCAGCTCTAATACTGCGAATGGTACAAGGAGGGGGAAAAAAAGAGGATGACCAGCAGCCAGTTGGATGGGCCCAGTAACAGAGGTGATGAGTAGGATACATGAAAGAACTGGCTATGGACAGATTGTCTTGGAGAAAATGTTTTGAAAAATGACTTGACGACTCATAATCAATCAATCCATCCATCAACCAATCAATCAAAGATTTACTTTATGCAATTTTTGTAGACATTAAATTTGCTTTTTATTCTATATACAAAGAGATATTATGGAAGAATATTGATTAATAATAAACCCCACTTACCCTCCTCACTGCCCACTTACCCTCCTTGCTGCTTGCTTCACCACGTGCCCATCTTTTATTCTCATATCACTGAATCATTGTTTTCTTTGTCATTGATGATTCAGTTGTTCCATTACCTTTCTATTGTTAGGTTTACACTCTTTTCATTTCTCCTTTTTAATTGTTGTCAGCCACTTAAAGCAGCCCCAAGGTGAGATTGGTGACAAATAAATTTAACAAATAAATAAAATGAATTAACAAATAAGAAACTGCTGCCTACTAATGTCACTAAATGACTGCTGCTAGTGATATATAAACTTAATAGTAATACCAACTTGAGGTAAAATGTGCCCTTCATAGGCAGCTGACAGATTCAGTTGACTCCACTCCATGGAGTGTAAAACAAGGATGCATCTTTTCACCACTACTCTTTATGTAAACTCCATTGTAAAATTTCTTAACAAAGTATATTTTGTCCTAAATTAGCTGATAGACATCTTTCACCTCTTCTGTATACTGGGGAGCAATGTTTGATGCACCACCTTTTGCAGTTATTAATGGGGAATATAATAAAACCCTTTAATAAACATTTCAGCCCATGTGGCTCTCATGCCATAAAGAATTTATAACACATTTTACTGTATTTCAATTTCAAAAGACTTATGTAATACTTTAATTAGGCCTTCCATAAAAGAACCCCCATTGCTTCTAACCTCCATAAAAGATTATAACTGATATACTTCTATCTCTTGGTAAATATTATATTTACTAAAAAATAGCATATCATAATCCATCAACAATGGGTTTATTTAACAGAACATGTGTTTAGAATGTGACTAATAAGATTCTATCTAAAGAACTCTTCTGCATCTGCTTATAATATGACCATGTTTGTAATCAATTTAAAAATATAACTTTGAATATATATAATAAAATTAGTACCTCTTTTGATACAGAGAACAAGTTGACCCAAAGAACAAAGTAGAAGATTTAACTTCTGATCTAGCTAACTGCAAGTGTTTTAATAGAAGAAACAGATAAATGCAGGGATCTTTAAAGGCTAAAGTTGCATTAATAAAGAATGAAGATAATGACATAGAATAAAATATATAGCTATAAATATTTATCATATAAACTAAATAAATTTCACATGAATACTTTGTGAAATCCAAAGATAAAAAGTGAAGCTAATCAAAGGAAACTAACCAAAGAGAGAAGCAACTTAGAACTAAGGAGAAATTTCCTGACAGTTAGAACAATTAATCAGTGGAAGAACCTGCCTCTAGAAGCTGTGAATGCTCCAACACTGGAAGTTTTTAAGAAGAGATTGGACAGCCATTTGTCTGAAATAGTATAAGGTTTCCTGCCTGAGCAGGGGGTTGTACTAGAACACGGGTGTCAAACTCGCAACATCACGTGACGTGTCGCGACATATCACGACTTTTTCCCCATTGCCGGCAATGGGGTGGGTGCGATTTTGGCGTGACGTATCCGGCCCGTGGGCCAGCAGTTTGACACCCCTAGACTAGAAGACCTCAAAGGTCCTTTCCAACATTATTATTATTATTATTATTATTATTATTATTATTATTATTATTATTATTATTATTATTATTATTATTATTATTATTATTATTATTATTATTATTATTATTATTATTATTATTATTATTAAGTTTATCATACAAATGAAAACTGAAACTGGAAAGAACACAAACACAAACAGAGCATGTCAAGGTATGAGTCTTCACTGTGAACATGTGGGCACTTATCACAAGGATCAAATATCTTAACCATTAGCCCCATGGACTGCCAACACAAGGCGATTTAAATATGTAGATCCAAATAAAAATATCTTAAAGCAAATAGAGAAAGTTGATATAAACCAAAGAACAAAAGTTTCTTCTTTCATATGATGCAAAGTTACATATGATGCAAAGTTTGGAGAAAAGAGGAGTAAGGAAAGATGAACAGCTTGAAAGGAAGCTTAAGGAACAAAGCAAAGTCATAATTAAACTAACCAGCAACAGAGGCATGAGGAGAGACTGTATCAATTGCCTTACATGAAGTTGAGTCAAGCCATAACATAGTCATGCTCATTTGAAAATGGATCATAAATCAGATCATAACTCTGTCTCTTAAGCCAGGGCTTTCAAACACTATGTGCAAATATTTATGCTGTGATTATAAAGATAGCTTCAGCTGTATTTCTACTTCATAGCCTGCTTTAAAGTTCACTATGTATTGGCTCAAAGTGAATAGCATCCTTCTCAGTGATCTTAATGTGCTTTTATTGAAAAAAAAACACACCTTCAGGGCCATTCTGCACATATTGTAGATGTTCATGCATTAATTGCTTCATTTAAAAAGGGGCAGGGGAGAGAGAAAGGAAAAGATCACTTGAATTAGGTCTTGGAGTTGTACCAGACAAATCTGACTCTCTTAAGGTTCTTTGCTTCTTAATATTGGCCTATTTTCTAACTTTTAAAAACAATTTAATATATAATCAAGATTAGAAAATAATATTTCCATTGAGAGGAGCACAATCTAAATTGGCACAGCTAGTGTTTGCTGGGAATACAAGAAGAAATGCCTCATTTGCTTTTAAAATTGATACACTGGATATAACACATGTAGGGAAGAATTAACTAACTGTAGCGAAATGTTTTTCTCAACTGCTTTTCTCTGTTGGAAATTCTACTTTAAAAAAGCAAAGATAATGAGAAATGCTATAAGCTGCACAAAAGCACTATCTTTATTCATTTCAATCTGCTTTGATGTGAATGTAAAATATTGTAAAATAGACCAGTCTTCCTTACCTTGGCTTCATATTTCTAACATTACCATGATAGTTGTTCGTGTTCATAATTTTAAAAGGTCATGTCCCCATAACATAAACAGAATTAGCTGAAACAATGTGCTCCAATGCTCTGAGATGAAAGTGAGTGTATATGTTGACAGTAGCATAATTCAACTGAGGAAGGAATGGAATATACTATATACTATGTCTGACAATCGTATGTATGTTAGATATGAGAGCAAGATAGTAACAACAAAATATTTGCATTAATATGAGTTGAGACAAATAAGGTAGCAAAAATGATACTGCAAGCTTACTAGAAAATGCCAAATTGTTACATTTATCTCTTTATTTTCTTACATTACCAAATATTATACGATATTGTAAATCTACAAACAGTTTTCCCATCATTTATAAGCACATGAATTAAACAATTCAACCAATTAAATAGTTAAATTAAGCAATTTCACTAGCAAAATTCTTGCACTCAGTGCTATTTCACAGTATGCAAGTGTTTGAATTTCCCATATTTTATGATTAGAAATAAATGATACATATCAGATTTTGTAAATGTATTCTTTGTTCTTGAAACATCATCTATACCACATTATTTAAACCCAATGATTCATCTAGGCCAGTGGTGGCGAACCTATGGCACGGGTGCCAGAGGTGGCACTCAGAGCCCTCTCTGTGGGCACACACACCGTCGCCCCAGTCCTAGGCCTTCAGCTGGGTTTTATAAAACCTTTTCGCTTTAGGCCTCTGCCGCCGTGTGCAAAAAAAAAAAAGGTTCAATCAATCAATTTCAACTTCTCGCGGGAAAAAAAAAGATCTTGCAAAGTTGGAATTCATCAATTGAACTTTTTAGTCCCACCCAGTCTGCCATTACCAACGCAGCCATGCCCATCCAATGGGCCACGCCCACCCAATGGGTCACACCTGCCCAATGGGCCACGCCTACCCAATGGGCCACCCCCACCCGGCACTCGACGATGCATAAGTGGGTTTTGGGTTGCAGTTTGGGCACTCAGTCTCTAAAAGGTTCGCCATCACTGATCTAGGCCCACACAAAATAGCAGGGTTTAATGAACTGTGCTAGACTTTGCATGATGTCCCTTTGAAAATGCGGCAGCTTTATTGAATCAGGTTAGTAAAAAGGCCACTCACTTGTTCACTTATTTCTTGGGAAACTAGAAGAGTACCTTTGAAGTAGTTTTGTGGTAGTCCATAACTGAAACTTTCAACCCCCTAATAGAGGGGTGTTGCGACATATCATGACTTTTTTCCCCTTGCTGGAGCTGGGATGGGTGCGGCTGGCAGTTTGACACGCCTGCTCTAATAGTACCTTATGCACTTCTTTGCAAATACCTATTGCATTTATGTGAGTGAACATGTGTGTGTATTCTTGAAGGTCAAAGAGACAGTGACCATGAATATTATTAATATTATTAAACATTATTAATGTTTATGTGCATGTAGATAACAAGAACATAATACTGTATTCTTAACATATCAGTGAAGTTTGCTTATCTTAGGATCCAGTGTTAGAATCCATACCATAAATAGATAATAAATACTGTAGGAATTTTTTTGGACTGCAATACTTATAATTCTTATTGCTCACCATGCTCCCAGAGTTAGTGCGTGTTACATTCCAAATACTTAAAGAACACCAGGATATTTCAAAACTTATGTTGTATTTATTCAGGGTATTGAAGCCTTCTGTAGTCTTGTCACATTGGAGTTCAGCTGAGAATATAATGGAAATACCTTCACTATTTCCAAAAGTTTTCAAAACGTTATAAGCTGACCACTCAGAAAAATTTATGAGGAATAAAAGTCTAACTTTTGCCCATTGCCATTTAACAAACAAACATGCACATATACACACAAACCTATACAATTTACAAATTACATAATAGTTTAATCACTGAATGAACATGTTTCTATATTATATGTCTGCCTTGCTCTTATTCCCAGGTCATATCTGACCAGCAGTTTTGAAGTAGCATTTTCCTTCTTCTCCTACCACATGTTTTGTTGTGTTAGGTTGTTTTTCAGCTACTGATATAATCAAGCATGTTTCACTGTGGGGTTAATGTTCTAGTTAGAAGCTAGGAGCTGCCTAGCTGAGGGCATCTTCTGGTACTTTTCCTAATACTTACCAAGAGTTGTGCATAGCTTGGTGTTGCTGCTTTTTTTTTTTTTTTTACACAAATGAGCACTAAAGATTTTCCCCTTGCTCTGTAGGCATTCATGTGGCAATAATGGGTTGGGAAGAACAGTCTAGTCTTGAGCGTACTCTTTTGCATATTCCATGGGCTATTCCTAGTGCTTCTGGACACAGCTGCATAGTGCCAGTTCATCTGTGCCCTTGTAGCCCTTGTAAAGCATAGAGCTTGTTTGCCATTTATTGTCCCCTCTCATTTCACCTTTGCATCCTGTTAGCCTGAATAACATGTTCTAAGTGCAAAAGAAAAGCACTGTGTGATGCAGGAGAAAGAACTCCTGAAGCTCCTTACAATTCTCCTGATGTCCTTGATCTGTTAGTTGGGCTATTTCCTAACAAGGGTATAGCATACTTAAAAGAGAATTAAAGCTGTAGCAAAAATTAGATAGACATAGACTTGAAGACAGTAATGAAACCTGGGACCCTCGTAGTTCAGCAATCTGAATAATGTAATGGTATATAGGAATGACCTAGGGAGACAGAAGGAAAAGTCTTCTGACTAGACAACAATCAGTTAAGAGGCAGCTGAATCCATAGAAGCAATGGGGCACGACATGTGTCTCACAGGGGACCCTCCCTAGTTTCTTGAACTCTAAAGGGGAAGGGAAAAAGATGTACTCTCATATGTGCAAGATTCAGTTAATGTAAACTTATAATGAAAATAGAGCTACTCTTGAATGGGCATCTTGTCTGGGCTACCTCATAAGACTGATAAGGGTGTTCAACACACCAGTGCAAGTATTTCCCTAGCCCAGGGGTAGGCAACCTTGGCTCTTTTATGACTCGTGGACTTCAACTCCCAGAATTCCTGAGCCAGCATGGCTCAGCATGGAAACTTCTCCCTTTCCCCTCAGCATGGCTGGCTCAGGAATTCTGGGAGTTGAAGTCCACGAGTCATAAAAGAGCCAAGGTTGCCTATCCCTGCCCTAGCCTGTCCCATTTCACATTAAAGTTATTGGTGGTCATTTTTCTACCAACAGGTAATACCTGGTTAAAGGGGAAATGAAGCCAGGGATTCACCAACTACCTTCCTTAACTTGTTCCATATTAAAAGTATAAGCAGAATAAGATTGCAGATATGTTTACAACAGGTGTCTAAAAGATATAAAACCAGCGAGTTCATGACTTTCAGGAGAGGCACATATCAGATTGGAAGAGCTACTGCATAGAAAGCCAATTTGTAAGATGACTCTGTTAAAATAGATCCTGGTAACCAGGAAAAACAATTCTATCACTGATGACATGGGAAGATCTCTATTAATAAATCTTAAAGCAAACAAGCAAACAAATCGACCTATACAGAGACATTATTATGATAACTTTAAAAATGCTTTCAAATGTCCTGAATTGGAATGCTGCAGAACTGGGTAGTTGTTTGTCTCAAAGAGGAATGATTCCTCCCATAATTGTCTTATGCACAGGAACAATGGGAAAAATGTATTGAACATGTTTAAAATTATATGGAAAAAACTCCAGATTTTGAGGAATTGCAGACTACATAAATCACTATTTCATCTCTAGATAAAACACTGGATTTTGAAGCAAAGCCAAAAAGGATAATATAGCAGCTTTGGGAATGCTGTTTGATGGTTTTTATTCATAGTTTGACTAGAAAGCATGAGGGAAATAAACCAAGAATTTAAAACCCTGGCTTTATTATTGACTTGAAAAATGTAACAACATTGATATTTTTTGTTTGCAATCCATCTGTAATCATCCATTAGAAAGCAGAACAGATTAAAACCTTCAGTCAAAATTTCTGCACCTGCAAGGAAGACATTGATTGCTCAGTCTAAAATCATTCATTAAGCAAGTTATAAATTCTTTCTGGCTTGAACTCATTATCTGGAAACTTCATGTTGTCTAACCTATAAATCTGTATGATCTCTTAAAGTTTTCTGTATGCTTTGGTTTACAGTTCAAATATTATTTGATTCACTATTAAGTTAAAGTTTCCTAAAATTGATTCTTAATATGATGCCCTTTTTCTTTCACGCCTTTCTACATTCTTCACATATATACATTCTTGGAGGAAGGCTGATAATATTATGGTATATTTTTTGGGATTTTTAACAGAAAGTATCCCATCTTTTTATGAAGCAGATTCACTTCACGATTTTGCATGATGTTATTTGAAAAATAAATAAAAGCAAAAGTGGCCAAAATATCAAGAGCTTGTAAAAAACACAACTTTATGACCATTTTGTTTTTTGTTTTTTACATGAAATGATGGGAGTTGTTAGCAACTATGTAGCAGTGTGACAGGAGCTGCGATGCCAATGTGTGCCTAAAAGGAAGTGTTCTTCACACATACTCTCAAAGTCTTGCTTTCTTATAAAATATAAGTGCTGGTTTGTTTCTTCAGATTCAGGCTGTTTGATAAATTATTGTATATTCAGAAAGGGACTTTAGACAGTGGGAAGAAGAAAAGGTATTCCTTTTAGTTTTTCATGAAACATTCAAGTATAGTTCATTTAGGTGGGATTCAGCTGGTTCGCACCACTTCGGCAGAAATGGTAGCTAATTTTTTGTTGCCCAGGCCCAGAATGGATTTCCGGAAGCAGCATCCACACAGAGAACTGGTTGTTCACATATTTGAATCCCACCACTACATTTAGGGAAATAATATTTGCCCATATCCTTTCATGTATAGTGTCCCAACATCCAGGTTATTTGCTTGTTTAGGGCCATTCCATGGCCCCTTCTTCTGCAGCATTTAAAAGGTAGACAGTTCCTCCAGCTCTGGAGGGAAAAAGCTGACCAATCAGTCCTGCTACAGGAATATATTACAAGTGTTCTATTGAATACAATATAGCCTAATGGATATATAGTTAACACATTATAAAAGTTATTTTATAAGCAAAATGGGAGATTAATATACATAGATTAACACATTTCCTTTTAATTTCAATTTCTAATATTGTGGAATATTCAGCTAAACTGTTTTTTTCCCCATAGTTGTTTGACATATCAAGTCCTTCTAGCAAAATAAAAGGCAAACTCAACTCCCCCCCCCCAAAAAAAAAACATCTGCATACTTGGGAACAATTCTGAAAGTAAAAGATGATTACCACCAACAATTTGGAAAGATATGATAAGATAATTATCTTTTGAGAATCTTCATTAACAAGCAATCTTTGCCTACGCAAAGAAGCTTGACAAGTACAATTATCTAAAAGGTTTGTTATGTTAATTTACTTTTTTGCATTTTGCTATGTGCAGCAGAGCACTGAAAAAGCTGAACAGAATGTAATAGATGTTTAAAG
The DNA here is from genome assembly GCA_023970755.1 of Azemiops feae. Lineage (NCBI taxonomy): Eukaryota > Metazoa > Chordata > Lepidosauria > Squamata > Viperidae > Azemiops > Azemiops feae. Next base: position 1,143,313 of record JALGBA010000038.1, read on the forward strand.
TAAAACTCACCAACTAACTCACAAACTGCTATATTAAATCTATTCATCTCATGCCTTTACAGCTCTCTGTTTCATTGTGCTCATGTTTTTCTGGTTTTCTCATTTTGGGTAATTCTTACAATCAGCTTGATAGAAATACTTTTCATCTGAACACAAATGAAGAAGTCATTGTTTCCTCTTTCCATTCCCCCAACTTTCAGTTTGATAAGATATTGGCAAAATTCTGATATGAAGATAATTAGAGCCACTGTATGTATGTGAACAGTACCTGAACAGTTGCCATACAAAAGGAATATTTAAACCAATCATTGGTAATTCACTTAAAACTTTTTGAATGCATGAATTCTCCAATTACAAAAGGAGCCTTAACTGATCAGGTCTTGTTTCCTTGAAAATGTAAAGAAAGAGCTGCTATTATTTCAGTATCACTGAGTGTATTACCACAAAGATTATTAAGAAAGTATTTTGTAGGGATTCGGGATGCCTCCTTGCAATCTAATAAAATCCTTTACTGTCAGACCTACTTCAGTTTGCTCTATCAGGAAAGTAGGACTAGTGACTCCATTTAATTGAAGCAAAGGAACGTTTACTGAAAGAAACTAGTTGCAGCAAAGTCAGTGGAGTCTGGCGTTCCCGCGCAAAATACAAAGCTATTCTTTCCAACTCCCAAACTCTTCCCCCATGAACAGTCACCCGGCCAGCCAATGTGATGCTGGTAAGATGTTTTGAAAATCTCTGAGGTGTGGAAACTGGTAACATTCCATTCTCAGGGCAAATGGCCTGGTTTGGTCTTCTTCTGTTGTCACTTCCCCCTCCCCATTCCCCCCACCTCCTTATTTCCCAACATTTGATACACAGGTGTGGATTGCCCCAAATGCCTTCCCCTTCCTTCCCCTTTAATGGCAGGAGCCCAGCAAGGCATCAGGCCAACAATGGAGATCCTGACACTTACTACAGTTCGTCAAGCCAGATTTTTATCAATATTATCTCTAAAAGCTTTGTGATGACCAATTTAGTTGACAGAATAGGAGCTCTCCTTCTTTCAAGTAAGTGTGAAAAAGACTTTACATAACTTGGCAGATCATATGGAAAACTTTGGTATCTTAAAACCTTCAACTGACTTGTTGATATTTGGGAAAGGAATAATTTACACTATGGAAGATAGAAGTTAAACTTATTCACTGTGTGATGGAATTCCAAGATTTATTATCCAGGATTTATATTAGATCTGATTTGAGAAGAATATAAGCCTGCATAGCATGCGCTATTGATCAGTTTTATGTTCTGATCTTATTCACTTTTGTACAAAGTGAGAGGATGTGAATGTGTTTGAATAAAATAAAACTGGTTGAAGATCTTGAATATAGAAAAGATTATAGAGGCAGTATCTAAAGTCAAAGTGAGTTATATACCAAGAATCAGGTGCAATGAAAAAACTGTGAGTTATATTGGAGTGTAAACTGGGTTTTGATAATGAGACTCACAATGATTTGATCCATGTAATATACAATATATTTTATAATAGTATTTTGCAATTAATATATTGCAATAATGTATGGTATTTATCAGTAAACCCACAACTATTGATAAATTTAATGTATAAGTTAGATTTTTTGTTTTATTCTTCTTTAGTCTGCTTTTAATCATCATCATCATCATCATCATCATCATCATCATCATCCCTCAGTGAGGCAATACCTTGACGTGGTTGTGGGACTTGTGTACTCTGAGGAAGATGAGAGCTATGCCAGAGGTTCAACCATACTGGACAGGTCTCATCAGAAGAGTCAGACAAAGATTGTCTCTCCCATAAAAAATATGTTGAGACGTAAATTTCAGAAAGCCATACTGGCTCGAATGTTGCCCGGGTTAACAAGATCCGCGCTAGATGTTGGAGTTCCTGGATATCTGGTGAAAAATGGGTTACAGGACTCAGGACTGTTGGCTGAGCAACCAGGGCCAGCAGCTGCAGAACTACTGGAAGAAAAGGTCTTTATCCATCGCAAATACACAGTGATTGAAAACAAAGAAATAATGATCTGTTATTACAGATCAAGTCCAACAAGAAGAGGATATCTAAAACGAATGCACCAGTTCTGGAAAGAATGTTGTCCAGAATCAGAAATAACAGAACAGAGACTAGCAGATCAATGCCGATTTATAATACAAAATAAAGTATTCACAGAAACAGAATTGGACGAACTGCAAAGGTTTACCCAGGGCAAAGAAATCAAAGCCTTGCCAGAAGTAATTCAGAATGTAGAGGCAAACCAGGGGGAGTTGGCAGTGAAGGAATCCAGCAGAGATATACAACTGTTCTCATTTGGAAACCAGGCACCTCTTCCTCAGGAAGAACAAAACCCTCTAACTAAAGAAATAAAAGAATTGAAACAAAGAATAACTGAGCATCTAGAACAGCACAAAAACAACAGAATAAGGCTGCCTGCATTGAAGCTTATTCCAAAGAAACAGCTAGCACAAGCATTAAAAGATGCAAATACTGCAATATCAAGTATAAGCACCAATTCACTGCAAGAAACAAACCAACTAATGTACAGCACAGCTGCAGTTATAACTGAATACCTGGGATGCAAAATCAACAAAGAAAAACAAACAAACAGTGCACCACAAAAATGCAAGCAAGCTAGAACAGATGAAAGAAAAGAAGCTGAAGAACAAAAAGACCAAAGAATACCTAATCAAGAAATACCGCTTAGAAACAAGGAAGATCAAGGAAGCACTGGAAATAATAAAGCAGCAAATAACAGCTATAGCCAGGAAAATCAGTAGATACGAAGCTCAAATTGCAAATTATAGGCAGATCCTCTAATTTCAATCTATTCAGAAACGTTTCTACCAATCCATCAATGGAGAAACTGCAATGAATCAACCTGACAAGGAAGAAACAGTGCAGTTCTGGAAGCAGATATGGGATAACCCAAAGAAATACAATAAGGATGCAGCTTGGTTAAAAGAGGTGGATGCAAATAAAACAGAAGTTGAAATGAAAGAACTAGTAATAACAACAAAAATGGTAGAAAAAAGAGCAAGGAAGATCAAAAATTGGTCAGCACCAGGTGAAGATGAACTGCATGGGTTTTGGTTGAAACATCTAACTGTTATACACCCACTCATTGCCAAGCAGTTCAACAATATACTACAAGGAGGAGAAATTGAAAAGTGGCTAACAACTGGGAAAACCTACCTAATAATGAAAAATCCAGCAAAAGGGGCAACATCAGGCAATTACAGGCCAATTACCTGCTTACCAACAACTTTCAAATTGCTAACTGGTGTGGTAGCTGATGCAGTACAACAGCATCTAGTTGAAAACAATCTCTTTCCACCTGAGCAGAAAGGAAACCACCCCAATAGCAGAGGAAAAGATCAACTCCTAATAGACAAAATGATCTTGGAAAACTGCAAGAAAAGGAAGACCAACCTGAATGTGGCATGGATTGACTGCAAAAAGGCATTTGACTCTCTGCCACATGACTGGATAATCAAGTGCCTAGAAATAACAGGAGTCAGTAGAAACATCAGAAAATTTGTGCAAAGATCGATGGCACAATGGAAGACACAGTTGCAGGTCAATGGTGAGAGACTGGGAGAGGTTAATAACAAGAGAGGAATATTTCAAGGAGATTCATTATCACCACTACTATTTGTTATTGCACTGTTTCCTCTGTCAACAATACTGAATAATTCAGGACATGGCTATCAAACATCAAAAACATCTGCCAGACTATCCCACCTCCTTTACATGGATGATCTGAAGCTGTATGGAAAAACATCATCTGAAATAGAATTGCTGCTCAATACTGTCCGTATATATAGCCAAGATATTGCAATGGAATTTGGCTTGGACAAATGTGCCACACTTACTGTCAAACAAGGAAAAATAGTGAAAACTGAAGGAATCAAGATGCCACATGAAAATAACATTAAGAGTCTGGATGAGGAAGATTACTACAAATACTTGGGTATCCTTCAAGCTGGCAACATCAAGCACACTGAAGTCAAGAAAAAGATTAGAGGTGAATACATCAAGAGAGTGAAGAAGATCTTAAAGTCCAAACTCAATGGAGGAAATACCATGAAGGCAATGAACACCTGGGCAATTCCAGTCATTAGATACACAGCTGGAATAGTGGACTGGATTCAAGCAGAACTAAAAGCAATGGATAGGAAGACCAGAAAAATAATGACAATGAATCATGCCCTTCATCCACGCAGTGACATTGACAGACTCCATTTATCAAGGCAAATAGGTGGGCGTGGAATACTGCAAGTACATCAGATGGTTGAAGAAGAAAAAATGGCTTTGGAAGAATATCTGAAGGACAATGATGAAGATGCACTGAAATTGCTTTCCTCGTTGCCCAGCCATCTTGGAGGCGCTCCTCTGGCAACGGCAGGGCCGACATGAGCCGGCAAGATGGTGGCCGCCAAGAAGACGAAAAAGTCTTTAGAGTCCATAAACTCTAGATTTCAGCTGGTTATGAAAAGTGGTAAATATGTACTTGGATATAAACAAACTCTGAAAATGGTTCGGCAGGGCAAAGCCAAGTTGGTTATTCTAGCGAATAACTGTCCTGCTTTGAGAAAATCAGAAATTGAGTACTATGCTATGTTGGCCAAAACTGGTGTGCATCACTACAATGGCAACAATATTGAACTGGGAACAGCTTGTGGGAAGTACTACAGAGTATGTACACTTGCTATAATTGACCCAGGTGACTGACATCATTAGAAGCATGCCAGAACAAACCAGTGAAAAGTAAAATTAATAAACTTTAAATTTTGTGTAATAAAACTGGCTATAAATCTAAAAAATGCACTGAAATTAGTATATCAGGAAGGCTTACTGACTACTGGAGAGACCAAACTGGCCTACAAGAAAGACCAAATGAAGAACAGAATAGAGGCATGGGAAGACAAAGCACTACATGGCCAAAAAAAAATAGCTGGGAAAGCAGATAATAACAAGACCTGGCAATGGCTAAGAGCAGAAAAATTGAAGAAAGAGACCGAGGGACTAATTCTCGCTGCACAAGACCAAGCCTTAAGGACAAATGCATACAAAGTCAAAATTGAGAAGACAGCAACAGACAGTAAGTGCCGCCTATGCAAAGAAGCTGAAGAAAAAGTGGACCACCTGGTAAGCTGCTGCAAGAAGATCACAGACTAACTACAAGCAGCGGCATGACAAAGTAACAACAATGGTGCATTGGAAGATCTGCAAGAAATATCATTTGCCTGTAAGCAAGAACAGGTGGGATCATAAAATAGAGAAAGTCATAGAAAATGATAAAAATTAAACTGCTCTAGGACTTCAGAATTCAAACAGATAAGCACCTGCAACATAACACCCCGGACTTAACAATTGTCGATAAAAAAGACAAAAAAGTCTGGATAGTGGACATGGCAGTGCCTGGAGAAAGAACTGGAGAAGATAACAAAATACAAAGACCTACAAATAGAAATAGAAAGACTGTGGCAAAGGCAAGCAAGGGTAATACCAATAGTAATAGGCGCCTTGGGTGCAATCCCAAAACAACTGGAGCACCACTTGAACACCTTTGGCATTGACAAATTCACCATTAGTCAATTGCAAAATGTGGCCTTACTAGGAACTGCTTCCATCCTGCGATGATATCGGTAATACCATCAAACATCCACATCTGCTTATCCCAGGTCCTTGGTAAGGACTCGATAGGTAGACAAAAATGCCAAATCCAGTCTGAACATCTGGCTGATTGTGCGATTAACAACAACAACAACAACAACAAATAATAATAATAATAATAATAATAATAATAATAATAATAATAATAATAATAATAATAATAATAATAATAATAATAATAATAATAATAATAATAATAATAATAATAATAATATCGCTGTACCAGGAGATGCCAGAGTAAAAAAAAAAGAACTGGAAAAAATTACGAAATATCGCGATTTGGCCATCGAAACTGCACGATTATGGATGAAATGTGTAACAGTGATATCCATTGTCCTCGGGGCACTGGGAACTATGTCCAAAAACTTTGCAAAATACATCAAGAAACTGCAGTTTCCTGCAATAATTCCAGCAATGTTACAAAAAACTGCGCTACTCGGAACATCTTATATCTTAAGGAGGTACCTGGTTGACACCTAGGATGCTGGTAGCAACCCGTGTCAACCATCAACGCCAGCCAATTTGAATGTTCAGTTGACTGAGGTTCATGTATAATAATAATAATAATAATAATAATAATAATAATAATAATAATAATAATAATAATAATAATAATAATAATAATAATAATAAAGTTAAAAGGGACCTTGGAGGTTATCTAGTCCAACCCTCTGCTCAGGCAGGAAACCCTATACCATTTCAAACAAATGGCTGTCCAATCCCTTCTTAAAGACTTCCAGTGTTGGAGCATTTACAGCTTCTGGAGGCAGGCTGTTCCACTGATTAATTGTTCTAACTGTCAGGTAGTTTCTCCTTACTTCTAGGTTGCTTCTCCCTTTGTTTAGTTTCCATCCATTGCTTGTCTTGCCTTCAGGTGCTTTGGAGAATAGCTTGACTCCCTCTTCTTTTTGGCAACCCCTGAGATATTGGAACACTGCTATCATGTCCCCCCTCGTCTTTCTCTTCATTAAACTAGACATATCCAATTCCAGCAACCATTCCTCGTATGTTTTAGCCTCCAGTCCCCTAACCATCTTTGTTGCTCTTCTTTGTACTCTTTCTAGAGTCTCAACATCTTTTTTACATCACAGTGACCAAAACTGGATGCAGTATTCCAAGTGTGGCCTTACCAAGGCTTTGTAAAGTGGTATTAACACTTCATGTGATCTTGATTCTATCCCTCTGTTAATGCAGTCTAGCACTGTGTTGGCTTTTTTGGCAGCTGCAGCACACTGCTAGCTCATATTTAAGTGATTGTCCACTAGGACTCCGAGATCCCTCTCACAGTTACTACTATTGAGCAAGGTACCTCCTAAACTATACCTGTGCATTTGGTTTTTCTTGCCTAAATGTAGAACCTTACTTTTTTCACCATTGAATTTTATTTTGTTAGATAGTGCCCAATGTTCAAGTCTGTCAAGATCCTTCTGTATCTTAAGCCTGTCTTCTGGAGTGTTGGCTATTCCTGCCAGCTGCTTGGTGTCGTCTGCAAATTTGATGAGTTCCCCATCTATCCCCTCATCCAAATCATTGATGAAGATGTTGAAGAGCACTGGGCCCAGAACAGAGCCCTGGGACACCCCACTACTCACTTCCCTCCATGTAGATGCAGTTCCATTGAGGACTACCTGCTGAGTACGGCCGGTCAGCCAGCTACGAATCCATCTGGTGGTGATGCTCTCTAACCCACATTTTTCTATCTTATCAAGTAGTAGGTTGTGATCTACTTTATCAAATGCCTTACGGAAGTCCAAATAAATTATATCCATAGCATTCCTCTGGTCCACTAATTTTGTCACTTGGTCAAAGAATGCGATAAGATTTGTCTGGCATGATCTGTTTTTGACAAACCCATGTTGGCTTTTGGTAATGACTTTGTTTGTCTCTAGGTGTTCACTGATTCATTATTTGATTATCTTTTCCAGAATCTTCCCAGGTATTGAGGTCAGGCTGATAGGTCTGTAATTTCCTGGATCCATTTTTTCCCCTTTTTTGAAGATGGGAACTATATCAGCTCTTTTCCAGTCCTCCGGTAGTTCCCCAGTGCTCCAGGATCTTTGAAAGATATAGTTCAGTGGTTCTGAGATCACACCTGCCAGTTCCTTGAGAACCTTGGGGTGTAATCCATCTGGTCCTGGTGATTTAAACTCATCTAGGCTGGACAGGTGCTCACTTACCATTTTCTTGCCTATCTTATCTTGTGTTTCTAATCTGTTTTTTGCAGTACTGTTTTTAATAGTTTGGGCTGTTTTTTTCCCTTTGTGTAAAGACGGATGCAAAAAACGAGTTAAATAGTTCTGCTTTCTCCCTGTTGCTTGTCACCTTCTTGCCACTTTCTCCCACTAATGGACCAATCATTTCCTTCACTTTTTTCTTGTTTTTTACATGTTGAAAGAAGCTTTTTTTGTTATTTTTGACTTTTGTTGCAAGCCTTAGTTCGTTTTGAGCCTTAGCTTTCCTCACTTCATCTTTGCAGGCTTGGGCTATTTGCTGATATTCTGTCTTCGTTATGTGCCCCTCTTTCCACTTGTTATACTTGTCCTTTTTGTCTTTCAATTTATCAGATAATTTTTTATGCAGCCATGCTGGTTTGTTTTGAGAGCTGTTATTTTTCTTCTTCATTGGTATTGTGCTAGACTGGGCTTTTATTATCTGACTTTTCAAAATTTCCCAAGCTTCTTGAGTTGTTTTCCCCTTGAGGATTCTCATCCATGGAATCCTTCCCAAGCTCTAAGTTTATTGAAATTAACTCTCTTGAAGTTCAAGACTCTAGTTTGACTGTGTTCTATTGCTTGTGCTTGCATAACGTTGAATTCCAATATTGCATGATCACTCCCCCCCAAGGTTCCTGTGGCTTCAACGCCTTCTATCATTTCATCCCTGTTAGTGAGAATTAGGTCCATTATGGCTAATCCCCTAGTTCCCTTCTCTACTTTTTGGGAGACAAAGTTGTCTGCTAGGTTTGTCAGGAATCTGTTTGATCTTCCACTTGGTGCAGAGTTTGTCTCCCAGTTGATGTCCGGGTAATTAAAGTCCCCCATAACTATTGTGATGTGCTTCCTACATACCTTAGTTAGCTGACTAGCAAAACGTTCATCTATTTCCTCTGTTTGGTTGGGTGGCCTATAGTATACACCTATGGCAATGTCATTTCCCCCCCTTTTATATTGACCCAAATGCATTCAAGATTGACCCAAATGCATTAAAAAAACATTTTCTCTCCTTTTATTTTTATTGATTTTTTCCGTTATGTTTCCACAGAGTCTCATTTGTGGTGAAGGCTTTAGTGTATTTAGTATGTTTTTTGTAATCAGTATTTTGAAAATTTAAAGTAATAAAAAAAATAGAAAACCAAAGAAAATAAATAAATAAAGCTAGATGAAATGTAGTGATATTAGTGATAGTATCACATATTGCTACCAAACTACTGTTTCCAACTAGGAACAATTAGTTAACTAATGTCTGCTTTCCAATATCATCCTTTGCTCTGAAAATTTAATTAGAAAAATGTAGGAAAGATTAAGGAAGGAGGTCATAAGCAGATGAAAAAATAATGTATACAAATACTCTAAGAGGCATCTTTTTTAAAATAAGGAAAATTGTATATAAGATATATTCTTATTGTATATAATTCCAGAACATTTAAAAGAAAATAATCACAATTCACTAAGTTATATACTGACAACTGCAAGAACAATTTTGGTACAATATTGGAAAAAACAGAAATTTGCCAATATCAGATTGGAAGACCAAAACTGGAGAATATGCAGAATGGCAAATTTGAAAGTACAGATAATTTTTCTGTTTACAACCATTAGTTTTGCAACCATTCACTGAACTGAACAAGGAGATTTATGGCTGGTCCTCTAAGTTGCAGTCATTACAGCTTCGCTTCAGTGATGTGATTGTGATTTGCAATGTGATTACAATGGACATGTGATCTCCATTTGCAATTTCACTGCTGGATTCCAACAAGCAAAGTGATTGGGGAAGCCAGCAGAAGATCCAGTGGATACTAGCTATAATATTTAATACTTAATGTAAAGTATTAACATTTAGGTTATGGTTGGATGGTGGGGAAATAAATGAAATTTAAGGGAAGAATGTGTTATTAGAAACAAATTCCATAATGTTTTTATCTGTGCTTATTAATTGCCTCTTGTTGTGTTAACTCTTACTATTTAGTGTAGACTTTTTCCCCCCTTTTACATTATTCTTATTATAAAATATCTTTAAAAATAAAATTTGTTTCATGAAACATTTGTCCTGCTGGTGAACTAATACCACATAGTTAGTTTTTAATGGCACTGAGCAGTGAGTAGAGGGGTTTTATATTGATATTGTACAGTAAATTATATAGAATTTAATAACTCCCCTGAACAAATAAATCTTTATAAACCAAGAAGTCAACTTTGGAGTACATTTAAGCATGCCAGATCTCTGTGTTAGTCTACTTTTATTAAGTTAACTATGGAAGTAAGCCAGCACATTTTCACTTACTACAACAACATGATGATTGCATCATCACAAAGGCAATAAAGCTGTTTATTGAAAGTTCCCTATAATATACCTTAGTGTGTTTTAGAATAAACAGCTATTAATTAATGTATTTCTCAAGATTTAGAAACTGGTTTATTTCACAATGATACATTTGAATTTATCTGAGTGTTATCTTCAGTATACATAATATGCTCAAAAATTGCTTGAGTCAAGAGACTAAGGGTTTTTCACATTTCATATCACATTTGAAAGAAAAGGTCACATAGCAGAATGTGGGATTCTAAGTAATGTAACTTTATTCACTCTAATGGAAGGAAGGAAGGAAGGAAGGAAGGAAGGAAGGAAGGAAGGAAGGAAGGAAGGAAGGAAGGAAGGAAGGAAGGAAGGGAGGGAGGGAGGGAGGGAGGGAGGGAGGTTAGATGTAATAGATTGCCAGGATCATGGGTAAGAAGGAATACGAGGAAGCAGCAGGACATGTAAGAACAGAGAGGAAGAGGAGCGTCTGTATTTTTTTAACAGTTCTAAGAATCTGGACTGATTAATAACAGCTTCTCAGGAAATTTCAACTCCTCTCCTTGGGATGGTGCCATAAGGCAGGGATCCCCAACCTATGGGACCCAGGCTGCGGGCTCTTGGCCAGCAGGCCACGGAAATGGCTGGCCAGTGTGTGCACATGTGGGCACCCATTCCCCCCACTCACACTAGCATTCCCCCCACTCACACTTGGATTACACCCCAAGGTTCTCAAGGAACTGGCAGATGTGATCTCAGAACCACTGAACTATATTTTTCAAAGATCCTGGAGCACTGGGGAATTACCGGAGGACTGGAAAAGAGCTGATGTAGTTCCCATCTTCAAAAAAGGAAAAAAATGGACCCAGGAAATTACAGACCTATCAGCCTGACCTCAATACCTGGGAAGATTCTGGAAAAGATAATCAAACAACGAATCAGCGAACACCTAGAGGCAAACAAAATCACTACTAAAAGCCAACATGGGTTTGTCAAAAACAGATCATGCCAGACAAACCTTATTGCATTCTTTGACCAAGTGACAAAATTAGTGGATCAGAGGAATGCTGTGGATATAATTTACTTGGACTTCAGTAAGGCATTTGATAAAGTAGATCACAACCTACTACTTGATAAGATAAAAAAATGTGGGTTAGACAGCATCACCACCAGATGGATTCGTAGCTGGCTGACCGGCCGTACTCAGCAGGTAGTCCTCAATGGAACTGCATCTACATGGAGGGAAGTGTGTAGTGGGGTGCCCCAGGGCTCTGTTCTGGGGCCAGTGCTCTTCAACATCTTCATCAACGATTTGGATGAGGGGATAGATGAGGAACTCATCAAATTTGCAGATGACACCAAGCTGGCAGGAATAGCCAACACTCCAGAAGACAGGCTTAAGATACAGGAGGACCTGACAGACTTGAACACTGGGCGCTATCTAACAAAATGAAATTCAATGGTGAAAAAGTAAGGTTCTACATTTAGGCAAGAAAAACCAAATGTACAGGTATAGTATAGGGGGTACCTTGCTCAATAGTAGTAACTGTGAGAGGGATCTCGGAGTCCTAGTGGACAATCACTTAAATATGAGCCAGCAGTGTGCTGCAGCTGCCAAAAAAGCCAACACAGTGCTGGGCTGCATTAACAGAGGGATAGAATCAAGATCACGTGAAGTATTAATACCACTTTACAATGCCTTGGTAAGGCCACACTTGGAATACTGCATCCAGTTTTGGTCACCACGATGTAAAAAGATGTTGAGACTCTGGAAAGAGTGCAGAGAAGGGCAACAAAGATGATTAGGGGACTGGAGGCTAAAGCATATCAGGAATTTGCTGGAATTGGGTATGTCTAGTTTAATGAAAAGAAGGACTAGGGGTGACATGATAGCAGTGTTCCAATATCTCAGGGGTTGCCACAAAGAAGAGGGAGTCAAGCTATTCTCCAAGGCGCCTGAGGGCAGGACAAGAAGTAATGGATGGAAACTAGTCAAGGAGAGAAGCAACCTGGAACTGAGGAGAAACTTCCTGACAGTTAGAACAATTAACCAGTGGAACAACCTGCCTCCAGAAGCAGTGAATGCTCCAACACTGGAAGTTTTTAAGAAGAGACTGGACAGCCATTTGTCCAAAATGGTATAGGGTTTCCTGCCTGAGCAGGGGGTTGGACTCGATGACCTCCAAGGTCCTTTCCAACTTTATTATTATTATTATTATTATTAGCACCCATAGCCTAGTTTGCGCATGCTTGTGGGCGTGAATGGGGATGCTAGTGCAGGGCAGGTATCTGTGGCCCATTTGCTCATGCGCAAATGGGGCTGCTAGCTTGGGTGGTTGCGTAGCCCATTTGCGCATGTGTGAATGGGGCTGCTAGCTGCCGTGGGGGGTGTAGCCCAGTGCACGCATGCACACGTGCACCAATTTTGAAGCTGCTCTCCTTCCCTCCAGTCCATGAGCCTGGAAAGGTTGGAGACCTCCCAAAACAACTAGACAAGGGACAGTTTTTTTCCCTTATGCCCTCACTCTGCTGAACACCTAATTCTATGTTTATGTGTATTTACCCATGTGGTATGGATGTAGAATTATTATTTATCTATTATTATTATTATTATTATTATTATTATTATTATTATTATTATTATTATTATTATTATTATTATTATTATTATTATTATTATTATTATTATTATTATTATTATTATTATTGTTGTTGTTGTTGTTGTTATTGTTGTTATTATTTTGCTTTGCATGTACACTGAGAGCATCTGCCCTGAAGATAAATTTCTAATCACACTTGGCCAAATAAAGTATTCTATTCTATTCTATTCTATTCTATTCTATTCTATTCTATTCTATTCTATTCTATATTATACACAGTATGTTTATAGGTAGCCCAGTAAGGATGAGAATGGTGCCTAACATTCCCTTTAGTTAAGTGCACATGACTTAGCTATTACTGTGGTATTAATATAACTATAGGCATTTCTGGAGAAAGGTACAGATCATAGAAGAATGTGGTGAGGTGCAAGAAACAACTGCTGCTGAATAAATATTGATGATCCAGGACTATGGAAACATTCCAGGTGGTAGCCTACTCTGAAAAGTTTCATTGTGTTTCATGGAGCTCAGCAAGTAAAAAAGTTTCATGCTCTCCAAAGGTAGTGAATATAGAGGTTTCCATTCAATACTTGTACGATTAAAAATTTCCAAGTGGAAAAAAGTACAGTAGCCATAGCTTATGTACTAAAAAAATCCATAATGATGTTTATTAGTTTTGTTGCATATGCTTTCTTCTACACTGATTTTACAAGACCAAAGGATTGGATCAATGTAGCTAGAAATTTGGCATTCCAGCAAATCACTAGACAATATTCCATAGGTGGAGAAAGATAGGAAAAGAATAAATTGAAGGCCATCATTGATAATCAGCATCAGTTGAAGACTGCATCAGATTGTCTTTTCTGGCAAAATGCTTATTGCCTTTCTGAGAAAATCTTCTCCTCAGATCTAGCTCTTTGATCAGCAATATGTGCCAAACAATGACAACTTGTTTGGTCTCCTATATACATTCCTTTTTTCAACTGCAGAGAAAAAACCAAGCGTAGTGACTCAACTGTAAGAATTTAGAGTTTGAAATTTCTAAAGAAATGTATATCCTGGGAATCCTCATCAATCAATAGAGTCAAGAGACTTGTAATAGAAAGTATTACTGGAGATGGTGTGTAGGTGGAGATAAGCAAATACAGGGACAGGAGTCTGAATGGTGCAGCAAGACTATTTTAAGTGTCAGCTCTAGTAGTGAAGTTTCTTGAACTGACACTGTACATTGATTTCTCAAACAGCTTCTATGATTAATTGAGCAGATGACCTTGAGCTACTGATCAAAACTCCAAGAAGCAAGAAACACTTATTAAAAGCAAGAACTATTGTTTTAGCGGACCCTGTACCAGCCCATTCATTACAACTGATGCAACAAATGACATGATGTTAGCATTTTCTGCATCAAATGCATGAAGTCAGGAAGCAAAACATAATACATAAAATCTTACATAAGATAAGGAAATACAAATTCTTGATTCCCCATTTATGCGTGTATATATTTGTTTCATTTTGTATTTAATTTTTGCAGAAAATAGTTTAGCATTTTTAATGGGAAAAATGGAAACAAATAGATTGCTTTATTGTATCCACAAACCACTGTATGTGATATTCAGTATTTTCTTTCCTGTAACAGGTATGGTTTTTTAAAAAAATACTATGCCAGTAAGAAAGCTTAAAAATTCATAGAGGATGGCAGTATCAAAATATTTTAGCCATCACTGAAGTTAAGCTGTGTGGAGATCTTATCAAAGATATTTTCTGTTTCTTGACTCAAATTCTCCAGCTCATCAGACATTCAACTTCTGCGACACTGAGTGAGATATCTTTCTCAAATGTTCACTCTATTGTCCCATTTCATTTGTTTTCCAAAGCAATCTCTCAACTATAAAATAAAATCATATACTCTATACATTTCCACCTCTCTGTATGTATATGTATATATGCACATATACACACAGAGATATGTAATTGGCTACAGTATATTCAATTTTATACAAGTGGATTTCTATTTATACAGCAGGACCTATCATCTATTTCCATTAGGTATGTTGCAGAAAGTCTTCCAACTTCCTACAACAGTAATATTGTTACAATTTTGGCAATTCTGGATAATGTCTGGCATGTAGATGTGCATTAAACATGAGGCACATTTGCTTTCCAATCCTACTCTTTTCACCCTGCAATGCTAATTTTGAAAGCATGCAAAAGAAAAGGAGGAAAATTCCACTGAGAGATGCAATTCTGGTCAGCAAAACTATTTACAGATCACACTGTGTATATCACTGGAATGGAAGTGATTTCTCAGTGACAGAGAGTCTTTTTCTGGTCACTAACTACTATCTCACCCAGTGAAAAGACCAAAATGAATAACTATTTCTGTATCCAGACGGTATCTTAATTGAGAGCAGGTGTTTTAAAGAAGCCTTAAACACCTTTAATAACACTGATTAATTTAGATACAAACTCTGGATTATAAAAAAATTAAATAATATGAGAGATATTAGCAAAGGCTATTCAGAAAGACAACAGTTCATCTGCAACACACTGAAATATATTTCTCCACTGTATTAAATTGGCTTAAAATCAACTTAAAACCCATAAGTTACTTCCATTGGGTTGCAGACTGGCCTAAAGTTTGGGAGAGCTGATGAAGGCAACCAACGAACATACTATCCTTTGAATCTAAATTGTTTCTTTGGATACATTGCCTTTTCTTTTCTTTTCTTTTCTTCTTTTTGGCTTCTTCTTCCCAGATCTGCTCTGTGATTCATACAAATAGAAGATAGAAGTAAAAAAAGAAGCGCAAATGCCATGGTTTCTCCCTCCTGAAAGTTGGCATTTATTTTATATTTTTGAAGTGTCAAAAGAAAATCAGTAACTTAAGCTTATCAATATGCAGAGCACAGAGGAGAGTGCACACAGAGTTTGTCAAAAACCCTGTTGCTGCTAGCAGATCTCCCTAGATACTTCTCCACTGAGCTCTTTGGGAAAATACATTTTGTCTTCTTAATGTAGCCCTGCAGACATAGCAATGAAGGGGATTTGCCTCAGAAATATTGCTTGTTTGTTTGCTGTTTTGGATTGGGCTGTATAAATGGGAGTTTGATATATGGTGAAATATCAGCTAGCTGCTAGACCATTTACAGTTTTACAGTTTCAGCTTTCATTTTAGGACGTCCCTTCTCTACTTAAAATATATATCAGAAATATCTGTCACTCTTCTATCACATTGAATAAATCATGAAAAATACCATATTCTTTTTTTTAAAAAAAAGCCAATGCGTTAGCAATTGCTCAGCTACCAGCTGCAAGACATAGCCTAAATTTTAAAACAATTATACAATTAAAGCCACTATAGGAGATTAATAATAATAATAATAATAATAATAATAATAATAATAATAATAATAATAATAATAATAATAATAATAATAATAATAATAATAATAATAATAATAATAATAATAATAGTAGTAGTAATAGTAATAGTAATAGTAATAGTAATAATAATAAATATTGAGGAGAAAAAAGGGAAATCTGAGATGTGTGATGACCATAATGAAAAGAATATCTTGATTTAGGGTTTTGAAATGAGCTAAATTTAGTATACCAAAGTTATTAAAATGATTAATAATGACATGCAATTCATATTGTAATTGCCTTACTAATCACAGGGGTATTATGCAAAGTTCTTTAAAATGAACAGCATCATTTGCATCTGTGATGTTGCTAATTAGTTTGGTGCTTTTGTACTACTAAAAATGGTCACACAGTAGCAGTGTATATTTAGAGGAAGTGAACAAGAGGCATTTATTAAAGTCTAACCTTCCAGGCTTGGTGGTGACAGTGACTTCTGTCAGTGGGTTTGAACTTTCTGCCCCCTTCATTGACTATGATAAAAGAGGGCAATGCACTTGTGACTCATATACCATAATGACAGAAATCATTATAGTAGCTTTCTCAAAATAACCCACAGCTCTTTGCAAAAAATGTTGTTTAAAAATAATGTCAGAGCATATAGTAAATGCTGACAACTACAAGCTTATTTAATAATAATAATAATAATAAAGTTGGAAGGGACCTTGGAGGTCATCGAGTCCAACCCCCTGCTCAGGCAGGAAACCCTATACCATTTCAGACAAATGGCTGTCCAGTCTCTTCTTAAAAACTTCCAGTGTTGGAGCATTCACCGCTTCTGGAGGCAGGTTGTTCCACTGGTTAATTGTTCTAACTGTCAGGAAGTTTCTCCTCAGTTCCAGGTTGCTTCTTTCCTTGACTAGTTTCCATCCATTACTTCTTGTCCTGCCCTCAGGCGCCTTGGAGAATAGCTTGACTCCCTCTTCTTTGTGGCAGCCCCTGAGATATTGGAATACTGCTATCATGTCACCCCTAGTCCTTCTTTTCATTAAACTAGACATACCCAATTCCAGCAAACGTTCTTGATATGCTTTAGCCTCCAGTCCCCTAATCATCTTTGTTGCCCTTCTCTGCACTCTTTCTAGAGTCTCAACATCTTTTTTACATCGTGGTGACCAAAACTGGATGCAGTATTCCAAGTGTGGCCTTACCAAGGCATTGTAAAGTGGTATTAATACTTCACGTGATCTTGATTCTATCCCTCTGTTAATGCAGCCCAGCACTGTGTTGGCTTTTTTGGCAGCTGCAGCACACTGCTGGCTCATATTTAAGTGATTGTCCACTAGGACTCCGAGATCCCTCTCACAGTTACTACTATTGAGCAAGGTACCCCCTATACTATACCTGTACATTTGGTTTTTCTTGCCTAAATGTAGAACCTTACTTTTTTCACCATTGAATTTCATTTTGTTAGATAGCGCCCAATCTTCAAGTCTGTCCAGGTCCTCCTGTATCTTAAGCCTGTCTTCTGGAGTGTTGGCTATTCCTGCCAGCTTGGTGTCATCCGCAAATTTGATGAGTTCCCCATCTATCCCCTCGTCCAAATCGTTGATGAAGATGTTGAAGAGCACTGGCCCCAGGACAGAGCCCTGGGGCACCCACTGCACACTTCCCTCCATGTAGATGCGGTTCCATTGAGGACCACACGCTGAGTACGGCCGGTCAGCCAGCTACGAATCCATCTGGTGGTGATGCTGTCTAACCCACATTTTTCTATTTTATCAAGTAGTAGGTTGTGATCTACTTTATCAAATGCCTTACTGAAGTCCAAGTAAATTATATCCACAGCATTCCTCTGATCCACTAATTTGTCACTTGGTCAAAGAATGCAATAAGGTTTGTCTGGCATGATCTGTTTTTGACAAACCCATGTTGGCTTTTAGTAGTGATTTTGTTTGCCTCTAGGTGTTCGCTGATTCGTTGTTTGATTATCTTTTCCAGAATCTTCCCAGGTATTGAGGTCAGGCTGATAGGTCTGTAATTTCCTGGGTCCATTTTTTCCCTTTTTTGAAGATGGGAACTACATCAGCTCTTTTCCAGTCCTCCGGTAATTCCCCAGTGCTCCAGGATCTTTGAAAAATATAGTTCAATGGTTCTGAGATCACATCTGCCAGTTCCTTGAGAACCCTGGGGTGTAATCCATCTGGTCCTGGTGATTTGAACTCGTCTAGGCTGGACAGGTGCTCACTTACCGTTTTCTTGCCTATCTTAACTTGCATTTCTATTCTGTTTTTTATGGCACTATTTTTGGTAGGTTGGTCTGTTTTTTCCCTTTGTGTAAAGACAGATGCAAAAAAGGAGTTAAATAGTTCTGCTTTCTCCCTGTTGCTTGTCACCTTTTTGCCACTTTCACCCACTAGTGGACCAATCATTTCCTTCACTTTTTTCTTGTTTTTTACATGTTGAAAGAAGCTTTTTTTGTTATTTTTGACTTTGGTCGCAAGCCTTAGTTCATTATGAGCCTTAGCTTTCCTCACTTCATCTTTGCAGGCTCGGGCTATTTGCTGATATTCTGTCTTAGTTATGTGCCCCTCTTTCCACTTTCTATATTTGTCCCTTTTATCTTTCAATTTATCAGAGAGTTCTTTATGCAGCCATGCTGCTGCCAATTTATTGACTCCTGCCAAAGAAGCAACTGCCAGAGTTTCTGTGGACAAAATAAGCAACAGAACACAGCAGCCAAAAAAACCAACCAAACAAATGTGTAAATCTAATGGATCAGACGGAAGTCTCTAGCTCACTAATGTTCCTGTTTTCTACAGTAGACAATGATATGCCAATGACAAGATAGTGTGGAAAGTATAGTGGCCAACTAGGGTTCAAGGCAGTGGTGGGATTCAGCCAGTTCGCACCACTTCGGCAGAACCGGTAGCTAATTTTTTGTTGCCCAGGCCCAGAACGGACTTCCAGAAGTGGCATCCACACAGAGAACCAGTTGTTCACATATTTGAATCCCACCACTGGTTTAAGGGCCACATCTTTTTCTGCACCTGTTTGGAGTGACTGGCATACAGGAGAATATTTTACATAATCATGGAAGTAACATATAGCCATCAATCAAAAAAGTTATGGAATTAGATTAGATTAGATTAGATTAGATTAGTTTAGTTTAGTTTAGGTTAGGTTAGGTTAGGTTAGGTTAGGTTAGGTTAGGTTAGGTTAGGTTAGGTTAGGTTAGGTTAGGTTAGGTTAGGTTAGGTTAGGTTAGGTTAGGTTAGGTTGGATTGGATTAGATTAGATTAGATTAGACATATGGATGCAGTCCAATTTATTCTTTTTTTTTTAAAAATTAGGATATATATATATATCTCCTTGGGGATTGTAGAGCCCATAAACTGGCATATCTGAGTAAGAGTATCTCAGCACAGTGAGAATGTCTAAACATTATGCCAGGTAAGCATTACATAGATCAAATTCCAAAATGTTAAAAATTTCCCAAGATTATAAAACATATTATTTAAAATACTGAAATGGAAGAGGAACTGGCTGGAGAATTCTGGGAGTCAGAGTCTACGCATCTTAAAGTTGCCAAAGTTGAGAAACACTGATCTAGGTAGCTTACAAACACACATACATTGCAAATTGATATTGCTTGTTTTCATGCAAAGACCTGGTATCTGTAGCTAATTTAAGACTGAGATGGTTTGACTCTTCTTTGTATTTTATTTATAATATCACCATCACTCATGCAGCCATCCACACATTCACACAAATGGATTTGATATTGGCTTGCATTGGAGAACTAATTTGGTCTAGGAGTTAAGGTGCCAGAATAGAAACCAATGGATCCTTGGTTTATCTAGGGGGGGGGGAATCCTTGAATCCTGCACTTGCAGAAAAATGTGGCTTGTATGAATTAAAGTACAATGAATAAATATGATTCTTTTTCAGTTCCAAATTTTCTTAGTTTATCAAAAATATAAAATACAAAGTAGGGGAGGAACAAGGGAAGCGGAAAAAGTGTATGAGAAAAGGAGAAAAAGAAAGAAAAACATTGACTTTTGACTTTCTTTAGTGCAGTAGAGTAGGATAACATACAGCCCCAACTTTTTACTTTTATATAATAATATATACTAGCCATAAGAGATGCAGATTGGATTTTGCAATACTAGCCATTTCAATAACAACAATCCTATCTAATCAATAAAACACAAAGTCAACGTTTCATCATTTTCCACCTCAAGCACAAAGTCCAGTAGTGGTTTCCAAGTGGAAACAGTTAACTGTATCCTTTTCTTTGATTAAGGCAGTCAATTTAGCCATCAGTTTTTCCAGCCAGACATCCATTTTGGGAATTAAAGTACGTATCTTTCCATTTTTGTAGATAGAGCATTCTTGAGATTGTCAGCATATATAACAACAAAGTTTCTTCTTCTTTTTTTGTCCATTAAGACTAAAAGAAAATTATTTGGTTTATTTTTATATTCACTTTAAGAATCTTCTGTATTAAGATGTGACTCCTACTCCTATATATAATTATTTTTGTGACTGGATGATGGTACCCAGAGTAGAAACCAAATTTATGGTTTCATTTTCGTTGGCAAACTCGAAGTTAACTATATGAAAATATTTAATAAATATTTTCTATTTGTAGTTTATAATTGTGTTTAATACATATTTAAACTATATTTAAATTTTATTTATCTTGGAAAGATTGGGAGCAGATTTTCACTTTTGGTTTTACCAATATTTCCTGAGTACAGAAATGGACGAGATTATCATCCTCCAATCCACAGTCTATTGCAAGTTCACCACTTGTTTAATTTTCCATGAATCAAAACTGATGTTTTCTGACCAGAACCATGTTATGTCTTTCAGAGTGGGCAATTTTCAATCCTTAGAACAAAGGCTAGCTTCAATCTGCTGCAGGGATGATACCTTTTCCCATCCAATGCTGGTTCCTGCCTTGTGCAAACATTTTGTCCTGGGATGTTAGGCTGCCACTTTACATTTTTAAAATAATCTTGAACTTGAGACAACAATGGCCTGTTAAGTCAGTAAACTATCCTCATGTCTAGAATGTCATGCTTCATTTATCCCTTACATCTGTTAGAAGGCATCCTTTTAGTTTGAGTCCAGCATGCATAAAGCATGCTTCCCTTACTTTTTCACTCCCTGCTCACAGTGAAAAGTTTCCTTCCCTTTCCTCAATTTTTGTAATCTTGAAAGGAACAATAGAACAACCTGTTCACTTGTTGCACTAATTATTGTAAACTCAGAGCAATTGCCACAAGGGGGGAAAAAAGAAAAAAAGAGTCTGGTGCCAATATGACAAGGGAGTGAAAGCATTCATGTAAGGAGAGAACAGTAAGTAGAGAACAGTCGCTAAAGTGAAAAGCAGGCAGTGATAGACTTGTCCACACAAATCAAAGAGTCTTGACTTCCCTGCATGGAAGGGAAGGGACAGAAGCAAGAAAATGATTGGTCAGGTCTAGCAGTGGCTATAATCTGGACTAAGCATAATCTGGCCACTTACTAACCTATTACAGTCTAGACTGCAATTTCTGAAGTTGACTTAATAAACAGCAAGGAGTAACTTGGAAGCAGCTTAGATTGCAATGCGGAATTGCCCTCTTCATGGCCACATTAATGTGCTATGTTCCCATCTTTGAGTCACGGGAGAAATACATTAACATGTCCCCTGTGCCTCAGCAATGAATCCAGGCAGTCATTCATACAGTGCAACACATTCAACAATTCAGTGAAACAATTGGTGGATTCCAACCATCATTTATCTTTCAGCCCACAAGACCAAAAGAAATGAATTCTATCACCTGAATATGGGACTGGAGGTTCAAGCTTTACTTATTATTTGTTTAGCTTTATTTTTTATTACTTACAATGTGCTCCTTCTGACAGAGACTGATTGCTTCTTTTGACAGGGACTTGTCAGAGAAATAGAAGATCAATACACCTTTGTCAACCTACCTCTCCACAAAGTCTGCTTCAGTGACCAAAATAGCAAATTTGAATGCAAGCTGAGGAATCTGAACAAAGGAGCTCATTTACACTATGCTTCTGGAGCTTTACTTTCTTCTTGAAACCAGTGTTACACATAAAAAAGATTTGGTCAGGCAAAGAGGCTCTTCTCACTACCTGCCTGTTATGTAGATTTGTCTGTGTCATACACTTTACAATACAATACAATGAGTTCTTGTATACCCATATAAACACCCCACCACCATACACAAAATGCCTGGTGGGCTGATCTGATGACTTCTAAGGAGTTTGATATTCTATTGTAAATGGAAAATATCCAGCTCATTTACAGCCAGAGCCAGAATGACTATGGTATTGCAATGTACAAGAATTGGATAGGAGGGAAGCATTTCCATACTAGACTAGATCTGTCAACTGAAGCTCAGCCGATTTCTGTCCCTGAATATGAATTCCAAGACCAGTCTCAAAGCACTCTAGATCAGGGGTTTCAAACTGGCGGCCCATAGGCTGGATGCATCACGTGCAAGCCATGCCCACCCCGGCTCCGCAAAGGCAAAAAATGTCATGATACGTCAAGATATGTCACGACACGTCACATGATGCTATTGAGTTTGACACCCCTGCTCTAGATGATCTGTAAAGTAAGTTTTGTTTCAGCAGGAGGAAAACATTATTTCCAAGCTGGAAAATTAGTGGCTCCTACCCTCATCACTGCTTGGCTAATATGCTATACATGTAGTAGCCCCTAAAGATCACTAGAATACTTCACTTAGTCCCTGTTCTAAAGTGAATGCTCAACAACACAGGCTTATTGCAATATATACTGGCTTCCAGTATTTGGTTAATGAGTGCAATTCAAAGGGTCAGTTTGGTAAAGAGATGGAGACCTTGCAGGCATTGATTCTGATGATGACAGAGCTGTGGAATTCCTTGATTCAGAACATTATTATAAACAGAATGTTTAAAGTGATTTTTTTGTAATTTACTGACTGAGGGACAAAGAAAATAAAGAAACAGAAAAAGCTATAGACAGCTTAAATAGTGGGCTACAAATGAGAAGAAGACAGCATCATAAGGACGTGTCCCTTAAGAACAGTTATCAAAGGAGTTTTGTGCTATGGCAAGAAAGCTAAATCTTACCATGATATGTTGGTTGGTTGATGATTCATTTATTTGATTAATAGGCTCTATGCCTGTCTCAATCTGGAAGGATTCTAGGACAACATAAATTACATAAAAATAAACTTTACTATCTTACCCAACACAAACCTGATGCAATAGTGTGGTTGATAATATAAATATAAATAATATAAATAATGACTATTAATTAAATCTATATTAATTCTAAGACTAAAATAACTGATATTAAGAACCAAATCAATCAACTCTTTATTTAGTATAAAACAGAAAGTTCTTCCCCTTGGATCAGATCTGTTTGCGAGAAATTTGTCAATTTGTGCATGTGTTAATGCAGTTTTTGAAATGTTCACTCCTTGTTATATTTTTATAATATGTAAACCACAGAATACAGAAACTGTGCTGATATTAAGCAGCTTCATCTTTGGCAGGAAGCAGATTAACTCTAAATCAACTATGGACAATTATGTCTACCATATTTAATAGATCTAGTTTTGGCACAGTGAGTTTATTGTTGCTGCACTGAATACTTTAATAACTTTCATACGCAAATGCTGAAGACATTATAGCAAGCTCATTCATTTTAATTAGTCATCTTATAAATTATGCTAGTGACATCACCCCACTGTCTGCCAGCTAGTAAAATGCAGTTTTTTTGTACTCACATGTAAATAATGGACATGGCAATTAAGAAAATGTTGATAAAGGACTGTGTAATTACCACTATTATTACTAACCTTAAAAACAACTGAGACATGTTTTATACCTGCACAAAGAGAAGACTGCTTTGTATAAAGAATAAAAGCTTCATCTCTTAGACTAGCTTTATTTTCTTTACTTGGCAGCTACTCATTTAAATGTACTACCAGAGGGAAAAAGGATGATCTAACAGTCAGTACCAGAATACTGCAATTTTAGAAATTATGCCAAATTAAGACTCAAGTACTTGAACATACAGGGACCTCTTTTTGAACATTTTTTTTTTAGGAAGACCAGTAAACATTTAAATTAAAAAGAACTTACTTCTATGTATCCAACATTATGTAGTCATTACACTAGGTATCAGAAATATCAAGATGAAATTTGTTATGTACTCTCATGTTGGTAGGCCTGGATATTACTCCTTAGATGCTCTACAGACTCAGAATAGCAACAGAGGCAAAAGCTAAGCTATTTTAAGAATGTCTACAATTTTTTTTAAAGAAAATCAAGTACTCCAAGCATTGAGTGCCAAGTTAAGAATCTGTTCAGCTGCCATCAGAGATCTCTCCAAATGAGTTTGGGCATGCCCTTCTCAATGGTATTCTGTCAGAATGGTGATAGCTATACAGTTTATGCAGTATAGCCAGTTTTTCAGTATTCATCTTGAAAGAAAGGAAAATACAATGTTCCCCCAAGTGAGATATTTCTTTCAGCTAGATATGAGCTGAAAGATATATTAGGCCAAATAACTTTATAGATTCTTACTATAGTTGGTTCCCACATGTCTCAAGAAATGTGTTTTGTGCATCAAAAAACAATGTAAATAGTCTTGAACACTGCCTGGGTAACATCCTTCAGAAGGTACCTTGAAGGAGTTTGAGGGAACATGTCCTGGTACATACAAATCTATCTACTCTAAGCTTAACTTGACAAAATTGACATAGAATTTTTAAATCACTATCTTGTTAGGCAAAATTTGCCTATCTCATATGTTCAGTCACAAAAGGTTGCCTGTGGTCCCACCCTGATAAGAATTGAAAGGACCTAAATTCAAATAAATCCTTGTTTGTAACAATTTCCCTCTTTTGAAGTGCTGTTAAATTGGTCTTGTTTCAGCAGGAGTTCAGTGACTGATTTTACTGTTGGTCGACTTTCCATTTTGAATTGCCATCTTTTATTTCTTGATTTATGTTTGTGATAGGGTCACAACAGCCTTAAGCCTTCTGTACATATTAAAGCTGCAATCATTGATTCATCTAATGTTGTTCAGAAGATACTTGAGTTTAGAAAAAAAAAATGCAGCTTCTAACAACTTGTCCACTCACCCAGGTTTTAAAATTTCTAGGTTTCAAATGAATTAGCCTTAGAACTAACTTATAAATTAACCTTCAGCTGTAGTAACAAGCTGGGAAATTTAAGCTAGACTAATGAAGGTGAATTGCCAAGTCAAAGATTAAGCTAAATAAATAATAAGTTCAGTTAAAATAGAACAAGGACCCAGAGTTTAAACCTGGAAAGGAAATCATAACTGGAAGAATCAGGGAGAAAATCTGGAAGCATTGAATCTGAAATATAAGATTTTGAGAAATGAGCACATGATTAATTTCCAGTTAAAGACCTCCAGATAAGAACTGTTTCTTCATTTGGAAAAGATGAAAGCATCATCTAGCAAATGTAGCTGTAGAAGCAACATTTGGGACCATATAGCACTTTGGAAAATGTCTTCTCACAGGGTACATTTTTTGCCTTTAAAACCTATTTGAGAACAGTGTTAATTGATGATAGAGACATGTGAGAGAGGACTGAAGAAAAAAAGGGTCTATCAGCAAGAGTTTCTGATGATCGGTAGTAAGTTCTGTACTCATGATTTTTCCATGTAAATAATCCATAAAATTCCCTAAACTAATTCAAATGTGGTCTAAATGTGTACTAGAAAGCAGTAATCAGAGCTAGGAAATTAATTAGTCACTGGAGAGAAACAGTATATAATGAGTATGAACTCAAAGCACATGAGTTGAAAAAGTTAAAAAAGAAAGAATGCAGATGAATCATTAGAACTCTCAACCTTTCTTTTGAACAAGAAACATCAATCTCATTTTTTAAGGATTTACATTTTATTCCTAGAAATATTTCAAAGCTTAAAGAAGACTAAATTCTTTCACTATTTCTGACTCTGAGTTAAAAGGCTGAACATATGTGATGTGATGCTTAACTAGATTCTACCATCTTCTGATGCTATCACTATAGAGAGCAAAATACCTCTTCATGATGAAAAGGTTGAAAGTAATAAAAAATGACCTTTTAAGCATTAATTGAATTCTATCATTATAGTGCACAAAGATGAGTGAATGATCCAAAGAAACCCAGTCAAATAGATCAATTTCTTGTATGGCATTACCTTTGAAAACTGAAGGATTGGGTTGGGAACAGATTAACTCGGACTATCTATGTGCTCACTAAGTGCTGACATTGACTTAATAGCACATAATAATAATTGTTTAAAAGTGAGTAATATTTAGATGGTTGGATTATCAGCAAGTGGGGCATTTTTCATGGTATTTTGGTTAAAAAACTGAGAGTCGGCTTATCTGCAGATGGGTTTATCCATCAGTATACATGGTAGATTATTAGTCTAAAAGGACTGTGTAATGGTATGTGGAAATGATGTTGAGGAATAAGGGGAAGAGTTACTGTCTAGGACAGACATGTCAAACTCGCGACGTCATGTGACGTCGCGCAATGTATCGGAACTTTTTCCCCATTGCCAGCAATGGGGTGGGCACGGTTTCGTCATGACACGTCCAGCCCCTGGGCCGGCAGTTTGACACCCCTTGTCTAGGAAATAATCAGACAAGACAGGGAGAAAGCCCCAGTGGCTTAGCAGTCAGAAGCAACTTAGGAAGGACTGGCCCTAACTGATCAGCAGTTAAAAGTAGCAGTGGACAGTTTGTATCTTTAAACTTGGAAGATTCTGTTAACATAGCCTTATAACAAAGTAAAATAAGTTCATTGAATTGTGTTTCCTCTCTGGTTTACCCAGGAGGGCTGACATTTTGAATCTTTTCTATATGTAGAGACCTTTTCAATTATTTTAAGGGAAAATTAACATCCAGCTTATGAGATATTGGGTTCTTTTCCTACTTTCTCTTTAAAGGAATATACTAAAAACTGAAATGTGAATACATATCCAATGAAAGGTAATTATTCTGAAAGTCAGTGAATAAATATTCAGATCAAAAGAACATGCATAAATAGCCAGTTAATTTGATTTTGGTGTAATACAGTATACTGTATTTTCTAAGGTCTGATATTTTTCCTCTTTTTGCACAATAAAATAGTCTTGCATTTAGCCTAAGTTATATACTTCATCATTCAAGCAGAAGAAATAGGTCCCGCTAACTGCAGTGCACGTGCAGTAGAAATGTCAGCAAATGAGATGGCACCCAGCTATTTACTAGCAGATTGGACTCCACTCTCAGCAGGCATGCGGTGTCAAAATGGTCAAGGCCCACAATTATTACTTCACTTAAGTAATGTATTGCTATAATTTGAATCTGAAATATCAGTGGCTTGTACAAGCAGCCCTTATGCATCCAAATCAACAAGCCTTGCTTCCTATAAACAAAAACAAGCACCAAACTGAGAAAAGAAATGTAAAAATGATATTCACAAAACCCAACAAGGACAAATGAAAAGCAATTATACAAATTTGCATAAGAGAACTGTGAGTTTCAGCATCTAAAGTTATTCCCCCAACACAAATAATAGTTGCTAAATCATTTACACCTCATGAAATCCCCGCAGGAAGGCATGGTCTCCTTTATAAACAGATACAGTTAATGTGGAAGTTACACTGAGCACTAGAGTTTTGCAGAACAGCATGTCAACTATATCAACAATCAACTGCCAACTTGCACCAAATCTGAGACACTGAAACAAAGTGTCCATTAAACTGTGGGAAATACAGGATACTGTAAAAAAGGGTAAATGTAGAAGAGGAGTAACATAAAGAATCAAATGATTAAAGTGGCTTTATTGTATGAACTAAATATTATGCACCATTCAACATTGTGATGGCTTCTGCTGAATTCAAATCAGGTTCGGTTCAGCAAAGTTCCTTTTTTATCATCACTAGAACAGTTTTATATGTATATAAATATGAAGCTTCATGAGAAGTCCTATGTCAGTTTGAAAAATGAGAATTTGTTACAGGATCTGATCCCCAAGTCAAACAATTGTGACTGTTGATAAGAATAAGGATAAAGGGAGCTCTAAGATTGGTGACATCAAAAATGAACATGGCTTTGGTGTCTCAGGCTCAAACCTTAAATTGCTAACTCTGTAGATGCAACTGACGCTGGGTTTTGCTAGAATACATATGACATGATTGGGACCATTATACAAGGGCTAGGAAAGGTGTCTTCTTTTGTACATCCTCTGAAGTTCTTACAAAAAGAATCTCCACTGACACCAACTGAAGTATTTTTATGACAACTCTGCATTACTCTGGTAATAGCAAAAATTTAGAAATGAAATATGTGGGGAGAGAGATATCCCACTGGTGACAGTGATTCCAATTAATACCCAATGTGATTGTTTAAGGTTGTCTGAAGTACTTTGTAATTAATGTGATGTATAATTTATTGATTCTTCTATGAGTCCAGAAATAGGCATTTCTTATTTAGTTCTGTTACCTGCCTAATTATATTTATACATGTTATGAAAAAGAAATCTATGCTTCTTGTAAATAGTTCTGTAAATAGATATATTGTTATACATTTTTAAAAGATCACATGTTAAACCAACTTTTAAGACAGAGAAAAATGACAATATAATGATGAACGTAACCCACAGGTTGCTACATTTATCCCTATTATTATTCCTATAAACACACTGTCCACTATTTTTCTCATGTCTTTTTTTCAAGGACTTCTTGTGTTCCTGGCTTAAATAAAAGCATATCTTCCTTAAAGCATCCATATATTATTTTAGCAAAAAGCTGAGCTAGTTGATCCATATTATTGTTAAATGCATGGCTGATACAATTGTATTTTTTTTAGTGCTTTTAGATATAATGTCAGTATTCTCTCCTTTTTAATCAATATTGTTAGTTCTGTATTGTGCCTATATATTAAAACTGAGATATTGCTGAAATGAAAAAAAGGATCCTCATCTTGAATTCCTTATTTTCATATTATTTCATAGCTGAAGACATATCCCAAAATAATGTTTGCCCCAAATGGTTTTCTTTTCCATGTGAATAGAACAAAAGGCAGTTTATTTATTTAGCATATGGCATATCATACGTGGACTAGCAATATATATTAACACAAGGCAGTATTCCTGCATGAAGATGGAGTAATCTGATATGCCATTTTCAGATACATTTCACTTTACAATTTAACGTGAATATTCATTATTTATTATAATTTGTAATTTAATATGATTTAATTCATTATTATATTTTTTTCTAAAGTTTTAAATCAGAGTTTTGCCAGGCTGTAAAAGATACGGGAAAGAATTCCACCTCTTGACCAGACTCAGGTCTATGCCTCTTTCATAGCTTGATAATATAATCTTCCCATTAATTTTTTTCATGGCCACTCAGCTTTAGTAGAGTTACTGGACTGCAGGGAGAACAAGAAATACTTAGGTGTTTTTTGTTTAACTGTGAAACACGAGTCATCAATTTTAACTTTAATGCTTTTATTTTCTTTCCTGAACATGGTGTAACTAGAAAGTTGCACTGGCGTTAGAAAATAAAGAAATTTGGTGTAAACTGGTGGGAAATTTCCAGGAAAACTAAGAAAATTAATTTAAATGATAGGAATCTGGCTGCAACTGGGGGAAGTCAGATGCAAAGCCTGGTTTATTTTTTATTCTGCTGCTAGAGTAAATAGAAAGAGGGCATTGGAGGAGATGGGAGTTTCTTGGCAGCCCTAGAAATAATAATTGCTGGCAATAAAAGGAATAAGAGGAACAAAAGACTGCTTATGATTAAAAGGTAAAAAGAGAAGGTATAACACTTTCTTTTGTGCACTACAAAAGCTACAAAGAGACTGATATACCTTTAGGATACAAATGATTCAGGACAAAACACATGGATATAGAGGATCACAAGTTTCATCAGCAAGAGTTTCACCAAGTAATTAAGCTTAAGAAGGTTTATAAGTTTGTGTATTTATTTGTTTGTTTGTCTATCTGTCTGTATCCTGCCTTTATTATTTTTACAAATCCAACATACCTTCCTCTTCCTATTTCCCCCAACAGCACCCCTGTGAGGTGATTTGGGCTGAGAGAATGTGACTGACCAAGGTCATACAGCTGGTTTTCATGGCTAAGGCGGAACTAGAGCTCATGGTCTCCCACTTTCAAGCCTAGTGCCTTAAGCACTATACCAAAAAAGGCAATAGGGAGATAGATTACTACATGATTTTTTTTTTCAGAAGCAGCCATGGTTGTTAGCATTTTTACCAAGTGAAACTGGCTTGCTTAAGCGTGTTTTTGATGTACTGCATGATATATATGAGTTAATACCACTTTATAATGCCTTGGTAAGGCCACACTTGGAATACTGCATCTAGTTTTGGTCACCACGATGTAAAAAAGATGTTGAGACTCTAGAACAGGGGTGTCAAACTGCCGGCCCATGGGCCGGACGTGTCATGGCAAAACCGCGCCCACCCCATTGCCAGCAATGGCAAAAAAGTCATGATACGTCACGACACGTCACGTGACGTTGCGGGTTTGACACCCCTGCTCTAGAAGGAGTGCAGAGAAGAGCAACAAAGACGACTAAGGAACTGGAGGCTAAAACATATAAAGAAAGGTTGCTGGAATTGGGTATGTCTAGTTTAATGAAAAGAAGGACTAGGGGTGACATGATAGCAGTGTTCCAATATCTCAGGGGTTGCCACAAAGAAGAGAGAGTCAAGCTATTCTCCAAAGCACCTGAGGGCAGGACAAGAAGCAATGGATGGAAATTAATCAAGGAAAGAAGTAACCTAGAACTGAGGAGAAATTTCCTGACAGTTTGAACAATTAATTAGTGGAACAACCTGCCTCCAGAAGTTGTGAATGTTCCAACACTGGAAGTTTGTAAGAAGAGACTGGACAACCATTTGTCTGAAATCGTATAGGGTTTCCTGCCTGAGCAGGGGGTTGGACTAGAAGACTATGCTAGCTATGTAGACTTCTGTACTATTGGGAGAAAGAGGCTGTTAGATCAGAACATGCTTCCCTTCAGGACATCAGGAAAATCATCCTATTATTCTTGTTTATTATTCTTGTTTATTATTCTTATTATTCTTGTATTCTTGTAGTTCTTGTATTCATAAAACATCATCTCTATGGATATTGTTTTTCTAATACAAATATAAAAAATGTTTTTATATGTTCCTAACTACAGTTTTGAAATGTTCTTATTCAATCCACAGAAGGAGGGAGGAAAGACAAGGCCTGCTGATTGTTTAGAATGAATTAAAGCAAGAGCTGAAAGGGATTCTACCAAGAAATCCACTCAGGAATCAGGTTATGAAATATAGAACCACCTACATCATCTTCGCTTCCTTATGGGGTCATGTTATGTACAGTTTCTTTAATATAAACTATACTACTTACAAGCTCTTGGATCAAATTCTTATTTTTAATTCAAATGACTGTTGCCTTTCATGATAAACAAAGCAATTTAGAGTTTCACCAGAGAAAATTTCTTCCCAAATACTTCGGTTTATTCATGGCACCAATAGGTTAAATGAAATCAATCATTTGCCTGGGCAATAACAATATCTTTTATGCCAGTTTATGTGCACACAATTCTTTATTATGAACTAAGACCAGCTGTCATGCGTCTTTATACAAATGAAATGCAGCAGAAGTATCATAAAGTTTCCCATTTACAATTCAGACAATTCCTTTAAAATATTCCAATGGTTTCTATAAGAACAATCAAAAATTGACTGCCTTGTAGGTAAGATCTCAATGTTATTCATTCTTTTTTTTCTACTGACATAGAGACATGAAAGTAAAGTATTATTCATGTCTGTGTGTTTATGTGTGCGTATTCTTTTTAAATTGGAAAGGCCATCTATAAATCAGGCAGAGTTAATGAACAGAAAAATTCATATACATATAGTCCTCAACTTATAACAGTTCATTTAGTGACTGTTCAAAGTTACAACAGCATTAAAAAGGGACTTATGACCATTTTTCACACTTATGACCTTTGCAGCATCCTTGTGGTCACTTGATCAAAATTCAGATGCTTGGCAACCGATTCATATTTATGACCGTCGCAGTATCATAATGTCATGTGATCACATTTTGCAACCTTTTGACAAGCAAATTCAATGGGGAAGCCAGATTCACTTAACAACCATGTTTTTCACTTAACAACTGTAGCAAGAGAGGTCATAAAATGGAGCAAAACTCGCTTAACAAATGTCTCACGTAAGAACAGGAATTTCAGGCTCACTTGTGGTCATAAGTCGAGGACTACCTGTAGTACAAATTATTGATATGATTAGTCTTTGTGGAATGTAAACAATGCGCACAATAATATGCTCTCCTCCAACCTGACTCTAAACTAATCTTGCTTAAAACTTATTAATTTCTCTCCAATTTGCTTAATCTTTGATATTTTCATTTGATTTTTAATCAAATAAATTAATGGCCTTTGATTTTTAGGTTTATTAAGATAAAGAAAAGAAAAATAATTCTTTGGTATTATTGAGAAACAATAATATGACTTCCTGCACAACCTGAAAATGTTGCTAGAATTAGAACTAGATTGCTTGGAGTTTCTCAATTTTATTTGCACAGGTTCCCTCTGGTACCCTGTTCCTTGTGTCTACTATTCCAGGAAGTTGCCTTAGATGGAAAGGAACTATACCATACGGGACAAGAAACTGCTGGCTGGGAAGGTGGCCTTTCAGACCTGGCGGCATGTTTGCTACATTTTTAACCAGTCAGTTCAGAACAATGTAATTGTAACATTTTGAATGTTGTATGAAAAATAAATACAAATTCATTTGATAATTATGTTCTAATCCTTGATGGTTAGGTTGCTTATAATAATCCTTTTCATGACATTAAATATTAATAAGAACAAAAAAAGAACGGAAGTATTAATCTAAGCATTCTCTTTTTTCCTGGGAATAGCCTCATAAACTATTTCTGGATTATACTATAATGAACATTTTCTTCATGCAATGGACAGACAGCTGGAAATCATATGCCAAATTACCCTGATTAGACCATGGGGTCTAATCCCCATGGGGGGTCACCACAACAAAAATACTCTGAGTCATTACCATGAAGGGTGTGTTCGAAACATAGAATGACTATGTATACTTACATAACTAATCATAATAGCCTCTTCAACTTTGATTAGGCTTAATTTTATGAAATCTTAAAGTTCTATAAAACCAAATCCTATTTTTTGCTATGAAGCAGGTTATATATACACAAGTACTTCAAGACCAAGTCTACATAGTTGTCTTATTTTATTGCTCAAACTAGATCTATCTGTTGTGCTAATTCTGCACACAAAGATTTTCAATGATGCACAGGAGACATAGCTGTTTTGATTTTTTTTCAGCTTTACCATAAACAAGTTCATTGTGATTTTTGTTAGCCTCTATATTTCAATAAATATTATCTGAGTATTTAAAGTTACTAGATAGTTCTCACATTTGTTAAGGTTATCTGCTAGCAAAGGACTCTAATTATGTAGGCCTAAAATTGATCAGACCTATGCAGGTCAGAATCAGCCAGACTTCATGTAGATTTTGAAGGCATATCTTCACAGGGAAGAAATGTTTTCACTCACCAACATAAGCAATATTTCACCCTGATCCTCTCTTCTGAAGATAAGAAACATTTTTGTCCTTTTAAATGTGTAATTTTCAGGAAAAAATAATTCAGGTAGTATTTCTGAAGGAAATAGTATCAAATCTGTGAAGGAATTTACATTACAATTTATTTTCATAACTTCTTTCTTGTGCTGTTATAAACTCTTGATTTTATTTCTTTGTGCAAGCTCAGCAATCTTCAACCTTTTCATATGCATATCTCAAGATGTGCCTGAGAAAATGAGTTATCTATAATATTTTGTGATTTGAATAGTAATTGGAAATCCCATTCCAAACTCTTTACAATGAGTTCCATTCTATTTTCATCAGATTAGTACCATCTTATGGTATGCCTGGAGTATTGTGTTTTCTCAGGTAATTTCCAGGATGTGAATATCTCTGTAATTATTTCATCATCAGAGAATTATAACATTTTAATAAGTAAAGTAAAAAAAATGTATGCATGTGTTTGTGTGTGTATATATATATACGTACATATTTTTAATCAAAATTTATCCAACCTCTTCTGATATTAACCTATATCTGAATGGGCTGAAACATCTAGCTACATTTCTCTTTGGTTTTTGTCCAAGAGGTAATTTTTATATCTTTTAACTGCAAGAAAATCAGCAAAGGGTATGAGAGCCTTATTTCTCTCACAAAGCAGAATTCTTTAGAGATGGCAGGCAAGATGTCCTTGCAAAATAAGTGATGCAACAGAAAATACCAAGCTGCAATCCCAAAACAGAAGGTGAGTCCAAGATATAAACTCTTAAACCTGGGAGAAGAGGTTGAAGATTGATAGACTTCCATCCTATAGATTTAATCAATGTTTCTCTTACAATTACCAGGGTGATAGAGCAAAATGTGGTTTATAAAAGTTTTTAGATTTTGGTAGAAAGTTGTAATTAATTAATTGTTGGGTATTTTTGTCTTCTTCCCAAATGTACTGATTTTAATTCCAGAGAGAAAGTTGTTAATAATGTCCAAATTTTGAAAGGTTTCTGAGGTTTCCACAGAAGTATATGTGTTTGGAACTCATGAAAAGTGGTAATATCAGGAGCAAAAATAGTATATGAATGAAAAATGAGAACAATGATGGGAGGAAGAAAAATTTGTCTTTACATTGCACCTTATATTCTGAAGATATTAGACATGGGAATGGCCAAGGTATGGTATGGAATGGCCAATCTATCATGGTATGGGAATCCCTATTGATAGATTTCTTCTTTGAGTAGAATGGAAAAAGAAAAATATCTTCAACAAGTACAAAAATGTTAGCATGGCCACAGAAGCTTGGCCACAGATACATACTGTACATACCATACACAATTATTAGGCTGGTATATTTTGCTGTCTATGATCACTTGGGTATAAATTTTGATTAAACTAAGATTAGCTGTATTTATGCATTGTATTAAGATATAATCTAAGGTTTCTAACTCCAGTGACACTAAGCTATTATCAGCTTTAACAGATAAATCAGATAGGAAACATGGCCAGCTAAGCTTTATTTTTCATTAACAAAAACCTGCAAGTTTAAAAGAACAGTTCTCCTACCATCACCTTTAGAGCTACATAACTTAGGGAGGATCTCTCCTGTGCCAATTATTCCACCAACTATCCATCTATGGGCTATAATCCCGCTTATTTTATTGTTCCCTAGGCAGCATCTCTTTGCCCAATGTCCAGAGGTCATTCTATAAGCAAACAAATCTATTGTAGTATAGCATAATATGTAAACATAATAAGTATATTTTGTGTCTATAAAAAGAATATTTTAAGAACTGTGGATTGCATATTTACTTGATAAAAAACTGCATTGATTTATAGGATATATTCAATCAAATTTACATGGAGGACTAATTCTCATGAACCCTTTCAATAACTGGAAATCACAGAACTGTATCAGATTAAACTGACTTTACATGCACTTGCCATATACTAAACAAATACTGTATTTAACTTCCACTATTATGTACATAACTCAGTGGTAAACTCGTATTACAAAGTATATTTTTGAACACTCATACTGGTGTGTCAAAGGACATTTTCGTATGTAACATATTGATGTTTGTATAACTAATTGATAGAAATTAGCCCATATTCTCTTAAAGCCAAAAGAGAAGATAAATAAATTATTTGGCTAATAAAATAACTTTTAAATTCTTTAAAAAACATCAATTTTTATCATATATTGTTCAGGAAGTGAAACTCAGCCTTACAGTTCTCTTAGAGTTTATGGCTATAAATATAGGTAGTCCTTGACTTACAACTGTTCACTTAGTGACCATTCAAAGTTACAACACTGGAAAAAGTGACTTATGACCGTTTTTCACATTTATGATCATTGCAGCACCCCCATAGCCTATTCCATAGACGCTTGGCAACTGACTCATACTTATGACGGTTGCCTGGGAGCATATGATCACCTCTTGCGACCTTCTGACAAGCAAAGTCAATGGGGAAGCCAGATTCATTTAATAACCATGTTCCTAACTTACCAGCTGCAGTGATTCACTTAACAGCTGTGGCAAGGGAGGTCTTAAAATGGGGTAAAATTCACTTAAAAATGTCTCACTTAGCAACAGAAATTTTGGGCTCAATTATGGTCATAGGTTGAAGAACACCTGTATAAGAAGCAAACTATTTTGCAGTATTATTGTTTGTCTGATTTACATGCAAGAAGCACTGGTTTACTTTCTTGGAATCTTATTATGATAATTAAATCAATAATCCTAGTAGCCATCTTTCATGTTGAATTACTAGTAATATCTGATTTTAAAATGCTTCTCCTACAACGTACTATGAGGCACATTGGAATACAACTATTCTATTAGTTAGCTTTGTCATGAAAAATGTTTGATTTGCTTTCAGCAATTTGGTTAGGAAAAGTGAAGGAATGTGGGAGGACTAGCAGGTGAAGGAAAGAAGAAAACTATAGTTGGGACTGTTTGATTCCAACAGTTTGTCCTAATGATGCAGGTGTCAAAAAGCATCCTTTGGTAGCCAAAGACAGGAAATTATTACCTAGCTTGATACATATGCTCATATTTTGGGAAATGTACTACTTTATTCCTGATATGTAATTAAAAATCAAATGCATTTTTGAAAGAGACAAGACAGCTGAATATTTAGCAGATATGATAGATCCATTTACCATTGGTTTAAAACCTAGATACTGCTTGTGGGATTATTAGGTAATAATCATATAATTTGGAATCTGATCTTGCCTGGAGTCATTAATTGTAATAAAACATGTTTAGAAAAACAGATTGGATGAAACTGAAGCAGAACAGTTAATAATTTAATAAAATAATTTGGCTGCTTTATCTCCTTGTCCCCTTGTTCATTAATTTGAGAAGGTTGTAGAAGAAGGCAAAACATTAAGTACACTTAGAGGCATTTCAGTTGAACACCTCTATATTGTTCTATATATCTATTATAAACAAGAGAATCAAAG
Source organism: Azemiops feae (assembly GCA_023970755.1). NCBI lineage: Eukaryota > Metazoa > Chordata > Lepidosauria > Squamata > Viperidae > Azemiops > Azemiops feae. The sequence continues at coordinate 1,180,627 of JALGBA010000038.1, forward strand.
TATACTCAGGAAAACAGCTTGTGGCAGAATCTGAACATTAGTATTCAGAATGCCTGGCCAGAGATACTTCAACAGCCACTCCATGTCAGCTACAAGCAACAATGCAATGACAACTGAAACAAGACATTAAGAGGAAGACAGAGCTGTGTGCAACAATGTGATTTTAAAAATTCACAAAAAACCAGTATTATTCTGCTATTTATTTTTTATCCCAGATTTATTTATTTATCAAACTTCTACCCCACTACAGTTTGGTAGGTTATATAATTAACTGTTAAAATAGCCATAATCAGAATTAATCACCGTCACCATCACAATAGTAACAACATAAAAGCCTGAACCAAAAATTGTTGAAACCAACCTATAAAGTCAAATAAAAAATAAGAGAAAAAGAAAAATATGGTGTCAAGTAAAGACTTAGAAAACTTCCTCCAAAACAATATAATATTTTTTGTAAAACTTAGCAGTGGGGAGAGAGATGGCCAGATCTCTGCTAGGAAGCTGTTCTACTTTTGATATTTAACATTTATTATCTACTTTATGAAGCTGATATAAAGTCACTTTATAAATAATACTGAAATTAAGATTGCTGGGTTCATTCAGTGATGATCTATTGTGCAACCTGTTTGTAAATATATTTGTGCATGTGTCAGAATCAGAGGATTATCAGGGTAGCAGAAACTCCAGCTTGGTACCAATGCTCAAATCTATGATTTCTAGCACCCATCAAAATGTAGCAGAAGGGGAAAAAAAGACCTTGAATAATTATAGCCCCAAACATACCTCCTTAGTCTAAATAACTATGTAATATGTAATGTTACAGATATACAGCAATAGCACGTAGACTTATATACTGCCCCATAGTGCTCTATAGCACTCTCTGGGTGGTTTACAAAGTCAGCATATTTTCCCCAACAATCTAGGTCCTCATTTTACCGATGTCAGAAGGATGGAAGGCTGAGTCAACCTTGAGTCCTGTCAGGATCAAACTCCAGACTGTGGGCAGAATTTGCCTGCAATATTGCATTCCAACAACTGCACCACCAGGGCACTTTTTGATATATGATAATGATCCTATAATAATACAACAATGTTATAAGAAAAGTCAACCTTTCAGATCTAAACTAGTTCTTGAAACTGTCAAAATATTTTGTCAAGCATAAATTCATATATTTTAAGTTGCAAATTTTCTGTCAATCCATGTGGTCACCTGATCCAAACGGTTGTTTGAACGATGGTATTTAAAAGAATATTTAAAAAGTGATACATGGAATATAAGATAATTCATTTTCTCACTATAAAACACTGCGGGTATCTTTCTTAAGTAACTACTCAGACCAGCAAGTCTTTGTCTGTCCCTCTTGTCATTCCTTTGAATAAGAAATCCAAATTTCTTATAGCATTAATATTCTTGGTTTCAAAAAAAAAATAACAACAACATAAAGCAAGCAGGAATTGTGAGCAGCAGTAATTTAGCTTTCCATATAAATTCTCTTTCACTGCTATAGCACAATTACATGGTGATATATTGGTGGATTAAATGCCTTTCACAGATGTCTGTTTAGAAATCAGGCCTTCTTTGCTTATATATATATGCAAGCAGCCCAGGTTCGAATCTCCGAAGGGTATGGTTGGCTGATGAGAGCTAATTAGCTCGAAATAGCTATCCCAGTCCCCCTTAATTCTTTGTTGGCAATCCAAAAAAAATTAGCATACAAAAAGATGTCGCAGTAGCGATTGCTGCCTGTGGATGGCCCTAGATTGGGCTGATACAGGCAAAAGCTTCTTCTCATATTTGGGCTGACAGATATATAAAAAAAAAACACTCAAGACATACATACATATATACATATATACATACATATACATACATACATTCATACATACATACATACATACACACACACACACACACGCACACACACACACACATATATATATATATATATATATATATAGAGAGAGAGAGAGAGAGAGAGAGAGTTTTTTCCGGACAAACCGGTCTGGTTAAAGCACCTTGGTATTTTAACTGCTGTACTGCAATTCTACTTTTTTATAATCACTTTTGCCTTGCAGCCCCCAAAATAGGGGCGTTAAGCAGGCTCAAGTTGCTACTGCGATACATTACAAATTCAAATTTCTTTTTTGCTGACAAAGAGTTAAAGAATTAAATGGGAGACTAGAATAGCTATTTCGGGCTCATTCTGCCCTCATCAGCTAGCCACACCCTTTTTTATTGGATTCGAACCAATAGGCAGTTGTATTAACCACCAGGCCACCAGCTCTCCTTCCCTGAAATTTGTATCTGCATACAAATTCCATATGAAAATCCATATGAAATTACATGGAACGTTTATATTAGGTTTCCTGTCTACTAAGTCTGTGCTGAGGTGTAGCTGGAAGAAATCTGAAACATTATCTCAACTGCTTTGTACATCTGCAGTTGTGGATATGCAATAATATTCTTTGGTGCACACACAAAAGAATCTAATATAAACTGATGAAGGGAGAAAAACAGGAAATCTATTACTTTCCCTTGTGGTTTTGGACAGGTTGTTATTGCTGGGAAAAAGATGTAGGACAACGCTTGTACCTTTAGTAAAGAATTACTCTTCTGCACAGTTACTTACAAAATAGTCCCAATGGAAATCATAATGGTTATCTGCCTCAATAAAAGCAGCATGACTAATTTAATACTGTATGACATTAGAATTAAGTTGCAACATTCATGACAGCATCAGCAAAGAATATCTTTTTTGAAAAGACACCATATTTTTCTCTCTCTCAATATAAATGTAGCTAAATAGACACATATGGAGGTAGATTCAGTATGACCACTATTCTTGCCCTTTGCCCCATTTTAATTGGGAGTACTTGTAATTTGCTAGGTTACCTGAATTCAGCATTCAGTTTCTAATTTGTCATTTTATGTAATTGCAATTTCATATATAAGATAGAGAGACTGTTTGAATTAGCTTTGGGGTTAAAGCCCTTCTGCAAAGAGCACACATTAGTATCACTTTTATGCTGAGGCTAAGTAATTCTCTTAGGCTAAATTTTGATGTGTGTTAATACAAAGTTCAGAGCACATATATAGACTAAGATTTAAATGCAGAGGGACCTGCTCCCAGTCTCAGTTCAACATTCTGATCATCCTCAGAAAGCTAGAATGGATATTTTTCCTTGCTTGTATTATATAGTTGAAAACAAAATTGTAATTTATTAATTACTTTAACTTTATACATCATCAGAGCTAGGAGATAGATTTCCTTCTTTTATACTCAAGAATTACACCATAGCTGCTGACAGAGTATTTGCTTTTAATAAGGCACAATCTCTATGCCTGGTTCTTCTAAGAGATACTTGGCATACAATTTCTAAGTAGTTGAAATATTTCACTTGTTCAGCTGGTTGCCCATCCATAGTGCATTTATATCTCTTATGTTTGTCACAAAAGACTAAGACTTTAGTCCAGGGGTCTTCAAACTTGGCCCTTTTATGACTTGTGGACTTCAACTCCCAGAATTCCTCAGCCAGCGTGCCTGGCTGAGGAATTCTGGGAGTTGAAGTCCACAAGTCATAAAAGGGCCAAGTTTGAAGACCCCTGCTTTAGTCTCTTCATGATTTATTGAAAGTGTTTCACATGTGCAGTACCTTGAAAACTGTACCATTAATGTATGTAATCCAATTCTAGTTAGTACTTGAAATGCTACATCATTAGCATATAATAATGTAGGTATTTTTTCCCACATAATTTAGGAAGATTTAGAGAGAACATCCCCCTCCCAGAAAAGAATATAATCTACTTTAATGCCTGCAGGAAATTGTTGGAAAGCATTACTTTAGGGGGGAAAAAATCAGTTATCACATAGAAAACAGACACACTGCTGTTGAACAATCAATATTCTATTTCAGTAACTTTTGGAATTCTGTAAGGAATCCTACAGCAAACTTTCAAAGAAATATGTCTATGGAGATTCTCAGTCATCCAGGTCATAGTTATCCCAAAGGTGCTTTTTCATGAGGCAATTGAACTTTCTTGCTTTTTGTTTGAAGACATTTTGCTTTTCATCCAAGAAGCTTCTTCAGCTGTGACTGGATGGTCCAGTCAGAGCTGAAGAAGCTTCTTAGATGAGAAGCAAAACATCTTCAAAAAAACCCCAAGAAAGTCCAGTTGACTTGTGAAAAGGCACACTTGGGATTTCAAAGGAATAAAGAGTAAACCTTAAAAGCAGTAACTGACCAGGAAACAGCCTTTTGGGATTCCAGAAACTATTTTAGCCAAATCCTCTAATTATAAATTACTAAGACTTTTCAAAATTTTATTCCTATAAAAGTATTCCTAGAAATGTTTATGGTATGAAAGCTACAACAATATTTATTATTAACTTCTGCAGATATATTCTTGAGAGGAAGGAATGAAGAATGTCAGGAGTGTATGCCAAAAAATGTATATTTCAAGCAGAATCACCCAAACAGTAAAGGTCAACCCAACTTCCCAGTTAAAACAAGAAAAAATATGGAGTATCAGCAATATAGGAAGTTGATGGAAGAAAAATGCTCGCTTTTGTGACAATAGCAAAGGCATCAATTTCTACTGCACAGAAGAAATCATTCCTGTATTTTTACCAAGAAAACCACATTTATAAAAAATATATAAATGAATGACAATATAGTGCTGGATGATGGGTTCCTCAAGTCAGATGGCACTCAACATGCTAAAGTGAAATTGCTGAACATCTTTCACAGTCCTAATGTACTTATGATATAGATGTAAGCCTTTGGGGCATTTTGTTTTTGATGTTGCCATACACAAAAATAAAATTCAAAGCTGCAGAGATAGAATTACAATAGGAACATGGAACTTAACATGCACGAACATGGGAAAACTCAATACATTGAAAGAGGAATTGAAATGACCACAAACTGACATGTTAAGCATTAATGAATTGAGCTAGACCTGGATCGTACATATTCAGTGTGAAGATCACAATATTTATTACTGAGGACATGAAAAACAAAGAAGAAATGTGTGGCTTTTATAGTTAGGAAGGGCATAGCAAGATCACAGCAAGGATAATATCAATTAGACTTCATTTTATATGACAATCATTGAAGTTTATGCTCCAGAAGAAGATGATCAAGTTCAATTTGAAATCTACAGGACATACAAGCAAGATGTGCTGCTTGTGATTGGTGACTGAAGTCAAAGTTGGAAACATTAAAGAGGAAAATGTAGTTGGATTGTTTGGCTTAGAAAACTAAAATGAAGCAGGAGACTAGCTTATAAATTTCTGCTACTCCTCTGGATGTAGAAGAGCTCAATTAAAACATCAAAGACATGACCAGGTACTGACTGTGAAATAGATCACAAGCTGGTCTTGTGCAAGTTCTAAGTTAAGCTAAAGAAAATGAGGAAAGCCAGTTAGTTTCCAAGATATGATCTTGAACATATACCTACAATTCTCAAGTAGAACATCAAGAGTCTCTTTGAAGTCCTGAACCTCATTGATAGGACACCAGAGAATTTGTGGAATGAATATTGCTAAGAAGAAAAGACAAAGGCAAGAAAGTCAAAATCTCAGAAAGGAACTTTTTAAAAAAGGAGAGTTTTAGAGAGCTGTTAGAAGAATACGCAGTAATAGAGCAACATTTGTGAAGACATGGAAGATGAAAATAGACATAAAAAAACAAGATATTTCAAAAGAACTCTGAAAGAAGGAGATTCCAACTTCAAACTGGTATGCAGATACAAATAGATAGATAGTAACTGATTCAAAAGAGATCAGACAAAGATGGAAGGAATATATTGAAACATTGTATGTTAGAGAGGTCAACATCTAAGATATCATATAAGATATTTCCTACTTACATGAATTTGGAAGATGAAGTTAGATCAGCACTCCAGTCATTGGAAGCTGGAAGACTACAAGAATTGATGGGAAACTCCCTGAAATATGGCAAGAAACAATCAAGCTTCTAACCAACCTATGCAGAAAATCTGGAGAACAACACAGTGGTCAATCCACTGTACATTCCAACACACACACACACAGACAAAGATTTAATAGATTGTGCAAACTATTCTACCACATCAGTAGCAAAATAATGCTAGCAAAATAATGCTTATGATCATCCAATGCAAATTAGAGCCCTACATGGAGAAAGAGGTACCAGATGTTAAAGCTGGCTTTTTTTAAAAAAACCCAAGGAATATGAATTATTGCTGATGCACTCTGGATAATTTGGAAAGCTAAAGAAGCCAGTATGTGATTCATTGATTATAGTAGGGCCTTTGATTGTGTTGAATACATCAAACTGGGGAATGTGCTCAGGAAAATAAAAATCCCAAAATATTGCATGGTCCTCATTAGAAACTTTTATACAGGTCATAAAACCACAGTATGGATGTAACATAGCAAAATAGACTGGCTCCAATTTGGCAGAGGAGTGCAACAAGGGTATATACTCTCTCCTTATTTATTCAACCTACAATATATACAGAATATATATATAGTAAGGGTGGATGATGGAAAAAGATGGACATAGTTTTAATACCGGAAGAAGAAACCCTAAATTAAATATAAAGAAGAACTCCCTGTGATGACATTGCAGCCCTCCACAGGTTGAGAACCACTAATCTAAGATATTCAATCACTATGCCAGAGTAAAAGTACATGAACTTTAAATACTGAAAAGTAAAAATACTGATACTACACTTGTTGATGACTACTATAACAATAATGTTTTGTAGAATCCAAAAGTCCAAAAATGCTAGAGAATTTCTAGAAGCCTGGCACTCTGTAAAATTGGCTATCAATAGATTCATAGACATAAACAGCATCTCATACTGTGCAAAAAAGACATCAAAAACCAAGAAGGGAACAAAAAGACTGAAACACCTCCCCACCATCAATCAACACCCAGATCAACAATCAAGAAGTAAACAGTGCCCAAATTAAGGAACCACCAAACAAGCAATTCAAGCAAAGAACCTCTAAAATCACTCCCAGCAACACTGACAAGGCAAGCCACTAAAATATAAACTGAGAGCAAACCCCACTCCTTACTAGCACTGATGATGTTATCTAGCTTGGATAATGAAATGTCTGCAAGAAAACAACCAAGCTCAGAGAGCACCAAGGACCCCTCATTTGAAACCTGAGTTACAAATATTCTCCTGAATTACTGGTGTTAGATGGAAGAAATTCTTGAGATAATGGACACAGGTGGTGCAGTCAAGAATTGAGTTTAAAGCCTGAGATCTAGATGTCATTGTAGACCACGGGTGTCAAACTCGCCACGTCATGTGATGTGTTGTGATGTATTGTGACTTTTTGCATTGCCAGAGCTGGGGTGGGCGTGGCCTCCATATGATGCAACCGGCCTGTGGGCCAGCAGTTTGACATCCCTGTTGTAGACCAATCTCTTTTCATATCAATTTAGTCAGTGCTAGGGTTCAGAGGTCAGGCTACTCCATCATATTTTTTTCCTTTTCTGTCAAAAGTTGCCCTTTCTATGACAGTGTGTGTTCTGATTATCTCGAAGTGGAAATAAAGTAATTTATGTCAGGCAAATCAGGCAAAAGAAGAATTTAGCAGCATAGATTGTTTGGGGGCTTCCAAACCCCTGCTCTAACACTATCATTCTTCAGAAACTTCATTAGCTCCTAATTGCTTTATGGCTATATGCCAATATTTTAATCATTTTATATAAAGCCCTGCATAGCTTGGGATCTGACCACCTTACACACTCCCTCCCTGACACCCTACCTCCAATTCCTGTGCAGACTGAGTTCCCATAGCAAGGTGTTCTTCCCATTCCTTGCTACCCAGTAGAATATGTAAAATGTGAACTCTAATTAAAATATAATTATTATATTTAGTTCAACAGTTCTGTTTATTCATTCAAATAAACTAGCTAAGTTAACAAGATAAAAAGGTAAATCTTTTTATCTTAACAAGATAAAAAGGTAAAAAGGTAAATATATGTATTCCCATCAGGCTGGGCTGTATCAGATTTGATAGGGTTTTTTTATTGTTATTCATTTCTGTATGTATGTCCTGCCTAGATAGAGACTATGAACTAGATAATCCTGTTTTATTTATACATGTAGTTCTGCTGCCACATATAAAATAGGGATCTGAAAAATGAAATTTACCTATAATAAATTAAGAATATGAACTTCAGACCTTGTGGGAGTAACTTCAAAATAAATTATTTGAGACAGAAACTTGATAGGAGAAAATATGAGGTTGTGCACATCAGCATAATGTCACATTACCTTTTTAATCAATGAAAATGGAACGAAAGTGTACATTTCATTTTTAAGGCTTTTCTCTTGATTTCAACTGAGACATCACTTTATTAGAGACAATTACCTAATTAGCCCTTTTCTAGAACACTAATGAAATAAGCCTTCATTTCACTTCTACACACTGTAGAGCAAGGCTGTCAATCAATGATTGATTTCCATTTCTAAACAAATAAAAATGTAAACACCAGTAAATAATCAAACATTCTTTTGAATTAGGAAGACTTGGCAGGAGAAGAATTAATTTCTGCCCAGGTCAAAATGCTTCCTCATGGCAAAGGGAAAAGCCTATATTATTAAATGAATTATAAAAGTCTTCTGGTTACCAAACTAAAAGAGTGTGATTGATGAAGAAGTCAACCTAGAAGAAGACTTTTATAAAAGAGGTATGCCTTTTTGACTTTCTGGGTTATTTTATTTTTTTGGACCAAATAGTTCCATTTTCTCTTCTGCTATAATGTAGGAAACAGGATGGCCTTTCTCAGATCAGCAAACAGTCTAGCAGTGAAACAGAAAATTAGAATCCTGGCCTGTTCAATTGCCTGATTCAAGCCAATTAACATTTTAAAATGAGACTTTGGTCACATATTGCACTAAACATTGTACACAGCATGGTTTGGTCTGGGCTTAGACATTGTATGAAGCCAAATAAGTCTTGAAACTTATGAGATTATGGACAAGGTTGCACTGGACTTCCAAAACATAAATCTATAGGACAGTGGACAGTGTTTTTCGTTTTTAATTCAAAGTGTCTTACTGGCACAGGTTTTTTATCTACAATGGGGTACTTATCTTTAAAATATCCTATATAGTCAACTTTTATTTATGGTTTTAAACAGAATGTGAGGTGTCATCTATTTCCTCATGTCTGCATTATATATTATGTGTCTTCATAATAATTAATAAGTAAAAGAACATTTCAATATTTTTTTTAGCTCTCAAAGAAATTTCTGTTACTATGTCCCAAAATAATTGTAACATCTGGCACAATTACAGCAATAAGTTGTAGCCATTATGTTTTGGTAGAAAACCTTGCAATTAATAATGTGAACATCATATGGGAAGATTTCTGCATGAAACATTAATTATTTTATTTATTAACCTTGTATGCCACTTGACTCCCAATAACTCTCAAACACTGCCCATTACTGCATAATCATAAATATAAGGAAACACAACTTTAACAGTCTAAAATAATGTAAGGTAACACAACTTTAGCACTCTATTTTTTTAAAAAAATAGTATTCAAAGAAAGTATAGCTTTACCATGAAATATTTGCTCTCATGAAAGAAAGAGGAACAGTATCTGTATGCACAAAGTATATTGAAAAATGAAACTAACAAAAAGGCTTTCATAGCTATCTTTTAATTAAGAAACCATGTATTCATCATAAAAAGGGAAGATTCAGGGTGAATGGAAAGTCCAGAAAGTTTTCTACATTATTAATTCATTAAAACTATTTCTTAAAAGAAAAGTGGAAGATACCCAATTTGTATGGCTGTCTTTTGCTTTAATAACTAGCGTTCATTATTAGAAGGAAAAACATGCCCACTAATGTACAAGTGAAGCAGAGATAAATGAGCTATAGCCACCAAGGTTATTCATTCCCTGAAATGTAATTTCCAAGACAATTTTGAGATAATTTTCTGTTGAGAAATATACTTGACCATTGGCATTTAACAATAATTCCAACAAAAACAAGGGCAATGATTTATTGCTCATACTATACCATAATGAAGATTTTTTTTTCATGAAACTGCATAGCATGGAACTTGATTGACTGGTTTGAATAAAGATAGTGGAATCATTTAAAATGTAGTATTTCCTAATCCAAAGGAAAAAGGAAAAAGAAAATAGGCCTGTTTTTCTATCAAGAATTAAAAGGTTCTAGCCTTTAAAAAAAATGCTTGGCCACAGCCCATGGTTTGTTATATTTGATCATATATAAAATTCCTGTAGTTCATATTATCTTCCTCGGCAGTTCTTGAATCTAGCATGCTGACTTAAGTAACTTGGAAGATTAATTTGAGCTTAATGCATATGCTAAAAAATTTCACAATTGCTAGTATGAAAATGGAGTCTACAGTGTTTAGCTGCTAACTGTGTCTAATATATTATGACAAAATATAGTACAGTACTCTGGGAAATTCTCTAAGGATGCTTAAGTGCCTAAGGATTTTTTTTCCACATGTAATTATGAGAGACTTTTATGGAAGTGTCTCAGGGCTTTGAATGTTTTTCTGCTATTAAGGGGAAATGGATATTCATGCAGTATCTATTTTAACCAATATGTACATTTACACATTGTAAATGTATTCAGCATAAGCTACACTGTAATGGGATTTTCTTGTTTGATCTGTAAGCCATGATATTATTTATTTAATATTTAATATTATTCACATTTAATCAAATTATAGCTTAACTTTTCAAAACCATAGAAGCTTCTTTTTAAAGCAATAACAGCTAAAATAAATAGCAAACAAACATTTAGAAAAGACACCTTACAAAATGGTAAGTTTTTTTTTTTATGTTTGGCCAGTAAGCACTAAAAGATGTAATGATCTCACTTTGTCCCACTTTCTGTCATAAATATTTGGCCTTCACCCTAATTCATGCCCCACCCCCCAAAAAAAAAACCTATCCCAGCAATTCTGAGATATCAACATCTTATTTTTTTTCCTTATGCAGAATGTTAAAATCTGGAATCCCCATTTGGAATTCATATAGTGAGAATGATCTACCACAGTCTACAGTATATCAGCTATTCTCCTTTTACTGTCAGCCCTTGGAACAGAGGTGTGGAACTATGGCCCTTTATGACTTGTGGACTTCAACTCCCAGAATTCCCGAGACACGCTAGCTCAGGAATTCTGGGAATTGAAGTCCACAAGTCATAAAAAGGCCATAGTTTCCCACCCCTACCTTAGAAAATGTGCTTTTCCTATATCTAGGCTGAAAGATAAAATACTTTGCATTAAAAACTGCACCTTCTTATAATTTTGTTTAATTTATTGCCAGCTTATAACAGAGCTACTGGATTAACATCTGTGGAATGGCAAAATTCTGTAGACTGAAAGGGAGGAGAGAGAATAGTAGGGAATGTAACTACTGTTAATTGTTAATCAGTGCTTTTGTGTGGATGATATGGAGACACATTCCTGACAATCAGTGGAGGTGGCTTAAAAAAATAAAGCTAACTCTTTGTGAAAATCAGCTTTCAGGGGCAGTAACCCAGTGGTGGGATTTAGCCAGTTTGCACCACTTCGGCAGAACCGGTAGCTAATTTTTTGTTGCCCAGGCCCAGAATGGACTTCTGGAAGCGGCATCCACACAGAGAACCGGTTGTTCACATATTTGAATCCCACCACTGCAGTAACCCTGCTAGTTTGGGACACCTCTGCAAACTACTTCTCTATGTTCACAAAACAAGTCCTTCAAGAACATAAAATATGAGATGAATTTGGCTCAATTGTGCAATGCAACCATTTCCCATTGTAGCCAGGCTTGTTCTGTTGGAGGTTAGAGTTCACTCTGTCTGATGTTATTTGGAACACCAATATAGGCAAAATTAGATTGCTTCCAGAAATAGAGCTTTACTGAGAAGGCAAGAAAAAGTGGAAACGTGATTTAAATGCACTTATTGAAGATTTATAATTGCCACATGCTTGAGGTTACATATGAACTTGTGCCAATATTACTTAAACACACACGTACATGTTCAGATGTATTAGACTAGACTAGACTAGACTAGAATAGAATATCTTTATTGTCATTGTGTAACTCACAACGAAATTAAGTGCTGTCCACAATGCACACTACACACAAGTAAAAAATCACAAATAAGAACATACATTATATACACACATCCTTCACATTCTATTCACCATTACGCTGCCCCTAATATTGCACTTCAATGTTGCACTATACTGTGGTATTCAATATGGTTACAGCATATTTTTCAGCCTATTTGTCTTTGTTTTTATTATCCTGTACTATCTGCCAGATGGTAATAGTTCAAAAAAAGAATGTCCGGAATAAGATGAGTCTTTAAGAATATTTTGAGCTTTCCTAAGACAACAGGATAGTGACAGATTTTATCTTCCTGGGCTCTAAGATCACCACAGATGGGGACTGCAGCCAAGAAATTAAAAGACGCTTGCTCCTGGGGAGGAAAGCTATGGCAAATTTAGACAGCATACTAAAAAGCAGAGACATCACCCTGCCAACAAAAGTACATATAGTCAAGGCCATGGTTTTCCCAGTTGCAATGTATGGCTGTGAAAGTTGGACCATAAGAAAGGCTGAACGCAAAACAATTGAGGCCTTTGAACTATGGTGCTGGAGAAGACTCCTGCGAGTCCCCTGGACTGCAAGGCGATCAAACTGGTCAGTCTTAGAGGAGATCATCCCTGACTGCTCTTTAGAAGGCCAGATCCTGAAGTTGAAACTCAAGTACTTTGGCCACCTAATGAGAAGGAAGGACTCACTGGAGAAGAGCCTAATGCTGGGAAAGATTGAGGGCAGTAGAAGAAGGGGACGACAGAGAATGAGGTGGCTGGATGGAGTCACTGAAGCAGTAGGCGTGAGCTTAAATGGACTCCAGAAGATGGTAGAGGATAGGAAGGCCTGGAGGAACATTGTCCATGGGGTCGCGATGGGTCGGACATGACTTCGCAACTAACAACAACAAAGACAACAGGAACTGTATAGTTCGTCCAGCGGGGGGGGGGGGGGGGAGGAGAGGGCAGCCAGTAATCCTCTGGGCAATGGTGATGACTCTCTGGAGGACTTTCCTATCTGCTACTGTGCAGCAAGCAAACCACAAACAAATGCAATAGGTTAGAATGCTCTCTATGGAGCACTGGTAGAAGGTCACCAGCAGTTTTTCATTCAGTTGTTGTTTCCTGAGAAGTCTCAAGAAATATACTCTCTGCTGGGTCTTCTTAACCAATGCTATAACATGAGCACTCCAGGGCAGGTCCTCCTTTATGGTATCACCCAGAAACCTAAAGCTTGCCACCCACTCCACACAGTCTCCGCTGATGACCGGGGGCTTAATGTCTGATCTATTCCTGCAGTAATCTACTCTAAGCTCCTTGGTCTTAGTTGTGTTGAGAACCAAATTATTGTCTCTGCACCACATGAGCAACCGCTCCACCTCATCTTGGTAAGCAGACTCATACCCCTTGGAGATAAGCCCCACCACTGTTGTATCATCTGCAAATTTGCTGGGATGAGTGGGGGGTGCGGTAGAAGGTGTAAAGTAGGAGGCTCAACACACAGCCCTGTGGGGAGCCCATATTAAGAATAAGGGCTGAAGACATATAGTTGCCTAATCTAACCCTCTGAGAGTGGCCAGACAAGAAGTTCATAATCTAAAGGCAGATTGAATGTGAAAGCCCGAGTTTAGATACCAGTGTGTATGGAAGAAGTGTGTTAAATGCAGAGCTAAAATCCACAAAGAGCATCCTTACATAGGTCCCCCACTTCTCCAGATGAGTCGGAGCAGCATGGAGAGTGATGGCTATGGCGTCCTCTGTGGATCTTTTTGCTCTGTATGCAAACTGGTGATGTCAAGTGTATATGGGAGGCAGGACACAATGTGCCTGCGGACCACTTTTTCAAAACACTTCATGATAATAGGGGTGAGTGCCACTGGTCTATAATCACTGAGACTATTAATAAAGGACTTCTTTGCTAATGGAACAATGATGGAGGCCTTCAGACAGGATGGAATAGTGAACTGGGATAGAGACCGATTAAAAATCTTGGTAAAGACCCCAGCCAACTGGTCTGCGCAGACTTTAAGCACCCGGCCAGAAATGCCGTCAGGTCCAGCAACTTTCCTTGAGTTCACAGCTCTCAAGGTACTCCTCACCTCATGCTCCTCCATGGTGAGGGGAGGGCTGTGGTGGACTAGTGGCTGTAGCAGAGCTGCCTCTGATGGCTTCACTTCAAAGCGGGCAAAGAAATGATTCAGCTCCTCTGCCAATGAAGCATCCCTGTCAACAGGATAGTTGGTGATTGGTTGGATCCCCTGCCATACCTGCCTCTCATCATTCCAACCTACATGTGTTTAATACCACTTTACTAATATTATCCTGCATGTTTTATTTATGTAAATAATGTTCAAATTAAAATTTAAGGCCAGTATAGATCCCAGTATTTTGCCAATATTGTGAGTTAATAACTGGGACTTTATAAGCACAATTTAATGGCAAAGAGAAAGAAATATAAAATTCTATTCCACCGCAGAGAAGCAGCTGGAAAGGAATGTCTGGCTAGGGAAATGTTTCATATAAATATAGTTGACCAAAGTTAGCAAAATTTGCAGGGTTATGTAGTTTTTATGATCAGACACTACTATATAGAAGAAACAAGACAGGTTATATAAAATGAACAGTAAGCTTAGAAAGCAAGCTAGTATGAGATTATAAAGGAAGCAAGCACATTAGCACATAAATATAACCCAGAGATAATTAGCCTACTTAAAATGCTTAATTAGCTGTATTTTACCAATAAAACATGTTTCAAGAAGCATGGCTTTTGACTTACATCTATTTGCCTGCATAAAAAAGCATATGCATGTGCTGAATACTTAACAATCTAAAAGTGAGCTTGCAAAATTAAATAGTCACTGCATAAATATTGAAACCTATTATTCAAAAGTATTCAGATCAGATGTTTAAAGATGAACAATTTGTTTATTTTTCTCTGACATCCACCACTATTCTGTATTTCAAGAATATATTTTGAATTTCCCATCAGAACATCCAACATTTATCCAAATGTTAAAATTGGATGGTTCCATTGGCTATGTTAAACTTCAGGTCAAGCACCTCCGACATTTCTTCAAATTCACTTAGATTCAATTTGCTTACTGTTTCTTACTACTGTATGCCTATATTAGGGCCAGTAATATTTTATGGAATTTACTAAAATAGTAGGGCATGTCTAATTATTTGAATACATATATATTTTGAAGAGAATGAGATCAGCTTTATTCTTTTTTCTGTTTGCCTCTCAATACATAGCAGTTACAATGGTACATGTATTTCCAGGTTTTGATTTTGAAATCAATATTATGAAATTTCTAGTTCTGATACTTTCTTCTGTGATTCTTGGTACAGTAGTTGAGAACTCACTATATATTATCACTTAGTCAGGTGAGAAATGTGATGAATAGATAAATAAATAAATATTGATTAGATCCACGGAAATAAAAGCTGTTCATGTACTGTGCACCAGTGATTTGTTCCTGCTCATAGTGGCACAGTGCCATATCAAGTTCTATATCCATTGTTTTAACTGGTTCTTTAGGTCAGCTTTATACATAGTCTTCTAAACATATCATGATATTACTGAGTCAACATAGTCATCATACTCTTTTATTGGCATGTCAGATCTACAAATATGGAAAATACATGAAGAGTAACATCGAAATGAATGCTGCTTATATTTATATCATAAGCATAAAACTATTCTTATATTTATTTAGCTAGCCTTTGCTAATACTGCTTTTAAAATATTCTAATTATTAACTTTTAGGCTTTAAATGAAAAAACAAACAAACAAATGGCTAATGTGTATAGTTTATATTCAGAAAATATAAACTGTTCACATTAGAACAATCTTGGATTTTCAATAAACCAGTAGCAGCAAGTTATTAAAATGTGCAATATCAGTATCAATCTGCTGTGCCAAAATAAATATATTTTTAAAGATTCCTATGAATTGCAACTGCATATAGACTGGTTAAACAATATTTTAAGGCACATAGTCTTGCAGGACATTAACAACAAGAAGAAAAGCTTTTAAGGATGCATCAGGGTTTTACTTGACAATTCATTTCCCATTATTGTTGTGTTGAAAGATACTTGTCTTACTTAAAATATCCCTGGAGCACTGGCCTACTTTGGACTTAAAGCACATCTAGCTAAGCAGTCATCTATCTACCAACAAACACAATTGCTTAGTAGATATCATTTGTATACATTATGGAGGCCTTTAATAAATGAATAACAATGAGACAGTTCCCTTTTTTGACTCTATATTGTTTATCTCAGGAAAACTAGATAAGCTGCACAGCTTGCTTTCAAACAAAGGATCCTTCTAAACCAAGAAATTGTAGCTATAATGGAGAATACATTAAGAAATAGGAATTATATACTTTGTGGAAGTCTTCCTTCATTTTATCACAGCAAGCTGAGGCGTGAAGAGTAAAAGGTGGAGATGGATGTGGTTATAAGCACAAAAGCAGTAGGAAAATATGAAGAAATACATAATTTTTCTTTATCTTTTTCTGTTCCATGTGGACCTTAATTAACTGGAAACCATAAGAATGTCCCCAATGATGGTCACTGATTTCAAAATAGTAGACATGACCAAGTGGTCAAACCCTGCTCCTTTTTAATTGCATCATATATATTCACATGTATAAAAAGAAGCAAGGTTTCAATTGCCTCGTCATTTTGTAGCCATTGATCATCAATGCGGAGTCCCCTGAGAAACAACTTTATATTCTATAGTGCTTTTATTGAAACCCAATGGACAAAAATCTGAAGACTGAATTTTCTCCGGTTGCCATATTAGAGCTGGTCAGCAATTTCATATCAAGGAGGCAAGTTCAACCATATCTTTCCAAGATGAATTTGGATATTGAAATCTTTTCTTGGAGAAATATAGAATAAGTTATTTCTGTAAATCTGAAATCTCTCTCTGAATTTATAAATAAGATAAAAACACTGAAAAGACTATCTGGCATCCTGAGTTTCCATTCCTATTCTTCCACTGAAGTTCAGGTTACTTCCATTGAACTCAATAGTTATACCTCTGAAAAAGTCATACAAGATCAGTACCAGATGGACATTTACTAAAATACACATCTCCCCTTCAATCTGCAGATTTTTCTGCTGCAGAGTTATTGCAATGATTATTTGTAAGATGCCTGTTAATGCTCCCTAATGCTGGGAAAGCCTCCTTATGTGCAAATGAACATCCTGTGCAGCTGAATCTTTAGCAGATGTTTCAGCAACAATTTCAGATAATCCCAATCTGTGCAATGTTCACCGTGGGCTTATTATGAAATTTTTTGTTGAGATGAATGGCAAATAACAATCCCTTTCAAGTCAAAGTATAACTAGGCAAATTGTCAACTCATTTTAGGGAAAAAAATCTGATAATTAACTTTGTCCTTTTGTTCCAGTATAATCTACAACAATGGCAAATGAAATAACGAGACATTTCCTGACCTTTTATTACACCCTACATGCCCAGGATGGGATTGTTTAATGGCCCTGCTAAACTACATATTTCATCATAAATTATTATATTCATATTGCTTTTCACTGAGGAAGAAATGGATTCTCAATATTTATTGATCTCTACAAGAAATATCCTCAGGTGACATTACTGATTTTCATATACTGTATCATATTAAGATGTGGTATATACTATTAAAATTTTTGACACCTCAAGTATATAATAATAATATATATTATCAGTGATTGGACTTCCAAAAAAGTCTCAAATGAGTAAAGAGTAGAGGAAGAAATAACATTATCAGGTAGGTGATCAAGTCTTATACTCTAGCTTCTTTTTTAAAATAAGGATAAGACCATTAATATTGCATTCAGCTTTATAGAATTTGTGCTAGGTATGACTCATGTTCCCATTAAAATAAGCACATGAAAAAGCCTATGAAAGGACAACCGTTTTATCATGTACAGTATAATTACATATGCACTAAATATATTTTAATTCATAATTCCGGTGCTGTATTCTCAGAAAAATCTTTTTTTTAAAAAAAGTATCACTAGCAGCAAACTGAAAAGGAATAGAAATTGCATCATAAATGTGCAATAATTTTCTCTAACTCCTATGATCATTTTAAAATGTAAATCCAAGAATGATTCTTAAAGAAACTTTAAAAAATATAAGCTTTCTTGGACTGATACATACTGCAGATAGTGCGGTGAAAATTTTGTTGAACCTTAGTTTATAAAAGTATTCAAGTATATTCACTGATTAACTGGATATACATTGCTCTGGCACAGCTCAGGTTTGCTTTTGCATTATATTTTTCTGCTTTTAAATCATTTATCTCTGTGAGAGTCTTGTGGGGGGGAAGTGGGACAGCTTTAAGAGAATAATTAATGGAAAGTAAGTGATTAATGGAAAAGAAGTGGGTTGTTAAATATTTAGCTTCCATGTCACTAAAAAAATGTAAAAACAACTCCACAGATTACAAAAGCTTTTGAAATGGTGCCTTTATACAACATCTTTTCTAATGTGTCTGCTACAGTAATTACATGAGCAGTAATTAGGTTTCATAATTGTCAAAGAGTCTCCAAGTATTAGGAAAAAATGTATTTATCATGTACCATATAAACCCCATTATTTATTTAGTCAGATAAAGCAGAAACAATGCACTCAGAAGAAGTCATGTAATATAGGGGTTAAAGTGTGGCCAGGACAAAAAACAGCTCCTGCAGAAAGGCCACATATACAGTAAATCTATAAAAAAATACATGCAAGACAAATGTTATTTCCCATGTTCATATGTAATATGGTTGCTATGCTTTCTAATGTAAATATGAGCAATGAATGCAGAGGTTTTTTTATTATTCATTGGGAGATTTTGTAATTGAACAGACTATGAGTCATGGCCAGAGAGGATTGCAATCACATCTTTTAGCCAAAGGCTTCTTATGGCATTAACTGTCTTATCCATCTCTCATCTTCTCAATCAACCTACTAATAAGAAAATACCCAGATAAGACATGGCATTATGCTAACATGGCTGAATTGAAGTGTGATTAGTTAGGACTTAATTTTATCATCTAAAAATATTTCTACAAAGGAAAAAAAATATCAGGTGGGAAAAATGATCATGCATTCCAAATTAATTTAAAAGTAGCTTTATTCATTAAATAAAGTCTTGATATAAAAAGGTCTAATATGCATATGTGTCTCAGGAAAAGTCCTTTAAAATTGTGTTATTTGAATGATATTTCACTTTATGCAGCCCCAGAAGTCAGTTTTGTCATATATAGATTTTAACTATATTTTAATGAACATGAAAAACATTTTAGGTCAGTAAATAAAAACATGTTTGATTTGAAGTTCAGTTTAAGTGGCTGTACTCATTTTTTTGAAGAGAAAAAGTTTGCAAGATATTTGGGCTATAAAATGGGAGATCTTCTTTCTGATCTTCTTTCAAAGCATTAGGATAGCTGATGTCAGTCCCATTAGACATGGCACATCACAAATCAATTCCACTGGAAGACTAGAACTATAGTTTATTGAATTGGTTATAAAAAAAAGAATCTTGCAATCCTGTGCTTTACTTGTCCTCCTCCTTATACCCCAATGAATCAGGGGGAAGGCTACCTGAGTCACTTCCAAATACCTTGCTTTTCAGGTTTTAAATAATGTTTAGCTCTCTTCTATTATGTAAGAGTTCTTGAAGAGTACTGTCAGGGCCATTTCCCATCCTCTACATCTGCTTGGGAATGAAACTCAGAACTATATGGATAGCTGGACGAATTCTCCAGAATTCCAGGGAACTTGCAAAACTTGAACAATCTTACTTGTGCAAATAGCCCCTATACAAATTAGCCTGAGAGGTAGCTGATTAACAAAGTGAGGGTTGGTTTATTTATAGCTTCCAATGTATGAATTCAAATTATGAAATAACCACTTCAACCACTTCAGTTTGAAAATACTATAACTGCCTGTTTAACTTTTGACTAATTTTCTCTATTATGTAATAATTTTATTTCTTACTCAGTAAGTATATTTACAGATTACTCAAATATGGAATCTGGTTACCCTGCTCTTTGAAGAATAAATTACCTGTCCATGAATTTTACCTGTCCATAAATTTTAATAGGAGAGGATTTCAAAATAAGAGCTGGTTGAAATGATGAATCTCTACACATTCAATTTAAGGCTCGTTCTCTTGAAGACATTATTGAACCAGTATAAATGCAATTGAGCTGGCCAAAGGCTGATATACCTCTAAGGCTTAATTTAAAAATGCTAGCCAGTGTTTTTTTTCTGGACAATACAAATTTTGGCAGTCCACAAATTATCTACAATAGATTACTTAATAATTTTCAGAAATCTGGCTCTGGGACTTTGGCATAGTCTCCAGGTCCAAAACTATTAATTGTCCTTTAACTCATCATAATTGTCCTTTATCTCATCTTCACCTAAATGGTCTCAAACAACCCTTCTGCAAACAGGGCCAAAAATTGTGTGGGTAGAAAATCTCATATAATTAAAATAATAAAATAATGTCACTATTTTGTTTTCTATTTTGCTAAAATTGCAAATCTTAAAAATGAATATAGGATAGTAGGACTGAATGGGCAGCTACAGATGAAGCACATCAGTGAAAAGCAGCTGCATCAAATGAAATTCTAGGTTTCATAATACAATGTCAAGATGAAGAAAAAGTCACTCATCCTCTTTCTGCTGCATTGATCAGACCACTCTTATAAATACAGTGTTCAGTTTTTCAAGAAATGCAGGCAATGATGGGGACATGTGTTATGCACATGTGACCTTGCTGGTTCACAAATTGCACATGGATTCTGGATGGAATTCAAGGTGCTGGTTCCTACCATTAAAGTGGTTCATGGCATAGGGCATGAATGTCTGAGCATTACTTTTGTCCAATTGTCTCTGCCTATCTAGTTTGGTGGATGCGATCCAGGTCCCATCAATTAAAGAATATCTCCTTGTGGAGTCCAGGAAGCACAGCTACTCTGTTGCAATTCCTGTCCTTTGGAATGGTTTTCTCTTAAGATTTGTATAGCTTCCTCTTTATGCCATTTGGGAAATTATTAAAGATATGGTTATTCCTCTAGGCCTCAAGGATAGGATGATGGTGATTGTAAGCCATTACAGTTGTTTAGACTGGCAGTTCTTCTAATCAAATCAAAATTATGAGGAGACAAATTCACACAACATTCTGCTATGATTTTAGAGTGATTCAGAGGAGATAACAGTATCATAATTAAATATGACACATGTAATAAGTGTACATTAGATATTAAATTTGGAAAGCAATACAAAAGAATGTACAGCAATAATGCAATAATGATCAGGGGATAAACTTACATTCTACAAATTAAAATGGTTTTCATAATATTAAATCAATATGATTCAATGCACAGTTATTATTTAAATATATAATATTTAGATTCAAAGTTTCCAAAGTTTACAATCAAAATATGTTCAGCAAAATTACTGGCATTACACAGAGGTAACTGAAAATATCTCATTTGGAACATCTAATGTAAAATACTGGCTAGATGTTGTAATATTAATATAATATTGCCTTTGAATTAATATAGTTTAGCTTTTAGGTAATTCGGGAAAGGATGATTTTCATATATGACTCTATATGTGAAAATAGATGCTTTCATGAAGTGGTAAATTTTATCAACTAAGGACTTTACTATGGGAAAAATAGAAACATGAGACTGAATCTTAAAATAAGCAGTAACTTGTAATTTCCGCAGGAACAGAGGAAAGCTAAACAACTCCCTTCATTCAGTACCATTAGCCTAGCCTGGCTCTGTCAACATGGAAGAATAAGGATGGAAGCAATAACAGCCTTCTATTTGTCAAGAACCAAAAAGTCAAGTCTTACAATGACAGTCCACTGATTTCTGGAGTAATCTGTCTATAGTACAACAAATTTGTTTTGACAGTGTGAAAATATATCTTACCAGATGCAAAACATTATTTTTGACAAAGTGCTTTAAAGAAAACTTAAATTTTGCAGTGGAGTGTAGTCAAATTATATCCATTTTCTGGTTTATCCAACAGTTTTCTTAATAAACAACTCAATTCGTCAGCTGGAACACTTATTTTATATAGCTTATCAATCACAGACACATCTTTATTTAGTTCTAGACAACTAAAGGAATAGTACACAGCAAGTATTGTATAGTTAAGGTAAATAAAATATTATTATAATAATCTGCATAGAAACAAGTATAAGGGCCCTTTCTCATAAGATCAGACAATGTCGGCACTTCTAGAATGTCACTTACCCAGCTGTGTCTCTTGAATTGTCAGTTTACTCTCCAAAGGATACAAAAGTTTTGGTGGTTTTTCTGTAAGTGGGGCTAGAAAAAAACACAGACACATATTTATTCTTTTAGAACATTCTTGAACAATGTTAAAATGTTAAATGTTAAAATACTTTCAATAAGTCAGCATCACATAATTATCCAAAGAATTAGAAGTTGTAATAGACTTTATTGTAAGAGAAGCAGGATAATAGACTTCCATACAGTAGATTTAATAAGAAGAGATCAAGAAAAATAAACAATGATATAAAAAAATGTGGGAAAGGGCATGAGAAAGAGAAAAAATGTCAAGCAGACAGAGACAGTGTTTGCAAAGCTATTCCAAACTATTGAAATCTCGGTGGCAGCACAAAGAAGATTTAAGGCAGATAAGGAGACATAGATGTTTGCATAAATATATAACCACATCATCAGTGCATATAAGAATCAGCACCACCCTACATCATTGCTTGGTTGGATTACTGCGATGTGTTCTACATGGGATTGCCCTTGAAGACCATCTGGAAACTATGACCAGTCCAGAATGTGATGGCACAAGCAGTTCTGGACACTCTATGATGTGCTCATATTATATCACTGTTGCATGTCCTGTCCTGGCTTTTAGTTTCTTTCTGGGTGCAATTCAAAGTGTATCACCTTTAAAACCCTAAATGGTATGGGACTAGGCCAGAGGTCCCCAACCTATTGGGCACCAGGGACCGGTTATGTGGAGAGAGGTTTTTCTGCGGACCGGAGGGGGCGTGGTTTTGTGTGCTGCCTGCATCTCGCGGATGGGGCTTTGCTTGTTTGTGCAGACTGGTTGCTGGCATGCCACGGCCTGGTACCAGTCCACGGACAGGGGTTGGGGACCCCTGCTCTAGGTCCCTTCCCTTAAATGTTGTCATCTAGCAGGGCCTAAATGACAACATTTTCTTTTCCATAACAGGAATTTAATTTACATTAAATTCTTACAATAAGTTTACAATATATTTTTCATTTTTATTACCTACCACTTCTTCTAATCATCAAATCCATATGTCATACATAATTTCATTTTTTTCTGTTTCATGCACAAAGTTCAAAAGGGGTTTCCAATCATCATTAAAATGAATCAATATCATAATATCTTTGAGCAATTCCCCTTTTAATTATCTCATCATGTTGAATCTCTCCTTCCTCATCTTGCAAATTAACAATCGGTTGCTTCTCTTTCTGCCTTCTCAGTTTATACGCCAACCATCTTCCAGGTTTATTCGCGTGTTCAAAATTATTTTGCTTGGCAGCCTTAAGTTGTTGTGCTAACTTTTCTGAGTCTTCTAGACAAAGTTTGTGTTTAATTAATTCCATTTTACTTTTCAAACTTTTATTATTTAGGTCACCCTGATATTGTGTTTCAGCCTGCTTATATTCTTCTTCCAGTCTTATCCTGTGTTGTTGTTTTTCCTTATTTCTCTTGGCCATATATGAGATTGCAACTCCCCTCATGTATGCTTTAGCTGTATCCCAAGTATTCTGCAAAGATGTATCCCCATTCTTATTCGTTTGAAAGAAAAAGTGCATTTCTTTCTCCATCTTTTCCTTAAACTCTTTTTCTCTAATAATCACTCTTTGAAGAGTCCATCTTGGCCGGCTCCGTTGCCCTTTCCAGCAACAACTTATAGGATTATGGTCCGCCCAAAGACTAGGTTCTATATTAATTCCTTGAATTTCCGAATCTAATTTTTTTGAAAGCCATAACATATCAATCCTGGTCCACGAGTTATGTCTATTAGAGTAATATGTATATTCCCTTTTATCTATATTTCTTTCCCTCCAAGCATCTTGCAAATTAAGGTCTGTGCACATCTCAAAAAAAGTTCTGGGAATTATTTTTTTGTTTCCTTTCCTTGCCCCATTACTTTTATGGTCTTTTGTTCTATCTACTATGGCATTGAAATCTCCAATCATACAAAACCCATCTCCCTCTAAGTCGCTAAGCTTGCTGTGTAGATCCTTAAAAAAAGATACTTGGGCTCCGTTTGGTGCGTAAACTACGACAATTATTATATTTTTTTTGTTTAGATTAGCCTCCACTATCAAGATCCTTTATATAAGAGGAGTGAGGGACAAAGTGTAGAAAAGATAATAGACTATTTGGAAAAGACAGATACACCGAAGATACCAGAGGAAAAAAAAATAATGTTAAATGAGGAAATAAGTATGATTGAAATAACTATGGCTATAAGTAAACAAAAAATTAATAAAGCGGCCGGCCCAGATGGAATACCAGCGGAATTATATAAAGAACACCAAAATGTACTTAATGAACACCTATTAGAAGTTTTCAATGACGTTTTAACTGAGGCAAAAATACCTAAATCCTGGTTAGAGGCAAATATAGTATTAATACCAAAAGAAGATGTAGAGAGAACACAGATACAAAATTATAGGCCTATCTCCCTACTAAACGTCGATTATAAGATCTTCGCATCAATAATGGCAGAGAGATTTAAAAATTATTTAATTGACTTCATACATAGTGACCAAAATGACTTCCTCCCAAATAGGCAGACTAAGCGGAATATAAGGACAATTTTAGACATATTGAAATACTACGAATCACATAGCGATTGCCAAATGGCACTCTTATTTTTGGACGCACAGAAGGCATTTGATAATGTTAATTGGCTATTTCTGATCCAACAACTGAAATTAATGGATGTTGGAGAAAATTTTTTAAATGTTATAGCTGCAATATATTCCGAACAGAATGCCCAGATTATAATAAATGGTGAGGCCACCAATAAATTCAATATTCAGAAAGGTACAAGACAAGGGTGCCCTCTCTCGCCATTATTGTTTATATATACATTGGAGATTTTAGCTAGGACTGTAAGGCAAGAAGAGCAAATTAAAGGGCTTGAGATTAAAAAGGAAAAATATAAACTCCAAGCATATGCCGATGATTTAGTATTTATTTTGGAAGATCCCGTGCAATCAGGTCAGAAGCTTTTTGAACTATTGGAGGAATATGGAGAGGTGGCAGGCTTGAAAATAAATAGAAATAAAACAAAGATCATAGCAAAAAATATGACTAACACGCAAAAAGAAAATCTTGGGGAAAAATTAGGAATACAAGTAGTTACTAAAATAAAATATTTGGGCATTGTTATGTCAGCACGTTGCTCATCAATTAGAGAGGATAACTACGGAAAATTAGTTAAACGTATAAAAGTTGACCTAGACCGCTGGAGAAATCTACATCTTTCGTTTCTAGGAAGAATCTCAGCGGTGAAAATGAATATTTTACCCAAAATTATCTTTCTATTCCAAAATATTCCAATCCAATTAGATAAAAAATTCTTTAAAGAGTTGAATAAGTTAACTTTAGATTTTGTGTGGCAAGGAAGGAAGGCGAGGATAAAGCAAAAGTCTCTACAGGATGCTAAAGAGAGAGGGGGATTAGGCTTCCCGGATTGGGAGTTATACTATCAAGTGGCGGCCCTGACGTGGATCAGGGATTGGATAACATTGGAAAATAAAAGATGTTTACTATTAGAGGGGCACGATCTCCAGCAGGGCTGGCATGCCCACCTATGGACAGATAAAAGTAGGAACCATCAATACTTCCTGAGGCATAAAGTCCGGCAAGAACTAATAAAAAGCTGGAATATAGTTAAATGTCAATACTATACAAAACTCCCAGGCTGGTTCTCACCATTAGAAGCAGTTATATACCCCAACCTTTATAGGCAAGATAGGGTTATCATATACAAAGATATCCTGTCAGAGGAAGGATATCTAAAGCAAAGGCAAGAGTTGAGACAACAGGGGATTGCTTTGGAATG
The DNA here is from genome assembly GCA_023970755.1 of Azemiops feae. Lineage (NCBI taxonomy): Eukaryota > Metazoa > Chordata > Lepidosauria > Squamata > Viperidae > Azemiops > Azemiops feae. The sequence goes on from JALGBA010000038.1 coordinate 1,206,856, forward strand.
GTGGTCTTACCTTCAGATACAAGCAAGATACGTGAAAGACAAGAAAGAATGGGGAATTAATAGACAAGATACGGGGCTTGATAAAATATTATTAGGCCCGGAGAAAAAACAAATCAAAAAAATATATAAATATATGTTAGAATATAAATTATTTGAAGAACAAGTTAAAGAAACAATGGTTACCTGGGCAATAGATTTGGGGCACACTATAAACATGGACCAATGGCAGCAAATCTGGGAACGTAATTGCAAAATTACATTGGCAACAACTTATAAGGAAAATCTCTATAAGATGCTCTTTAGATGGCACCTGCCACCGGCTAGGCTCGCAAAAATGTATAGTGGCTACTCACCACTTTGTTGGAAGTGTAAAAGGGAAAAGGGTACTTTTTTTCATGTTTGGTGGGCTTGCAAAGAGGTACAGGTTTATTGGCAGAGGGTTTGGAATTGGATAACAGAAATGACGGGTCAAAAAACTCAATATAAACCAGAGATGCTACTACTTGGCATATTAGAAAAAAATATAAACAAAGATGATATATACTTAATTATTCATGTAATAATGGCGGCAAGAATTTTGTTTGCCCAAAATTGGAAAACAAATGAAGTGCCTAGTGGAGATGCGTTAATAAGGAAAATTTTGTATTGCGCAGAATTGGATAAGATGACGAAAGAATTAAAAAATCAGGAGGAAACAGAATACTATTTAAGCTGGAATAAATTTTACAAATGGAAGGAAAAAAAAGAAGGAAGGTCATTAGAAGGGATGTAAATAGAGGAAGAATATCTGAAATGTATAAAGTATGTGTATAATAAGGAATGCTTAGACAAAGATGTATGTCAAAGATGATACACTATGTTCAATGTTTTTTAATCTTTTTTTTGTATTCAATAAAAATTATTTTGTTAAAAAAAAAAAAGAATCAATATCTTTTCTCTAATCAAAGCTGTCAATTTTGTCATCTCAGCCAACTTCACCACCCATTTTTCCATTCTAGGTAATGTCAAATCCTTCCAGTGCATATAAAAGATAGTCCTCAACTTCAGTGGCAGTTGGGACTGAAATTTCTATTACTAAGCAATGTCATAAAGCTCACATGATTGCACCATTTCACAACAGCAGTCCCAGCACTCCATATTGTCTTTGTTAATTGAATTCCACTGGTCATTAGCCAAGGACCTATCTCAATCCAAGTCAGTCTCAGCTTGGTCCCTTCCAGCCTGGAGCCTTGGTTTCCAAAGTAAGTCTTTCAAGATAAAGGTCTGCCTCCCCTTCAACTCCTCCAAACTGCCTATTCTACCCCATATCTGTCCTTTTGGCTACCCTGCAGCCTGTCTTGTGGTGTGCCAAGTTATCTCAGGAACATGTGGCTCTGGACCCACTTGCCTTGCTGCGTCTCAAGGGCTTTTTGGTGTGCCATGGCTCTGGGCTGCAAGAAGGAAACCACTGCATTCATCCTTGTGAAGAAAGCCTAATGTGTCCAGTCACAGCTGCCTTGGAAAGTGCCAGCTGCCCCAGGATGACCCAGCATGGCAGTGCAAGTGGCACAAGCTACAGCTGCCCCAGGAAAGCCTAGCCCAGGCCAGGCCCAATCACAGCTGATTCTCTAATGTGATGGGGAAGAGGAGGTGCTATGAAGCTTCAGTGAGAAAGAATAGACAAAAATTGGCAAAAGGGTTTATAAGAATCAAGAAGGGTATTGGAAGGAAAAGGAAAGATGTGCTAAAATGTTATTTCAGTGTGGGTGTCCTGATAAAAAGTGCCACAAGCAATTCACAGCCTGCCAATGTTTTGCAAAATGCAACACTTTAAGAAAAGTTGCTTTAACACTGAGTACCTGTCTTGAAAATGAATCTGGCATTGTGCAAAAGTAAACATGTTCAATCTTTCCATTAAAAATGAGCATTTGATTGTATGATATTTCTCCTTGATAATTTTGAATGAAAGGGTTTTGGTGTATTGTTTTATTCATTATATAATTAAAAAAATAATTATAAAAAGTGGTATAATACATTTTGTGCCAAGCTCTAATCCTAATAAAAGCATCAGTTTTCTACATGGGAGAGGTTGATACATTTGCAATCTATTTAGGATTGTTAGGAGATTTTAGAATTGTGAAGCTATCAATACCTGTCCTAAGGAACAGTAAAAATGAAAAACTAGAAAGCTGATTCTAACAATATCCTGAAAATTGCACAATTATCAGTTACTGTCTTCACCTTTTTCACTGCTTTTATTTATGTGATGAGAGTTGATGGAGTAAGAACCCTTCAAACATAAAGATTCTGATGCCACCTGAAAGGAGTTGCTTTGCCTAAACAATTTGGTAACATTCCTTTCAATTTGCAAGTGCTCCAGTTTGTATCTTTTGGGAGGGGATCAGGTGACCTACTAGTCAAATTTAACAGTGATATTAAAAGTATTAGTATTTGGTGACTAATATGCTGGTTTAGGACTGTCATAAAGCTCTGATTTTATTTAGTCACCCAAATATTTTATCAATTTCCTAAGATGCCAAATTACACCAAAAGCAAAATGGAATATTTATTCAAAGTCTTGCATGAAATGTTCCTGGTTAACGTTTTAGCTCAGGGGTGTCAAATTGCCGTCCGGTTTCATCATACCGAAGCCGCGCCCACCCCATTGCCGGCAATGCAAAAAGAGTTGCGATACATCGCGACACGTCACGTGGTGAGTTTGACACCCGTGTTTTAGCTCAACATTCTCATCTTGTTCCTGCTGGATACTTCATTCCATCACTAGTCTTATATTTCCTTTTCTTCTGGTTTTCTTTGTTTTAATATTTTGCAAAATATTTGTTGTACTTCTGGAAACATTAAGGTTCCCTTGAGTATGCTTTTGCCTTGTACTCAACAGCCCATATTAGTTACAGTCCTGTCAATATTCTCTAGCTGAGTTTGCTCTTAGAGGGACTGATGTAGAATAGCAGACATATAACTCACTTGAATTTCTAGTTTATTGGCTCTTCTGTAATGAATGAAGATGTTCTAAATCAAATGAAATCTAATTACTCTGACTTTACTGGCATAATAGCTCTAACAATTGGGCTATTGGGCTATTAAGCAATAGGCTTAATAGCTGTAGCTCTGGGATCAGTAACCTCTTAAAATAAGATATTACAAGTACAATCACACTCTATTACAAAAAGAGGAGGGAAATGGTGGACAGCTGGAACCAATGTGTGCACATAAGGAGATTTTAACTAAGAGTTAAAAGGAGATATATAGGAGATTGAATACTGGTATAATTCCCATTGAATCACAGCTAAGTAGCACATATCTACAGAAAGGAAGTCAAAAAGGCTAAAGCAGAACTAAGACTTTGCTTCAGTGTTTTTCCAAAGGAGAAATTATGGTTAAATGAACCCAAGGAGAACAATTGACATAAGAAGGAAGTGATAATCCAACATAAGTAGAAATATCTTTAGGTTATACCCATCTATCATGACAATGTTTGTTTCCAGAACAAGACCAATTACATCCGAAACTCTAAAAGAGCTTGCACTTTCATCTCAAAGCCTTTCTCTCTGTGATCTTTAAAAAAATATGGAGAATACACATAAATATTTTTCTTGCCTAAGTGTAATACCTTACTTTTCTCTCCACTGAATTTCATTTTGTTAGATAGGGCCCAGTGTTCAAGTCTGTCAATATCCTTCTGGATCTTGAGCCTATTTTCTGGGGTGTTGGCTATTCCTGCCAACTTAGTGTCATCTGCAAATTTGATGAGCTCCCTTTCTATTCCCTCATCTAATTAATTTATGAAGATATTGAAGAGTACTGAGACTAGAAAAGAATCTTAGGGTATCCCATTGCTTCTCTCCATGAAGATATAGTTCCATTAAGGACTATACATTGAGAGACGTTTGTCAGCCAGTTACAAATCCATCTGGTGGTGATGCTGTCTTTTGGAGTTAGGTGGCTAATAAATTCAAATAAATAAGTATGGGAATACTATAGAATCTAACTAATATCAATAGTGAGAAGCAATATCAAACTACTCTGGTTTAAGAAAGAGGCATGCATAAAATGACATGGAATTGGCCGATTGCAAAAGTACAGTCTGCAGTTTTAAAGGACTGTTAACAGCTCCTGGTAAATGGATTTATTAATCCATAATTTACTGCTGGTACTTTGATTATGAAAAGGGCCAGAAAAGAGAAATATATTTGCAAGTTTCTGAATCCCTATCCTTGCACAGCAAGGAATGATGGCCCTGAAATAGTAATTATTTTTTGCTACCAAACTATAATCTTTCTTATCCTGCCTTTCTGGATAAGGAGTTAAAGTGTCTGATGCATATATATTAAAAATAACTTGATGGCTGGACTTTCAATAGTATCCCATGAAAATAGGAAAATTTAGGTGGAAAGATGGCCTGTGGATTCAATGAGAAATATGTGTAATTTTTCTTGTCTTTTTCTTTTTTTTAAAATGCCATTAATTTAACTAGTAGTTCTTCATAACATCCTTAAAAAGACTCCACATTATCACTATATAGTCATCTTTCAGAGACTGCCTAGTATGCTATTAAAATGTAGATTTGTCTTTTATGTCAGTCTCAGCTCAATTATTTCTTATCAGATAGTATTTCTGCAGACACTTTTCTTATAAATCTCTTAACTCCTTTCAAAGCAAAGTTCTATCATGGTCTCTAAAAAGTAGAGCAGCTGCTCTAATAATCCTAGTACAAAAGACATGCAGGATAGGGAAAAACAAGTTCCGTTTATTTTACGAACTGATACATTACTTACTGGAGGCCACAGACCCCAGGTGGCAGCTTTCTTTGTGAAAAATAATGCTGTTTTTAAACAGCAAGGGATTAGAAATGTTCATGTCACAGAAATTGTGTGGCGAATCTTATCTGTAACATCAATCTGTCTCCCAGCAACCTTGTCATTGTAAGGTATGCTACCTTATATAATAGTGGATTGAGGTTTTGTTTGTGTGACCCTAGACCTTTGTAACCTCTACGAAGAATAATGTGCAATTTTCATAATTTATTTAGGATGCATTAAAATTCTGCTCTTGGTTTTTCCAGAGTATTTCACTAGGTCATTTCTATGTGCTTGGTGAGCAGATTGTCTCTTCTTATTTCAATATAGATTTACAAGGACATTTATCACAATACAGCATCAGCCTTTCCATTTTATTCCATAGAAAAACTACAACTCACAAAGATTTGTCTGTAGTTGAAGCTCCACTAAAGACTATGGAACTTCTGGATAAAGGCATTTGGGATTAATGGCAAACCTTCACCCCATGTACGTGTATCATGAATGTCCTTGAGTCATTTTAGATTTGAACCTCACCCACCAGGTGAGGCCCCAGAACTTTGGTGGAATATGAATATTTTCTAGAAAAGAAGCTTTTAAGTACAGAATTATTTACATGGATCAATATTTTGTCTATAATAAGTCAGAATTTAATATCTACTAATTACTTAGTATTCTTTATAGATAGATTTCCAGATTAATTTGATTTTTCTAGTCACATGTCATTCTATGAAAGATTTTCTAAACAGATCTAGAAATGCTATTACAGATCGTGCTGACATTTCATTTTAAGCTGTTACATATTTAAGATATAAAAATAACCGTATTTTAGATACACTATTGCAAGACATGATTTCTGCTCCCAGAACAAAACCAGGTGTCTAACAGTAAAACCTTGACAAACAACAAATACTATTTTTCTCTGAGCATTCAAGTATAATGATAAAACTGTAAATTATATTATTTCCTTAGGATCACAAATATAATAGAATCACTTTGTTGAATCTGACATTTAGATAGGGATTTTGCATACATTACTGAGTAATTTTAAGGTAATGTGATATTCAGTTATTTGAAATCCCTTAAAGAAAACATGTTTAGATTAGGAAGAATTTTTATAGTTCCCTCATTCCCATTTATTTGGCACTATTTGTCACTTGAGGGGATATGGAGAGTGCAGAAGAATGCATAGTATTTTGCATTACAAATCAATAAGGTATTTGAATCACCCATGCTTTTATTAATTTGGTATATTCATCTCTATTCTGAATCTAGATATATTACAGAAAATATTTGCCTTACTAGAATAACTTTTCTTCATACGATGCATTCCAGATATCTTACAACTCCAAATAATAGAGTTGGATATTCAACTAATACTTTCAACTTTATTTAAAAATAATATAATTTTCTCTTCCTTTATATTCCAAAATATTAAAAGTTAAGAATAAGTATGGCTTCCTAGATTTAAACATTTCAAATAGAGGATACAAACCTTATTGGAGAAGAGCTTTGATGTGATGCAAATATGTCTGGTACTAAGAAAAGGAAGGCGGTATACATAAGGTAAGTGCAGATTAAACTATTTTAAAGGACTGTTCATAAAGTTTTAAATTGATGTGGCCCCTAATGACCATGAATAGTTTGGGAATATTTGGAATGGATGACACATGTGCGAACAGATGTTGAGATTCCTCATTATCTGTTCATGTCTAATTGCAGCTGACATAAAATTTGAGCCAACCTGGTAACTGAGGTAAATTGCAGATATTGCTTCTTTTCTATATTAAGGTTCTTGAATATTCACCGCTATTCCCAAGGGCCTGCTTAAAAAAGAAAATAAAGCTTAAAAGAAAAACCTGCAACATTCAAAATGGTGGCCTCACAGATGGGTGTTTTCTAAAATAACAACAAAAAGAAAAGGAAGTTTTAAAGTTTCAGGTCAAGGTAGAACGTTCATATGTAAATGTGTACTACAATATAAGTCAACTGATCTGGAAAGTTTTAACGTTGGAGGCTACACATTTATTCTTTTGCTTGTTTGTTGAATTTATTATGTCACTAACTGCTAACATTTCATTAATTTATAAGTGGAACATTATATTTTATTATCTCCAAATAGCACAAGACTTTCCAGTGAGCCATAGGTGAGATGATATTTGAACCATTGTCTTCTCAATCTATTTTGTAGTTTGTTAAAGTCTCCAAAATCATAATTTCCCACTCCCATTTGTTTTTTTGTAATTTCTAATATTGTATAATTCAGATGTGGTATGAAAAGTTCCATGGGATTAAAGTAATGACCTAAATTAGACCTAAATTAATTATACTGTATTGCTACTTATATTAATGGCAATTGTTAACCCTTTGATGTAAGCCATGTTTAGAAATAGGAGCAGCAGGGATTCCAAGAATACTGTTTATTGTTGAAGGGCAGACTAACAAATCCAGAGCCTATAGACCAGGGGTGTTAAACTACCGGCCCGCGGGCTGGATGCATCATGCCGAAACCCCACCCACTTCATTGTCGGCAATGGAAAAAAAGTCACGGTATGTCACGACATGTCATGTGACATTGCAAGTTTGACACCCCTGCTATAGACTTTCTCTGCCCCATCTTATACCAAACAAAATCAAACTCGGTTTCTTTTGAGTTTCTTTCGCAAGCTTCTACTTTCTCAGAACTTCTGGTTCACCTCTATTAACATTTAATTGTTTCCTTTCCCCATTCTATAGGCCAGATCTATATTTGAAAGAAATATTGTAGCTCAGAGTTGAACTATGGGGTCCTTAGTGCTCTCTGAGCATGTTTGTTTTCTTGCAGACATTTCATTATCAAACTAGATAACACTCACTGCCAAACTAGATAGCACTCATTATATTACCTAGTTTGGTAATGAAGCATCTGCAAGAAAACAACCAAGCTCAGAGAGCACTAAAGACCTCACAGATCTACTGTACGTTTTTTCACACTGGTTGAGTATCTGCATATATAGCTGCCCTTTTCACCCATAGACTTTCCAAGCAATACTATTAATATTATACCATCTAATAATTTTCTTAAACTTTCCTATAATATAATTACCATATAGAATAGAATTGATATGAATTACCTGTATATCTTCTTGCCAAGCTGCTATAAAACATTTTGTCTTCTATGATGGAATTTTTCAATTCTCAGCCTGCAAATCATATTTGTTGTTGTTGTTGTATCAAGCTATCCAGATACATTTCTGTACTGATAAACTATCTCTAAAAATATTGTTATTTTGGCATAAGTTGAACTTTTGTTGTTGCTATTTAGTTGTTCAGTTGTTTATAAGTCATTTTGCCAGGATAGTCCAACAACAATTTGCATCTCTTTGAATTCTTGTACCTCATTATTGTCATCAATGATATCATCTGGGCATCTTGTCTACTAATGGCCTTTTAAAACTACCTTCAAGTTTTCCAATAAAGTGCAAAATCTGATCTGCTTCTTAATATTACTATAAAACTCAATTGCCACCCATTCCAGATTGTGTCAACAGGCAATGCCAGTCCAATGCAAATATATAGAGAATTTAAAATAGTAACTGTTTTTTCACTATGGGATAGTAAAATTATTATATATCTTACTTTCTATCATGAAGTAGAAACAATTGAATTGGATGGAAATGGAAGAACTTCATGTCAAATTACTTCAAAAGAGCATAACTGTTATGGAGAAATGAGATGGTATTTCTCATTGTATGATATAATTCTGAGAAATGTGAGGGACATTTTAGAAATCTATGCAGTCAACAAATACTTCAAATATCTTTGCACACTTAAAATATACTCATGTAAAAGAGTTTATGTTGCCTATAAAATTATTTGCTTTTGATGGAACCATTAGAATGTGGATTGTTAAAAATCCTATTCATACATTATGCCCAGTTGTCAAAAACACATGGAAATACAAAGCATCTAATACCTGCTGACCTTTTCTTAATTACTACATATTATTGGACAGAACAGTTCATAAAACAATAGAATTAATTAGATAAAAAGGTTGGAAGCACAATAAACAACCTACATAGTTTTACCCTAATGGGATATTTAAGAAAGCCAACATATTATTTTTATTCACTTGAAAATATAATGAATCTTGCTTTTGTGTCTGCCAAATTTTACATAAAAATTTTTTGGAGTATCTCACATGCTGTCATATAAGTTCTATGCTACATCTATTCTCCAATTTTTCATTCAAATTCCTGAGAGAGAAGTATCACATTGCATTTAGAAAGAAATAAAAAATATTATTAAAGAATCATTTGGCTGACCCCCAATTATTTTTCTTAAAAATAGAAACATTTTCCATGCTATTAAACCCACAAAACAATAAAAACTAATTCAACTGGGCCTCCACCGGTCATATTAACATACATTATTTTTGAAGGAAATTCAATGAAAGTTTGATAATAATAAAAGCAGACACATTTTCACTGACAGTTTGCATATCCAATGTCTCAAACTATGACTCAATTTTTTCTTTAAAAAAAACTTTCAAAGCTTTCAAGCTAAGTGATTTTAATATAATTTTTATTGAAATAGAATTTTACACAAACAGAAAATTAGTCAGAAGTTTTTAGTTTTTAACCTATAAATCCCCAAATCCCCATTTTATTGGTTTTCATTAAAAAAGTTATTTTTTTTAAAAAAATTACAAACTAAAGAAAATGGAACTAATTGAGAAGGTAGCCTCATATCATCTAGTTATTTTGCTGCTGATTACAAAAATTACTCTGAATTGCATTCAGTTCAGCAAGAGCCACAGTGTTTTAGCATTTCTTTTCAAAAGTCACAACACTTTTACCAAAAATTTCTGTGAACTCAAGGTCTATTCAACATCAGCACAAGCTGAAAATGAAATCTATTATAATATTAACTGAAGGTAAAAAGTAGAAGAAAATAATGCAAATATATAGAGAATTTAAGACTTTTGCAAGTCTTCTTAAAGGTTACCTATTAAGGAAATATGATTGCTGCCAGCAGACAGGCTGACAGGCTGAACCTCTTAACATTCCTAGTCAGTTCATCTGGAGAATTCTTATACTTTCTAGCTGGATTTCTGTTTTCAACCAACCCTAGAAAAACTGGAAATTTACTTTAAAGCGGTGTTTCTCAAACTTGGCAATTTTAAGATATGCGAACTTCAACTCCCAGAAATGAGAAACACTGCTTTAGATCTTCCAGTCTAATACACAACTTTAACAAATCTTTTTTGTTGAATCTTGAAATTCAAGAGTAACTATGTTATGTAACTTTAATTCTTGCTTAGATGCAGATTCTCATTGTTACTCTGACTAGCATTTTTTTTTAAAAAAAGAAATATTCTTGGTTTTACAGGATAAGTGAAATCCAGTCTTTTCATGGAGCCTAATTGTCGCTTTCCCTACTCAAGAAAAATGTTCCAACGCCAAGTCCTAGATCAGGGGTCTTCAAACTTGGCCCTTTCATGACTTGTGGACTTCAATTCCCAGAATTCCTCAGCCAGCATGCCTGGCTAAGGAATTCTGGGAATTGAAGTCCACAAGTCATAAAAGGGCCAAGTTTGAAGATCCCTGTCCTAGATGTAGCCAGGAAATCAGAAGTTTTTAGAAGCTAAACCTAACTGTATGAATAATCATGTTGAAATGATAGAAACAAAAAATGTTGTGCCTTTGTATCATAAAAATTACATGGGAAAGCATATTTGTGAATTAATTCATTGAAAGAAAACTGAGTTCCATTAAGTCAGGTATTTCAGCTTGGGTTGAATTTATCAGATGTTTACTGGGACATTTTTATGCCATAACAATACTAGGAGTTCCTCATAGGGGTTTGTTGTCTCATATACTGTACCAATCATAATGTGGTTTTCTGGCTGAGTTATCATTTGTGTAAAATAAGCCAATTCCTCTTATCCAATAAATCATGGCTGAGTACACTGTTTCTTAGCCCAATATGTGAACCTAGTTTCCCTTCTATTTCAAAAGACTATTCTAAATTAAGCTAACAAATCAGCAATGCATGCTATCCTGAACTCATAGAAGTAAGGTTGATATAAATATAGTATTGTAAAATACAGTAAAATTCAACAATTTGAGGTTCCTGTCCTATATATACTTACTATGGCTAAAAGTAAACTCCAGCAGAATCACTTTTCATTGATCAACCAATCTAATATACATATGCAGAAGTCAATATAAGCAAGCAAAGTGAAGTTACAAGACTATTCTGCTTCAGCAAAGTATGTGGTACTTGCTTTATATTGTGGCTTTTTTTTTTAAAAGGCCCTCAAAGTCTTGGAAAGCATCCCTTTAAAGATCCATAGGCCTAAAATTTACCTACTATTGCTGCTGAAATGATAACTTCTATTTCAGCTTCCAAAGGCAATTCAACAAGCATTGTAGCGAGGAGGAAACCCATCTGTATATTACTTTTCCATTACCTGGTTTTTCTTTTCTTTTTTTAGTTTATTTGAAATGAAATGAAATGAAATGAAGAACAATGAAAAAAGGCTCAGAAATGGATCCATAGCCTCCAAAAAATATTGGACTGCATCTCTTAGCAGCATCAGCTTACATGGATTATAATGAGGACTGCTAGGAATACTGTAGTTGTATTCATCTAGGATAACACAGTGCTCATTCTTGAATAAATGAAACTAAGAGAAATTCTTATATGTCCAAGTAGGCAATTAGTGCTACTAGGGATATGCAAAGATTAGAGCTATTGTGTAACATCTGTCTGCTATCAAAGATAAATTAAACTTTTTTGATGCCAGGGTGACAATAGGAAGGAGGGAAGGAGGGAAAGAGGGACGGAGGAAGGAAGGAAGATCAGTATTAGGCTTCATTTAGTATAAAGAATCCAATGAAAAACATTGGACACTACCCTGTTCTATGTCAACTATCAGTATAGTCTTGATAATTTGGTGTAAAAAAGCCTTTTTATAAGTACTATCTATTGACCATTACTGCATCAACATATATAGTGTCCATATTATTTTTGCAAACTGATTGTGAAAGTTTCCTCTAATTCAAAGATGATTTGATAATAGAAGAACTTTGAGAAGAAATCTGTCCTCTTAGATGAATACAGGGCTTTTTTTGTCATAGAACCCACTGGAACCTTTTTTCGACGGATTTTCCAGAGCTGTGTTCTTTTTCTATTGTTGCCCTTCCTATCCTCGTTTGCTTTTGAAAATGCCCCACTGGTGGTACGGTGTGAGCCCACCTGAGCGGTGTCCCCTCTGGCACTGTTCACCTCCTCTAGGAGGCGCCGGAGCACTACAACCAGAGTGTGGCTTGATTGGCTGGGTCGGACCATGTGGTGTGGAAGCCGATGGTGGTGGTGGGAGACACATAAACATGGAGGCCATTTTTCACGAGAGGGTGAGTGAGCCTTTTGCCTTCCCTTACAGAAGGTGGGGTGTGAGGTTAAAAAGAGGACGAAGCAAGAGGAAAGAAAGGCGGCTGGCGTGAAAGCTTGCCCGACAGTGAAACTTTGCTGTTTCGGTTCATTGGGTAGTTCAAAGGCTGGGATGTCTACGAAAATTTCTTTTTAGTCTTTTATACTTTATATTCAAACTGCAGAGGGGAAAAATAAGAATAAAGCCAATGTCTTGTGATTTGGAGATATTAATAATAATAATAATATATATTAATTATGTATTGGTCAGATGTAACGGTAGACCTACAGTATGAGGTTTAATCAGATCTATTTATTAAATTGGGTTTAACTTAAAGGTAAATTAAAAGTAATCTGTTCACTGACAAAGTTTCAACTTTAATTTGTTTCACGTCAATATCCATATTAAAATCCAAATGTAATTTTTTCCACCTTGTTTGACAACTTCTTAAAAATAATTCAATCTTTTACAAGCAACCAAATTTTGTTTTATTGGGCCAATTTCATTCCACATAGAAAGCTGACATTTCCACTCATTCAACTAAATGGGTATGCCAGTGGTAAATGTCCCAAAAGATTAATAAAATGCCTTCTTGTAATTTAAAGCCACACAGTACATGGTAACAATAGTATTAACTTACCTTGAACAAAATCCTAGTCTTTTAGATACACTAAAAATTGAAGGTTTTTTTTTTTCAACTACAAAGGTAAACCTTGTAGGGTAGGCAAGGTGGGTTGTATGATGTGTGTGGGTGAGTGTACAGTGATTGACTACGTGTGAAAGGTAAATAATTTCTTTATTTTAAAAAATAGGTGGTGAATTGAAAATCTTTTTTAAATTTTTACTGTAAAAGTGTGACCCCAAATTTAAAAATGAAAAAAAAAATACTAATTACTTCTCAACCACCGGTCCTGCTAATAAAAAGGACAGAACACATGAAAATAACGACACCTGTTGATATTTCTGAATCTGATCTTGAGAAGCAAAGGCAAACTATAAATGACTGGACGGACTGCTGGACCTATGATCCAAAATATGATTTTTGCTTGAAAAATGAATGGCTCTGTGTTTGGAAAATGAAACTTGGCTGTACGCATTGTAGAAAAGTTGGAACTCTTGGAGTTGAAACAAAAATGGGTATGGAACTTTCCAAAGAATGGACCAACAATGAGATAGCCTATTCTGGCAAGGATAGGAAGCAACAGTTGAGCTCACTTCAAAAAAAAAAAATGATCATGGAGAATCTGCTGCACATAATGCAGCATGAAAAATAGTTGCTGAAAGCGAAAAATGACTCTTGAGAATGTTTTTTTAATGTCATTATCTCACGAAAAAATAATAACTGGAAAAAAATTTGAACTGCATATAAAGTAGCAAAAGAAAATTAATCATTCCATCATTTTGAAACTGAAATTGATCTGCAAGAACTGAACAGAGTTGAAATGGGTCGTATTCTTATTTTACAAATGCGTGTATTAACATTGTTAATCATATAAGTGAAGAAATGAGGAAAACTGTGGTTAAAGAAATTGTTCAATCCAATAATAAAATTTCATTGATAATTGATGAATCAACCACAATAAGCAAAAAACCCTACCCTCATAGTATATGTTCAATGCTGTATCGAAGGTATTGGAATGAATTCACCAATACATTTGTTTTTGGACTTTGTAGAACTTGAAAAAGTAACGGCAAAAGGAGTATTTGATTCCTTACTCCAATGTCTTCACTCTTATGGGATGACAGAAGATTATTTTAAAAAATATTTGGTTTCTCTGGTGTGCAATGGCACTGCTGTGATGATAGGATATAAAAGTGGAGTGAAAAAATTGCTGTCAGAACGTTTTCCTTCTATTATAGTTTGGCATTGTGCTAATCACAGACTAGAATTATCATAGGTGATGCTGTTAAGGAAACTTCAGGAGTAAATAGATTCAAATCATTTATTGATAAACTTTATGTCATATACCACGCTTCGGCAAAGAATAGTAGACAGTTGCATTTATGTGCAGAATTACTGGGGGCTGAGCTGCTGAAAATTGGAAGATTTTTAAGTACCCGGTAGGTGTCATCTAGTTTGCCTACAGTTTTGGCTGTGTGAAATAATTTTGAATCCCTTGTGTATCATTTTGAAGAAGCAATGCATGATCCTCCAAGAGATAAAAATGATAAATGCATTATGATGGCTTGAAAAGAAAAATCACATCTACAGAATTTTTATTGGACCTAGGATTGATGTGTGACGTTCTCCAAGAATTATCAGAATTAAGTTTGGACCTACAGGACCACAACATGGACCTGTACAAGGCAAATAAGAAAATAAAAATACTGGTACAAGTTTTTGAAGAAAGAAGACAGAACTTTGGGCCCTATTATAAATGCACTGTTGCTGCTGTACATGATCTTCGCTTTTGTGGAGTTTTACTTCACGAAAAAGATTCAAGAAAGAATCCTCCCATTGACCCAAGTACATTTTATACAAAATTGAAAGAGTCAATCGAAAAAAGATTGCTTGTTAGCAAAGACGATGAGTTGGCATATTGGTCTTGCATACTTAATCAAAAACATTGGCCTGAAGATGTTAATAGTCAACTGACATTTGGAGAAGTGGAAATTAGAAACTTGTCAATCAGACTGCAACTAAATGAAAGAGAAATGATTTGTGGATTCCGTGAATACATTCTCGAAAAGACATATCCAGAAAAACTGTTGCATTTGATACGGACTCTGAATACCATTCCCATTTCTTCAAGTGAATGTGAACGTGGGTTTTTGCAGATGAATCTAAGTGCCACCCCAACAAGAGCTTCGTTGAAGACTAAGACAATTTCAGCACTTTTGTTCATCAAACTTGTTGGACCACCTCTGAGACTTTTCGATCCTTCAAAGTACGTTGATCTGTGGTTATTCAGAGGACAACATTCGGCCATAGATACTAACAGCAAGGAAAGGAGTCAAGAAGATTTGCCAGATGAGAATTGGACAAAACTGGAATTTACTATGAACATTTGCCTTAAATACAACAAATTAAATTTATGTTAAGAACTGAATATATAATTTTTTAAATAAAAGATTAACAAGATGTGAGTTCCGGCACCTTTTTTTTTTTTAACAAAAAAAGCACTGGATGAATAGTACAGGTAGTCCTTGATTATTGACCATTCGTTTAGTAACTTTGAAGTTATAATGGTGCTGAAGAAGGAGACTTATGATTGGTCCATGTAACTGCAGCCATTTCAGTGTCACTGCAGTCATGTGATTGTGATTAGGACATTTGGCAACTAGCAGGTATATGGTAACATCCTAAGGTCATATTTTCACCAATCTTCACAGCTGGCTTCTGACAAGTAAGGTCAAAGGGGAAGTCAGCAGGTCACAAGTCACTATCACATGACATCAGACTTAACAACCCATGGTGATTCACTTAACAACTGCAGTCAGAACTGATGTTATAACTTGGTAAAGTTACATGACATTTCACTTAATGATCGTGCCATTGAGAAATGGAGGTGCCAGTCTCAAGTGCAGTTGGTAAGTGAGGACTACCTATACTATGATGGTATTTGTTTATCTGGAATTCTGCATGGCTGGATTGCTTAAAATAAAGGACATATTACTCTATGTCTGATTTATGTCATTGTTGTGATTCTATACATGAATGTCATGGTTCCGACAGATGAAACTCTTCAAAAGAACTTTGAGGCATTGTTTACCTTAAAGAATCTTTTATTTGAGAAAAAAAGTATCGGCACTACATAGTCGAAACCAAAAACTAAATTCCCCTCCCCTGGATACAAAGTAACAAAGCACAATTCCCTCCTCCAATAAACAGTCATAAATCACATTCCCCAATTAGCTTGAAGCGTGGGTTTTCTCCCCAGCTCTCCAGCCCGCCAAAACTCTATCAACTCTGGGCCCAATGACCTTGGGTTCCCACGGCTGAGTTATTATTGTTATGACTAGCTGGACTCTCATCCACATCCCCCTCCCAGCATCAACTAACTCTAAAAGCAATAGAGAAAAATGGCTGCATTTCCATCTGTTTCAAAGCAAGAACATCCGATGTTAGCAGCGTTGACATCCTTATTAATTCCATTCATGTGCAAATTAATCAGTGCTATTTAAAACAATCCTCATCAAAGTATATATTTATATATTGATCAAAAACATATTTAAATGCAATTTAATTTCATAATATATCTTGATATGTCTATGTTGATACCTAAAACTACTAAGCTTTCTGTCACAACCTTTGGAGAAATATGAAATCTATTCAGATTTACACAAATTTTCTAAGAGGTTTGGATGACCATTTCACAAAAGAATATTGGAATTCCCCCTACTTAAATCTCATTGTCTAGTAGGTTGCAGAATTTTTGCGCATTAATGTGTATGGTATACAGTATAATTTGGAACGTTAATTCGGCAGTTCTGAAGTTTTCTGGTCTGCAGTGATTTAAGCATAAATAAAAATTTAGAGAAGTTCATAGATCAGGCTTTTGCATTAGAATGTAGATCACAGTCAAAATATCTACTTCTTTGTCTGGCGACATTTATTTTGCTAAAACACTGCAATAAAAATAAGGTAGCTATTTTCTATTTTATGTCCTGAAGGTTACTTCAAGTCCCAGGAGAAACAGATCAGCTTCATTATGGCAGATGAAGCAGAGAAAGGTAAATGATAAATTGCAACTCATGTCCTCACAATTTATCATAACTGCAGTTTTATACACACTTGGCTTATCAAAGCAGTCATCCAGGAATATTTTAACCCTGCACAATCCTCACCTTTTGGAAACTAAGTCTCTTAGGAACAGTTGGTTTCTGAATTTCTTGACAGTTCTGTATTGCAATAGATTATATAGAATACTTATTATGCATAAACAAACAAACAAACAAACAAACAAACTGCTAGGTCCCCAAAGGAGGAAATAGAATATATAGCAATTGAGTGTGACTACCATAAAACTAAAATTAGTGTAGCAAATGCTTTTATACTGCTTTCATTGAGTGTGGCTCTGTTCTGCTATTACTTGGCAACAAGGTAAGATTATGAAGCATGAACACTTGTTCCGCAAAAATGATTCTGGAACTAGTGGTTACAATTTATTTCCAATTTATTTCCAGTTCCAGTCTTAAAACATGGAACACAACAATATTAATATAATGGAAGATGCTCACTGTCAGGTCCCCATAGATCCCTATTGGGATGTTGCCATTCTGGTGGGAGGGGGGAACCTCGGGGCTCTTCTGTGATGTATCCATTTTACTTTGTCCCTCTTTTGCTTTGATGTATTTTCCTGGGAATGGGAGGGGGGAGGGATGAGCCCGGCACCATCTGTTTTGTCTCAGCTCTGAAGAAACAAGATCGCAGCACTTGAGAACAACTTCTTATCACCTTCTCAGCCCAGCGTTCTCATAACACCTTTGCACCTCTGGATTGGCTCCCTGTGGATTGGGCAGTTGGGAGTGGTTTGGAAGAGTGGGTTTTAACCTAACGTTTCCACTCGGGAATTTTAGATCCTGCCTGTTTTCTCTGCATTATCTCTCAATAAAAGTTTCTTTTGAAATGCTGGTTCGCTTCAAGAGTTCTGCTTTCTTGAGGATATAGCTGAGGCGAGATCTTACACTCACAGAGTTCATCCTAAACATTGAAATTTTTGCTGAATTATCTAAGTTGTGATGGTCATAAAGTATGTCATTATGTGACTGAATTGATTTTACAATCTGAAGCATCACATGACCTCAGGTGGGAGCTGACCATCAGAACTGGATCGTAAATACTATTTGGGAATGTGCTGTAACTTTGGTTGCTAAGAAACTGGACTTAACTCAATGACTAAATGTATTTTATCTTACAAGTCAGAATGACTTGGTTGTATATAAATTTAAATTGAATATTAATAACAGAAACAACAAAATGTTTGATGGGAAAAACATTTAGCAATATATATTATTAATTTTTTTAATAATAAACAATATATAATATTAAAAACACAAAGTTTTTTTTATTTCTACCCATCAAAAGCAGTTCTTCAAGCTTATCTGAGAACTTAAGGAATATCTGTTCATTTACTTAGCAGTAAAAAGCATCTACTACAGTAATTCAACCTAAAGATATACCCTAAACATGTTTACTGGGAATAAAGCATGATATCTTAATATTGCCATAAAAATTCCCTGATTTTTTTCATGTAATTATGCACCCCATCCATACCCTTCTGCTATATACCTTAAAATGAATGGATTCAAGCTTTCAGTGAATTCATCAATGCTCCCAACAGCGTGATGTATGCTTTTAGAGAAATATATGCCTTAGGCAAATTTATTATATTTAGACGCAAATGGCCTTTAAATTTATGGGTATAGAACTTCAAAGGTCAATTTCTCTCCATAGAAAGGAGTAAATTTCCAGCAATTATTCAAGGGCAATATTACTCTTTAATGGCAATAGTTATTGCCACTGTTGACACTGTCCTTTTGACATTTTTGCTGAAATTTCATTTGAAAGTTGTCATACAATAAATGTCATCCTGTTTACACATACCCTTCACCAAAACTAACCTCAAGAATGACATAACTAATAAACAAGTTTACCATCCCCCATCAATTTGAATTTCCAAATATCATGCTAACTATGTAAAATAAAACTTTATGGAAACAAACGTGACTTATCTCCTTCTATTTGACTTTCAGTCTTTACAAGCAAGCAAGATCTTTCTTGAGTCAGTATACAGTATAATAGATCTAGAGCAAAATATGAGCTTGCCACATTTCTAAATCTTCTATTAATGGAAATCAAAGACATTCAACTGAACTTCTGGTATATAAGATGAAGGTCCTCAAAGGCTGAAGGATTTTCAACATGGCTGCTGCAGGGCCCTCATCAGATGGAAGCTATATAGGACAAACCATTTCATGGAATTCCCATGCCCCAGTGATAACAAGTTAAAACCACTGAAATTGTCCTCTGTCACTTGTGGGCATTTGTGGGCATCTATCCATTACTCTTGAAGTTCTCAGATTGTACGAATCAATATTGTGTCCATGGAAAGATTTGGCTCCATGGAGTTTAGCTTTATAATCATTATATGCTATACATATGCTGCTATGCTATTATTATTTAATATAGAGATGGGAAGATCAGTACTATTTACATGAATAGCTCTATCTAACAATTACCTGGAAATTTTTCTTTTGTGTTATATCATATGCTGATGAAAGTCTGAAATGAAAATGAATTGATTGTTATCTAATTGACAGATTGGGCCAGTAAATAATTAATTACTATTCTGTTAATTGTCAATAAATGCAAGCATGTATAGATGAATACATACATACACATGTACAATACTGATACCTGCAGTGGCACAAACACTTATTATCTAGATCCTTATTTGAATCCAAAATAAAACTAAGCTGCAGTTTACTTGAACTTCTAAAAATAATTTGCTGTTTGTCACAGGAACAGCAAAAACATCTGCCATTTCAGTTATACCAATCTATTGAGTGAAATTTTCAATATCTTTCTAATTTACAAATGCTTATTTTAAAGGCTAATACAATAAACCTAACACTATAGATTACATTACATACAACTTCTTTAAATTTTAGAAGTAGCATACAAATAAATAAACCAGTATAGATTAAATGACCAAAACTGAAGAAGTTGTAGTACATAAATATTGTTATATAATTTAATTTGCAAGTAATTTCATGCTCATTCCAAATTGTTATAGTTCCAAACATTAATGTTGTCCTGTATTATTTTTGGAATACTGTAAAATTCTATAAGGCTTACTAATATACTGAAACCAATGAAACCAATAAGTCAGGTTTTTCTCTAAAGTTCAGCTCTTGAAAATCTCCACAATTGTATTTTCCTTATTAACTTCCCATATACACTATATTACCTTTATATATCAGGATTGTGCTGCTTTTTTTATTCAGTTTGGAAAAAAACATGCTTTCTATATACTAAATTATAAATATAGCACCTGTCTACAATTGTTTAAAACAGTAGCACCTTTTCCAATTATCAAAAGATTGCCTCTGATGATTGTGGGCAGCTTCAGACTCTTAGGAAAGCATGGCTACTTTAAAAAGTTGCAAGGAGATGCTATGTTTTTATTCTTACATGCCATGAATCACTTTTTAATCAAGACCAAATGAAACCCAAAACATTACATAGCTGTAGTATTTATGATTTCACTAACATTTTTCATGTACAAATTAGTTTTTAAAATGTATATTTTATCCACATAATAAACTTAACCGTGCAGTGATTGTGTCAAAAATTCATTAGTTGTTGTATCTGTATGCACTTGTGAGATTGTGTGGAATTTGCTTGAGACGATTTGCCGCCAGTAAGATATTATGTAAACATTTATAACAATGGAAACATTGTTAAACAATATGAGGTTTCATTGTAACAGTTACTCAGTATTCTGCACATCTTTCCCTTTATCTGATTTGTGCCATCAGCAATCGAGACATAGTTTTGTTATTCATTAATTGATGATTCACTTAAAGTCATTATATATGATATACCTCATAAGAAAAAAAATGATGTCATACAAAGTTGTGCCTGCATTGAATAATTTCATCAATTAATAATGCTCAGGTAGACTATAATGTGGTTCAAACTTCATACTATGATGGCCTTCTCAAACTTTTTCTATAGGATAGGTGTTGTGGTCCGAAGGAAGAAGCATTCCAAGAAACCTGAGACATTATTTTCCCTTTTAGATACTTTATTTTGCATTTCTTCCCAGGAGTTCTGCAACAATACTTCGGCACATTACAAAACGGTTGCCAGAATCTGGATTTCTCTGGCTTGCGTCTAGCTTATCTTGCTAAACTCCTCCCTTACTTAAAGTGATAATTTACGTCTTCCAATTAGGCTGGAGGCCAAAGATTCACTTCCCTTCCCTGTCTCCCGCTTTTCTTCACAAATCTCCTCCCTTTGTATGTCATCTGATTTAACTCCAAAAATACCAAACAGTTCTGCATATCTTGTCAATGCAATAATACCCCATATTAACAGCGTTGACATCAGGTAAATTAGATCAAAATGACATCTTTATTTAAGAATAATTATTGTAGCTAAAACAGAATTATATAGAAACTTATGGGATTATATCATGTCTAATTTACTAGCACAGAGCACAAGCCAGGGAAGTCTTCAAGTTATTATGCTCCAGATTTGTCTGAGTTTTTAAAACCTATTTTATCAGTACAATGCAATTAAAGCTTTTGCAGATTTATGTATGCTGTTTACAATTTCGACTACTCTCTTATTTTGGATCTGGATTGCTATTATCCTACACCACGGGTGTCAAACTCGATCGTGTCATACGATGTATCGTGATGTTTTTTGCTTTTGCAGAGCTGGGGTGGGTGATACATCCGGCCCACGGGCCGCCAGTTTGACAACCCTGTTGAAGAGACCTCTGTTTTCCTGATGACTTAAGAACATAGGTTAAAAGAATGGATAACCCTCAGAAGTAAAAGGTTGTTATATTTAGAAGGACATGACTTGCAACTTGGATGGCACACATTTTTATGGTATGAAAAGAATAAAACCCGTACATATTTCCAAAACCACTACATAAGAAATGCATTATTATGTGTATGGGAAAAGATAAAACCAAAAATCTATATGAAAATCCCAGGATGGCTATCAACGATGGAAGCATTTGTTCACCCAAACTTAGTTAAACTTGAGAGAATTCTAACATATAAGGATATTCTGAATACAGATGGGAAATTAAAATCTAAACGAGAGTTAGAAGATCATGGGTATTGACATATCATGGTGGCCTCGACTGCAAATGCAATCAAGGTATGATAAAGATGTTAAAATATATGGGATTTTTTAAATTATATTTTATTGATTTTTTAGAATAACAATCTTTAGTGCTTAGTAAACAATGTATTGTCTGCATTCATATATTTAACAACAGTCAATAATAATTAATTTCTATGCTTTCATAATCAACATCCTAAATAGAAATACCTTTCCTTGGTCTTGTCTTCTTCCAATAGTATTCTTCTTTTACCAACATTGAGCAAATATAGTTCTTAATACTATCAATACATACAAAGTTGAATATAAATATTTTTCTAATATTTAACAATAACATCAGTATCTAATGTCTTTTTTAATCAGCCTATTTTACAGTTGCATTTGCAAAAAATTATCTTATGTAATCATCTTATGTAAATTGCTATAAGTCCTGTTTTCATAACTCTTATTTAAGCTTAGTTTCCCCAGTATTCAAAACATTTCTTGTCAATTATAGTTTTCTCCAAAATGATTACATTTAAATATCCAAAATATTTCATACATTTAAATCATCCCAATATTTTTACATTTCCCATATCATAGAAAAAAAATACTATACTACTTATAAATCACATCTCTCTTACTATAAAACCCCCTCATATCCAAAATTTGACTATTCTTTTAACCATATTCAGATAAATGTTTGGTCATATAATACTCCATCTGGTATGTCAAGTCATCTCTCTTGAGTCTAGCTGTCGCCTGTTCTTATTTAAGCTTAGTTTCTCTTCAGTATTCAGAATGTTTCTTATCAGTTATAATTTTCTCCAAGTTAATTACATTTGAATATCCAAAACATTTCATTCATTTAAGCCATCCCATTATTTTTACATTTCCCATATCATAAAAAAATACTATACTACTTATGAATCACATCTCTCTTACTATAGAACCCATTCATCTCCAAAATTTAACTATTCTTTTAACCATATTCAAACGTTTAGTCATATAGTACTCCATCTGGTAGGTCAAGTCATCTCTTTTGAGTCTGGCTCTCATCTTCTTCTTTTGCCTTGCAGCTTTCCAAGTCAGTGTACTCAGCTTGCCATGGGATTATTCCTGTATTTTTATAAGTGTTGTTAAGAATGGGAAAGACAAATTGAGTAAGATGCTTTTAAGGGGGAGTTTCACTCATTTATATTTGTTAAGAAGCTTCCACTTTTCTTCTTCCTTGATTTCTCTTTTCATTTTTTGTCTCCCAAACTCTGGTGATTCTCCTGACAGCTCTATTGTCCATTTTATCAAATCCTCTTTCTTATCTTCAGGTTTGTTTTGAAGTTCTGAGAGATAAAATGTCTTTTCCATTTCCAATGTTATAGCAAAATCTTGCAGATTTTTCTTTGTCTGTATTAAGCTGTAATTTTCTTCATTTCTAGCTTCCAACTTTGGGTCACTTTCCTCTAGTTTTTGTTCTATTATCTGATTTATTTGTTCATTTTTTGTCACCATTTTCTGAGAATGTTTTCGATTGTGAGCTTAGGTTAAGGATGTGCTCATTTATATCATCAAAATTATTTTTAATCTCATTATGATTTGAAGCAATTGTTGTTTCAATTAGTTGCAACATAACATACATTTCTTCCTGGAAAATATTTGTCTTGTCTTGAAGTATTATTCCTGCAGATCTCTGATGTTCCAGACTGGGAATTTTGGAAAAAAATATTGTGTGTGGTTTCTTACCACTTTTAGCTGTATATGCAATCTCCATTTTCATCAAACCAGCCAGTCTTAAATTCCAAACACAATAGTCTTATATGACTTATCTTTATAAACAGTCCAAAATGTTCAACCACTTAAAAACAATCTGGTAATTTCCCTCCTAGAAGAATAGCCAAAAAGTCAAAGTTTTTCTTTCTCTGCAGACGATTCTTAAACTTGAATATCACACCTCAGTAAGTATTTATAATCCAGGAAGGTCAGCAGTTTTCATAACAATTGTATTTCTCATTCTTCAATAGATAGCCCAGTGTATTTTCTTTCCTCTATTTCCAGCTGTTCTCTGTTTAGCTAAGAATCACTGAGGATCAAAGGTATAAATTGTTCTCTGTTTCTGGGTATTTTGCCAATTTCTGAGGCAGGGCAGCTGTAGTTCTATACTCTGTTCCACCACTAGATGTCAGTAGCTGTTTATTTTCCAACTTTTAAAATGAAAATATTTTTTCTTATAATTTCATCAATATTCTTTTAAATAGAAAATCTTAACAATTTCCATAGTTTTCAGTTCTATCCAAATTATAGCTTTACATTAGTCCATTTCTATGTATTTCTGTCCCCTATAAAAATTAAATTGCCACTTCTGTCTATGGAAGGGTGGGGTTATAGTCCCCTTCCTTCTCACTTTCAGAGGATTTTTTGCTTCTTGGGGATCTTTTCCAGGAAATCAGTTTCAAAACAGAGAAGAGAAGATCAGTATTCTCACCCAGCTCCAACATGCTGTTCACAGTTGTTCTTGGTGCTTTTGGACTTTGGATGCCAGTAGCTTGGGCTAGTTACCAGAGTGTAGCTAGCCTTTCTCCTGTCGGGTTGGAGGGCTTCCCCCAGATCAAACGGATTGATCACTGTCTTTCTGTGATTGACGTGGGGCCCCTCCTTCTTTGTTGCCTCTCTGGGGCGACTTTAGACCCATTTAGGGTCCCCAGGCAGGACGAAACCAGCCATGGGGTGCGGAGCTCCGCAATCACTCAGCCATGTTACTATGACATAAAACTGGAAGTCTAAAATATATGGTTTTTATAAAGACCAGACAATGTTTGATCAGGTGTTGTTGACTTCTGATGAAAAACTGATTAGAAATTGTATAACTTTTTATTGAATTTGAAAATGGAAGATGAACAAGTGAAAGAAACAATGACAATATGGGCAAAAATTTTGGATACAATATAGAATTAGAGAAATGACAAAATCTTTGGGAAAGAAACTATAAATTGACAAGGGCAACTTCGTATAAAGAAAACTTATATAAAATGGTTTATAGATGGCATCTTCCACCTGTCAAATTAGCAAATTTTTTTAACATATTTCTAGTAAATGCTGGAAATGTAATCAAAATCCTGGTACCTATTATCACCTGTGGTCAAACATGTGTTAAAGCAGTGGTTCCCAACCTTTTCTATACCCAGCACCCCTAGAATGCTTCTGATATATTCTTGCCCCCTTAGAAAAGTTCAAAATAACAGCAACGAATTATGCATATACACTATAATTTTGAAAACCCAAGTTTTCACACCCCCTGGAATATCATCTCGCACCCCCAGGGGTTGCGAGCACCCCTGGTTGGGAACCCCTGTGTTAAAGCAAAACATTTTTGGACAAAAATACATACTTGGTTAGAAAAGATTTTTTTATTGGGTATAATTTCAGAAAAATTTGATAAGCAAAGTGTATATTTAACATTACATGTATTAACAGCAGTGAGGATTGTATTTGCACAGCAGTGGAAAAATGAAAAAAACACACCATTGAACGAAGAGATAATCAAGAAAATACTGGACTGTGCTGAAATGGATAGACTTACATTGAGAATCAAAGAAAAAGAAGACACAGAGGACTTCCGGTTTTGTGCCGTAGCGCCCAGTTGTGGGATTGCAGACCTCCGTACCCCACGGCTAGTTTCGCCCTGCCAGGGGACCCTAAATGGGTCTAAGTCGCCCCGGAGAGGCAGCGAAGAAAAGAAGGGTGCCCCAATGATTCTGGAATGATGGTGGTCATTTCGCTCGATTCTGGGAAAACCTTCTAACCCAACAGGAGAAAGGCTGGTCACACTTTGTTGACCAGCCCAAGATACTTGCAGCCGAAGTCCAAAGGCACTAACCAGCACAACAGTGAACAGCGTGCTTGAAACTGGATGAGGAATTTGATCTTCTCTCTCCTATTTTATATCTAATTTCCTGGAAAAGTTCCCCACGAAGCAAAAAGCCTCCCAAAGTGAGAAGGGAGGGGATTACCTCACCCTTCTATAGATGGAAGTGGTGAATTAAACCCTTATGGGGAATAAAAATATAAAATATTACATTTTGGATAAATTTGAAAGCTAAAAAAATTGTTAAAACTCTATACCTGAAAAAGCATTGATAAAATTATTTATATATAAAAAGAACAAAAATAACTTGTTCTAAAAAGTTGAAAAATGAACAGTGATATTTAGTGGAGGATTAGAGAAAACTATAGCAGCATTGACCCAGAATTTGTCAACACGCCTAGAATAGCAAAACCAGCTGGGAACAAAGCATTGAGCTATCTACTACTGAGTGAAACTACATATGTTTAGAAACTGCTGACCTTCTGGGATTATAAACACACTGAGCTGTATTCTTAAACCTAAGAACTGTTTGCATAAATAGAAAAATCTTGTCCTTTGGCTAAGGAGAAATTACTGGAAAACTTTTAGATGGTCAAATACTTTGGATTGAATCCTTACTGGTTGATAATTACAAGACCCCTGAAAAGAATAACTGTCACAAAATATTGTTTTCATTGGTGCCTTGACAATTGGAAATGTATTGGATTACAAAACCATTATATAAAGATAAGAACTACGTAAGATTTGGCTGTTTGGATTTTAAGATGGGTTGGTTTGATAAAGCTAATTAAAAAGATTATGATACCAATGAAAAACTACTTAGAGGGGAGAGATAAAACGGATATTATATACCTATCTAAAAGTGATAGAAAACCATACTCAACACCTTCTCCTGAAGACCCCAGTTTGGAGCTTCAAAGATCTGCAGGAACAATGACTCAAGACAAAACAAATACATTCCAAGAGAAAATATATACAATGCTGCGACAGATTCAGACGATAATTGTTTCAAACTATAATGGATTAGAAATAAGTTTGACAATATAAATGAACATATCTCTAACTTAAACCTATAATTAAATAATGCTCAAAAAATGACAACAAAGAATGAACAAACAAATCAGACAACAGAACATAAATTAAATGAAAGTGACTTAAATAGAAAAGCTACAAATGAAAAAAACTACAATTTAATACAAAATAAAATCTGCAAAACCTCACTATAATAAAGAAGACAAAAATGATGCTTTATCCTCCAGGACTTCAAAACAAATTTGAGGATAAAAAAGAAGAACTAATAAAATGGATTAAAGAACTGTCAGAAGAATCTAAAATTAGAATTTTTAAGGATATAATAAAATATCACATTAATTTATTTAACCTTATAAGTTAATCTACTTATGCTGCATTGTAGCATTCTAACAATAATATTTTAAATACTAAATTGAAATGGTGTCAGGTAAGGGACAAATAATCATTAGGCACCTAAACAATCACATCCCTAATTTCTGTAAGAAAGTCACAGACGTAGATACCATCCCTTTGTCTTCTAACTGCCAGTTCAGAAAAAAACAAAAAGTTACCTCCTTCCTCAAATTTTGCTCTCAACAGAACCAGCAATTACTCTAAAATTCTAGAAATCTTTCATTTTGAGCAAGAACAGCACTTACTCTATTTGCCTTGATACTGTGCCAACAGAAAAAAACAACATTGGCTCATCAATAAAACTTAAGATTAGAAAAGAAGTAGCTTTTAACTTCCATTCTATACAAACTAAATACTTAAAACACGTAAAGATCCAAATTATATTGTAAAGATGAAAGGGTAAGCTGCCTGGGAAAGCCAAGGGAAATCATCAAAACAATTAAAAAACGAAAGTTAGAATATTTCAGACATGTGATGCGACACCCAGAAAAATACGGCATACATTTAATCCTCCAGGGAAAGATTGAAGGCAAACAAGGTCCAGGCAGAAGAAGAACATCATGGCTTCAAAATCTAAGGGACTGGTTTGGACAAAACTCAGCAGCACTTTTTCGTGCAGCTGCTGATAAAAACAGGATCGCCAACATGATCGCCAACGTCCGATAACGGATATGGCACAAGAAGAAGAAGAAGATCATTGGATCATTCTGAATAAATTTAAATAACTTGAATTGAAAATGTAATTTACAGCGAAGAACTAACTGAAAACCTTTAACAATTTCAGAAGAGAGTATATTATTTTCATGACAACAGTTCTCAAAATAATTATAGAAACAGTCAGACGTACTGAGGAACTTCATAAATTATGAGGTTAACTTAAAAAAGAAATCCCTGACCAAAATAAGACTGCATGCATACGCTCACTCATACACACACACACACACACACAAACACACACACACTTCTTTACAGAAACAGGAGCATTACTTTTTCAACACAATGACCAGTCCAACATCAATAGCTTTCTAATCACATAAAGATAAAGAAAGCAAGTTTTGCTTTAATGGCAATTTTTTTTTCTTTTTTTCCCCCTAATTATGATAGATTTTCCTGGGTTGTTTTTTTTTATAAATCAAGGCTGACAGGAAAATGATCAGACTGATTACAAGCACTGTGGGGTTGATTAAGTTGACTCTGGAAAGGTTAGGAACCCTAAAACAAAGTATCTATCTATCTATCTGTCTGTCTGTCTGTCTGTCTGTCTGTCTGTCTGTCTGTCTGTCTGTCTGTCTGTCTGTCTATCTAATCTATCTAATCTAACATCTGTTTATCTCTATCACCTATCCAAAATAATGTAAAGAAAATTTCAAATAAAAGAAATATAAAATATAATGAAATGCAATGTATTCAAGTAGCAAAACATTCAAAGAGCTTTCTTTTTCGAAGTGCAATTAGAATTTTCATGGATAAATTGTTATTAGTGTGTATCTTTTAGTTTCAGATTTGTTTTTTTGTTTTTTTAGATTACTTTTTGCTCTTAGTACTCATTTGGATTTAGTAATAAATTATTCTTTTTCTGTAGTTTTATTTAATGTACTCTGCTGATAGTCCTCTGGAATTGAGGATATATACTATGTTTATGCATCTTTATTTCAAGATCGCCTCAAATATAATCCAAACATTAGTTCAAGAAAGATTGTTGGATAGCTTCTTTACACAGTATGAATTCCCACTGATGAAGAATAAAGAGAATGGCAGTTCAACATGTTCTGGCAAATGTTCTTTTCAAATTAGAAATTACAGATGAAGAAACAATAGATATATAATAAAATATATATTTAAAAGCTCATGTACAGCATGGATTCCATATGCAACTAAAGCTTGTTAAGCCTAAGAGGTTATTTCTTTATATTGCCTTAGGATACCTCGGAAGAAACTAAATATTCTAAAAGAATTCTAAATTATTTTAATTATGTTCTCGGAAACTGTCTATAATCTGTTTTCTTCAATAAACTCTTCTTTTAGTTACTACTTGGAAACCTTGAAAGCCCTGTCAAAAAGCTTTAACATGTTTCAAAATCTTATTTGTTTGGAATTTATTCACGGAAACCTCAAATAGAAAATCCTTTCATCGGACAGCAACACATTTATAGATCTTGAGATAATCTCACTAAATTGTAGCAGCTATTTAGTTAATACGCTACTACTTCATAACCTGATCTGAATATCAAATGGAAACATGGCTATCTAGATTTAAATTTTAGTTAAAAAGAAAAAAAGTAATAGTTGCCATATTAATTGGGTAAGTCACAAAATTGCACCTGCTTAACCTGAGAGCAACTCTTGAAAGACTTCTATTTCTTGTTATTAATCTATGCACCTCTTTTGTTTTACAGATGTTTGAACTGAAATGGCTCTGAAACATAAATCATTATGAGGTTTTTTAAAATAAAATTAAATCTGCTTAAATTCTTACCTCTCTGGAAGATATTGTCAGTGTTAATTAAGATCAAGGTAATTAATATCTGGAGAAAATTTGCCTGATTAATCAATAGAAAATGCTGCAATGCTTCA
This sequence comes from Azemiops feae, assembly GCA_023970755.1. Classification (NCBI taxonomy): domain Eukaryota; kingdom Metazoa; phylum Chordata; class Lepidosauria; order Squamata; family Viperidae; genus Azemiops; species Azemiops feae. Next base: position 1,236,714 of record JALGBA010000038.1, read on the forward strand.
CATACAAGATGAAATGAATCCTCCTGTGCATAGGCTTCTTCTCATTTTTCTCCTCAACATAGTGAAAAACATTTAGCTTCATTTTATAAATGCTCACAAACCAGACATTATAATGTAAACAATACTCCTTAGAGCAAGGTATTAGGAATGATAACATTCTACTATACACAGAGTTCATAACAATCCTATAATGCATCACGATGAAGACATTTTGTTCCAGGGCTTTTAATTTCCAAAAGAGAGTAAAAAAAAAAAGGCAGTTAATTGGATATGTCATGGAATGTAGTAAGGGGATAGAGAGAGGGGATGCATTCCTGAGGAGTAAAAAACAACTCAATCCAGATGTGTGAAAGAAAGAGGTGAAGACAGCTCCTCTCTGCTACTACATAGAGTATATCCTAGAAGCAGAGGGTGGAGTGGTCAATCTGGCAAGATTTCATCTACAAGTATGAAACATTGAAGAATTCAGCTTGGAAGAATCATCACACATTTTTCTTGGTTTGGGGTTTGACAGGGTGTCAGGTGAGGCTGTCACAGGTGAGCCCAGTCTGCTATAGCACAGCAGTCATTCCATTAGCAGTGGTTCTCTAAAAAAATTTTTTTATTATTTCAAGAACAATAACAATGAATTAAGGATAATACAAGTAATGACTACAAGTTGACACCCAATGTTTTGAAAGTTAAAATCTATTAAATGCTGATATACTTTGGCAACAGAGAATTGATGGACATCAAAGATCAGGATGGAATGTTGCATGAAGAGAAGGGGTGTTGTCTTACCTGAACGCCTTTTCTCAGCATGACGATGGAGAATCCACCAATGGGTTTAGACTATCTTCCTGCCCAATAAGACTAAGTCTGTCAGAGTTAATACGCCTCCTGCTGGGCTGATGCTCCCCAGACACGAAGGCGAAGCTGCTGACGACAGTGTGATGTGTTAACTCTCTTGTGCCCCTGACACAGGGCCTGGTAGGCCTAGATGGGGACGGGCGTGGATTCTCCATCGTCATGCTGAGAAAAGGCGTTCAGGTAAGACAACGCCCCTTCTCCAGCATGAGATGGAGAATCAACCAATGGGACATACCAAAGCAGTCCTGTCCCTATGGGAGGGAATCGGCCAGGACCTGTGTCCCACTGGATGACGCCACCTGCTGGAGCACTCTCCGGCCAAAGGATGCGTCTGCAGAGGACCAGGTCGCCGCCCTGCAAATGTCCCCAATGGGTGCTTGCGTTGCCCACGCCGCCAATGTAGAGGCACTGTGGGTAGAGTGAGCGGTGATGCGCCCTGGCAGTGACAGAGACTGGGACTGATACGCTCTGGTAATGCAAGCTCTGTTAGGCTCTTCTGGAAGTTGACTGAAAAGCCGTGGGTCTGAAGGGTTCGGACAGTTGAGGTTATGTCCGACCGGGACTGCTGAAGGGAGGAGGACAGTATGAGAATATCGTCCAGGTAACATTGAACCCGGATTGGGATCAATCTCAAGTGGGCGACCAGTGCAGCCAGGATCTTTGTGAACACCCTCGGGGCGGACGATAGTTTGAATGGTAGGGCCCTGTACTGGTAGTGGTGGGAACCCGTAACAGAACCTGAGGAATCTCCGATGGTCGGGAAAGATGGGGACATGGAGATACGCCTCTGTGAGGTCGATGGAAGCGAGGTAATCGTGCCTTCTGATGCTGGCCAGAATGGACCTTAGTGTCTGCATCTTGAATCTTTTGTAGACAAGATGCGAGTTTAGTCCCTTCAGATCGAGGATTGCTCTCCATCCCCCCAAAGGCTTTGGGACCACGAAGAGGATGGAATAGAATCCCCGATGTGTCTGGCCAGCCGGCACCGGCTCGATGGCCCTGATTACCAGCAAATGGTGGATGGCCTCGGTCATAAGCTCCATCTTGGCTGGCTTTCTTGGCATAGGACAAGAGATGAAGCGGTCCCGTGGCCGGGACTGGAACTCTAGGACAAGGCCCCGCCTGATGGTGTTGAGCACCCAGGTGTCCGTGATGGTGGCTTCCCATTCCTGCGCAAACGCGGAAAGTCTGCCTCCAATGGGGAGGTCCGCCCTCAAGTCATTTATTTCTTCTAAAGGGACGGCCTCCCGCGCCTCGAAAGGGCCGCTTGTTGTGGAACTGCTGTCTAGGCCTGGGAGCTGGACGGTCCGGCTGTCGTCCAGGTCTGGGGAAAAAGGGGCGAGACGAAGGAGACCACTCTGTCCCCGAGCCCTGGCGGAAAGATGGCCTCCGCGGGTATGGGGCGGATCGTCTGTCCGGCTTTCTGCTGAGGTGGGACAACACCTTGCGCTTGTCTCTACCTTCAACGAGGTAAGGATCTAGTGCCTCTCCAAAGAGGTGTCCGTCCCTGTAGGGAGCGGATGCCAGGCGCCACTTGGATTTTAGATCCGCTCGCCATTGTCTCAGCCACAGAAGTCTGCGTGCCACAATGTTAGCGGCTATGGATCTCGATGAGAACCTGGCGGCATGAAGTGAAGTGTCCGCCATGTACTCGGCCGCGGCTATCAACTTACCCAGATTCTGGTGTGCACGAACCTGGTCCGGGGGGGTCATGGCCTGGAGCTCCCTAAGCCAGAGGATGGATGTCCTGGCGAAAAAGGAGGTGGATGTGGACGCCTTCACTGACCATGCCGATGCTAAGTGAGACCTACGCAAGGAGAATTCAGATTTCTTATCCTCCGCCCTCAAGGCCTCAGCCATATCACCTGGCACGGTGGAGGAGGAAAGAATGGGAGTTAGAGATGCGTCCACCTTTGGGACCTCCAGGAGGTCCGACAGGACCGGGGCAACAGTACACAGTTTCCGCTCTGCTCCCCCTGGTGCTGGGAGAGTGCCCGGATTCCCCCATTGTTTGCGGATGGTCTCTAGAAAAAATGGGGGGCAAGGGATGTGCCTCTCCATAACCGTAGGTTCGGAGAAGAGCGGCTTTGGGTCTTGGCTCGTGGAGGGAGATGGCTGTGCATCCTGCTCTGGGCTAATGTTAGCCGATGTGGTGGCCTTGAGCAGGAGCGATTTAAACAGACTCAGGTCAAAAAGGCCAACGAAGGGAGAGGGGTCTGGGGCCGACTCCTCGTCTTCCGACAATTGGAAGCCCGCCGACCCATATTCCTCGGAGCCTGAGTCCCGACCTTGGGGGGAGTAGTCGGAATAAACAGATTCCAGATACTCCGGAATTGCTTCCCGTGATTGCAGTGGAACTGTGCCCCCCGGTCTAGGATTCTGCAAGGAGGAGGCGGCCATGCCCTGGGCATATGCCTGGGCGAGTAATGCCTGGAGCTGTTTGGGCCCCACCCCTTGTGGCTCAGGGGGATGGAGGCCCACCGCTGTGGGCGTGAATGTGGCCTCAGGTGCCGAGTGAACCCTTGCAGGGGAGGGCAATACCTGTGGGCTTAACTCACAGTCTGTAAACAGAGCCGTGCCCTGTATTGGTAGGCCTTGCAGAGACCAGGCCCGCTGAGCTGCTGGAGCAGGTGGGCCAAACAGCGGGATAGCAAGTGAGCTCTCCTGAGGGGCCAGGGGTACCTGTTCCCCCTCATTTAGCTGCTGAGCTCTGGAGAACTGCTTCTCAAGTGCAGTATGTCTCCTGCTAGCCTCCTTTTCAGCAGCCTTAGAGGTCCGCTTAGCAGAGATGGCCTTGGCCTTGGCCTTGGCCCTGATCTTTCCCGCTGCCTCCTGTTTGGAGGACCTGCGTTTGCTTGAAGCGGGAGTGCCGGGTGCGCCCTGCGCAGACTGAGGAACTGCGCTGTCAGCCATTGTAACCTGTGGCCAGTGGCCTTGGTGTATCAGGAGCAGGAGCCGAGCACCAGGCTAATGGTGCAACAGAGGCTGACGTCCCATCAAGGCTCTGGGGCTGTGATCGCCTAAGCGCCCTTACGCCCCCCTTCAAGGCTCCAAGCGGCTGACAATGCCCCCCAAGGCGCTGTGGCATGTGGGCTGGGCGTCTTGCAAGATATCCCTCAGTAGCGGTTGAACCGCAATCGGCGAGTGCCGGCACGCACTTTGGCCGATCAGTGGCGGCTATCACCTCAGTGATCTGTGCCTGCACACTCCTCTCCTTATGGTGGCGGCTGTCACCAGAGTGAACTGTGCCTGTACACGAAGCCTAGGTGGTGGCGGCGGTGCCGAGAGGTGTGCCAGCTCACACTAATAGTGTCTGCCTGACTGAGGCTTGGGCTTGGAATGCCCTGGGAAGGCGGATGCCGACCAGAATCTGGGTTAGCTGTGCCAGTGGGCAACGCAAGCACCCATTGGGGACATTTGCAGGGCGGCGACCTGGTCCTCTGCAGACGCATCCTTTGGCCGGAGAGTGCTCCAGCAGGTGGCGTCATCCAGTGGGACACAGGTCCTGGCCGATTCCCTCCCATAGGGACAGGACTGCTTTGGTATGTCCCATTGGTTGATTCTCCATCTCATGCTGGAGAAGGGGCGTTGTCTTACCTGAACGCCTTTTCTCAGCATGACGATGGAGAATCCACGCCCGTCCCCATCTAGGCCTACCAGGCCCTGTGTCAGGGGCACAAGAGAGTTAACACATCACACTGTCGTCAGCAGCTTCGCCTTCGTGTCTGGGGAGCATCAGCCCAGCAGGAGGCGTATTAACTCTGACAGACTTAGTCTTATTGGGCAGGAAGATAGTCTAAACCCATTGGTGGATTCTCCATCTCATGCTGGAGAACATCAATTACAGGGAACAGTTTAGGGAGAAATTAGAGAGAGATGGATAAAACATACTGGAATGATTTCATATTTAAATTAAGTGAATTACTTATCAGGTATAAACATGTTTCTTAGATAAACAAGATTTAATTCTTGCTAATGTTCTAGTCTAGATGTATTCAAAGATTAGTATTTGAAAGACAACAGCAGTTTAAACAGAAGAATCCTCCTGTTCTCCCTATTACTACAGATAAAGGAATTGATCTGAGAAACATTCAGGAAAATATGGATCATGATTTCTAGAGTCAAACTGATGTGATGAATCTTTAGCTATACCACAATGTTGTGGCAGTTGTAAAAATGAATAACAGATAGAAGAACTAAGTCATAAAATAGGACCAAGTGTTCTGTTAGGTTTAAAAAAGGTTGAAAACTAAACATAAGAAGATTTGAAGTTTCTCTTTATAAATAAGGCTACACTGTGATTAAATATAGTTGTTAAATTCTTTTTTACAACTTATTTCAATACATGTCACTTATTTTCAGTTTTTGAATTTTCTTGTAGGCCTATCTAAGTAATTCCAATATAGCATTTACATTTACACACTTCGGTAAATTTGCGTGCCTAAAGAATTTTTCCAGTAGGATGACTACTGACACTGAACAGAATTATTTACTTATTTAACACATTATCAGATGCTGTCTTAAAAGTTGTCAAAATAGTCTGCAATTGATTAAAATAAAATTATAAATCAAAACATCAAATCAAAGGTGCATTTGTATGCTTTATACTTCTGCAAATCCTAGTTTTCTCATGCATAGTAGCATCTTGCTTTAGGGACTCTGTCATTACAAAATCTTTCACCTTCCTACTGGAAAGAAGAAAAGCAATTTAATTTAATTTTTATTTAATGTTTTTTAAAAATAATATAGGAATATAAAATAGGAATATATATAGGAATATAAAAATATATAATTTACATAATTATTTTTTGTAAATAATGCTTAAAGGATCTTGGGTGCAAAGAAACCCAGTATCAGTAGAAGGCTTGGTGTAATCATAATTATGCTTACTTGGAAATAAATCACACAATCACTATTGACATCATTGATTTTTTATTCAAAGTGTTAAATATAGTGGTATTTTTTTTCTTCTCAGAAAGGGCAAAATCAGTTTGGTTAGACTTGTGTTTAGGTTAGACATCAATACCTTGCATTGTGGTCTGCCACAAGCACCCCTGGTTTTCTCTCAAAGGTATCTTTATTTGTTGCCTCAACATTTGGAGTTAAGGGTGTGCAAATCCTAAAATGAATGCTTTATTTTGATAAAGCATCAAGTTAAGCGCCTTACCAAAACTTTTTTTTATAAACCAGAACAGTTCCCTCTCTTTTTAAGTGAAGCAGAATGATTAAATGCCGCATTCTTCTTTGGAGCTTTCATCCTTTGAAGAAGTTTGGCAATTATTCTGAGAGAGCTGTGCAATGAAGCATAAAGTCCTAATGCAACAACTATTAATAATCTGCTAGTGCTCTAAATAGTCCTTTGCAAGCAAAGTAGATTGACCTCAGTATAGTTATTTGGGCAGGGTCATTTTACTAGGGCAGGGGTGTCAAACTGGTGACCTGCGGGCCGGATGCGTTACGTACAGGCCACATCCACCCCGGCTCCACAAAGGCAAAAAACTCACGATACATCATGTGACACGATCGAGTTTGACACCCGTGGGCTAGAGCAAAGAGGCTCTCTGATTCTCATTAACAAAGCAACTGGAACCCCCTCAGGCCAATAAGATAGTAGATTCTGTTCAGCCTGCTCCCCGGTGCCAGTGGAAGTGCTTCCAGTCTGGTTAGCTTTTGGATTGCCTATAGCAGGGATGTCAACCTGCTGGCCCACGGGCCAGACGCATCACAAGGAAACCGCGCCCACCCTATTGCCGGCAATGGGGAAAAGATTCCGATATGTCGCGCGATGTCATGTGACGTTGCGAGTTTGACATGTCTGGCCTATAGCATAAACCAGAGTGAAGAGCCTGGCAAGATCTTCAGCACACAATAAGGTTACTCTAAGTCAACCACTTCACATATTACAAGCACATTTGTAGCATTATCTGAAGCTACCCAATTTGGAAGCAGCTCATCTGATGCCGGGAGAGAAGACTTTTACAATATTAGCTCTGCAGGAGAAGACTAAATGTTGCCATGGGCTGGTCGCACATGTGGATTACAAATATAAGTCTGAAAAGGAATATAAACACAATATAGTTTGCAGTATCTAAGCAAAATAACAAGCACATCAGGAATGTGTTTTGACTGAATTATTGTTCAAATGCATTATATAAAATACATGTTTCAAATGCTAACAGTATTTTTTAACTTTTATTATTTAACATTATTCATCAGGATGCAACTAAAGGAACAGTCACATAAAAAGCAGTTTAGCCTGCAGTAGGAATATGTGCAAGGCAAAAGGCTCAGAAGAGATCCTCCCTTATTTTGGAACTCTAAAGGGGGCAAGAGAAAAGATGTACTTTCAGACCTGCTAGATTCTGTTAATGTAACTTTACAATAAAGTAGAATTAGGTCATGTGGTCATGTTTCCTCATAAAACTGTCAATTTCTCACACTATGGGAGATAATGGTTGAAAATTGTATAGTTCAAATTAATATTAGCAAAAAATAAAAAAACCTTTGAATGTACAAAATCTATAATGGACACTATAAAATCGTAGGGAAAAAATCAAGTGACCCATTACTTGATTTTTGATTGATTTTTCTGCTATGTATTGTTCTTCAGAAGTTCCATTCACTGTTATCAATTACACCCAACATCAGCACTTTAGCTAATTAGGCATTTTTCTGTGTATAAACAGAATTGGGGTGTTTTTTTTAAAAAAATCTGTGACAATCTCCCAGCTAGCCCCTATTAATATTATATAACTGTGCCATCCTTGAATATTGCCACTCTGCCCTTATATACATTTCTCTTGTATCTGCATTTTGGAGGCTATGTATCATCTCATTAATATGATTGCCACACATACACAGCAGGACTCATGTAACTATGTAACATCAAAGTTAAGAGACAAATCAAGAAGAGTGCCATGAAGATAGGATATAGGGGCAGAATGTTATTATTATTCATTTTGGTAGGTCAGTCGAGACACTAGTAAAACTGCAGTAATTCTAAGTGTATGGGAGAATGATCTTAGATGACAGGGAAAGAGCCACAGCAAAGCAAATACTTGGATAAATTCTTGGCCACTTAGCCCACAAATGTCAGGAAAGCAAAAGTCTCAGATAGGACCCTCCTTAGTTTCTTGGGATGTAAAAGAGATGGGGGGGGGATGTAGTTTTAAGCTTCTGTTAATGTAGCCTTACAATGAAGTAGAATTAATTCATCTGATCATGCTTCCTGCCTGGATTATATCAGAAGACTGACAGTAATACATCATGATTTCTTTTTATCACATACTCTTTGAACTATTCATTCAGAAAAACAGCACATTTTGGACTACTCAGTCTTATTGGTTGCCACTGCACACAGGTTTAAATAGAAAGCATTGCACAAATTAACATAATCTCCATAACTTGTAGAATTATGATTTCTTCATGATTCACACTAACTGCTTACTAAGTCTGAAGGTCAAACTACAATTTTAGATAAACAAATGACTCTGAGATTCAAATGTGCTTTTAGACAGAAATGATGGATTGAAATTGGGGTCATTGCTGCATTGATCAAGATCAAAGCCAAATTACTTACATTCAACTGTTGCTATAATTTATGAAGCACTTGAAAAGCTAGACACTGTGCAATCAATATAGATAAAAATCAAGAAGGAGAGATAATACGAAAAGTGGGTAATGAGAAGAAAAATTAAATATTAAGTATGAGCCAAAAGGGGGAAAAAGGCAGATTCTAAGTAGGTCAGGAAAAAAGTAACAATAATTTAAAATGCATGAGTGAAGTAGGGCAGGTATATAACTGGTAGTTATTTCTGACATATGGTACAACTAGAGAGAAAGAGCAATAACAAGAAATGGAAAAAAACACACAAGATTTTGAGCTTTCTAAAGACATTTAAAAATAAAGTGATTAGAGAGATGTACAAATAGAAATTAAAGACAAGAATTAAAAACTAATTTATTCAAATACAAATACTAACAATAATATGCTTTCTGTCCTGTATGCTTGCTAAATATTTTTCCTGAGAATATACACACTTTAAAAAAAACTAGGTTGCCACAGTTTACCATGAAAAGCTACTGCAGAAGTTGCATGTTTTTTTAAAAAAGGTTCACATTTGTTTTAAAATTAAAAAAGTAAAAATAAGTAAATAAGTAAAAAGGAGCAATAGCAAGAAATAGAAAAACAAAGTGTTATAAAAGATTATTCAAATAATGAAGAGACTAGATGATGTTAAGGATTATGTCAAAAGGGGTAGTAATCTGACAAGAAGATTTACATTCCAGTAGTAATTAATGTGTGCAAGAATCTATTTTTTCACAGCAAACATATCTTCATTTAACCACTTTAATAATTTGAATTATCTTCATAAACCTCATAATTAAAACCAGATCCACTGCCAGCTGTCATGGCAGAATGCAAGCTTTTTATAAATTATTTATGAACGCAAGATGTACTGGCATATTTACAATCAGTTTGGGAATTATTTTTATGAACTTCTACACTTTTCCACCTGGATATGTTTTTTAAAATATTAAAAAAGCAATTAACACCTTATCAAAACTAAAGCAATGCTATTCTACTGATTGCTAGACACATGAAATCTCAGGTGATGTTTTTACTAGTGTGAACCAAAATGAAATCTATATTATACTTATTATACTATAAGTTGGCTTTATATAATTTTATTATAGCATGTGGGCTATAGAAATAAGTTGAAAAGATGAATCAGTGTATTTTGGTATTGATCAAGGGATTTGAAAATTATCCATTCCAGGGCTATCCTAGAGATTTGACTCAATCAGGCTGCCAGTGCCTGGATTTGAAGTGAAGTTCAGAAAAATAGAACTCTTACTTTTTTGTCTAGTCTGACTAGTTTAATAATGTAACCGTTAGGCTTGTACAATATGATTTAGATTTCCTTCACTTAAAAGACAGGCCAAATAGGTACAATGGGATTCTCTTGGTTAAACCAAAGAAATAATGAAATTAAGGAAATTAAAATAATGTCCAGAAACTTATGCCTTTGTCTTAGTCTAAAAATTAATTCCAGATATGTTTACTGTTTTTTATATGAAATGTTTGGAAAACAGAAATACCACTGGTACAGGACATAACCTGATTTTTATGAGTCCAACTTTAAATTATTTTTGTTATTTATGTACTGACAGATAACAGTATATCTATTTCTGGTATATACAGCAAGGAGAAATGGATAGTCTATCTTACCCTATAGAGATACAAGCATTTTATTTCACAAATGGAGAGAATTGTTTTCACAGAAACACTGTATGTATGTACATGTGTGTGTGTATGTGTGTGTGTGTGTGTGTGTGTGTGTGTTAACATTATATTTTCACTGCTTCCCTAAGCAACTCATCTCAGGTGGGAGGAGTGCTGGATGATGGATTTGAAAATGTAGACTTTATTCAAAATGAAAAACCTCTTCTTATTGCAAAAGTAAAACTACAAAATTAACCTGGTCTCCTTCCTTCTGTCAAATAGGATGGAGGAACAGAAAATAGAATGACATTACAGCAACTTACTTCAGGGCAAGGCTCCACTGAACCACAGGAGTTTGTGAAGACTTGCTAATGCATTGCGTACAAGTCTCTGCCTAGGACTAGTCAGGTATTAGAATAACATCTGCTGCCGACTAAATTGCGTTGCCACAGATCCCTGAACCTGAGCTTACTATTAACTCCTGATCTCTACTATTGCTTTGACCATACTACTGATCAATCTTTACATTGATTGACACTTGCCTTGATCAAATAAACCATGAATGTGAATTTCCAAAGCATGGGTTTTAGAAAAGCCAACCAGAGCCAGGATGCATGCAAAGTGTAATAGATTAAATGAAGGGAAAGAGGGAGAGAGAAAATGAGATTCAAAGAACCCTAGATACTTATATATAATTCAGGATATTTTATCCTCTGTGTTTAAATACTTAACATTATTTGAATGCACTTTCCCATGTGATTTAATTAGCTTTAATTGTGCAGATCTATTTAGGGTGATACCTATGATGCATGACATGTCCTTTCAAGTAGGTGTACAATTATTGTGGAAATGAATGTAATTGTAGAATCCACTAGCCCAAGGCAATTACAATTACAAGAGATGCTTGTTTAGTTAAAGGTCAAAATCTGATGCCTTACTTTCCCCTGTAATACTCTTGTCACTTTACAAGTTCAGACAATTAAAGTACACTTTTAACAACCATATTTAAACATAACTGAAAAACCCTAGTTCAAAGCAGATAATCTAGTGTTTGTGTACATGTGCATGTACCAACAGTTTAGCACAGAAATTTTCTTATTGCTCACCAAAAGAAATAAAATAAATAAATAAACCACCCTTACCTAACTTCATTTTTAACAAAATGTTAATTTTGGATCTATTTCTTAGATATAATTATGTTAAGAAATACTAATAAAATATTTTAGCATTTTTATCTAGCTAAACTCTTAATTTAATTACCTTGAAATAAGTTTAAGACAACTTAAGAAATTTGTTATAAAACAAAGGTTAAAATATTTGATAATTCCATCAAATGGAAGTTGCCAAATTATTACAATTTTTAAAAATGTTTTACAAAAATATGTATAACATATGAATGTATTTTATTATTAAAAACAATGAAATCTTGAGTTTGTATCAGTGTACATATATGTTCTGGACATACTTTGTTAAATGATGAAAATTTCATTAAGCAGATATTAAAAAGTGTCATTTAAAAAAAAAAACAGGCCTGAAGTTTCATCATTTTCAATGCTAGGACATGTTGTACAACTTCTATTCAAGCTATTATCAGAACATACCTTTAGGGATTAAAGGGACATGGTTAAATCCCTGAGCAATAACATTAAAGGACACAAAGTCTTAACTTTTTAAGCCTCCCATCCATCTCTTCAGTAAGATCTCTGATCTTACTAATATACGAACTGAACATGGTTTATGGTTCCATTGAATCAGGTTGTTGGTATTGGGAATGGTAGAGAAGTCTACTATAAACTACTGCATTTTAAGCTTACACAAATTATTTAAGTCTAATAGTATCCTTTAATTGTGTTACAGTGGAGAAGTGAATAGATTCTAGGTTTATTAACAACTTTAAAAAAGTTACAAATTGAATAATTATAATTTCTGATCAAAAGATTATTAAATAGAACTCGTATTATTTAAAAGAATCTATCACAGATTTTCTGAATCTTATGTTCCATAAAACAGGGAAAGGCTCTGGTCCCTGAAAGCTTTCCTGTTAACTGTTACAAAAATAATAATGCCTTCTTATAGCAGGTACCAATAACAAAGAGTGCATTAACGTGGCACACAATGTCACAATGACATTGCAATGGTGTGGAGGACAAGGGAAGAGGTACTGCCTAGGAAGTAATCAGACAAAAAAGGGAAGGAATCACAGTCATTTAATGGTCAGACAAAGAAACTTAGGAAAGACCCACCCTAGTAGATCCAGAAGTTAAAAAATGGCAGCAGGAGATTTGTTCTTTCAAACTTGTAAGATTTTGTTAGTATAGTTTTCAATAAAGTAGAATTTGGTCATCTGGTCATTTTCCTGACTGGTTTATCTGGGAGGGCTGACAGACATAATAACTTTCAATCACTTATTCCCAATTTGTTGCATCATTGTACAACATTGTTTTGTATTATGATCTAGTGGTCATTGCCTTTCCTTCCCCTCTTCCTAAGGATGCTTGTGTTCTTATTCTCTATTATACTTGAGGTACATGTTGTGTTATGCATTTATATGATTTCTATACCATCTTAATCTTATGACTCTGGATGTTTCACAAAAATCTTAAATAGCAATCTCTCTCTACCATCTGTTTTCAATGAATCAAACATTACATTCCTTCCGAAGTTGGGCAAGTATTTTACAATATATTCCAGTCATAGAACAATTTCCTTCATAAATAAAGATGCTAACATTTTAACAGCTGTCATGTCTTACAAAGAACAAGGCTGAAAATGAAAGCATACCCTTAAGCCATTATTGTTTATTGATCTATACAGGAACATCATTTTTAGAACATCTTGTACTATGTTTTTGTAAACCAATCTCCTTTATATTATCTGTGAATCCTTTTAATTAATATTGCATATAACATACACTTGCTATAACACTGTCATACCTATTAGCAATAACCTTCTGCTATTTCATCTGTAGTGCATCCACTAGATATTTCAAGTAACTTGTTCTGTTTAATTTACCTCAGAGTAGTTCCATCTGTTGTTTAGAGAAGATTTGAATAGGAATATATTATATTTTAGGAGTTCTTCTATAGCTCAAAGAATTTTCTCACACTAATATTCAGAGAGTCAAGGGTCACTCTTGATCTCAATAGGTTTTTATAGCTATTACCCATTTCTAGGAGAGATTCTTGAGAAAGTAACAAAATGACAGAATAACAGAGTTGGCAGGAACCTTGGATATCTTCTAGTCCAGGGGTAGGCAACCTTGGCTCTTTTATGACTCGTGGACTTCAACTCCCAGAATTCCTGAGCCAGCCATGCTGGCTCAGGAATTCTGGGAGTTGAAGTCCACGAGTCATAAAAGAGCCAAGGTTGCCTATCCCTGTTCTAGTCCAACCCTTTGCTCAAGCAGAAGACCCTATACTATTTCAGACAAATGGCTGTCCAATCTCTTCTTAAAAACCTCCAATGATGGAGCACCCACAATGACAGAAGGAAAGCTGATCCACTGTTTAATTGTTTTCACTATCAGGAAAAGTGGTAAACTTGTAATTGATTGAAAACCCTAGATAAAGTGGTTTATCTAGATCCATCTCAGTGAGATTGCATACTTCAATTTAGTATTTATTCAGCTTGGTCACACCTGTCAATGAACTGTGGTAGAGTCAGGCAGAAGTGGTACATCCATTCTTATGTTCTTTGATCTCTCTGTCACTTTTGATACCATTGACCTTCATATCCTTCTGAGCTGGATCTAGGGGCTAAGAATGAAGGGCATCATTTTATACTTGTTCTCTTTCTTTCTTTGAGGCTACTCTCAGTTGTGATGATTGAAAGAAATATGTTTTCCTGGGCCCTCCTCTGGTAGTTGCTGCAGAGTTCTACTCTCTCTCTTTATTTCACTTCTTATTTAATATATACACTGAAAAACCATTTATTGAATCATCTGTCAGTTTGAGGTTTGATATCTGTATACTGATGCTTCCCAATTATATTTTTGACGTTGGGCCATCCAAATGAAGCTATAGAGATACTGCTCTGAGGATGTTTGAATAGAGTAACACTTCTTCATTCAAGAGTAGTGTATAAACTGGTGTTTTTTTTTCTCTGAACTCACTGCTCTTTCCTTGATCAGGAAGTTGTTCGGACAATTACTTACCCCACTTCATTTTACAGCTTTACTACTGCAATGTGTTTACACAGGACTGCTCTTGAAACCAACCATAAATTTCAATTGGTCTAGATTGCAGTAACATGGGCAGTAATAGGCATGCTTCAGTATGCCCATTTAACATTCTGCTTTGAAAGCTGCATTGGTAGCCAGTTTGTTTCTGAGTGTGATTCAAGATGCTAGTCATTATCTCTAAAGCTCTATATAGCATAGGGTCTGGCTACTTGAGGGACTGCCTATTTCCACCAGTAACTACCAGTCTGCTTTAATTCAGCAGGGTTGGCATGCTCTAGGTTCCTTTGACCAAACAATGCCATCTATCCATACCCTGGAAACATGTCTTCTTTGTCACAGTGCCTACCCTCTGGAATAAGGTTCTTATTGAGATCCAGGAGGATCGTATCCTACTGGGACTTCAAGACCTGGCTTTCCACCCAGGCACTTGTTCATTATTGTGGTATTGTTTTTATTGTTTTATAGTTTTATAGTTTCCTGTGAACTGCCCAGAATCATCAGGAGTCATATCATTAAATAAATACAAAGATAAATTGGCTTTGATGAAATATTTCAATTACTGAATGACTGAAAATAAAATTTTCATATATGCAAATTATGAAATAATATATTGCTTTTGACTTATATAACTCAATATACTGAAGAATCATAGTTTGTTTCCAAAGGCTTTTATATGCATATTGATTTTCTAGTGTCGCAAAAGAATGCTTCAGTAATGTAAGAGTACTTATACTACACTGAAATATAATAAACTTACTTTCATGACTACCCAATACCAAATTTAGAGGTAAATCAACAATTTGTGTAGAACTAGCACATTTCACATAGTATGTCTGTTTATATAAATTCATATGGGATGCCATTCATATGTTTGAAGAGCTTTGCCTGAAGATGCTAAAAGAACCACCTGCATATAAAGGCCTAAGGCATCTTGTTGAATGTTTAAACTGTCAAATGTTGTCTTGAATTTGAAGATTGATTTCTTATCACCAGTCACACTATATTAAACTTTTAAAAGGTTAAGCAGATGAGCTGAATAATTTTAACTAGATGAGACATTTTCAGATCATTATGCCCTCATCGGAAAGCAAGGGAGTAATATACTGTCATTCATTCATCAACAAGTTGGTGAGTAATACAACAGCACATACTTTAAATACAATTTTCTTGATTGGATATGATTTTTTTTCCTTACAACAGACACTGTTCAGATCACATTCATTCAGTAGCATAATTAAATGTCAGCAACATTATATGATCTTTCTGACAAGCAATAAATTATGAGAATAATATCATCGTGAAATTCTAGTAGGTGGCAGTACCTGGTCAACTTTGTCTCAGCTCAGAATTTCAGGAAGGTCAGGTATGGTTAGCATTTGGTAGGGATACCTGTAAAGAATATGGGGCTTTAGGGTGAACTGAACCATAAAAAAACAAATAATCCCAGAATAAGGAAAGAGCAATCCCTTTCTACATTGTTTGCAAGAAGAATATGTGGATAAGTCCACAAAGAAACAAAAGTTGAGTTCAATTTAAAGAAGATGTTACTTATTATATTGAAAATCTAATTCAAATGACTGCTTTGCAAATCTCTTTTCAAACGTCAACATTTCAAGTCATGATTTCAAATTTCAGGTTTTTAATATGTCCCTTCTATCCAAAATGCCTCTGCTTTTATATTCAATCTTACAGGATAAATTATTTTTTCTATAACAAAAACCTTGTTTGTAATGTAAAATTTTGAGAATGTATTAGAATGTATTTGACATAAAGCAAGTCAATAGTCTTCCATAGGTTTGTACATTTATTCTAATTGTTTTTAGTTTTTATTATTTAATATTTATCATATAAATATAATTGAAGGTGGCATTATTACTAATAGTTGTATATTGCTGCATCTGCATCACATTACTTATAAACTCCCAAAAGGGACAAGTTTACTTTTTAAAGAAAAAATTATTTATCACCAAGAGAAGTATAAACTGGAAAATAAATGGTGATAGTACTGTATGGTTGGAGAGATTCTCCAATCAGAATGAGGAGCTGTTTAACAGCAAACTGTTCATGACAATGAGAGTAGTTCTCTAGCACTTAATATCTTCTTTTTAATAGTCTCTAATGAAATAGTCTGCTGATTTTGCATTCTGGAAATGGAATTTCAGGGTTTTTTTTAGGAATACATTTCAATAATATAAATATGGAACCAGATATAATAGCGTGGGTGAATGACCTCGGCAGACAGACAAAGAGCTGCAGCCAGGACAAAAGGCTGATAAGAGGCAACTTAGCCTACAGAAGACATGTGGACATGGCAAACATCTCAGAAGAGACCAGATTTGTGCAATTCTGTTAATGCAGCATTATAATAAAGTTGAGTTAGTACTGGATATGCTTCTTTTCTGGACTACTTGACAAAGCTGACAATTTTTCACACTATGGGAGATAAGGGTTGAAAATTGCACACTTCAAATTAATACTGGCTAAAAATGAAAGACTTTTGAATGTACAAAAACCTATAATGGCTACCATAAAATGGTAGGGAAAAAGATCAAGTGATGCATCACTTAATTTTGAGTGATACTTTTTATGTGTCTTGCTTATTGCAATGTGCTGGTAAAAAAGACGAACAGTTTCTTCTTGCATGACTCCTTTTGTCTAAGTACTTTATTTAGAAGCAATATGAACACAAGACACTCCTATTCCAACTGGCAAAAGGCATTATGAAATAGAAATCCTATCATTTACTTACGAAATGAATGGAGGGTTTGGGAGATATACTATATATCTTGAAGAAAAGAGAATTCCATGAAGTGGGTGCCACTATTGGGGGACCCTGCTGCCTTGTCAACACATCTTTTCATAAGGTTCAGGCATATCATGTGCTAGAGAAGTTCAAACCAAAAGAGGCAGCCATAGTCAGATGTGTATGGCCTTGATGATTTCACTAGATAATACTAGCAGCAATTGCATCCTCTAATCCAGGCATGTCAAACTGCTGGCCCGCGGGCCGGATGCATCACGCCAAAACTGCGCCCACCCCATTGCTGACAATGGGGGTAAAGTCATGATACGTCGCGCGACGTCACGTGATGTCGCGGTTTTGACATGCCTGCAGTCTAATCCAACCAATTGGCAGTTGGTAAACTAGGGACTGTGGCCAGAATAGTAGAGTTGAGATACAGCTGAAAAGAGGAAAAAAATGTTTTATACAAATTATAGGATATAAACAAGTAAAGTCTAATATTAGACAGCTGTAAATATAAAGTGGGAAAAAGATAATGCGAAGAAATAGGTAGCAGAACTTAGATAAAGTGTAACAGAAATAGGTTAAAAAGCAGAAGAATAACAGGCTAAAATAGAAGCTTAGGTAAAGCTAACTAAAGAAAATAGGATAGGATTTAGATTAGTATAGCTTACAGAAACAGGAGACGCATGATAAAGATTATTGTATATAAGAAAGTGACAGATTGATTGATTGACAAATCCATACAAAGGTATGGATACTCCTCTCCTTTAAAAATACCCACAACACCAGATTTTTCTCTAGATATTGGTTTAATATGTTATTTACTCTACTGATGTGATAGCCATTTACTTGATGAGAAATAGCCTTGAGGAAATGCTACAGTTGTCATGCATTAATCTTACTCAGGGGTTGTTTTCTGGCAACAATTGGATTAAATTTGTATAGATGTTTATCATTAATCATTGATTTGTTTAAAAGTAAGTATTCTAAAACAATATACATAAGCAGGTCTCCACAATGGGAAATATGTTGTTTTTCTTTCTGAGAACAAGGAATAACTGGTAATAGATTTCTTAGACTTCAAGCTCCCACAACAATTCCGTTCTGTTTTGAAATTTGCATTTTAAATCTCCATATCTTCTACTTTGAAACACATTATTTGAATAATTTGATAGAACTTATTTGTTAGAAAATCTCTGTTAGTGGATATATCAATCTGGTTTAAAATAATAGAGCAGCCTAGAGAGGCATTGTTAGGAAGTGTAACATTATATAAAAATCCTTAATAAGGGCAAAAAAAGTTTCTTGTAGTAGTTTAGACAAATATTTATTGACACTACCTGTGAAATAAAAGAAGTGAGAGAAATACAGTATATATAGAGCTTGCAGAGTTTAATATCAGAATAGATACTATACTTTAATAAAATAAAACCCTTCTTACAAAAATCCTTTTTAGGCAAACAGGTTTAAATGTCTTGAGTTTCTCTGTTTCCACACTAACTCTGAAAAGAACTTGAAGCTATATTTACAAAGTATTCTAACGCTAACCATTTTATTTTAGATGATGAAGATATTTAGACCTCTAGTAGATGTATAACAACAACATCTTTGAAACATAATGAATCAGATTTAAATAAAAGTTTATTTCTTATTCAGAGAAAAAAGAATGAATTAAGAGTATCCTGGATGAGAAAAATCAAACTAATATTTGGTGGTTCTTTTGATTCGGAGAGGATCAGATTTGTCAATTTGAGAGTACTATTAAATTTTACTTTGTACCAGGATGCATTAATGGCAAAATCATGTTATTATTTGAGGAAAATGAAGAAAAATAGTAAGAAAGAACATATAGTACAATGCATACAAATTATGTTTCTCTTGCCCAAGATGGCATGCTGAACAATGAGCAATTCTTTTTCTTCCACCGACAAACAGCTGATTTTGTCACCAAAGCTGGATATTTGGTGTCTCTGCTCCCTGTTTTTTGAAGGGGAGACTAAGAAAGACCCAAGATGACCTTTGGATGATCATGCACTGACAGAGAAGAGGGGTTCTGGATCCCACAAGGCTCAGTAAGAAATGATCACCTTTTCTCTTCAGCTGCTTGTATTTCTTAAACATGCCTGGGTTTTAATTGTACTTTTTGAAGCTTTACAATATCTTGATCTTGATTTTTGACTAGTTGATTTCTGACCAATTTTATAACCCCTTGCTGAATTTTTACAACTTTTTTCCTATTCTTTCACTATTTACTATTAAATTCTAAACTATGTTTTCAGCTGTAAAGAATTTTGTGGTGGGACTTACATTTACATAGGATTATATTACAAATTTTGTTCTTTCTAACTTTTTTCCTTTTTTAAAAAAGAGGATATTTATATTGATATTTATCATTTAATTTTTGATGGAAATATTCCCCTGTCTTTAACTCTGGGAGAGGGATCTTTCCTTGTGGAAGCTGTTATGACTTATCTTCCTTTTTTGTTCTTGAACAGAGAACAAAAGTGTTTTTCACACCTTTGAAAGGAGATAAAAGTTGTTGGGAGGCAATTGAAAAGAAGAACTTACAAGTTATATTCAAAAATATAAACAAAAAATTTGATGGAGCAATAACAATTCTGCAAACTCAAGATGATATCCAAAAGCTGGAAATAACACTTGGATCTGATTTGCAATTTGAGGAATTGGAACCTGTTCTGTTCCTGTCGGTTGTGAAAAAAAAGTGTTTGGTTTGAAAAATATAGCACTGACAGTAAAGATTGTAAAGAATACAAATATAAGAAACTTTGAAATAATGGATATGATGAAGGATGAACCAGACTTTTTGGCAAGAGGAATGTTGTCTCATCAAAGACAATTATTTTACAACAGAGACTTATGAACTTTGGAAATGAGATGCAATTGTTGGGAAAGTTCCCAATTAAAAACCTAAGAAGAGGTTTTATTATTAAGAACCAAACAAGGGTATTTGACCCTGGACTCAGAAATAATGTTTGGGGTGATTTGTGGTAAATAAACTGCATAGACTTTCTGTGAATAAATTACAATAACAGTTTGTTAACAGAGTATTTTGAACTTTAATTTTGCGGTTGTTTAAACTGTTAACTATTTTTTCGTTCATATATGTAATGTATTACAAGTCAAGTGGGTTGTAAATAGATGTACAAGCTTACAAATTTTGGACCTGCTTTGCAAGGGGGAAAGCTATTATTGCAATAGATTCATTAGTGTTCAACTGGCAGGTATTTGTTTTTGTTTTAATTCACATTTTTTCAATATTTTTGTCTAGTTTTATCTCTGCTTAATTTTTTCTTTTGTATTTTGCATTTTAATCTTTTGAATAAAATAAAACATGTTTTTAAAAAACCCAAATTATATATATTAATTTAATTTAATAATTTTCAATCTATAGAACTGTAATACACCTTCCAATACTGTATGTGTATTCAAAATTTTAAATCCAAAATCCATATTTTGAACATGTAATTTAGTGTCTTCTAAGAATTATTAATGGCTATTTTAAGCTCGGTACTTTGAAAAGGAGATGTTAAATCTTTTATATTGGTTTCTGAAAGTTGTCCGCTCATATCTAAACATCTAAAGTAATATAACTGATGAGCCTTCTACTCTGTAATTTTTGCCAAGTGATACTGATATTGAAACTTTTTCGAATAACAGGAATGGTTTATCAGCGATATGTTAAAACACGGATGGTTAATGATAAAGAAGGAGCAACACTCATTCAAATTGTCAAGGAATTTCAATTCAGTGTTACAAAATCATTCAACCTTACAAAAAGTTTAGAAGCCCTAGCCGATGGAGAATAACAGCTTTTGTTTAATTTGAAATATGTTGGCAAATCTCAGAAGAATGTTGTTATGTCCTGGGCCTTGCTGAGTCATTCAGCAAGGCTCAGGAAGGCTGCAGAAAGGTTGCGCAAGACGAGAGAACGGCCTGCAATGATTGGCTGTGCATCCCCTTGCAATTGGAGTATAAAAGGCAGTGGCCATTGTGTTCTTGCTTCTGTTCTGTGAATGTACTTAATAAAGAGATCCTTTGTTGTGAACCTGCCTCGTCTCGATGTCTGCTTTGCGAGAACAGAACATTGGCGACGAAGGTGGGATTCGCCGAAAAGGAAGCCATAGAAGAAGCTAGGCCAACTCACCTGAAGGCCTGAAGCGAAGAGAAGCGTGGCGTCCAGGAGAAGCAACCGCCTGCCAGTATGAAGACGCTGGAGGTGGGCTTGGCTTTGTGGGACCCCTTCTCCTTCCTTGCGGCGAGAGACATCAACGAGGCTATCGGTCACAATGATGTCCAAGCTGGGCCGTCTTGTCAAGTTCGATACTTCGCACCCAGAACGATGGAGCTCTTACGTAGCTCGCGTCAAGAACTACTTCAGGGTGAATAAGATCCAAGAAGATGAATTGAAAGCTGCTACTTTGCTGTGTGTCTGTGGGCAAGAGACTTTTGACATTGCCGAAAACCTTGTAGCCCCATCACCACTGGAATCAATCGCCTATATCGATCTAAAGAAAATGCTGCGTGAGCATTTTGAGCCCAAGCTATCTGTAATAGCTTGGAGGCACCAATTCGAGCAGCGAGATCAGCGGCCGGGAGAATCAGCTGCGGACTTTGTCGCAGCTCTGAGGCAGGCTTCTAGGCCATGTGCATTCCAAGACTTGGAAGAGAGGCTCCGAGATCGACTTGTCTGCAGATTGTGAAGCCGTGAGATGCAACAAAAGTTGTTTGCTAGAGCTGATGTCTCCTTCCAAGATGCTCTGAGAGAAGTTGCAGCTGAAGAAGCAGCCGGCGGCGTGGTGAAGGCCTTGCGGTCGACCAAGAACCCTCCAGCAGCAGTTCCCATCCATCAGGAGGTCGTGCGAGAGGCATCCGGAGAAGAATCTGAGGAAGAAGAGGTGGACAAACTTCAACAGTCGGCGGGGAGAAGACTGCACGAACGCAGAGGAGAGACGCCTGCATCCCTTCGGTGTTTCGGCTGTGGGGGTTGCCACAGGAGAGCCGACTGCTGTTTTCGTTCTGCTGTTTGCCAGGCATGTGGCAGGCAAGGCCACATCGCATCAGCCTGCATGGGTCGCCAGAAAAACAGGTTCCCCGATGAATTGCCTCTGAAAGGTACCAAGGTCCCCAGCCAACACAGGGTGGGTTTCTGCGCGTCCCGTAGGGGGGTATTCAAGACTGGGGTTCGCCGGCCCCTTAAGAAAAAGCTGCGCATTGATGTAAAGTTGCAGGGAGTTCCCCTGGCCATGGAGCTGGACACAGGGTCCGCTCTTTCTATTATTTCTGTAGACACCTTTAATAAGGTTTGTTCCAGGAGTGGCTCACGAGTCAAACTCAGGCCCTCCAATTTCATTCTCACTGACTTCCAGAATTCATGAGTTAGTGTGAAGGGGGAGGCCATGCTTAGAGTACAGCGTAAGGCATTTGATGGGTTGTTAGATGTGGTAGTTGGGGGTGATCGTACGAGTCTTATCGGACTCGATTGGTTCGAGGCACTTGGGATCCAAGTGACTGGTCTTAACCATCTGCAAACTGCCAGCCTTGCAGGAGTCTGTAAGGAGTTTGCCGATGTGTTCAGCCCAGAGCTTGGCTCATACAAGGGGCCTCCCATTGCTTTAAAATTAGATCCAAACATCACACCCATCAGGGTTAAACCAAGGAGGGTGCCTTTTGCCCTCAAAAGTAAAATAGATGCTGAATTGGACAAACTGCTCCAACAAGGCATTCTAGAACCCGTGGATTCTAGTCCATGGGAAACACCCATAGTGACACCATTAAAAGCCAATGGTGAAGTCCGAATTTGTGCAGACTATAAATGCACTCTAAACAAAGCCTTGCAGCAGCACGCATATTCAGTGCCTGTGGTGGGCCACATCCTGGCCTCACTGAAGGGGGGGAAAGTCTTTGCTAAGCTTGATTTAGCTCAGGCCTACCAACAGTTACCTGTTGATGAGGCAACAGCTGAGGCCCAGACTATAGTTACTCACAGAGGGGCTTTCAAAGTAAAAAGGCTGCAGTTTGGGGTCAATGTAGCCCCTGGCATATTCCAAGAGGTGATGGAGCGAACGCTCTGTGGTATTCCTGGGGTCTGCCCCTATTTTGATGACATCCTCATTGCAGGAGAGTCATCTGGAAACTTGGCTGAAAGGCTGAAAGCTGTGTTGCTGCGTTTCCGCCAAGCTGGGCTGAAGTTACAGCAAGACAAATGTAAGATTGGTGTAACATCCCCCGAATTTCTAGGGTTTCGTATTGATGCTGAAGGCATCCACCCTGCAGAGTCTAAGTTCCAGGCCATTCAACTGGCCCCAAGTCCCCAGTCAAAAGCTGAACTCCAGGCTTTTCTGGGCCTACTTAATTTTTACCATTCATTTCTCCCCCACAAGGCTGCAGTGGCTGAGCCGTTACACCGGCTCTTGGACAAGCAGACTCCATGGACATGGACAAAGGTCCATGGAAAGGGTTTCAAAGAAGTCAAGGCTTTGCTATCCTCAAATGCAGTACTGGTGCATTTCAATGAGGAATTGCCTGTGTGCATTGATTGTGATGCCTCCCCTTATGGGGTAGGAGCAGTGCTAAGTCATCTTAAGGCTGATGGGACTCAGGTCCCTGTGGCCTATTACTCTAGAACTCTCTCATCTGCAGAGCATAATTATGCGCAGATTGACAGAGACGCCTTGGCAATAATCTCAGGCATCAAGAAATTTCATGAATTCTTGTATGGCCGCCATTTCACGGTCTACACAGACCACAAGCCTTTGCTGGGGTTGTTTACAACCAACAAACAAACCCCATACATCATCTCCCCCAGAATGCTGAGATGGTCTATTTTCTTGTCAGCCTATGACTACACCCTGGTTCACAAACCAGGGACAGAGATGGGCCACGTTGATGGCCTTAGTAGGTTACCTCTAAAGCAAATAGAGGCAGACCCTGCTCCTGCTGTACACATTCTTTCCATTCAGGACTTGCCTGAATCTCCCCTCAATTCTAGGGATGTGGCTGCTGAAACTGCCACAGATCACACGCTTACACGCGTGCTGACATGGGTGTTGTCAGGATGGCCTGACAGGTGTCCTGGTACAAAGTTTCTGGCATAGGAAACACGAGTTTTCCACGTTCAAAGAGTGTATCCTGTGGGGTAGCAGGGTAGTCATCCCGGCCTCATTGAGGACTAGAGTCTTGCTCTCTTTGCATGAGGGACATCCGGGAATCGTGAGGATGAAGGTGCTTGCATGTAGCCATCTTTGGTGGCCTGGACTCGATAAGGACATCGAGGCCCAGGTTCAGGGGTGCCAAGTGTGCCAACAGTCACGGCCTGAGATGCCCCAGGCCCCTGTACATAGGTGGGAGGAGACACTCACTCCATGGTCACGCGTACACATTGACTATGCTGGGCCCTTTCAGGGGCAATTCTTCCTTCTCCTCATGGATAGCCATTCCAAGTGGTTAGAGGTCGTTCCTGTATCCTCCACTACTACTGCCAGGACCATCCAGGTGCTCAGAGGAATCTTCGCTTCCCATGGTCTTCCTGATGTCCTTGTCTCAGACAATGGTCCCCAATTTATCTCTTCTGAGTTTCAGGCTTTTCTCCAAGCCAACATGATCTGGCATGCTACGTCTCCTCCTTTTCACCCTGCCACCAATGGTCAGGCTGAACGCATGGTGCGTACCATCAAGGAGACGTTAAAGAGAATCACTCAAGGACCCTGGCATCACAGGTTAGCTGATTTTCTCCTTGCACACCACACCACACCTTGCACAGCTACAGGGAAGAGCCCAGCTGAACTTCGCTGGGGTCGCAGACTCATCACGAAGCTGGACAGGCTGCACCCAGACCGGGTGGCTTCACAGGTGTCACAACCGCGGGCACCTAGGAGACTCCAAGTGGGTGATCCGGTCTGGGCCAGAAACTATGGGCATGGACATCTCTGGGTACCTGCTGTGGTATGCAAGGTCTCTGGGCCACTGTCCTACGAAGTGGCCTTGGAGGATGGTCGTGTGCTTAGACGCCACATAGACCAATTGCACTGGAGGCTTCCAGGCAACGTTTCCATTCCTGGCTCTGCTCTCGGGGGGGAGGGGGACCCCAATTATGATTGTGGACCACAGTCTCTCCACGAGGGCGCTTATCCAAATCTTCCTACACATGTCCCAGGTGGGGGTCTTGCCATGGAGGCGGCTCCTGACTCTGGCATAGACTCCGGGGGTCTTGCCATGGAGGTGGCTCCTGACTCAGGCAGAGGTCCCTGGCTAGGGGCAAATGGCCGTAAATCGGCTACTCAGGGTACTCCTGCTGTTGGTCTTGGGCTCGAGGGACAGTGCTCCCAAGAGGAGTCCACTGGAATTTGGGGGAACTTCACCCCACCAAGGGGCTCGTGGAACTCAACCCCACCAAGGGAATCTGGTTTGGGTCTGGCGGATCCAGCCAGTCAGCAGTCAGGGGGAACCTGAGTCTTCTGGGTGACAAAGTCCTGGTTTGTTTTGCGCAAACCGGGAGCAAGCACTTGAGGCACCTATTCCTAATCCCACACCTAAAATTACACCTGCACCTAATCTGGCTCCATGGAGATCAGAGCGGGTCAAGGGTCCTCCTAAGTATTTAAATGAATATGTAAGGTCCCTGTTCACTACACAGGACGGTTATTAGTCCGTGCCATCTGAGGAAGTAAACAACAATTATAGTGCTGTGGTGCAAATATTGTCAAAGAGTGAAAGTTCGTGGACACCACGGGGACCTGAAGGGAAATAGGTTGCCAGGAGTAAGGTTGACCGCATAACGTGCCAACCGGCCAGCCATGATGAGTGTGTGTATAATGTTAAACAATATGTGTAGTATTGTTTAATCCAAGAGGGGAAGGGGGTTATGTCCTGGACCTTGCTGAGTCATTCAGCAAGGCTCAGGAAGGCTGCAGAAAGGTTGCAGAGACCCGGACAGACCACGTGTCTGCCCGGGACCCAGACAGGCTGTCTCCGGCCTTGCGCACATGCGCAAGGTGGGAGAACAGCCTGCAATGATTGGCTGTGCATCCCCTTGCAATTGGAGTATAAAAGGCAAGTGGCCATTGTGTTCTTGCTTCTGTTCTGTGAATGTACTTAATAAAGAGATCCTTTGTTGTGAACCTGCCTCGTTTTGATGTCTGCTTTGCGAGAACAGAACAAATGTCTTGATTGAAACCTACCCAGAGTTTGGTATAAGATGGGCAGCTATATAAATGGTTTAAATAAATGTGGTAATAAGAACACATAGGTTTAAATAAGGTGTTTTTAATGCTAATATTAGGTGTAAATATAGAATCTTGGAAAGTGCAAGTGAAACTTACAATCTTCATGTATTACTTACTTTATTAACACAGAATCTTTTGGAATGTTTTCAATTGTTGTTTTCCTAGGTTTCTTGCTACATGGACTGAATTCCCATTTATGAGTTCAAAAAAACAATGAACTCTTTTCCTGTTTCTTAATTGTTAATATGTAATATTGCTTCTGTTACTCTCCCAGCACCCCCATTAACTATCACATCTTTATTATTTATTCTTTAGTTACTTTTAAAAATCTTAAAGCCTACCCAAAATGATTCTTAGGAATGTCCTCTTCTATAATCATCTTTTGGGATCTTCAAATACAGTACAAGCTGAAGTTCTATTGGCTTGAACATTTGTGAGATGAAGACTCACATCAGTTTTGCATTGCCTTGTACGAGGTGCCTGTTTTCAGTTCTTTTGCTATTTCCATAGGGCTGTTAAAAGTAATGCATCCACTACAGTTCCATGGCTGTCTGAGGTTAAAAACTACTCACAGGTTTCTTTTCTATGAAGACTATAACAATTTGGGCCTCCTCACCCCATGGTTGAGTTCCATTTCCCCCTATAGAAGCTCTTCTCTGTGTAATTTTATATTTAATTTTAGGTAAAGGGATTTCTTTTTGTAAAGGAAATTAAATTTATTTCCGTTCCGACCCTACTTCTATATTTTGGGTATGGCTCCCTGAACGCCAAATACAAAAGTTGTACACTCCTATATTATGTAATAGTTATTCTGTAAACAATTTCATATTATAAATAAAAAATGTTGTGCTTTTTTGGGAGTTGGAAGGCATATAAAATGTCCTCTGCTTGAAATGCCCAGAGAACTATCATGTCATCGTTACATTTTTCAGCACTAAAGCTGATAATTATAGACCAGTTTTCAATCTTCATGTAAAAGAATTTAATACAGAAATAAGGGTTTTCTCCAGGTAATTCTCTACCTTTGGGGCATTGTAAAGGCTTGCACTGTTTTGTAGGTGTGAAATCTGGACACTGAGTGTGGCAAGTCCACTATAATAGGATGTCTCATTTATTGCTTCCTGAGAATTGGAGGAAAGAATCCCTTTAACTCACATAGCCAATCTGGAGATTTTCCTCAGATATTCTAGGGCTCATGGGATTTAATCAAATCCTTAGAACACACAATTTAGAAAATAATACATCAAATACAGGTTTTTTTTTAAATGTGCAAGAATTAGGATTCAAGAATAATAGCCAAGAACTTTCTGATCTAGCAAATGAATAGAATAGAATAGAATAGAATAGAATAGAATAGAATAGAATAGAATAGAATAGAATAGAATAGAATAGAATAGTTCATTTGCCAGTGCAAAAACAGGAAGAACATTCTTTATTTTGTCTTTTTAAATGATGGTTTTAATGTTAGGTGTCTATTTCAAATGGAACCCCAAAACCTGAAGGATTCTACTGCTGATACTGTGCTATCAAATATAGTAAGAAGTGGTAGAACAGAAGGGCTCTTCCTAAAATTCACTCTCATCTCTACAGTTTTAAGCATGTTCAGCTCCAGATTGTTCTGGCTGCACCATAGGGCCAGCTGTTCAACTTTCTGTCTATATGAAGATTCATCACCATCTCGAATGAGATCAATGATTGTTCTATTATCTGCAAACTTCAGAATCTAGAGATGCAGTCATACACAGCCCTGAGGGGCACCTGTACTAATTGGCCAGGTATTCAATATGATTTTCCATAGATTTACCTGTTGATTTCTATCTGGCAAAAAGCTAATAATCCACCTACAAGTATAGACAAGCACAGCTTTCTGAATCAGTTTAGAGTGAAGAATTTCTGGAATGATGGAGCTGAATGCTGAGCTAAAGTTTACAAAAAGGACCCATGCATAGGTTCCTGGAGATTCCAGATGTTACAAGATGTAGTGCACTGCCATATTGACAGCATTGTTGCTGATTTGCTTGGTAGGCAAACTGCAAGGGGTCTAACAGAGGATCTGTGATTCAGGTGTGCCAACACTAACTTCACAAAGTTCATCATAACTACAGATGTCAGAGCAACCAGTCATTCAGCTCCTTGATGGAAGGTTTCTTGGGAACAGGGATGATAGTAGAGTGTTTGAAGCAAGAAGGAACATGACACATCTCCAGTGATTTATTAAAGATGTGGGTGAAGATGGTGGCCAGTTATTCAGCACAAGCTTTCAAGTAGGATGGAGTTATTCCATCTGGGCCTGGTGCTTTTCCAATATTTGTCTATGAAATAGACCTCGCACATCTTTTTCTAAGATCACCAGAGGTAGGGAGGGGCAGAGAGATGGAGATAGGTGTAAGAGATTTGGCTATTGTTGGTGTATCTGAGTTAGGGAAGATAGTAATAGATGACAGTGGTCTCTTCACAAACCTACAGTAGAATACATTCAGGTCATCTATCAGCTGACTATTCTTTTTAGTAAGGCAGGAAGTTCTGCTGTAGCCAATGATATCCTTTAGGCTTCTCCATATATTTTCTGGTTCATTAGCTGAGAATTGATTAGCTTTTCAGAGTAGCTTCACTTTGCTACCTTGATCTCCCTTGTTAATACATTCCTGGCCTGATTTTATAAAATCCTATCTCCTTTCCTGTAGGTCTCTTCTTTGACATGACGTAACTGCTTAAGCTTAGCTGTGAGCAAAGGTTTATTATTATTATTATACTGTATATGCACAAGTAATTGGTAGGCACAATTATTCCACAGTTATGTTTTCTTATAGTTTTATGATTTTGCTGTTAAATATTTAAATACTTGAGAACTTCAGAAAAAAACCTTACAGCCTGTGCTATCTAATACTGTACAAGAATGCTTTCATAGTTGATATTAGACAATTTTATCACTCAAGCTATTATTAAATAAGGCACATTTGCTCTTTTAGCTAAGGTGCTCCCATCATGTCATTTTATAAGCAATTAGCTGGCAAAGGCAGGGAGCCATCAGCAGTGACAGACAAGTAGACAAGAAGTGTCACTATGGTAGCAGGTGTGCAAAAATCAATCAGAATTTGTGTGGCAAAAAGGGACAAAAGAACCAGATATAAAATTACAAAAATGTCAGCATGGGGAGCAGCAAAGAGGTGCTTTATTAGTTGCTGCATATATAAATCGCTATAAAGTATTTTCATGCACCAATAGATTCATGTGGATCTTTTATTTTTACAATCATATGGGGAGAAGGACAAAGTCCTCATGACTAGGGGACAAACAGAAGCCTTCTCATCAGGAGGAACAGCATGTACTTTCCACTGATGTGTATATAGATATGAGAATAGGATGGCACTGCTAGCTGTCCCTAGAAAACAAGAAACTGTCCTCAGCCAGGTCAATTTATTTTATGCTTCTAACCCAGGTTTGTCTACTCTAATTGACAAGAGCTTTTCAGGGCAGGTATTTTTAATGATTCCTTTTCTATGTTCTATTTTTTTAATGTTTTCTTTTTTTCTAAAAATAGCACCTGCAGGAATTCAGTCTGTGAATTCAATCAACAAACTATTTCATTTTCTTGTAGGAGAAAAGAGAAGAAAAGAGGTTACTGCAGGAACCATTCAATCACCACTACGGTTCTGTCCTCAAGGTTTTCCATATGTTTGCATAGAATACAGGCAAAATCCTGTTCTCATTCTGAATTAAGGAAAGAGTAATTACATATCATTTGCCTGCAAGCAAGAACTGGTGGGACCATAGAGAAAGTCATAGAAAATGAAAAAGTTAAATTGCTCTGGGACTTTAGAATTCAAACAGACAAGCACCTGCAACATAACACCCTGGACGTAACAATTGTTGATAAGAAAGACAAAAATGTCTGGATAGTGGACGTAGCAGTGCCTGGAGACAGCAGAATAGAAGAGTAAGAATTGGAGAAGATAACAAAATACAAAGACCTAAATAGAAATAGAACAACTGTGGCAAAGGCAAGCAAGGGTAGTACCAATAGTGATAGGTGCCTTGGGTACAATCCCAAAAGAATTGGAGCACCACTTGAACATCATTGGCATTGACAAATTCACTATCAGTCAATTGCAAAAGGTGGCCTTACTAGGAACAGCTTCCATCCTGCAATGATATCTGTAACATCATCAAACATCCAGATCTGACTATCCCAGGTCCTTGGTAAGGACTCGATAGATAGACAAAAATGCCAAATCCAATCTGAACATCTGGCTGATTGTGCAATGAATAATGATGGTGGTGGTGGTGGTGGTGGTGGTGGTGGTGGTGGTGGAAGGGGCCTTGGAAGTCTTCTAGTCCAACCCCCTGCTCAGGCAGGAAACACTATACTATTTCAGACAAATGGTTGTCCAGTCTCTTCTTACAAACTTCCAGTGTTGGAGCATTTACAACTTCTGGAAGCAGGTTGTTCCACTGATTAATTGTTCTGTCAGAAAATTTCTCCTTAGTTCTAGGTTGCTAGAGTCCAAGATCCTGAATATAATTTTACATTGGTGGGATATGAAAATTGATTTGGCTTGAGAGTTAGGCAAGATAAAGAAGTAAACAAGTCTTGGATTGAAAGTGATTTGAATTAAACTAAAATTAATGTTATTTTAATTACATTTAATATATTTAAAAGAAATCTTAAAATGGTCATATAAGAGGCTTTTGTTTAGGTTAATTCTGAAGCTGAAAGATAAATGAAAATTTCTGAAATTATCATTAATAACAAGCAAATGGATATTTCAGGATCATTCTTCTTTAGAAAAAAGTAGCTAATCTTGTATTCTAGGAGAACAAGTTTAAGATGTCCAAATTAATTAATTCACTAATAAACTAGTGCTAGAGTTATTCAGTTTCATTTTTTGCAATAAATTTAACTAGTGAGACTTATTGCAAGTCATTGTTCTTGAATTGTGGGTTTCATAAGTCATAGGGGTAAGCATTCATGTCAATAGGATTTGTTATGTAATACGGCAAATTTATTTCTGCCACAAAATGACATTTCATTGTTAATATAAGAAAAAGTAGAGGATATTTTAAAAGTTTTTAATATCCATCCATACATTCATATATTAAAAATTAACATGTACAGTTAAATGTGTTATAATGGACTAGCCACGAATATGATAGCATTTCTTAAGGTTTCCCCTGAAGCTCTCTTTTAATTTTAAAAGAGCCACATTTGGAGAAATCTGTAGATAATATTCAAACTTTGGGAGTTACTTGTGGTGTGCATCTCCAGTTCTGCATTCCTCATGCATAGTAAACATCCCAAAGTAATGTAACCTCTGTATATAACAAAATGGACAGAATTGCAGAATATGTTTTTTGTCTCTAAATATTATATAATATATTTTTTTAAAAAAAGATGAGGAAAGCAGGTTTTTTATTAGTCTGGATTAGAATCAATCAAATGCCAGCTTCAAACATGTTTATACTAATTTATGTGACTACAGCTTTAAGCTTGCTGTAGTTCTCTGTCATCTATAGGAACAAAGGAAATGAATCATGAATATCACATAAATGGTAGGTCAGAAGCAGTAACAGCAGATCAACAATGCACTTAAATCAAAAGTAAGACTCACTTCCCTTTACAGTAAGTTGTCAAACAGTAGCCAGCCATAATCACAAATAGAATGTGAATTGCAACATGAATAACTTCTTAAACTGCCCCAGAAAATCAGGTCATGTTTTTACATCTGAGGGCAATTCACAAGAAGTATAGCTGTCCCTCTTTCACCCTCTAAATCTTTTAAATCTTTTAACCTGTCCACCTGCTTGTCATAATTCTTCGGATTATTTCTCCATCTATCATTTGCCTTGTTCTTGCATTTTTGAAGCTTTGAATTTTTTTTCATCCCTCCTTTCCACTGTGCTTGTATCTATGCCAACAAACAGAAATGATTGAGTATGTCTAGAACTGTTGCTAACAGCTCCCTTGCCATATATAGAAGTCATGGGAAGAAACATTACAAGTCAATGGTATCTTTCTATTGGCATCGCTGCAGGTTAGTTTGTTCTCCATATAATTAATAGTGATTTTGTTAATCTAAGATAAGCAAAGGCTATTACTATTTTTAAACATTTTAGCTGCACTGACAGCATTAGAGTTAGATGCAGATGCATAATATAAGAGCAACTTATGAAGGAGTCTTCTAGAATTTGTTTCTTTCAGGAACATTTACAAAATAATACAGATTTAGGATAGCTATTCTTCAGTATAATATTCAAATAACAATAAGTTCTTTTTTAAATAGTAATTTTATTAAATATTATAAATATAAACAATTTTAATAACTTATTACCTTCTCTTAAAATATAACAAATTATTTCTTAGTCCCATATCTCATCTCTTATCTATAAGCAAATCCTTAAAACCTCATTGTTCAATCTTGATCAGCAAAAGTCCATTAGGGATTACCAGAGGTAATAACTTATCTATTTAACTTAATCAAATAAACAAATTTTATATTCCTTACTTTTACATTTAACAATTTTGATTACTAATCCCTTCAAATAATGTTCTAGAACTTTGTTTTCAGTTTTTCATTGTGCCTTTCTTAGAAACAGTTTCAAAACTATTTTTTTAATTTTAAAAAAACTTTACAAAATTATTCTAAAAAGGAATATTTTAAAACTGCTTAAAATTATATTTAATATCTTTCATTAACAGTTGAAAGCAATTTACCCAGTGTTTTTAGATTTGTTACTTCAAAGATTTCTGGTAACTAAAAAAAAGTTAATAAGCAATTTCCAAAAATGAATAGAAAAGGCAGAATGTGAAACCTACGTCCACGTAGGCACCAAATGTGGTTTAGGCTAAAAATGGTATAATATCATCTCCCAGAGCTCTGATCCCACTAGACACCACTATCTCCCTGTCTCCACATGAGAAGCAACTAAATGGGGCATCGGTAGGAGATCTCAAGGCCCCTCCTTGTCCAGACATGATTTATAAAGAGCTGGTTTATTCACCAGGTCTTCATTCTACCTCAGTCATCAATTTAGCTAAGAGTTTTCTTCTTCAGAAGTCCCAACAACAAAAGTTCTTATAATAAAACTAACCAGTATATATACAGGAAAAAACCCATATTAATTGGAAAGTAAATGCTCTATATAAATATGCACAATTTCTGTTCATGAATAAAAAAATGGATTATGAAAACTTCATTTTAAAACTATATACAGATAGCCCTCGATTTATGACAGTAATACAAACTGCCTGTTCATGTTGGAAGTTGAGGACTACATTAAATTAAGTGCATAACTAACGATCTCCCCTTCTCTGCTTCCCCAGCCAATCTCAATCTACTTAATAAAGTTTATTTTTTTAAAAAATTATCTAGCCACCATTTATCTCTTTCACAGCCAGGAGAATGGAAAAGAAATCAAATATAAATTGACTAATCTTTCCAGCAAGTGTTCTTTTTCAGCACATGGGAGAAAATGCTTAAAAAATCACTCAAAATATTATTAGATCTCCAAATGAAACTATTTCAAATACATTTAAATCTGAATTTATTTATTTGACAAGTTTGGTATATCATTTGATCCTTTCAGAGTTTTTGGAAAATAAACACAATTAAAATGTATCCAAATCAACCAAAATAATTTTATCTTCATTTTCCAATATCATACATAGCACACTACTGATATATAATATGCATTTTGTATTTCTGTATGAAAATATATTAATTCTGTGTTTAGTAGAACTATCATCAATATAGGAAATCACTATGTAAAACCCTATATGCGTCTGTATCTCTTTGCTCTGAGAACTTAAAGAACTGTATATGCCATTCTGAAATCTTCTACATATGCCTTCCTGCAAATCATTTATTTTTTAAAGTTAATATATATAGTCATCCAAATGTGAAGATTGTGGCAGAGTTTGACTCTCATTCAATAATACCTGATGATTCCCAATAAGGATAAAACCAGTAATGAGACATCCCTTGATTGTCAATGTAAATATATTAATTCTATTCATGCAAAAATGAAAAATAGAGAAAAAAATATTTGCCTACTTCTTTACCTTCTATTAGATGGCAAAACAGTCACATTGTAGTCAATCTGCTCAGATATATCTCTAAAAATGAACCATAATGTAAAACATCAAAAGACATTACAGAGATATTCTAAAATCCAACATAGTTGAGTATAATCCAACATTTGTTGTTGTTAGTTGCGAAGTCGTGTCCGACCCATTGCGACCCCATGGACAACATTCCTCCAGGTCTTCCTGTCCTCTACCATCTTCTGGAGTCCATTTAAGCTCACGCCTACTCCTTCAGTGACTCCATCCAGCCACCTCATTCTCTGTCATCCCCTTCTTCTATTGCCCTCAATCTTTCCCAGCATCAGGCTCTTCTCCAGTGAGTCCTTCCTTCTCATTAGGTGGCCAAAGTATTTGAGTTTCAACTTCAGGATCTGGCCTTCTAAAGAGCAGTCGGGGTTGATCTCTTCTAGGACTGACCGTTTTGAATGCCTTGCAGTCCAAGGGACTCGCAGGAGTCTTCTCCAGCACCATAGTTCAAAGGCCTCAATTCTTTGGCGCTCAGCCTTTCTTATGGTCCAACTTTCACAACCATACATTGCAACTGGGAAAACCATGGCCTTGACTATACACACTTTTGTTGGCAGGGTGATGTCTCTGCTTTTTAGTATACTATCTAGATTTGCCATAGCTTCCCTCCCCAGGAGCAAGTGTCTTTTAATTTCTTGGCTGCAGTCCCCATTTGTGGTGATCTTGGAGCCCAGGAAAATAAAATCTGTCACTACCTCCATTTCTTCCCCATCTATTTGCCAGGAATTGAGAGGGCCGGATGCCATGATCTTGGTTTTCTTAATGTTGAGTTTCAAGCCAACTTTTGCACTCTCCTTCTTCACCCGCATCAAGAGGCTCTTTAGTTCCTCTTCACTTTCTGCCATTAGAGTGGTATCATCTGCATATCTTAGGTTGTTGATATTTCTCCAGGCAATCTTAATTCCAACTTTTGATTCATCTAGCCCTGCCTTTCTCATGATGTGCTCTGCATATAAGTTAAATAGGCAGGGCGACAGTATACAGCCTTGCCGGACTCCTTTCCCAATTTTGAACCAATCAGTGGTTCCGTGTCCAGTTCTCACTGTTGCTTTTTGACCCGCATATAGGTTTCCCAAGAGACAAATAAGATGGTCTGGTACTCCCATCTCTTTAAGAACTTGCTATAATTTGTTGTGATTCACATAATCAAAGGCTTTAGCATAGTTAATGAAGCAGAAGTAGATGTTTTTCTGGAACTCCCTAGCTTTCTCCATAATCCAGCGTATGTTGACAATTTGATCTCTAGTTCCTCTGCCTCTTCGAAATCTTGCCTGTACTTCTGGTAGTTCTCGATCCACATACTGCTGGAGTCTAGCTTGTAGGATTTTAAGCATAACTTTACTAGCATGTGAAATGAGTGCAATGGTGCGATAGCTTGAACATTCTTTGGCATTTCCTTTCTTTGGAATTGGAATGTAAACTGACCTTTTCCAATCCTGTGGCCACTGTTGAGTTTTCCAAATTTGCTGGCAAATTGAGTGCAGCACTTTTACTGCATCTTCTTTTAAGATTTTGAATAGCTCAGCTGGAATAGTGTCACCTCCACTAGCTTTGTTGTTGCTCAGCTTTCCTAAGGCCCATTTCACTTCACATTCTAGGACAGTGATGGCGAACCTATGGCACACATGCCAGAGGTGGCACTCAGAGCCCTCTCTGTGGGCACGGCAACCGTTGCCCCAGCAGAGTTCACCAGAGTAGCAAGCACATGGCGTTTGGAAGCGACAGGGCAGGAAATGAGCAAGCAAGCAGCATTGCCACCGCCGGGATGCCCCGGAGATGGCAAGGGACTGGCCCCGGCCATGCTCACCCAGTCTGCCGTAATCATTGCAGCCACGCCCACCCAGTGGGCCACGCTCCTCCACCCCCCCATGAGGGCACCACAATACTGATGCAGCCCTGGCACTTTGCGATAAATAAGTGGGTTTTGGGTTGCAGTTTGGGCACTCGGTCTCTAAAAGGTTCGTCATCACTGTTCTAGGATGTCTGGCTCGAGGTCAGTGACCACCCTATCGTGGTTATCTGGGACATTAAGCTCGTTCTTGTATAGTTCTTCTGTGTAGTTTTGCCACCTCTTCTTAATCTCTTCTGCCTCTGTTAGGTCCCTGCCATTTTGGCCCTTTATCATGCCCATCTTTGCATGAAATATTCCCTTCATATCTCCAATTTTCTTGAAGAGATCTCTGGTCCTCCCTATTCTATTGTTTTCTTCTATTTCTTTGCACTGTTCATTTAAGAAGGCATTCTTATCTCTTCTAGCTATTCTCTGGAATTCTGCATTCAATTGGGTGTATCTTTCTCTTTCTCCCTTGCCTTTCGCTTCCCTTCTTTCCTCAGCTATTTGCAAAGCTTCCTCAGACAGCCATTTTGCTTTCTTGCATTTCTTTTTCTTTGGGATGGTTTTAGTTGCTACCTCTTGTACAATGTTGCGAACCTCCGTCCATAGTTCTTCAGGCACTCTGTCTATCAGATCTAATTCCTTAAATCTATTTGCTCTACTGTATATTCATCAGGGATATGAGTTAGTTCATACCTGAGTGGCCTAGTGCTTTTCCCTACTTTCTTCAATTTAAGCCTAAATTTTGCAATGAGAAGCTCATGATCTGAGCCACAGTCAGCTCCTGGTCTTGTTTTTACTGACTGTATAGAGCTTCTCCATCTTTGGCTGCAGAGCACATAGTCAATCTGATTTCTGTGTTGACCGTCTGGTGATGTCCATGTGTAGAGCCGTTTCTTGGGTTGGTGGAAAAGAGTGTTTGCTATGACCATCATATTCTCTTGACAAAATTCTATCAGCCTGTGCCCTGCTTCATTTTGTACTCCAAGGCCAAACTTGCCTGTTGTTCTGGTTATCTGTCGGCTTCCTACTTTAGCATTCCAATCCCCCATGATGATAAGGACATCATTCTATAAGGTGCTGTAGGGCTTCATAGAACTGGTCAATTTCATCCTCTTCAGCACCAGTGGTTGGGGCATAGACCTGGACTACTGTGATATTGAACGGTTTGCCTTGGATTCGAACTGAGATCATTCTGTCATTTTGGGGATTATATCCCAGTATTGCTTTTCCTACTCTTTTACTGACTATGAAGGCTACTCCATTTCTTCTGAGGGATTCTTGCCCGCAGTAGTATACCTGATGGTCCTCTGAATTAAATTCACCCATTCCTGTCCATTTTTTTTTATTATTATTTTATTTTTTTAATATATTTTTATTTTTTTAAAACAACAAAACATAACACACATAAACACACAGTGTATACTCCCTTTTTTTTTTTTAAACAGCAATTTCGTAACGGTAATCTTCTATTATTTACATTTCCCCCCCTTATTCTTCTTTAAAAAATATTTGTCCTTGTTGTCCCGTTGTTTCTTATTTCCATTTTCTTCCTTCATACTATACTTCATACTTAGAATAATACATATTATTACTATACATTATTATACATTATTATACACATATTTTCCCTTTCTTGATCTTTCCATGTTTATTTTCATTTATTATTTCTAATCTCCAACCAATCATACCACTTATTCCATATTACATAGTACTCTGTGTCTTCCTTTTCTTTTATCTCTTTTGTTAATTTGTCCATCTCCGCACAGTCTAAGATTTTCCTTATCACTTCTTCCTCTGATGGTATATTCTCATTTTTCCAGAACTGTGCGTAAACTATTCTTGCTGCCGTTGTTATATGTAAGATTAAGTACCGTATTTCTTTACTATATTTTCTATTTAAAATACCCAGCAGGAAGATCTCTGGTTTCCAGTCTACAGGTTGATCTATTATTTCTTCCATCCATCTTCTTATTTTAGTCCAGTATTTTTTCGCAACGGGGCAAGTCCACCATAGATGATAATATGTTCCATGTACTTTTTTACATTTCCAGCATGTCGGCGAGTTGTTCTGGAACATCTTGGCAAGCTTTGCTGGTGGAAGATGCCATCTGTAAAACATCTTCAACTGGTTTTCCTTGAATGCCGCAGACATAGTCAATTTTATGTTTGTTTCCCATATTTTTTCCCATTTCTCCAATTCTATATTGTATCCGAAAATTTTTGCCCATCTAATCATTGTGTCTTTGACAACCTCGTCTTCCATTTTATATCTCAGTAAATATTTATATATATTACTAATTAATTTTATTTCTGTTCCGTGTATAATTTTATCCAATTCTTGCGGCTCTTTTTGTATTTCATATAATTTTTTGTCCTCTGTATATTTAGATTGAATTTGTGTAAATGTCCACCAATCAATCTCTCTGCCTACATCTTGTTCCAATTCTTGTTTTGTTTTCAGATTTCCCTGTTCATTTACCAATTCCTTGTATCTAATTATCTTATTTATGTCCAGTAAGTTTGGGTGTTTCAGAGCTTCTGTTGGGGATAACCACATTGGAATTCTTATGTAATGTTTTTGTTTTATTTTTTCCCAAGTCTGTAGCAATGCATCCCTAACTATGTGTCTTTGAAAGTATCTGTGTATTTTATATTTTTCGTCCCATATGAATCCTGTCCATTTTAGTTCACTGTTTCCTAAGATGTCGATGTTCAGTCTTGTCATCTCTTGTTTGACCACGTCTAGCTTGCCTTGATTCATGGATCTTACATTCCAGGTTCCTATGGAGAAAAGATCTTTACAGCATCGGACTTTCCTTTCATCACCAGATGCATCCACAGCTGAGCATCCTTTCGGCTTTGGCCCAGTTGCTTCACTCTTTCTGGCGCTACTAGTACTAGCCCTCTGCTCTTCCCCAGTAGCATATTGGACACCTTCCAACCTGAGGGGCTCATCTTCCAGCGTCATATCTTTTTGCCTTTTGGTACTGTCCATGGGGTTTTCATGGCAAAGATACTGGAGTGGGTTGCCATTTCCTTCTCCAGTGGATCACATTTTGTCAGAACTCTCTGCTATGACCTGTCTGTCTTGGGTGGCCCTGCATGGCATAGCTCATAGCTTCATTGAGTTACGCAAGCCCCTTCGCCACAACAAGGCAGTAATCCATGAAGGAGTAATCCAACATAGTTGGATATAATTAACCGTTTGGGATGAAACAAACATAATTTATGGGATAACATGAAAATAAACATTTGGTTCTTTTATAAAAGAAATTCATACTAAATTAAAGGTGTCCATCCACTTCTTAGTTGTATGGACACCTTTGAATTAGGAACTGATTAATGGTGTGATACTGCATTTTTTAATTATTTTTTTACAGGAATAGCATTCAGGAAAGGCATTTTCCTATCTGTTGAGAAAGTCATCATATTAAAATCTATAAGTTTATTTTAAATGTCAGTGAGTATTGGTAATATTTTATTACCAAGAAGTGTATTTTATAAGTGCTGTAATACTAGTCTATATACTTGGTAAATAAAAAGCTACCAAATTTAATGGTTAAATCTAAGCATCTTTTCCCACTCTTCCACTTAGTAGAAAAGCCAAATCAATAACCTCTAAATTCAGGCACAAAATCCACTAATATAGTAATTCAATTTGCAAGCTAAAACATGAGAACAGTGTCCCAGCAGCACTCAGACTGTTAAAGCCTCTTTCATTGGCTCAGCTTGTCCCTTATAAAGATAAATACACATTAGAATAAATTCTGTCCAAATTCCTGAGAACTAAAATCTCCTTAGTGGCAAATGCATTTTTATGGATGAAGCTAGAAGCCAGAATGATACTATGCTAGCTGAAATACAGGCTGAAACAAGGTTTAAAAGGGTTTTTTTTTTGTAGGTGGGAAGCCCTTAGTTTATTCTAGATTATAAATACACCTCCTCTTATAAATTACATGGCTTACTCTGGACTTTCATTCCATTTTCTGATTATGATGTGATTAGAAAATGCCATGGGGAAGCAGGAGATGACTGATAGAACCAAAGTCTTATATCATGATTCTTGCACCAAAACTCCTTTTGCCATACCAAAACACATGAGGCACTGCTATGAATTCCAGAGCACATCATACCACCATGAAAATGGATGTCATGGATAGAAATAACTAATCCCTTAATTGTTAATCAGGAGCAGGCTAATTAGTATTTGGGTTGGAAATTATCGAAGATTATCAGGGTTGAAGGCAATGTCAACCTATTGATGCTTTGCTTTTCCCATATCTCTATCTTTTCCAAAAGATGCTTTTAATTAAAATAATTGCTATTTTCTTCAACAAATTCTCTTCATAAACTTTATCCAAGTTCTATCCTTTAATATTTTTGGTGATTTTTAAACAGTGATGATCACTATCAATAATTTTCATATTGTTACCCACCATTCTTTCCCATTTAAACTGGCTTTAGATTTTTTATGATTCAAGAAAATAATAACTGAGATTTTCTTTTCAATTTGGTCCTAGCTTTAATGTTTAGATCCATTTTATGATTTACAAACTCTGCCAATATTCTATGTCTCTTCCTGCTTTGAACTATGTCATTTGTTCTGTTTTTACTAAAGCCATTGAATTAAAGTATACCCTGAGGCCTAATTTGTTTAGGCATTTAAAGCGAATAGCCTAAATCACTATGTTTATTGTGTTCTTCAGTAGAATATATTTTTCAGCCTCTGTTCTCCAGAGAGATATCAGGCTAATACAATTGCTTTTCTATAATAAGTGCAACATATGTGTTAACACATGTCCAGGGCTCTGTTTTAAGGGAGAAAGC
The DNA here is from genome assembly GCA_023970755.1 of Azemiops feae. Taxonomy (NCBI): domain Eukaryota; kingdom Metazoa; phylum Chordata; class Lepidosauria; order Squamata; family Viperidae; genus Azemiops; species Azemiops feae. Next base: position 1,277,731 of record JALGBA010000038.1, read on the forward strand.
AGAATCTTTATCAAGTAAGCTATAAACCACCATAATAGTTTCATGTTGGTTAGATTCCACTGAGTCAGATTCATTGCAGTACAAAACGTATAGACATATGTTTGACATCTTCAGCAATAACCAGGAGGTAGCTCTTCCAAGGATAGTCATATAATTTCTTTGATCTGGTTCATTCCCTTATTTGCTGTATTTTGTTACCTTACCTACTTTACTATACCATATAATTTTTATGTTCAGAAACATCATACATTCCAATGAATTTTTGAGTGCTGATCATCACTTGTTTTTGTATGGATTGGTTCTTCTTACAATCTGTGGAACTATTAACAACCAGTTCTATAATACAGAGGCACTTCTCTCTTCTTTTCCAAGAAGACACATTTTTCTCAGTATCCAGCTTTGACAGCCATTCATACTAATTGGCTGTATTGCTTTTCATTTTAATCTGGATTGTTATAGATAAAATTTTGTAAGAGGATATTTCTGAGTTTATAATTGTCTTCTATTCAGGATAAATTTATCTATAATACTGCACACTGCCCATCTTTCTCTATTCTTCATTTCAAGAAAACAAAACTATCCACACTTTCACTTCTTTGGCATTAATGATAACACACAGCTGCATTTTATATCCCTGGTAGAGGAACTAAGAGACAATTAATTGTTCCACGTAATAGTGACATTGCTGTCTCCTCAGTGCAAATTTATAATACTTTGAGGTGTTTAGATTTGAACAATCCTCTGAGAAGTTAGTCAAAAGTCCCTGAATAACCATGGTAACAGTGAGAATGGCTATTAAGCAAGCAGTTTAAAATTAGAATTCTCTTCAGGAGGAATACATCTGGGCTTAAAATTGTTCACTTGATATTTTAATGGAAAATAGATAATTAGGAAAAGATTAATTTTTGCATCAGAGTACAATTTACATATATGCCTTAGATAATTATTTCAGGTACTATATTCTGAAAAAGATGTGAAACATATCATGGTTTAGAACTGGTTCCCACCACACAGTTAACCAGGTCAGAAGGGTGATACTGTATTATAGGAATACTAAAAACAGGTCAAGATGATACAGTTAAAAAAAATCCTCAGAGTTTATACTTATCCTTATAGGTCCTGCATAAGATTAAATGAAACTAACTGCTGTCTACGTTGCAAGAATTTCCTATTTTGCCTATTTAGTCCTAGAGGAAAGAAGAGAGAGAAAAAAGAGAGAACACAAGGGAGAGCTGGAATGAAAGAATGCTTCAAAAATTCCACTCACCGTTTTAAATTGCAATATAGTATTTCTAGCAGCACTGAACATGCCACCCTAATGCTCATTTACTATAGGGACAACTGCACAGGCAAACACACCAGCTAGGCTTCCTCCAAGCTCATATTGTGCAAACAGCAATGAAATAAAATAGGAAATAGCCTGTAGTGCAGCCTCTTACGCTCATGCTCTGTAAACTCTTGTATACATTCCCACATACACCAAATACCAATATTTCAAACAATGCTATTTGGAAGTATCCCCTGAATGTCCAGAACTGAAGATGGAGCAAGAATTTGATGTCTGATGTGCTATTTCTGAACTCTGTCAGTTTCTTCCTTCCTCCTACCTCCTCGGTTGCTTTATGATCTCTGGGGCACATGGTTCTTTGTTATTGCATTTTCCCTTCATAAAAGATTTTTTCTTTCTTTCAAGCAGCATAAGTGTGTTCTACTATTACTGATCATTAACAAAGGAGAAGAAAGGAAGCAAAACTGTACATACAAACCCCACCACACTGCAATTAGTTTGCTTATTCTCTGACTTTATTGATTATGTGTCACTAGGAATGTCTGCAACTAAGCATATTCTGACACCACACTTTAAATGAAATACTTGTTGAGGGATCTTTTTTAAGACTCAAGTGCCAAACAGCAGTTCGAGACAAATTGCCTATAAGAAATGTTAGTTCAAAGCTAAACTACAAATGCAAGACAATAAGCATATAGATAGGATAACAATGTTCTTAGAAGCCCAGCAAGTTAGACAAGGTTGCAAACTTGCAAAATATTTATATTGCCAAGTATTCTTCCTTCCTGATCATATAAACATACAGGTGCTTGTCTATTTCTGCAGGAGACTGCAGCTATAATGAAAAAGATTAGTTATATCTGAGCAATGTATAAAACCAGTGTAAAGGTAAAATGCATATAAGAAGAGAATGATTTATCATAAATAAATAAAGTTTCAAATATGTGAGTTATTTTTATTTATTTATTTGTCTATATTGGTATGCTGTTCATCAAATGGCTCTGTGCAGCTTACAAAATTTACTTAAGGTTAAGCTCTTAAATTGGGAAATTGCTCAGAATATCTTGATCATTGATGTATACTAGGATTAGGAATTAGGAATTAGAAGCTGTTTCCTGTTTTCCTAAACATATACTGGCTTCTATCTTATTTCTATTATGTAATTTTGAGGAGTGAAAAGTCTATGTAAAATTTCATACATGGTGTTTTGTGCACACTCCACTGTACCTTTTCTTGCAAGGTATTTTCCCAATACATTTTTGGGTACAGTTTTGCTTCACATATTCATTTTACCTCATTTAAAATGTTGGTTTCAAAGAATAATTGCAGATGTTAATGAAATTAACTGAAATTCTTGGAAGCATCTTTCATGTTTTTATATATGAGAAACTTTTATCTTTGCTAATGGAGTGTGCATAATTCTTCAGCATGGCACATGAATAGGGCTCTTCAGCCTAAGGGTTATATCAGATGCTGGTTTAGTGCCAAAGTTTCTGGTAAAACAGCTATTACCCAGGATTAATCTTGTATAAAAATGCTGATTTGGTATGTATGATAAAAACCTGCTGACAGAGAAGTGGGGAGTTAACTTTTCTCTCTTCTTTCTGCTGGATTATTCTGTAATGCAGCTAGAAGTGGACAAGAAGCTGTGGCTGTTCTTTGCAAAAAAATCTATTTTACTGACAAGAAGTTTTATACAATATTTTTACCAATTCTAAATGTCTGCTCCTACATCTCGGTTGCCAGGACAATGTAGCATCCTCCCCACTGCATAACCACTTTATCTGGATGTGGCAGTCTACTACCCTAGATTTATTTGGGGGCACTTTCATTTCCACAGTAAAGTTGCCCAGTCAGGATTTCATTTTCCCATAATGACAGGGGGTTTGCACAAACTGGTATCAGACCTCATGGAACAGGCCTACATAAATACATTAAAACTTCCATTCAGCAGACACAAGAAAGTAAGATAAGTAGGTATACTGCAGAGAATGTGGAATGTGGAAGCTGTACATATAAAGAAATACTGCAGTAGCAGCACAAAGGAAATCTTCCTTATGTGCAGTATGAGTGTGTATAATTCCAAGGCTCAAATTTTGAAACTCTGCCTCCCACCTAATAGGGGTTTTAATGCCCTTTTCCTGTCTTTAAAGCTTTCTGCCATTCATTCCTTATTTACCAAATACCTTTCTCTGGGATGAGGGGCTCTCTCCTCAGTAACTCTGACCCTTACTTACTGTGGGAAGTCAGCCCCCCCCAGAGAAGGAAATATTAAAAGAGCAGAATATATTTCCCTAAAGGATTTTAAAAGCAGAAACCAACCCTGCCCCCAAGTCTCTCTGTCCCAAGCAAAAACCAAGTCTGCAGAAATGCAGATAATCTTGTTAGAAAGACTGGAATCAGGAAACTGGGATTAGGAAGAAAAATCAACACCAAAAATCTAAGAGTCATCAGCCACAGCCCCAGGGAAGCAGGATATAACCCTTGGGACATAATAGGATTAACCCACCACCATCAAGAATACCAGAAAGGGCACACCCATACTCAGGTCAGAATATGTGACATAGGAAATACAAAGCCTCAAACAGGAAACAACTCCAAACAAAAGGCTCCAGAGGGTATAAAAACCCACTCCCTACATGTGCTCTCTCTCTTTCTTCCAGAGCCTTCTTCCAGTCTGGCTCTCCTCTTCAATAAACTGCAACATTCTTTCTAAAGCAGTCACCATTTTGTTTATCCCTGGCTTGGATGAATCATGATGAAGACTTTTCCTTCAACATTACAATCAGTTTGGTATTCTATTCAGCTGGGGCTGGTGACTTGAAGGTAGAGAAACTGCCAACTGCCTTTGGATAGGACACTAACTCTCTTATTAGTTTTAGATTGGCAGCTACTATAAACTTTGGCTGGGCTAGAAGAATAGTTGAAATGATGAATTCAAATAATTTACAAATGCATTTAGGGAATTTTCCTTGTGGTCTCTCAATGAACTTGGCTAATCTTGCCAAAGCAATTGATACTATAATACTCAATTGTCTTGTTCCTTCTAGCAGAGCTAAATCAGAACCTGGGAACTGAGAACAATGAAGCATATAAAAAACTGGTGCTCACATGGATGAATTCTTTAAACCAAACAGAGATTGAAGCCTTATGTGAAGAATCAGAACAGCAATTTGCTTGCTCACGCCTTTGGTTGAGTGGAGTTCAATAAGACATTTCTTTAAAAAAAAGTCTTCTTACCATGAAAATCACTATTAACTATGACTGGTTGCAAATTCTGGTCAAGGTGATTGAAAAGATGATGAACCTATATTTCCAAATTCAGTGGATTAAACTAATTATCTGGACTAAATTTAATTTTGATTTCATTTGGAATCTGATGATGGTACTGTTTTGGTGGCCTTGGAAGATGACTTACACTGGAAACTAGATGGGCACTGGGTTTTAATCCACTGAACATGGGTGGTCCTTGGGACAGTGTTTTGTAATGATATACATCCATACCTTCCACCCTCCTCAAAAAAAAAGTATGGCTAAAATATTATACTCACTTTTTAGGAATAATCTCACTGATTGAAATGGGTACACATTTGAGAAGTCATCATATATTATGATATAATGGCTATAATCTAAAACGTTTGCAAGTGTGACCCATAAATCTAAATAAATATGGGAACTGCCATATGTTCACCTGAAATTAGTTTCTGTAGCTAGTTAGGGAAAAGAAGTTTCTGCCTGTTCAGTTGAAGGGATCACCTAGAAAACAGTTTGATACTGGCTGAGAAGACAACTAGATAATAATCATATTATCAATGTGCAAAATAGGACCTAAAGCAAACTCTTCCTTTTAAGGCTCAGCACCTACAGTATATTTCCAATCCATTTAGTCTTATTATTTTATGATAATGTCTAAACAATTTCAGCAATTTAACACCTTCTTTAATGTTTCAATTTTAAAAAATCTTCTCATATCTTATCCTTATCGTTAATCAAATTGTTCAGTTCCAGTCAGCAAAAGTCTATTAAGATCTACCAGAAATAATAAGACAGGTATTTTAATCTACATCAAATAAATTCATTTTGTATTTTGTGTTTTTAAAGAGGGAATACAGGCGTATTTGAAAGAAACCAACTTGCCAAAAGTCCCGTAGAATATCCGAAACATATTAAATGGGAAAATATCAACGATGGAGGTTGTAGAAGACAGGTATTTTAATCTACATCAAATAAATTCATTTTGTATTTCAACTTTTCATTTTCTCTAAAAAAGAAAAAGGTAGCCTCTCCCCATTTATAAACAGATCTTTAAAGCCTCATCATTCAGTCCTGATTAAAAAGAAATTCCATTACTAACTACCCCAAACCTCAACACATATATTTTAACCCTGGTCAAATAAGTTCATTTTATATTTCTTCCATTTACTTTAAAAAGCTTGATCTTTAATCCCATGAAATAATTACCCACAAATTGATTTCTTATCTTTTTCTCTTTGTCTCCTTTCAGGAATAGCTGCAGTAGTTTAACACATCTTTTTTGTAAATCCAAGATAAGAAGAATTTTGAAATCGTTCTTCTAATTTATTATTTATATGTTTTCTTTAGTTATTAGGAGATCAGCTAAAAAGGGTAAATCCACTGTGGCATCCTTTACCATATCAATCTTGCGGTCTTGCATTTTAAAATCCATTTTTAAATCCATAGCATCTTTTTCCATATCATTCTTGTGGCATTTTTTAAAAATCTATTTTCAAAACTACATGCAAATCAACTTCACTCTCTGTTTTATCCAGTAAAACTGGATATCCTGTTCTTCTTATCCTGTTCTTCTTCTCTATCCACTGTTAAATTCATTCTTATAGTATTAGACAATCTTGTAAGTAATTTCTGAGTGCAGTGTTTCCAAACAACCTTAATTTCTTCTATAGTCAAGCAGTTTTGCTCCATTATATTAATGGGTCTCTTCCTTAATTTTAATTCTTAGTTCTCTCTGGTTCTTTCTGGTCAACTTTTGAAGTGTCGTCTTATTATATGTTTATTTTCCAATGAGCAAAAAACTTTCCCACTGGAGAAACTTTCCAGAATCAACACCCTAGTCCCCTTTTTGCTATTTTCCAGAAAATTAAAGTTTTTCTTATTAATCCTTAAACTTACATAAAATCTCTTTCATCAAGGGTAAAAGGAAATTCCCCCAGTGTGATGAAACTAGCCCTTCAGAAGGTTCTTAATACCCAGAAAATCAATAACAAGCATCTTCTTAAAGTAGTTAAGAGAGGAAGTGGGTGAACTCAGTGTGTTGTTTAATTAACAGAGCCAAACCTTGACTTAGGGACAATGATTTTCCCTTGGAGGTTGCTATTTTACAATCTCTTAATGTATATACTCTGCACAGAGCAAACTTGTGGGTGATCCTAGTCATCTACTTTATCTGGAGATGAGTTCCAAGGAACTGATCCATCCATCAGTTCTTGTTATTGTTGAAGTCCTGGGCTCTAACATTATTTTTGTAGAAGTATGGACTGCATTACTTAATACTATGGTTTGCTTTATATATCCCCATATGCTACATTTGTGCTATCAGGCAAAAGGCAACTTTTGGAAAATAAATAAATAAAATCTAGAAAAGGATCATTCATAATTCAGCATTGAGCGTAAATCCTGTTTCAAATGCCCTATCTTGAATTATATTTGGCATTTTATTTATATATCCTATGCTTTATAAATGTATAAATAGAATTTAAAAGTTTTTGAAACCACTATATATAATGAAGAAAAAGAATAAAAAGGAACATAAATATAGTACACAGCAAATGTAATCCACACAGCAGGACTTTTTATACACATACATTAATTTATATTTATTTTTAAAACAGCATAACATCACTGCATACTGCAACTTTTAAAAATCTACCTCCCGTTGATCTAAGAACATGAAACCATTAGAAAGCCCAAGATCTGAACAAACAGAAAATATATTTTCCCTTCTGAATATATATTTGATAAAGGAATTTAATAGTTCTATTCCATATTGGGCTTTTGAATAGAAAAATGTCATAATAATCAATTTAGCTCTTCAGCAACCAATTTTCTAAATCTCTGGTAATTGATTTACATATCAGTAGTAATTTTGACAAAGCCAAATTAAAATAAATAAATAAATCAGAGTCTTCAGAATGAGATACTTGGGGACAGGGCTGTATGAAGTAGCAAGACAGGAAGATTCCTTACCCAGAAAAGACAAAACCCCTGTGACTCTGGACTTGCAGAAATAACAGAGATGGGCTTCTCAAGTGCCTGTATTACAGAGGCATTCATACTAATTTCATCTCAGTATTATTGCATAAATAATGTGTACAGGATAATTTTACACCTTCGTTGTGCTGCTTTCAGATACTAATCCTGCTACAGTATACAGTGTTGCCAGGTTCTGCACAGCAGTGCTTAAATTCCATCAGATGATGACTTGTGCCATAAATTAGTCTTAATGAGCATTCCGCTCATTATACTAGACTGCTCTATACTATGATAGTCTGCTATATACTAACCTTTATGTGTCTCTCCACCAATCTAATCCTTCTAGCCCTCCTTTTAGATTTTTTTTTTCTGTGTATAATTTTGGTGGTACATTGTTAGCTTTTTATAATTATTATTTTTAGACTGATGTATTTTCTATGCTTTTTAATGAGAGTACCCCACCCTTCTTATGTAGGTCTTAGATCATAATAAGGATAGAGTTTAATTTGATTTAATTTGAAGTCGCTATGGAAGGAATGCTTCTCCAGCATACATTATAATTCCATTTCTTTTTTTATCCCATACTCGCTTCAGCAATTCAAAACATCATTTTTCAAGCTCATCTGGCCATCAGACACCAAAAAGACCCAACAAATCAAAATTTGTAATCAAAGTTTGAAGCACAGTCAGGCATAGCATTGTAATTTGTTTGTGAAAGTGAAACATGCCATTTTACATTGTGAAATCTTAGAAATGCCATTTTTAAAATATTTGTTCTTGTGGTTAAGAACTAGGCTAGAAAGCCAGACACTGTGCATGCTAGTCTTGTCTTATCCATGAAAGCCAGTTGGGTGACTTTGGGCCAGTCACTTTTTCTCAGTCTAACTCACCTCACAGAACTGTTGTTGTGGGGAAAATAAGAGGGGAAAGGTCTTTGTGGTATATTCAGCATCTTGATTTATTTATTAAAAAATGTGGGATATAAACAAAGAAACAAAAAGATCTTTTTAGATCTGAGTGATGCAGAAATGAAATCTGCTTAGCTAACAACTACAAATTTCTAAAAGTATTTTTGTCAAGACTAACTTAATAGTTATTTAAATTACTTTTTGACTGAATCAATTGAATGAGAATTAGAACTACACAGGATCAGATTGTGCGCTAAGACCTTTTCAGAAGCATGCTGTACAATGAACAGGAAAAGACCAATATTTTATACAACGAAGAAAATAAATATGACTTAAATGCTGTATATTTTGGTCAAAATCAAATGTAGGTTCGCATGAGCAGCAACAGTTATGTAATATTTGGCCATTTATAAAGGCCAAAGAAAGGAATAATAAATCAATTTTTTTGAATTTCATGTTTTTAAAGTATGACATTAAACAAAAATGTAGGAGAAAAGTTGAGAAAGTTATTTCTAATGAAGAATGTGGAATAAGGAATGGAAAAACTTTCTTCAAAACCTTCTCTTGTTGTTCCATATTCTGCCTAAGGAAAAGCTTGATGGCATTCAAATATTCGCTTAAAAATATAGAGTTTGAAATGATTGTATATAAACCTGGATATTTTGAGCGACTGTTGGCAACATTAATTACTTCTTTCAATGTATTACCCATAGAACAATGCTTAGGCAGAATAAGCAATCATTTTCAGCAGCATGATTACTGTGCTTGCTGATTTAGAGACTTGTCAGTCAATCTAAGGAATATTTTTAACATTGCTATTACATCAGACTGAGGAATATTTTTAACATTCTTCTGTTCGTTGTTGCATGAATAGAAGGTCAGCTTATTTGGCATAGACCGGGGAGCCCAATTGTGAATAATATTAAATGTACTGCTGATAACAAGCATTGTATCAGATTTTTATTATTATTATTATTTTTAAAGAGTACGTTCTGAGAACATCAGAACCATCAGCTTTCCCCTGCCACAGTCTGGATATTCATTCTAATTAAGAACAGATCTTCCTTCCTTTCTTCCTTCCTTCCTTCCTTCCTTCCTTCCTTCCTTCCTTCCTTCCTTCCTTCCTTCCTTCCTTCCTTCCTTCCTTCCTTCCTTCCCTCCCTCCCTCCCTCCCTCCCTCCCTCCATATCTCTATGCTCATAAGAATGGCTAATCTTATTGAACACCATAAATAGCACATTTAATGTTAAATATAGTTGGGCCCCAAAGCAGTAAATAAAACAAACATAGTCTAATTTCTTATTGACTTTTCATTTTTTCAAAATATGCTCCCTTGAGAAATCTAGAATTGGATCTATATGATCATGGAAACTGTATTTGTTGCAGTGAGAACAAGACTAGACTAGAGACTCTATGGGGTAGAAAACTTGAGCATTCATAGCTGCTAATTAACATTGTCATTGTAATTGTAAGGAACACAGAATTGTAAATGCTTTTGTGGCACAAATAGAAGCTTGAGCTGCAACACCTAAACTGAGAGAGGAATCAGAAAGAAAAATAGTTTAATGGACTGACTGAGACTTTTCACTTAACTTCAACTATACTAGAGAACAAAGAAATAATGAGACAAAATTATAACCATTTCTAAGGCTTGGAGCTTTTATCTTAATTTAACATTCTGTCCTAGTTTTTCTCTTGGCTTCATATTATCACCGTTTATGTGTAAAAACCAGTTTCAACTCAGGAAAGAAGATTATTGCTATATAACAAGTCATTTAATCATTAGCACTACTGGAATTAAAATGATTAAACAGATATATAGCATAAAAAAGATAGTAAGAGAAGAATGAAAAGAGTGAGCATTTGCACTGTCCTTACAACCTTTCTGCTGCCATAGTTTCTATAAAATTTTCTGTTGGAATACATGTTAGAATACATGTTTTGTATTGCAACCACTACAGAATTATTCAGCCAGTAGATGGCAGCATTTAGTTTGCATTTATGGTTATAATTTATTTTCTGAGGAGAGTTTCCTGTGACAGTTGAAACTGTTAAGCAGCGAAGGTCATGGTGGTGACTGTACACGGTACACTTTATTTGATTTGTATGGCTATCTAACCATTGTCTGCTACCAATCTGTATGGCTTTATAATAATCCTCTGCTACCATTTATATAGAATAAAACAGAATTTTGTAACAGGTTATGGGCCCAGTACCCAGATATATAAGCTCAGATAAACCAGGTAAACCAGCTTCAACCCAGAAAAATCAGATAAACCAGAGATAAACTCAGAGATGAACCCAGTATAAACCCAGATTAGAAGAGAAATATAAGGTTCAGCACAGAACAGAGCAAACCAGTCATAGCCAGCTATAGCAAATAAGTGCAAGATTCAGCAACAGAAAGAAGACGGTAACAGAATAAATAAATAAAAGAAAATGGCCAGTAACAAAGCTGAAACCAAGATTTCACTTGTGAATCTGACAAACCAGAACTACCAGTCTTGGAAATTCAAGATGAAAATGCTGCTAATAAGAGAAGGTATGTAGAAATGAAATTAGGCCAGAACACCCTTCAGATGAATAGAGAAAGATCATAAAGATCAGAGCACAGTCTCTCTTTGCATAGAAGAGGATCAAATCATCCATATATGTAAGTGTGAAACTGCTAAAGAAATGTGGGATGGATTATAAAAGGTGCATGAAAGAGCTAATCTCAGTAATAAACTGTATTTGAGTAGATAGCTATACCAAACCAAGCTGATGAAAGGCTAGGATATGCGGATTACATAAGGCACACCTTGGGGTCAAATGACTGAGAGGTATAGGAGAAGAAATAAAAGATTTTCATGTCACAGCACTATTACTTCGTGATTTACCAGAAAGTTATGAAATGCTCATCACAGCGCTTGATGCATGTCCAGATGACGAGTTAATATCGGAATATGTTAGGTCAAGCTTACAGATGAATATAAGCATAAAACAGAAAGCATTAATAGTGACGGTGCTTCTATCACAGAGTCTTATTTTAAAGATGAAAAAATAGGAATAAAAACAGTTACATGAAGCAAAAAACACATGAATGCTTTGTGTGCAAGAAAAAGGTCATTTAAAGGTAAATTGCAGAATCTGGAAAACAAGAATGCATAAACTACAAAAGCCCAAAAGTGTGAAGAAAGAAACTGATTTTGCTTCCAACAATGAATATTTTTTTCAATCCAAAAGTTGCACCTCATCTTTGAAAGCATGGTGTGTTGATTCAGGAGCTATGAGTCATATGACAAATGACAGAAATTTCTTTACTCACCTTGACCAGAATAAAACAGAAAAAATCACCACAGCTAATGGGCAAATAATAGAATCAGAAGGAATAGGAAATGGTTTTCTTTACTGTCCTATTTCTCAGAGTATAACCAAAAAGATACTGTGAAAAATATACTGTATATCCCTGCTCTTGAAACTAATCTTTTGTCAGTGAAGAAGCTCACAAAACAAGGCAATGTACAACCTTTAAAGTAGTTATAATCACAAAAGGGGACATCTTACTTGCAAGGGCTAAAATTTCAGAACTGTATCAACTGAACTGCAATCAGGTAGTTAATATTGTCAAGGAGGAAAAAACATTCAAACCGCATTCACACAGGCAACTTGGACACAGAAGTCCTGACATAATAAAGAAATTAACTGAGAAAGACTATCCAAGTGGAATAAAAGAAAAAAAAACAGGCCACAAGAGGTTTCAATCAGGAAATACACCAGAAGCAATAAAGGCATCTGCCCTATGTTGCTCGCAAAGCATTAAAACCCAGACATGAGAAGGAGAATCCAAAAGAGACTGCAGCTGCCACCCTGGTCCCCCAGTCCAACTGGAGCCAGAGCCAGAGCCCCAGCAGCTCCAGTCCCAGTTCTTTGGAGAGCCAATGCTGAAGCCACAGCAGCAGTGCCAGCTCTGTAGACAGCCAGGACAGCAAGAAGAAGAAAAAAGACAAGAAAAAGCATAAGAAAGAGGAAAAAGAACTAAGATCAGAAATGGGACTATTGTAAGGGGTAGTTGTTGAATGGGGGTGTTGGAATACATGTTAGAACGTATTTTGTATTGGAACAGCTGCAGAATTATCCAGCCAGTAGATGGTAGTGTTTAGTTTGCATCTATGGTTATAATCCATGGTTCCTTTATGTTCGGAGGACAGTTTCCTGTGACAGTTGAAACTGTCAAGCAACAAGGCTCATGGTGGTGACTGATCTCTGTACACTTTATTTGATGTGTATGGCTATGTAACCATCCTCTGCTACCAATCTGACTGGCTATATAATAATTGTTTGCTACCATTTATATAGAATAAAACAGAATTTTCTAACATTTTCCAATGACAATGAAACAATTTCATTTTTCTGCAATAATTATCTCTATACCTTTTAGGCACTAAAATGTGTTCAGATGTAGAGCTTTAAGGCACCGAAACAAAAAAAAAATACACTTTGGCTTCAACGTTCTTGAGAATATAACTATTCAAATTATAAATTTTATTTCTGTTTTATTCTGGAAATCTCTTATTTCTAATATCACATCTGTTGGGTCTATTGCTGCCTTAATATGATTTTTAATTATAGTTCTTATAGTTTAATCTAATATGTGCTGGGTGCCGAATGTCCATTGGAAATAAGCAAACAAGGCTGAAGCAAGGGAAGAAGAAATTAAGGAGTGAATGATAGTGGTGATAAAATGGGATGGCAGAACAAACAATGAATATCAAATTAAAGAAGAAAAGCTATTATGTCCTGCTACGTCAAGGCTTCTGGTTCTCAAAGTGAATGACAGTTTGGCAAGAGAATGAAGCAGGTATTTGATATAACAAATGAAACAGAATTTCAAGGCATTGACTAGGTAGTACAGGTATGTAAAATAAGTTCAAGATTTTGGATTATATGACAAGGAAAATAGGGTGGTGCCAAAAAATGCAAGCTTCACATATTTTATACATAAATTCTTTCCTTAGTGCTGTTGCATATTTTGTTGGCCTTGTGGTTGAGTCACATCATGACATATACAAAACCGAAAATGAGAATGAGAGAAGACGTAAATAAAGGATATGTATTTTAAACAATATTTTAGTTACATTGCAGTACAGGTAGTCTTCGAGGTATGAATTTAATGGAGCCTGCCCATTAGGCTCGTAAGTCAAAAAATTCATCAAATGAATCAGACTCAATTTTACCCATTTTTAAAATCAAATTCATTAATTGAATCAAATGGATTGTTAAATGAACAAAGATCTGACTTACTATTTCCTCTGATTTGTTAACTGATCACTACTAAGAGGCTTTCCCCGCTGCTGCTGGCCACCCATTGACCGTTTCCGGTGCAGCCTTCCGCTCAGGAACTAAATTGCCTCCAAGCAGGCTGTAGAGTTCTCGGTTTGCAACTGCTTTTTTTTAAAAAAAAAACCATTTGTTGCTAGTTTGCTTAAAAAAAAAACACCACTTGTCACTAATTAGTTCAAGAGTCTCCAGCCAGTCACCCAGAGGGAGAGGTTTACAGAACTGCCAGCTTGCAATAGTAACAGAGATGGAAGGGACCTTGAGGTCATCTAGTCTAACCCACTGTTCTCACAAGAGAGTATTTCTGATAAATGCCTATCCAGTCTCATCTTAAAAGCTTTCATTGATGAGGCACCCACAACTTCTGGAAGCAATTTAAATTACCTACAAATTACAGTAATATATGCTAATCTCCAAAATAAAAGCAAGGAAACACAATGTTATAGAATGCTTGTGTAGATGCTGGCTAGCATTTTTACAAGCAGTTTCAGGGAAAATGCAAACAAACTTTATCTTTGCAAAGTATGGTACTTATGTTGGAAGAAAAATCTTCATCCTGGTTCATCCAAGCTGGGAATAAACATGGCAACTGCTTTGGGAAGAAGGTTGTAGTTTATTGGAGAGGAGAGCCAGACAGAAAGATGGCTCTGGCAGAAAAGAGAGGGAACACATGTAGGAAGTGTGTTTTTATAGTCTCTGAAGCCTTTTGTTTTGAGTTGTTTCCTGTTCCTGTGGCATGAACTTTGAACTGAGTCTGAGTGTGCTTTTCTGGGCCTTGGTATCTGTGGTATAATCCTATTATGTCCCAAAGGTCATATCCTGCTTCCCTGGGGCTGGGCTAATGACTCTTAAGAGTTTGGGTGAGGTATGCAGATTTTATGTCTTTGTCTTCTTAATCTTCTAGCTCCAACTTTCCTGAATGGTCTGCATCTGCATTTCTACAGAGCTGGTTTCTGCTTGGGGGAGGCAGACTTGGAGCTATTAAGAAAACTGGGCATGCTTTCCTGCTTCTTTAAGATCCTTGGAGAAAATATATTTTTCTGCCCTTTTTGATATTTCCCTCTCTGTGGGGCTGACTTCCCACACTTACAAACACAATAGTTTGCAATGTACAGTACTTAAAAAGAAGAGCAGTTTCCTCTATTGTGTAACCATTTAAAAAAAAAAAAACTTACAGAAGCAATTCTAGCACTCCAGTACGCAAACCCAGGCAGCACTGGCTGCAAAAATCATTGACTCTTGTTTGACCATCTGACCAGGCACAACCCCCCCCCCTTCCGGCTTCAGGAAATTGCATTCATAACCTGAAGAGCACAGGAAAGTCACAGAGTTAAAAATGGCCACTGCTGCAGCAGTGACTGAATCCAAGTCACATGGCTACAGAGGCCTCTTTTTGGTCGCAATTTTGAATTTCTAATGTAACTGTCCTTTCTGAATAAATCCGTTTTTGTGAACACTTGCTAAATGAATGTTCATACCTGGTGGATTACCTGTATTACTTTTAGTTATTTGTCATGATTGATGTCAGCAGAATGATCCCTCTCCAAACAATTTAAGGAGTATAACAATATAATGTAATAAAGTCCTTATCAGAGAATCTTACATTTATCTTTAAAGCAGGCGTGTCAAACTGCCGGCCCATGGGCCGGATGTGTCATGCCGAAACCGCACCCACCCCATTGCTGGCAATGGGGGAAAAGTCCAGATATGTCACATGACGTCACGTGATGTCGCGAGTTTGACATGCCTGCTTTAAAGTAACAATGCCATGGATGATTGTGTGCTACATTTTATCTGCAAATTCATTAGGTTCTTATTATTCCTTTCTTATTACTATCTTTGCCTGATTTATTATCTGTACATCCCTATGCAGTATATGTACACCAAGTTGCTCACATTTCTATAGACTATAGAAAGCCTGGCAAAACTCTATAAATCAGTCAAAAATATAGTATAATTATTTACAGACATTTTTGCCTTTGAGAAGCCATGTGTGATAATGATTAGCCATTGTATTGTTTTTAGAAGGACCTAGAAAGACTACTGAAAAATGTAATTCTTTGGCTGTGATATGTACGTTTTGCTGAACCAGCACAGTTAGTTATTTTTAGAGAAAGAAACAATTGAAACAGAATCTACTTTTGATCACCACTTTGAAAGCTTCATTAGTACACTGCTATTCAGCTCTACAGCTGCTTCTCTCTAATAGCTGAAAGTAATCAAACTGTAAACCCATCTTTCAGGAGTCTTCAAAGCAGCTCTGTATTTCTAGAGCTATATTAGCAATCTCTAAAGACAGTGTCAGACTATAGAGTTTGTTTTCCCAATATGGTATCTTTACCAAAGAATGGAAAATATTGAATTTTTCTAAGGTTTCTTAAAAAGTACCTAATATCTGTTAAAGAAGTAAAACAGCTATCATTGCTTCTTCATTTTGTAGTAAAGGAATAGCAAATTAATACAACTTTCTACAACACCTCATAATTTAAATTATCTGCAGTAAGCAAAATAATATGCACATTTGAAATCACCAATAAATTTTATAAATATCAAATAAATGTGTATGCTAAAAGAGCTTATAATTAAATGCTTAAAATTCTAAATGGTACCTCTGTCATCACTGGAAATTATTTCAACATTGTGACAGATAGCTACTAATAACAGGAAAAAAGGCTTATGACAGTAGGTCAAATGCTGTGAAAACTGATTTCTTGTTCTGTAATTCCATATGGAAGATCTGCATGCACCAAAATGATTGGTTGCAAGGCCTGGGACAGAGGAAATAATAATTTGATGAAAGTGATCCTTCTGGGAATGCCTGCAACTTTCCTTAGTAAGTAAAGGATTGAGGAGCTACCTGCCAAACTTTTTGATGATACTGTTTACTGAACAGAATGCTATTCAGGTTACATTAGAGTACCTGACTGGGAAAGACCTGGGTAAGAAATTCAGTAGTTTTCATGAAATACTTTATTTTTTTTTATCTTTTGGGCTGCATTTTCAAATCCGCAGAACTATGCACATTTAGTGCAAATCCAGCTAAGTTCAGTAAATGTGTTAATTTAAATGAACAGCAAGACGTAGAGCAGACTTTGACCTCTTTACTACTGTTCCTTTGAGAAAATTATAAGTAATGGATGGGGAGCTATTTAATTAAAAAAACAACTCTCCGTGGTTATGCATGATTAAATTCACAGCCCAATAAAGATTAACATATAACATTTGCTTGTTTTAACAATGCTCCATGGGCCTATAGAGCTGTGAGAGGACAACAGTTATTCCTGTGACTAAGACTTAATACTGTTATAGTGGCTGATCTGCTTTTAATTTGCTTGTTCTGGATATTAGAATCACAATAAATATATTTTTGTTGATTTTTTTGAGCAAACTACTTGATTTGAAGTTGATTTGTCTTGATATTTTCCTTCAATTAAATCGGTAGAAAAAACCAATTGAATTTTAAAAAATGTAGGTTTTAATTAAATAAATCTATGGGCAAATACAGAAACACACTGAACTGAGTTTAATTCAGTAAAGCTGTACTCAGTTTGTTGCAGGTTATTCTGATCTCTCAGAAAGGGAGAACTGCCAGGTGAAAGGTTGGCTGGGTTTTGGCAGATGGCTAAACAGCAGGTCTATCCATCTTTCAAAACCATTGCCTATCAGAGCAGTACAACTGGTGGATGATTTTGCTGCCAGTAGATGCTGTTGGGAATAGAAGAAAGGACAATGTATCCTACACAGGAATTGAGGAGAGAACACTGTTGCCCAGCTGCAAACAAAACTAGAGGCAAAAGGGATCAGCAATGGGGGAAGTAAAACCTATGCCAATGTAGTTTCTATTGGCTCCCAAATGGGAGTAGAGCTATGGAAAAGAGCCCCATGAAACAGTAAACATCTTGTTGACATTCACTGAAAATCTTGAAAGGATTTGATATTTCCCTAAAGCAACAAGCACAAAACATGGTATCTGTCTGCATCTGAATGATCTTAAGTAAACAAAGGTGAATGGAGATTTTAGACCTTTTTTTTTTTTTTTAGAAAGGACTGGAGGTGTAGACTCAATTCTCCTTGCAGGATATTGATTAAACAATTAACACAATTTTCTTGTGTTCATAAAAAGTCTTGCCTAGCTTTTAAAATTCATCTTTATTACTCTGAAAAAGGGATTGTTACATAGCAACTAATGCCATCCGCAGGCTCATTCAACACTATCTTCTTTGCATAACGCTGCTCCCCCCCCTTTTTTTTTTAGAAAAAAAAACACCTTTTGCCAAAAGTACGAAGCCATATTGTTGTTACGTTTATGCACAGCTGCACTTTAATTTGTTCTATGGACATTACCCTGATATTTTAGGAGAATCTATTTTGTTTGAGAAGAAGCAGTTTAAGTAGAGGCTTGGGAGACTATTAGAAAATTCATGCCTTAGTTAAGTGCATTAAATAGAAAGGGAGCTTTTTATTTATTTATTTATTTTGCTTAACATTGTTTTCATGTCTTCTCATTAAGAGTTTGCTCTTAAAGAACTGCCAACATGTGCAGATGTCTACCTGACTCCCAAGTTTCCATTTGACCTTTGATGAATTGGCTAATCTGCTTGCTTTTGTTGGAAGACAGTCCAATTCTGAAGCAGGTCAGATCAGATTTGCTAGCAGACCCCTTGACATATGTTTTTTAACCTGCTTTTCTCTCTTAGCATGGGATTGTTACTAAATAAAGGCCCTGAAATTTATTTTCATTCCTTGAATAAAATAATAGATCTTGTTGTCCTGCTTCACCCAAATATAGCTTCAAAGCCTCTCACATTTTCAAACACTGTTAAGTATCTTTAGTTTGAAACCCTGTAAATTACATCTTACTTTCTTACCTAACCATGTAGCACATTAATGAGCATTTCGCTTAAGATTGAAGCAGTATTTGCATGACCCCTAAGACAACTTTTTATTTAAAACAAATATGTTTCCAGTATAAAGTGTTTAAAAACATTTTTTCAAGTTTCTTAAAATTAGCAACCTGTCTGCCTGATAATCAATCTGCCTAACTATCTGAACATCACACTGAAGATTTTACAGACTCACAAATCTTTTTGAACTCACTGACAATTATCTCTATTTTTTTTCCTTAGTTGCTTTTCCCTCCTCCCCCCATCATACTTTTTGTACTGAATTTAGCTCTTGCTCCTTCATGGACTCTGGCTTTTTAATGAAAGCATTTTTTTTTTTTTAGGATACCAGTGCTTTTTATGTGTGCTTGAGAAGTCACCAGCGTTTCTTTTATTGAGACCATGATTTGATTACTAATGTGCTAGTTATCTCAAATAAGCAGTTTTAGACAAGTCATCCATGGGAAGGAAGAAGAAAGAATTAAGTACCTGGAAAGCCTAATAGCCGAAGAAGCCTTAACATAATTTTCAAAGGCTCAAACCTGTAAGTTACAATAGGAATATTCACTAGAACTGCTTCTTTGCTAAAATCTCTAACATAGATTGAGGTCCTTTCATGGAATCCATGTACATTAAAAAAAAATATCCCTGGGGTTAGATCTAACTTCTGAAGACACAGTTGATGCTCTCTTCACATCTTCTACTCAAAGGATGTTGTCCAAGAAAAAGAATCACATTATAAATGAACTGATAGCACCAATGAGAACAATTTGAATTCTGTCATGGAGTACCTGTTTGCAGTACAAGATTCCTAGCAAGAGGTGATCTGCACCTCCTGAGAGAGAAATGAAAAGTAATGTGATCATATCCAAACTACTTTAAACTGAGTACTATGAGGAAAGAATAAAACTCTCTCAACACTAGGGTGATATTAAATACTGAGAACAGCATCTGGAGTGAATTTAGAATGAGGAGTCACTTAATAATGATCATGGAAATACAGGAAGTACCTATAGTTCAAGGAACAAGTCTTTAAAATATATCCGTAATTGTTCTTTCAAGTCTCTTGATGGTGCATTCATTATCTCTGTAATTGAGCCAATCCACCTTGCAGCAGTTGATAGTCCTTGTCTCTTTTTTACATTTTCCCCAGCATTGTAGCCAAGTACTGTTCTTGCTATGCCCTTCCTAACTATGAAAGCAACACTATTTTTTCTTCACTTTTCATGCCCTGAGTATTAAGCAGTGTGATCTTCCAATTGAAAGTGTTCCATCTCAATTCATCTCAGTTTCTTGATTGCTAAGATCAGTTTTTAGTTGTTTCATTTCATCTTTTAGTAAATCACTACCAGGACTTATATGAACAACTACATACCAGGAAAGGAGACAAAAACATCTGTTTGCTTGTGAAAATCTGCATCAAGGTGGCAAAAGACATGAGACACTACATGTGCATTAAAAACAAATATGGACAACTATAGGATAAACTCAAAATTATGAAATATCAATAATAGCACTTTAACCAAATCTCTAATGTTGAATTTTCAGACTTGCCAATTCCTGATGGTGTAGCTAACTCCAGTCCTGCACATTACATCTGAAGAGTTATCAGCAGCATAAAAAATTTAAAAGCACCTGGCCTAGACAATCTATCAACAGAAATCTGGAAATTAAAAGAACTTTGGCTGGCTGACTCTTCAATGGCATTGTGTAATCTGGCCACAGGCCTGCTGACTGGACCATGAGTATTAAAGTTTCCCTCTTCAAGAACAAAGACAACTCAGCAGATTGCTCTAACACCAACCAATCTGCCTTCTCTTGCCCACAATGAAAATTTTTGAGCAGATCCTCAACAATGTCTCCATGACATTATTGAAATCAGTATTAACCAGTGCAGTTTTGTCAAAATCTTGACTACTATCAATTATATTTTTGGAGCTTGTATGCTTATTTTGTGGCTTGCATGCTCATAGAGGGGGGGGGGAAACAATAATTATACCTATCTTTCCTTTTGACCACATTCCTCATTAGCTAATATAGTACAACCTATGTGACCATGGTTTGCCTGAGCCATTCATAAAAGGGGGCCAGATACTTTATGTTAATAGCAGCTGAGTATTATGCAACGCTGGTCTTTCCAACAGCTTTTCTGTGAAAGTTGGTGTGCACTAAAACTCAGCATTATCATTATTGCTGTTCATTCTCAACACGGACACCATCATTCAAAATTGGCATCACAGTGTCTCCTGGGCCTTTCTCTATGTCACCAATGTACTGCTCACAGCTCCCATCAGAGAAAGAGCTTCAACACTATATGCAGAAAAGGAATGACCATCTTAGCCAATTTGGTTGTGCCTCAATATCAAGAAAATTGAGTATCTAGAGACTAGTCCAGGTACCTCCACCATCTAGGTTGGTTGTGAAAATGTAGAGAACACAAACTCCTTCCATTTCTTAGACTCCCATCTGATGATGGTCTTAATGAAGAAGTATGTGCAAGGGTGATTGCAACATGGCTGAAATGGAAAGAGATCATTGGAGTGCTCTGTAATAGGCATATGACAATTTGCCTATTTAAAGTATATAAAATTATAGTCTGCCCAATAGCACTGGATAGTGCTGAGTGCTGGCCAACCACCAAAAGAGCTGAGTACCTTTACATGCCATGGACATCTGCAAGATTTCCCTTCTTGACCATGTCAATAATGATACAGTTAGCAGTAGCAATAACATAAAAAATCAAGAAAAACATCTACAGTGGTATGGCCACATTCTACTAGTAACATCCTATACCAGGCATGTCAAACTCGCGATGTCACGTGATGTCATGTGACGTATTGCAACTTTGGCGTGATGCATCCGGCCTGCAGGCCAGCAGTTTGACATGCCTGTCCTATACTGTTACTGAGTTGAATACTAGAAAATTCAGTAGATTTTATGTGTCATGAATACATTAGCATGATTAATAATGTATACCTTAACATGATTGATTTTTCCATAGATTTAATGTCAGGCAATACTGAAGATCGTACTGAACTTTCACATTGATTCTTTCATCCTTTCATGTTCTTCCTTCTATGCTGGCATGGAAATAAGGGGCTCACAAAATATACTGTCACTCAAATAATTACAAGATATCAATGCTTACTATCTTCTGGCCAGGATAAGCAGACTGGATGAAAGAATATGCAAGCTGGAAATCAGTTCTCCATCTTATTACCAGCAATTTTCAAGTTTGCTTATGATCAGCAAGAAAATGTTGCCCTATTTTTCTGTCACAGTCTTGTCTGCCTGACCTTTTGATAATGGCTGTAATGCATATGTATAACGGGAGCTTATCAACAGTTTCAATCTGTGACATCATGAAAGTAAGTAATCAAAATGCAAGCAATGCAGATATCCTTAGGTCATGAACCCTCCTGTTATCTAACCCCATCAGGGAAGGCTGCTTATCAGCATTAAAGCTAATTGGTAGAGATTACCATAACTATCCACTTGATTGCATTGACCCCTGGTAATCTTAGGGCTTGACTATATAAAAAGTTTGTATTTTGAAGCAAATTCTATTTTAACCATTTTTGAAATGAATAAATAAAGCCCTAATAATTTTATTGGTTTTTAAAATCAGAACCTTAAATGCAGGAACCATAACAATTTCTAAACTATATCCTGTTTTTCTATCTCTTTGGAATGTCAAAAATATATGTTAATTGGAAATACACACAAAGGATCACACCACAACCACAGAAAAGGCTTTTCTGCCTTTTGTGAAAGTTAAATTCATACAAACATGTTTGCTACGTTTCACCAGAAACACACAAGCGATCATATACTCTACTCTAACCATCCAGCAACCAATGAAAAAATGAATATAGCAAACCCTAATTTGAGCTTTTATGAAGAAAATAATAGTTAGTGGGGTGGAAAAACTTTAAGCTCCTCTGCACAAAGGTTTAAATACAGATCTGCAGATGAACAGAGGCATTCTGTATATGCCTTCACAATGACTGTAGATATCCTGCAAGGGAAAGTTAATTACATGTCTAGGAATGGTCAGAATAATTACTCTAGGCATGTGCAGAGCCTACTGTGCAAGGGAAAGCAACTGTCATTTAATAAAGTGTACATTAGCTACCTGTTCTGTCACACATGGTAGAACCAGAGTTCTTTTTCATATGAGGTGGAAGTTGATTTGTGTGATATAAAATTGATCCCTTAGCCTCCAAAGCAAAGGATTGGAAAAACAAACTTAATTGTTTCTTTAAGGAGAATGTAAAGGATGGAGTTAGGCTGTTTTGTTATGACAGGCTTTTGTAGAATATCAGTCTTGTGGGGCAAACCAGATAGAATGAGCTAATTCTATTAAACAAATGAGCTAATTCTACTTTATTGTAAAGCTACATTGACAGAATCTTGCCACTGATTGCAAGTTTCTCGCCCACCACTCCCATCTCCTTTATAGCCTGAGAAACTAGGGATGGTCTCTTCTGAGCTCCTGTCCTGTCCACTGTCTAACTGTGAGTTATGCTGTCCCTTATCTGACCATTCCCTTGACAACGTCTCTTTGCCCAGTCTCCCATGGCTTTTCCCAGATACTATTACAATAGCAATAGCACTTAGATTTATATACTACTTCTCAGTGCTTTACAGCATTCTCTTGGCAGTTTACAATGTCAGCATATTGCCCCCCAACAATCTGGGTCCTCATTTTACCAACCTTGGAAGAATGGAAGGCTGAGTCAACCTTGAACCGGTCAGAATGAAACTCCTACTTTGCTCTCTCCAAGCAGACAGAGGGCCTTGAAGAAGGAATTCACTACCCATTAAGCAAATACCACCTTAGCTTTGGAGGAAGGAATGACAAAGATTATCCCATTTTGATTCTCTTTGGTATAACCAGTGGAAGAAAGTATATTTGTAAGGTTTTCAAGATGTTGTTGCTGTATCACTAAAGTAGGGTTGTAGTACTCTTTGTGGAGTATGTTTCAAAATGTTGACAGTTATACAGTACAAGGCATGGGATATATAAAGACTAAGAAAAATAATACTTTAGGTTAATTCTAAACCCAGCACCCCAATTCTCTTGTTATTTTTAGAAATAGGCAGGTCTCAAACTGTAAGCATGAAACAGATTCAGCTAGCCTTTATCATAAAAATTATCCATCATTGTCAAATGGACTACCTATGTGACCAAGAACAAATTGATGTTTGCATTGAAACAGAATTTGTTAAAAAGCTTTTGCTATAGACATTTTAGACTTTTTTGTTGAAGCAGTAACCTTCATAAGTTACATTGAGGAGGTGACTAATCCACCTTTAGTGATGTTAAAATATTTCTGCTATGTTACCTGCTAGTCTGAAAAGGCTCATTGTCAAACTGTTACTCCTGTCAGCTACAAGAAAATGTTAATATTCTCCCACTGAATTTATAGTAACATATATTTATATGTAAAACAAAAACTATTTCTTATGCAGACTCTGTTTAAACAAGCCAGATTCTAAAACAGCCAGAGAAGAAGAGGAGGGGGGAAAAGTGTGTAAAATGAAGTTGTTGGTGAGAAAAGTTGGAAAATGAAATGGCTTCCTTGAAGAGTGGGAATTTCCAGAGAGAGGACATGTCCTCCCAAGAATCAAGACAGGAAGATGAGAGTCAGCTGTCATTGGTAAAATCCTGTTCTATGGACCAGGTCTGGGCAGAAGACCTGAGAGAAGGGCTTTTTTCCCCAACAGAAAAAGAAGCAGATCTGAGGGGAAAAGACATCTGGTGCTGAGCACACTAGCTATAGACCCAGCACATGTTTTTCTTTTAACTCTCTGTTGATAAGCCCAGAAATTAGGGAAGGGAGAAAGTGTTATGTTTGCTGTTCGATGCGGCATTGAAGAGGCAGCAGGTGTAAACCAAACACTCTTTATTTTAGTTTAAACAGAAGCCTAACCAGCCGTTGCTCCACCCCTATTTATACATTCAGTCTAAAGGCAGCGGCCAATAGCAACACAGCATTCTCCCGCTCAAATGCATAATAAATAGTCTGCAGACAGGAAGTCTGGCTTTTGGCCATCTGGCCTGTTAACCGTTTCACAGTTCTCAGTATCACGGTTCTCAGAATTCAACTCAATACATTACACCCCTTTCCCCTAGATAATTCACACTCACAAAAATTGTTCATAAGCATTACAAATGTTACAATGGCAAATGGCATATAAGCATTCCAGATTTACAATGACAGAAATTGTACATAATCATTTAAGTACTTTGGTGGCCCTCTTGCTCGCTCCGAACGTCTCGGAGCTGCTGCTAGCTCCTGGTCTGCAAGCTTGCCTGCCAGGCTGGGTAGACCGGGTCTGTGTGACCCGTCCGTCACGGGTAGAGCCGATTCTCTGTGGCTGGTCTGTCCTGGTAGACCCGAGCCAGTGTCCATCTCTCTGTGGCTGGTTTGTCCTTGTAGACCCGAGCCTGTGTCCTGCGGTGGGATAGAGCCCACCAGGCCGACATGTGGAGCCATTTTCCGGCAATGTCCGTTAGCCAAAATGTCTGAGTTAGGGGCAGCCTCACCATTTGCAAAAACCTCGTTCAGCAACCGAAAAGTCTCACCCTCGCTGGGAGACTCGGATGCACAATCGCAATCATGCTGCCCCTGCATAGCATCCTGAACTAGCGGCTGGTTCGCTAGTCTCCATCTGAGCTGGTCGATGTGCCTGCGAAGCACGCGACCATCTTCCAGGACCACTTCGTATGAGAGTGGCCCTGACACCTTACCAACCACAGCTACCACCCACAGTGCCCCTTGCCCATAGTTCCATGCCCACACGGGGTCGCCAACTTGCAAGTGCCTTGGAGTCTTTGGCTACGGTGCCTGTGAAGCAACCCTGTCTGAATGTAGGCGATCCAGCTTTGTGATCAAGTGCCGTCCCCACCTCAATTCTGCTGGGCTTCTGCCCGTGGAAGTGCAGGGAGTTGTGTGTTGGCAGAGTAAGAAATCTGCCAACCTATGGTGCCAGTTTCCAGTTACAATTCTCTTCAAGGATTCCTTGGTCGTTCTGACCATGCGTTCCACTTGGCCGTTAGAGGCTGGGTGGAAGGGAGCCGAGGTGGTGGGCCTAATCATATTAGCCCTTAAAAAGGACTGAAACTCTGCAGAAGTAAATTGAGCCCCATTGTCAGAAACTAAGACATCAGGGAGCCCATGCATTGCAAAGATGCTTCGCAGAACCTGGATGGTCCTGGCAGTAGTCATAGTGGGGACAGGTGCAACCTCTAACCACTTGGAGTGACTGTCCACCACAATGAAGAAGAGTTGCCCCTGAAAGGGCCCTGCAAAATCAATATGGATCCTAGACCACGGGGCTTGTGTGGTTTCCCATCTGTGGACCGGGGCATGTGGCATCTCTGGCCTCAACTGCTGGCAAATGTGGCAGCTGTGGACCTGAGCCTCGATATCTTTATTGAGCCCAGGCCACCAAAGGTAGCTTCGCACGAGCGCCTTCATCCGGACTATTCCCGGATGTCCCTCATGCAGAGATTAAAGGATTCTAGCCCTCAGTGAGGTCAGGACTATGACCCGACTGCCCCATAAAATGCAACCCTTGTGAGCAGATAACTCGTTCTTCCTTCTCCAAAAACTCTGAAAGTTAGGCCCCGGACACATTTCCAACCATCCTGTAAGCACCCAGTTTAACACGTGACTCAGCGTGTTGTCTGAAGCTGTTTCGGCAGTCACGTCCCCTGCATTAAGGGGAGACTCCAGCAGATCCTGGATAGCCAGGATGCAGTTAGCTGGAGCGGGGTCTGGCTCTAATTGTGGTAAGGGCAATCTGCTAAGGCCGTCTGCGTGGCCCATTTCTTTGCCCAGTTTGTGAACTAGACAGTAACTATAAGCGGACAGAAATATTGACCACCTCAACATCCTAGGAGAAATAATCTGGGGTGTCTGCTTCTTTGTAGTGAAGAAACCCAGAAGTGGCTTGTGGTCTGTAAAGACTGTGAATGGGCGACCATACAGATAGTCATGGAACTTTTTTATGCCCGCTACAATGGCCAAGGCCTCCCTATCGATCTGGGCATAATTGCGTTCTGCTGAAGACAAGGTCCTAGAGTAGTAGGCTATGGGAACTTGTGTCCCGTCAGCCTTAAGGTGGCTTAACACAGCTCCGATCCCATACGGGAATGCAGCACACGCAATGCTGATTGGCAGCTGTTCATTAAAATGGGTTAATACTGAGTCTGATGACAGCAGTGATTTGACTGCTGAAAAACTTCGCTCGTGGACGTTCGTCCACTTCCACTGAGCCTTCTTGTCCAAGAGCCGGTGTAATGGCTCTGCCACTGTGGCCTTGTGGGGAAGGAAGGCATGGTAAAAGTTAAGGAGCCCCCAAAAGGCCTGAAGTTCCCCTTTTGTCTTGGGACTGGGTGCCTGCTGAATTGCTTTGAGCTTGGATTTAGCAGGGTGAATGCCTGCGGCATCTATACGGAAACCGAGGAACTCTGTGGAGGTTACCCCAATTTTACCTTTCTCCTGCTTTAGCTTCAGCCCCATTTCACAGAAACGCTGAAGGACGGCTCTGAGCCTCTCTGTTAGAATTTTGACTGATTCCCCTGCTATGAGGACATCATCGAAGTACGGGCAAACACCTGGGATGTTTCGGAGTGTGCGCTCCATTATGCTCTGAAAAATGCCCGGGGCTACACTAACCCCGAACTGTAGGCACCATACCCTGAAAGCTCCCCTGTGGGTAACTATCGTCTGGGTTTCTGCCGTGGCGTCGTCCACCGGCAGCTGCTGATAGGCTTGGGCCAAATCTAATTTGGCAAAGATGCGACCTCCCTGTAGTGATGCCAAAATGTGGCTGACTACAGGCACTGGATATGAGTGCTGCTGGAGTGCTTTATTTAGCGTGCATTTATAGTCAGCACAAATGCGCATCTCTCCGTTGGCCTTAAGTGGCGTAACGATGGGGGTTTCCCATGGACTACTATCAACCGGCTCTAAAATGCCTTGTTGCAACAGTTTGTCCAACTCTGCATTGATTCTTTGCTTGAGGGCGAAAGGCACACGACGAGGCTTTATCCTTATTGGGGCTATGGTAGGGTCAAGCCGGAGGGCTATTGGGGGGCCCTTGTATTCCCCTAAATCTTGGCTGAAAACATCAGCAAACTCCTGACAAACTGCCAAAATGCTCGATGTCTGCATGCTGTTTAACCCAGTCACTTGGGTTAATGCATCAAACCAATCAAGTCTGATGAGGCTAGTGCAGTTGCCCTCAACTACTACGACTTCCAGGAGGCCCTCAAAACCCCTAAACTGTACCCTGAGTGTGGCCTCCCCCTTGCCTGCTACGCGGGAGTTTTGGAAGTTGATTAGCACGAGATTCGACGGCCTGAGCTTAACTCATTTGCTGCTGCAACTGCAAATTTGTTTGACAGTCCCTTGGGAAATTATTGATAAAGCTGACCCCGTGTCAAGCTCCATGTCACAGGGCACTCCTTGCAGCTTGACTTTGAGCCGCAATTTCTCCTTGAGTGGGCGATGGGCACCTGTTCTAAACATGCTTCTTCTACTAGCACAATAGCCCACCCTGTGTTGCCCCGGGGCCCCGGTACCTTTCTGGGGTAACTCTTCTGGTGGGCTTTCTCTCCTGTGACCCCTACAGACAGCGGCGATGTGGCCTTGCTTGCCACATGCCCGGCACGTGGCTGTGCGGAACTGGCATTCCACCCATTTGTGTCGGCCTCCACACCCGGCACATCAAGAGAAGGCAACTGCCTTGTCAGACAGTCGTGGTGGCCTTCTTTCAGATGGTTGCTGTAACCGATCGACCTCATGGTCCAATTCGGACTCTTTGATCCTCTTGGCGTCCTCCTGGTGGATGGCCTCTACGCAGGGAGGGCTCTTGGAGAGCCGTAAGGCCTTGACGGTCCCTCCGGCTGCTTCATCGGCTGTGATCTCCCTCAGTGCATCTTGGAAGGAGATAGTTTCTTTCACGAATATCTTCTGTTGGAGCTCCCTGCTCCTCAAACCTCAAACTAAACGGTCCCTCAGTCTCTCTTCGAGATCTTTGAACTCACAGAGTCGGGCCGCTTGCCGAAGGGCAGCGATGAAGTCGGAGGCAGACTCACCTAGACGTTGGTCTCACCGTTCGAAGGTGTGTCGTCAGGCAATTACCGATAACTTGGGCTCAAAGTGTTCTTTGAGCATCTTCTTGAGTTCTGAGTATGCGATGGACTCGAGTGGAGCTGGCGTGTCTAAGTTCTCGGCGATGTCGAATGACTCCTGGCCACACACGCACAGCAACGTTGCGGCCTTCAAGCCATCTTCCCGGACTTGGTTGACCCGTAGGTAATTTTCGACTCTCACGACATAGGAGCTCCACCTTTCTGGATGAGCGACGTCGAATTCAGAGAGTTTTCCTATCTTGGCCATGGTGAGTTTTTCACGGGCCTCTCAATGCCTCATGCTGTCCAGGCTTCTGTGGGACTCCCAGGATGGATCCTTGGGAGCGCTCTCCTCCAGCGTTTCCATACTGGCAGGAGAGAGTGGGGGTGGAATGCGGTTCCGACCAAGGCTTGGCCTAACTCCCGTAGTAACTCATCTCTTCGAGGTTAGGCAGCACGATCCCATCCTCGTCGCCACTGTTATGTTTGCTGTTCGATGCGGCATTGAAGAGGCAGCAGGTGTAAACCAAACACTCTTTATTTTAGTTTAAACAGAAGCCTAACCAACCATTGCTCCACCCCTATTTATACATTCAGCCTAAAGGCGGTGGCCAATAACAACACAGCATTCTCCTGCTCAAATGCATAATAAGTAGTCTGCTGACAGGAAGTCTGGCTTTTGGCCATCTGGCCTGTTAACCGTTTTTTCACAGTTCTCAGTATCACAGTTCTCAGAATTCAACTCAATACATTACAGAAAGAGTGAAGCAATTCACAGGAAAGCTACAGGAGACCGATCTCTGGGAGAGATTCAAAGGAGTCAACCTGACACTGGGTAAAAGCTAAGATCATGTTGTATATCTGTTGTACATACCTGTTGTAATTATTTTCAGTACATATAGTAAAAAAGCATGAAAGTCTCCATTGTCTTCCTTCCTCCATTATGTAATATGTAAAATGGCAGCTCTGCTGCCAGAAAATACTATTTTTTTAAGAATGTAAGCGTAAAAGAAGAGTCTGTTTAAACTCATATTCCAGTTGAGGAATAAAAATAATCTGCCTGCATTTCTAGAAATACTGTAGCTTTATATCTACTTTTTGTTGCCATTTGTTTCCTGCTCCAACTACTATTATCTAAGTCACTACAATATGAAGTGTCTTCTATTCATCCCGAAATGTACAGCTGTTATTTAATAATCTTTTATATTTTCTTCTAGTTCAGCAAATGTGTAAGCTCTTCTTACTCATAGCATTTGTTCTGGATAAGACTGGATAAAAAAATATTTGCAGAAAGAAAATAGAATTGCATTTATGATGAATATAGGACAACCTTGCATGTGACTATAACACTATCAAACAGTAACAAATTTAAGCATGAAATGAATGTTTTAATTTAACATTCAACCATATAACAATAATAACAATACCTATAACTATAACCTAAGGAGTCAGTTATTTGGAAACAGTTAAAATATATATTTTAAATATTTTAAGGTTACAAATCCTCTCTAAATGTACATAGGGAAATTATAATTAAAAATATCTGTGAAGCAATTCAGATGCAGATGGCTCCCATCCTACTGATATTTTGAAGGAGCCTAAAGACCTGATTCTTATCCCAGGCCATTAGCGAAGGTGACTGAAGCTCCCTTGGGTCCTTCCCCCCCCCCCATTTCAGTCCATTTTTGTCAGCTTATTATCTTTATTTCTTAGGAATTGGGCAGCATACAAATTTAATCATAAATATTTTTTTATTTAGCCTTATATGTTTTAGATTCAGAAGTGTGACTCAGTCATTGATAAATAAGCTATGTCAAACAATATATTGGGCTATATACATATACACATGCAAACATACACCAAGAGCTCTCAGGCTCTTTCAGGGTTACTTTCCTAGTTATCTTTGATTGATGTGAACATTTAGTGATACTCCAGCTGAAAGGACTATCAAGATTAGACTGTGCACAGTGGCCTAACATAATCTGGAGATTAGCAGCTGAACCAGAATTCCAAGTTGAAAACAAAGTAAATTGTAATGGTCAAGATGTACCATAAATTAGAACTGAGGAACAAATAGAGGTTAAGACTGAGAGTCAATAGTCAAAACTACTGAATAAAAGAAATTATGAAAACCCAGGAGCTTTATGTTGCTTAGATAAAGTTTCAACTCTTCCATGGAACAAGTATTTTTGCAATGATTCTGACTGATGTCTGCTATAAATATAATCTTGGTAGGCAGGTCTACTTTTATCTGAGTATTAACAGTTTATGAAATAAAAACATTTGCCCCTTGTCAGCAGAATTTGAACAGCCCCAATGCATCAATAACACCTGAAGCACATAACATTTAATATATGGAAGAATACCACCTCTAAACATAAACACCACCTCACTCATTCAAATGAAAGTAGAAATATCAGGAACATAATTAATTTAACTGCTTCAGGTCCCATTGGCTAAGGAATGATAGTTGGCAGAGATCAAAAAGTATGCCTTTTCTACTGTGGTGCCTGTCCTATAGAACATTCTCCATCCAGATATTAGAAAGGCCTAGAGCATGCTATAAGGCCCTGAAGATCTGGTTCTATGCTGGGGCCTGGGGCCCCAAATGTGTGAAGGGACCCATCTCCTGACTTTTTTTACTATTTGTTGGTCATCTTATTTCCTTGACTGCTATGCATTTTATTTTTTTAAGTTTATGATTGCATTTGTTTTTGTTTTTATTTAATATTGTTCAGTCCAGAGTCACTTGTTTGATGGACAGCTATATAAATTAAATAAATAAATAAATCTGCTTTTCTGATGTCAGAGAAACCAGTTGCAGAGTACATAAGTGAAATGTATTTATATTTCTAGCATCTTCAATATATATAATTTATAAAATTTTCAGAATCTTAAATAAAAAGACATAATGATTGATGAAATATAACCTATTGAAACCTAGCCTATAGGAATAACTATTTTTTGAAATATAAAACTGGTTGTATGCATACTATTTTTGTTGTGTGGATATAGATGTGAATATCTGGAATAGGCTGATTTTGCTTCCTAAATTATGTATAAATCACAATGAAAGTCCTTAAAATGTATCGACATTATGAACTGTCCTGTAATTCACTCTAAAATTCTCAGATCAGAGCACAAAATGAAGAGACATTGGTATTATATCATCATTGTGATGGAACACATGCAACTATTTCCAGCATTAAGGTCAGCTTTAACATTCAGTAATGTTAATTCATATCTGCAGAAATTTATTTGTTTTAATTTTGAATAGCTTGGAAGTTAATATTAAGCACAAAAATTTGTGTGAAAGTATTACTCATCTCTACATTAGTGCCCATAATTAATTTCCAAAATCAAGATTCAGATATTGTTCTGATGAAAATATACCTCTTGCCCATCATGAAGGTATCATAAATGTCTAAACATAGAAACAAAACTTTATATATACACACTGTACCTAAAATTATTTTTCATTAAATTCAGCTATGTGGCACAGCATGCATCTAAGAATCACACACACACACACACACACACACACACACACACACACACATGTACATACATACATACATATTCATTTTCAGACTAAGTTCAGTTTAAATTTTTAGTAAGTATTATACATTTATTGGAGGTACCAGTTTTGTCTTACTATTTCTGGAAAGTTAAAAGCATATCATTGCAAGTGAGGAAAGCATATCATCTCTAGCTTGTCCAAGAAACCATTAGGGCTGGGGAAATCATTTGTTGGTTCCCATTGAATGTGAATGTATTCAATTCCCAATCCTATACTGAAGGGAGTATATTTTTATGCTGCCGATCTCTGCACCTTATAACTAAAAACATGTGTATACAAAAAACACATATTATGGAAAATGAGCACAAAAATGCTCATTTGCACAGAAACTATTTGTATATTATTTAAAAATGTATTCTTGGTAGATAATGTATAAAAATGGAAATTGACTCATAATGCAATTATCCTAAAGTTGAAAAAAATGAGAAATAGTGAAACTGGACATGACATATTCACCACATATATTCTTTAACTTTTCAGAGATAAATATGATAGATATAACTATGCATAATTGCAAAAACAAACAAAACCAGGATTATATACCATATATTCAACAAATTATACACACATAAAAAAACACACATATATTAACATTTAACAAAATTCCTAGGTACTTTTCATCTTTGCTTTCGTCATTAAAACTTTACATACCAACCCCACAGGATAAACTGCCAAAGCTATTTCTCCCAGTAACTACTATTGTAATACTTCTATTTAGGTAGTTATGAGCACAAAGGATACAGTTTCTAGAAATAAAAGTATGCAAAGACCAGTTAGAATGGCTATACTAGTTCCCCTCTACCTACTTCTTTCTGTAAATTGTATGAAATGTCAAAAAATTGTAGTTTTGATGGATCCACTTGAGCAAAATATATCAAGGTTCTTGTTTCATTGCATTGATGTTTAATGGGCACTCTTGTTCTTGAGTTCAATAACACGCTACATAATAGTTTAATCAATAATTCTAAATTACAGAGCCCACATAGTCATTTTCTGTTGTGACCTCATGATGCAATATATTGGTTATGAGAAAATAATTCCTGGGTCTACAAGCAGCAGTTAAATTATAAGAAAGAAATATCAGTGCAGTTCTAATATTTAGTGTTGAAAAGCAGAGAATTATTTGTAAATTTGTCATGTAAATCCCTAACCTAAAGATACATTATCTAATAATTTGATTAGACTGTAATAATTCTAGAATTATAAGATACTTTTTACAAATTACTGCTGTGGGACTGGAGTGTTCAAATTTTAAAATGTAATCCTTTTCTCTTCCAGGTGTGGAAAGCATTTTTATACAGGTAGATAGAGAAGGCAGAAAAGATAAACAACTATTTTTATATGTTTATTTCATAGAACAATAATGTTGCTTGACTAGGATTATTTTATGTATTTGCTTGGATTACATTGGAAAATAATTTTACTTCACAGATCATAAATATTTTCTTTTATTTTCCCACACAGTCAGTGTCTTGAAAGATATTCCCTCTTACCATTCTCACATTTTTTAGTACACAGATCTGCTATGGAAAGGTATTGTTTAGTCAAATTTTCATAGGAGCAGCTCTTCAAAGGGGAATATTTATTCTAATACTTAGTGTAGAGGGAATATTTTCAAGGAAAATAAATGAGGCTAGGGAAACTATCATCTGTTTCCTCAGAATCTCTTCTGTGATTATCTCTTTTTGTGAAAAACAGTCTCCTAAGCAAAGTAAATCTGCTACTTTGTCTATAAGGTTACTTTGAATATTTAACTCCTTAGGAGAAAAACATTAGTCAGGGAATGTTTCCTAAATCCTAATCTTCTTTTTATGACCCTATAATCCCTTAATTCAGAATAGAGTTGGGGCATAACATCCAATCCAAAAAAATATCCTACGGATTAATTGGGACTTCTCTTCTTCAGTTACTGCTATTGCCTCAGATGAGACAGCATAGCAACATTTTATACCTAGTTTACCACCCTGAACCTTAAGGATCCAAAACCAGCCATCCCATATACATTGTCCAATCATTGTTTTATAATTATAACACAGTAATAATGGACATCACTTATAGAATGGATACACCCCCTAGTGTCCCCTTATATGAGCCCTGGTAGTGCAGTGGTTAGAATGCAGTATTGCAGGCTATCTCTGCCCACAGACTGGAGTTCGATCCTGGCTCAGGGTTGAGTCAGCCTTCCAGGTCAGAAAATGAGGACCCAGCAATATGCTGGCATTTGTAATCTGCTCAGAGAGTGCTGTAAAGCACTGTGGAGCAGTATATAAGTCTAAGTCCCATTACTATTTTTATATAGGTTATGTTTAAGACTTCTGTTCTTAAGAAGTGCAGACTGTTTTATACTTCTGTTTAAACCTAAGGAGAAAGAACAGAAAGGGGCAATACTGCCCTATCTTTACCATGGCCACTGGAGTGAATACTCCCTGCAGAATTTGAAGAAATGACAGCATGAAGGAATGAAGGAAAAAGCAGGTTATCCTTTGGACTTCGACATATTGAGCAGAAATTGGTGAAACAAGACACCAATGAGTCACTTTACTGTCTTATTAATTACAAAATTTATTGTATCTGTCTACCTACACCTTTGACTTGGAATGGCATAGACAGAATATAAAATCCTGCTTCTTCTGAATGTTGAATACAGCCATCCTATCTAATGTAGTAGTTTAGACAGATATCCTTAAGAGAGGCAGTCCCACAGATAATCTGGCCCTGTGTAATAAAGGGCTTTAAAGGAAATAACCAGCATCTTGAATTTCTCCCAGAAAGCAACTGGGAGTCAATACAGTTTACATAACAGTGATGTAACTTGGGTAAACCATGGAGCTTCTAGATAGTTTTCAAGGTCACCTTATGTAGAATGCATTGCAGACAGTCAATTGTAGGGCATGAATGACCAGGATCAAGGCCTCTTAGTCCGGGAATGGGTGGAATTGGTAAACAAGAGAAATTTATGAAAGCAATGCCCCCCTGGCCATGGATGCCACCCACTCTTTCACAAAAAGCAGCAACGCCAAGATAACTCCCAGATTGAGCACCAGATCTCTCCAGGTGAGAGAGTCAAAGATATCAACAATCTTAACTTACAATCAATTAGCTTTGCTAAGATTAAGTTACAGCTGGTTTCTCCCAATACTGCACTTTAACCACTGCATCACCACAGCTCCTGTAAGCCAACCCCTGGAAACCCATCGAAATGAACTTTTGTGTGGGAGTTAGTATTTAAGCACTAAATATAAGACAGTTATTTAAAGGAGCATGATGACACTGGTCTCTATGTCAATTTGCTAGCAGAAGGATTAAAATTGGCTGCAGATTTGATAGGAAAACATTATTAGTTTATTCATTTAATTCACATAATATGGTTCAATAAACTAAATATTAGCTTATCCAGAATATGAGCTCTATTAATGTAAACCAAGAGGACTAAAACTGGATGTTAGCATAATACAATTTTCATCAGTAATCTGTTTCTATTTTAGATTGTTTTGAGATAAGCCATATAATTGTTAATGATAGTACAAGCAGAATAGATTTTACACCATAAAAAAGAAGAAAATATTACCAAGTAACAGCACAGATAAAATCTAAGTAAAGCAAGGCAAAAATAAATTGGATGCTATTAATGATTTTTGTGAATTATTTATTTAGTTTTGTCTGTTATTGTTTTCTTATTTCAGGAAACATTCCAGCCAAGTTCAAGTATTTTAAAATTATCATATTTTATTTTTTCCCTAAATAATATAATACCATGCATGCTTAATCCTGCAACACTGAATATTTACTAAGGATCTTTTTGCATTGCATCAGTAAAAGGATCTCATTTAGTGTAGGAGCCAGAGAAAAGAATATTTGTTTAAACAAAACATGGTTGCATTTCCCTCTTTTATTCTGCCTTGGCAACAAAACACATTACGGATTTTGTCTGCCCAAGAAATGTGGGGAGAAGAGGCCTACAGTAAAGCTGCCAATAGTTTCACCACAGAAACCAAGCCAAAACAAGCCATACCTTAATGCTACACTCCTATTTACTAATGCTTGTTCTCTGTCATTCGGTTTCTTTTCAAAGCTAAACAACATGCAAGGTCCAATGGCTTTATAGGAGATGCATGATAAAGAGCAGTAGACATAGGTGCATACTTATGGCACTCTGCTTTAAAGCTTCAGATGACTGACCCAGTGGCTACATGTAAATATTGAACCCATGGGTGGCAAGTTGCAGTTGGTGCAAATGTGGTAGCTAGGCTGCTAACCAATGCAAGATATTGGCTCATACTCTTCCTAAACTGAAATAGCTGCACTTGTTGTTTAATATGTCTATTAAGCAATATGTCTAATGCTTAATAGGCATAATATGTTTTGAGATTGACTTTCGAAGCCCTTAATGGCTTAAGAAGTATTCTTTCTCCCATTGTGAAACTCTGTGGCTGCTAAGAACTGCAAGACAAGATGAGATGGCCCCTCTCTCCTTCCAGTAAGGGGAAAAAATATTCTGATTTGGATCCAGGATATGGAATATATTCCTCAAGAGTTGTATTTGCTCCTATGTTAGCATTTAGCAATTCTGCAAATAACATTATACAGGTAGTCCTCGAGTTATGAGTGTAATGGAGCCTGCACATTCCACTTGTAACTCGAAAACTCGTGGGAGTGAATCCCGTACCTTGAAAGATATCATTCCCTTGCTTATTAAGAGGCATGTGGCTCATTAAATGAACATGAGGTATCTCAGGGTGGGAAAGACCATGGAGGGCCTAGTGATGGAACAGGCCCCCAAGGCCTCCCGGACCCACTAAGATACCTCATGCTTCCCCCTCCCTTCCTGCCACGCCAGACTCACTTACCTTGCAAAATCTGTCTCCTCTCTGCAGCGGTTTCTTTCCTTTTGAGGGAGAGGAGAGTTGGCTGGGAAATGCTTTTCGTGCCAACAATGGAAGCTCCGTGTCACTCAGGTCTCCGTTTGGATAAAAAGTGTTTGAGTGCTTATGGGGATATTCAAAACGCAGGGATTCGCTATGTTTTGAAACTCCGTGTGATAATCCTTTCTGTTTCTGAAGTGCCCCACTGGCAGGCCTTTTCTCAAGTGCTTTTCTGGAGAAAGAGCCCCTGGAGTGAGCGCGCCATGCTCTGTGGCTCTGTTTTCACTGGAAAAAGCCTTTTCTCAAGCCCTTTATTGGCAAAAATGGAGCCACAGAGCAAGGCGTGCTCGCTCCTGGGGCTCGTTTTTGCCAGGAAAGGGCTTGAGAAAAGGTTTTTTTCTGGTGAAAACGGAGCCACAGAGCGAGGCGCACTTGCTCCAGGGGCTCATTTTTACCAGGAAAGTGGCTGGCTGGGGAGCGGAGATCATGGCCGCTCAGGTGGCTGTTGCCACAGCCGCCACCAGCAGCTTGGATGTAGGTGCAAGGGGACTTGCCCTGTGATGCCTCCCCACTCAGTTGAAGGCTTCATTCCTACCCTCAAACGAAGGCTGGCACACATGAGCAAGCAGCTTACCTGAGTTATGGATGGAATTGGTTCCTGCACCTGGCCAACTCCAATCCATGCTTTGCTCAATAGGCATTCAAATAAAACAAACATCCCCCCCCCTCAAAATGGAAGCTTCCGGGGGCCATGATCTATTTTGCAGACAATTTGTGTTTGAACTCGCACAATATTATGGCACCAGGAGCTTCCATTGTCAGCGTGAAAAGCATTTCCAAGCCGACTCTCCTCTCCCTCAAAGGGAAAGAAACTGCTGCAGAGAGGAGACAGATTTTGCAAGGTAAGTGAATCTGGCATGGCAGAAAGGGAGGGGGGAGCAGTTGTGGGGAGAGGGGAATAGTATGAATGTTGCAGAGCCTCTGCGGTCACTCGTAAGGGTGAATGACTGCCGTGGTGCTGCAATATTCGTAATTTTGTGATTTGCTCTTATACACTAGGGGACACTGGTCGCATAACTTCGAACGAACATGAAGTGAATGCTTGTAACTCAGGGATTACCTGTACTCATTTCTATTTACAATTAGTCTTTGCACACACAAAAATGTGACACAAATATTCTACTTTTTTACTCTGGCAGGAACTCAAGATAATTAACAGTTTTAAAACAATATAAAATGCAATATAAAAATTAAACACATAGATTATTTATTACCAAGTTTGTTCTAATTATTTAACTATTAAAAGTTTATATTTCCAGATTCTTAAATTTTACTGGATTTGCAGATGGCAACTGTAGTGCCTTTACACCATTATTCAAGACTCTGCCAGCTGTAAATTTTTTGGAACAGATTGGACTTGAAGAGAAATATCTATGCCTTTGTATCTTGTTTTCATTATTGCAAAGTCATTTCCAAAGTACTAGCTTAGTAGCTTCAGTATTATCACACAAGACAACATTTATTTTTAAAGGAAATAGTTGACTAATAAAATCTCTTATCTACACCTGGAATACTGCAACCAATTTTGGTCACCATACTACAAAAAAGATGTTGAGACCTTGGAAAAAGTTCAGAGAAGAGCAACTAAGATGATCCAAGGCCTGGAGACTAAAACATATGAAGAACGGCTGCAGGACTTGGGTTTGGCTAGTCTAAAGAAAATAAGAAATAGGGGAGACATGATAGCAATATTCCAGTATTTGAGAGGCTGCCACAAAGAAGAGGGGGTCAAATTATTCTCCAAAACACCAGAGGGCAGGACAAGAAACAATGGTTGGAAACTGATCAAAGAGAGAAGCAACCTGAAATTAAGGAGAAAATTCCTAACAGTGAGGACAATTAACCAGTGGAACAGCTTACCCCCAGAAATCGTGGGAGCTGCATCACTGGAGGTTTTCAAGAAGAGACTGGACAGTCACTTGTTTGAGATGGTATAAGTTCTCCTGCTTGAGTGGGGGGCTGGGCTAGAAGACCTCCAAAGTCCCTTCCAGCTCTATTCTATTCTATATTACCTCCAAGGTCCCTTCCAGCTCTATTCTATTCTATTCTATTCTATTCTGTTCTGTTCTGTTCTGTTCTGTTCTGTTCTGTCCTGTCCTGTCCTGTCCTGTCCTGTCCTGTCCTGTCCTGTCCTATCCTATCCTATCCTATCCTATTCTATTCTATTCTATTCTATTCTATTCTATTCTATTCTATTCTATTCTATTCTATTCTATTCTATTCTATTCTATTCTATTCTTTTTAGAGCCCAGTAATAGATATAGATATGGTCCAAATCATAGATTACTATCAGAATACCAGGAAAAAGAAAAGAATATTTATAGATACCTTCTTGAACTATATATGTTAGTAATCTAGTAATGCAATAATTTATATATCAAATGACTCATCAGACAACAGTAGCTAGTTGTGATTGAAAAAGTAAGAAAGATTAGGTCTATATTAATCCTTTAATGGAGACACCAGGGAAGTTTTAAAAAACTGAAGAAGGCAATGACAATCCATATTTTCAAACATTTTGAATTATAGTTGTCTATTGACAGTCCTGTATAGAATGATAAAGATTGCAAGCCAAAAACAGTTGAGCTCAATGTTTGGAGAATTTTACATTTTCTATACCAATATTAATTTATGCAATTAGAACCCATGAAGTTTAGCTTTTATTAAGGATAAAGAGTTACAGCATGGATTAATATCTTTATATGGAAAAGAAAAAAAAACTTTGCAGTTAAAATTAATGAATCTATTAGATACATTATTAGCACTTTGAAAAATATAGTACTTGGATAGTTGC
This sequence comes from Azemiops feae, assembly GCA_023970755.1. Lineage (NCBI taxonomy): Eukaryota > Metazoa > Chordata > Lepidosauria > Squamata > Viperidae > Azemiops > Azemiops feae. The sequence continues at coordinate 1,317,806 of JALGBA010000038.1, forward strand.
TGTATTGCTGAAATACTATATTAATATGCCAGCCTTCGATATGTGAAGAAAATATGTGATGTTGAAATGTTGGTTGTTATATTAATTGCAATGTATCTGATTAATTTTTGAAGTCCTATTGATTTGAACTATTAGACAAATTTTACATCTTTGCCTTTGTAATTAATGAATTATGAAAACCTATCTAATCTAGCTTGAAATAAATGCATATGTTCCAAAAATCATTTTTTCCTACTTTTATGCTAATTGTCCATAATTCAACTGTTCGGTTGCTGGCATAAAGTAAAACTAGATATTTTTTTCTTAATTTTTAATATAGATTTTTATTTAAATTAAGAAAAAGAATAATAACAATAATAATACAAACAATGGATAGTTTATTGATTGCTGACTGTTTTATTGATACCATATCTGGGAACTATAATTTTAAAATAAAGCAGTCATTGTGGAATTGCCCTAGACCACGGGTCGGCAACCCGCGGCTCCGGAGCCGCATGCGGCTCTTTGAGGCCTTACCTGCGGCTCCGGAGCCTCCTCCGCCATTTTGGCGAGCGCATGCGCGGGCGGGTGCGGGGAGTGCGCGTGCGGGGTGCGCGCATGCGCGAACGGCGCGCGCATGCGCGAACGGTGCGCGCGCATGCGCGAACGCGCGGCTCCCAGGGTTTTTTTTTTTTAGGCCAAACGGGTCCGTGCGGCTCATCCGACGTTTCGGATGGCCGACCCATGCCCTAGACCTATTTGTCTTTATGCATTTTTTTTTTACCAAGAACCATTTTAATATGATTTCTAAATCATGACACCTACTCTATCTCTTTTAAATAGTTCAACATAAGTTCTGTATTTATTTCCCCATTGTATTCACTTATTCATCTTCCATGCCAATCAGGATTTTAACCTATATCTCTAATCTAAAAATGGAAAGGAACTGGTATAGTATGCCAGTTTTTCTACCTGGTTTTTAAATGTCAAACTATTATGAAAATGTTGAATATATGATATGTATCAAAGATGCTTTTGCAAAAAGCAAGTATACTATTTTTCCTTGAGGAGGAAGAAGAAGAAGACATTCGCTGCTCATCCAAGAAGTTTCACCCGTTGAATCTTCTTGGATGAGAAGCAAAACATCTTCTTCTTCCCTGAGGAAAAACAGTCCAGTTGCCTTTTGCAAAAGCACTTTTGAGACAACTATGACCTGGGTGACTGAGAATTTTCATAGACAATACGTGATGTGATGTACTTTTGGAGAGAAAAAAGTATATTTCAGTTTCTGAAGAACACTTTCATTCCACAACCACAGAATAGGACTGACCAGCTGATATTCATCATTTACAGTAGTTAGGTCTACAATTCCTTTCAATGATTCCTATCAGTTTAGATAGCACTGACAGTAAGGCAAATATAGGTGCCCCAGGATAGTATTTCAGGATCCAATCTGAGTCGGTCACCGGGACCAGACGTTTATTTTTCCAAGCTTTTGGACTCATGCTGAAGTCCATGCTCGGGGAACTTCTTTCTCTCCAGAATGTGTGCACTGGGCTGTTCCATGTGAAGTATTTATAAGATGCCTGGTTGTGTATGGCTTTTAGTTGTTAATTGGGGTGTTGATTGTTGTTTCCTTGTGCCCCTTGGAAATGGTTAGTCAATAGGAGTGTTGGTTTACCACCAGCTTACCAGGTACATAGGAGCCAAGGGTGCAGCAGCACAAGGAAACAGTGATCAGTGACTTAATAGCCAGCCATCAACATCCCAATTAACAACTAAAAGCCATACACAACCAGCCACCATATAAATACTACGTATAGAACAGCCCAGTGCACATATTCTGGAGAGAGAGAAGTTCTGTGAGAATGGGCTCTAGCATGAGTCCAAAAGCTTGGAAGAATAAACCTCGGGTCCCAGTGACTGACTCAGATTGGATCCTGCAGCACTGACAGTCTTAATGTTAGTTGACAATATCTGAAAAAGTCACCTATACCTGCCATTGAATATTGTACTCTAATCAATCATTAAAACAAATTCAGATTTTCCATATTCCTTCTCTTTAAACCCTTTCCAGAATAAAATAAGATCAAACAATATTATACAAGTTTAATTTAATAAATAAATAGGCAATAAAAAACAGCTTGCTTCTCCTCAGGCTGATACAGAAGCACTGATTTTGATTCAGTGCTTGAATCTGTACTTCAGTATGTCACATTAACTATAATTGGACATCAATAACTTTCATTTATTTAGTTTTAAAATCTTTCTGCGCCACCTGCTGCCTATAACTTATTTCTGTTTGGCAGAAGTTGATGAAGTTTGCCAGCCACATATTTATATTTATTCATGTTATTCATTAAATAGCAACACCTTTAGTCTAGGAGCTGCATGCAGTATAGAAAACATCTTCAATTTTCCATCAAAAAGATCCCTGTGAGATAGAAAGTTTGATATAGAACAACAGACTCATAGTTACTCAGTGAACGTCATGGCTGAGGATGGATTTGAGCAATAATCTTCCAATCCTAGTCTAATACCTTTGTCATTGTACCCCATGATTTTTTGATACAGCAATGCTTTTCTAGATGAACCTAGATAAATAGGTTCAGGGATTTTCTATTAATAGGGAGCTTCTAAAAACAGACTCACCTGTTCTCTTTATGGTTTCTTTGTACATAATAGCTAGAAAAATGATACTTGATAGAGAAATGTCTCTATTAAAGAAAAATGCGTTATTTCAGATACATTGAAAAAAGTGTTTTATTTTTTACTTATTTTCTCATTCATTCATTCTTGAATGGTACAGCCCATATTGTGCATGTGATAGGGAGACAAGATTATTTCTTTTTTTCCTTTTCTTCACTCCTCCACATGTGGTGAAGATTGTGTTGACTTTATTGTGTTGACTTTAGACAGGAATCTTGAAAAAAATGTAAAAGGATGGATTTCACTGTGTTTTCAGATAACTTGTCACAATTCTTGATGGCACAGAGTAAATAAAAGCAAGATTTCCATATGTAATACAGTGGTACCTTAAAGCAGTACTGAACTGCTTTGAAACTCGGCTTTGATCAACGCATTTTGATTTGAAAATTTTGATCCAGTATTCATTGTTTGTTTGGTACTCAACGCACAAGCTAGAACTTGTCAGTGTCAGCTGTCTTGTGACTCACTACATTATTCGTTATGGGGGGGAAATTGTTTGGTACTCATCATTTTTGGTACTCATAGTGCCTGCCAGAACCAATTAATGAAGAGTACTGAGGTACCACTGTACTTCCAAATTAGTATACAGTGCAAAACCTCCACAGGTTTCACCTAATCTCATTTAGTATTTCTTCTCCCTAGATTAAAAGAGTACTGAACCATAGAAATATATTACTGAAATAATTAAAATTATAAAAAATTGTAGTTGTTCTGTTAACACATCCCCAATCAGCATAATAATCTGGATAGCAAATTTAAAAGATTTGTTAAATTAAATTAGTGTGTGTGTGTGTGTGTGTGTGTCTTGAGTAGTTTTTTTTTAATGCACCCTGTCGGCCCAAATATGGGAGGAAGAAATCTTTTGCCTGTATCAGCCCAATCTAGGACTATCCACAGGCAGCAGTCGCTACTGCGATATCATTTATCCCCCTTTAACTCTTTGTTAGCAATCCAATTTTTTTTAGCGTGTGTGTGTATGTATATATATATATATATATATATATATATATATATATATATATATATATATATATATATATATATATATATTTCTGTATTTCTAATTCATTATAACTTTGTCAGTGTTGTTTGCCTTATAAAAGAAACACTTTTATAGTTTCTACTGTATGATCCACATTTGTACAAGAAAGGTATTCAGTACAAACCCATACTCCCCCTTTTATTTTTAATGAATGCCTGATTGTCTATTGTACTCTTAACACTGCCTAGAGCAATCTTAAAGAAAAAAGTATAGATAACAGGATATATTGCTGCTTTCTTTCTGCTTTTCTCAAAACCAATGATAATCAAATGAAAAATCTTGAATTTTATTGGAAAGAAAATTGCCATTTTATATTGGATTTGGATAGTAGCTGCAGCCTCATTATTCATCTCTTTTGTATCTTAATAATATGGCCTTATGTTCTAAATAAAAAAAAGTTCATATCATTTCTCTATAAGACATAGAAAATAATGTTTTAAAATAGCTCTGTACCTTATTCTGTTTCCATTATGTTGTTGGTGATTCTGATTTTACTATTATAATCATTTCAAAGAAATATCAAAAAGATAAGTTAATATTTGTATTTTTATAGTTAATTCAAGTTATTGCTTGCATTGTAGTACTTATTAACCAAGTGGTTTTTAATGTGCAATTCCATATTGAACTTAAATCTTAAAAATTAAAATTCTAATTCTAATAGTAGAGAATATATGTAGATCAGAGGTGAGTTAGCTTGGTTGTTTGCTTGCAGACATCTTCAGTATGAGGGATAGTGAGATTTGCTGTTTGTTTTCTGCTTGATTGTCTGGTATTAATCCCTGCTTATCTGGGTGTTAGCTATGGAAGGGATGTATTCTGTTTGTTTTTCTTCCTAGGTTTTTTATATCTGTTTTGAATGGTCTAATAAATATGATTTATTTCTATATGTTTATTAATAGCTGATTTGTCTGAATGCCAAGCTTCCAGGAATTCTCTAGTGTTTCTGGATTTGACATATTCATGGTTTCCCAGTTGAAACTGTGGTAGTCTAAGTGTTGTGAAATTAAGACATTTCATCATGTATTCTGACTACTAGTTATTGTTCATGGATGCTAGGGTTCTGTGTCTGTCCTATACATTGGCTACATAGTATCAACAGTAGAGACCTTCAAGTTTCTAGGTTCTATAATATCTCAAGTCTTGGACACTTAACGTTAAAAACGTCATCAAAAAAGCACAGCAAAGAATGTTCTTCCTGTGCCAACTCTGAAAGCTCAGACTACCCAAGGAGCTGATGATACAGTTCTACAAAGGAATTATTGAGTCTGTCATTTGTACCTCTATAACTGTCAGGTTTGGCACAGCAACCAAACAAGACAGACACAGTCTTCAATGGATAGTTGGGACTGCAGGAAAAATAATTGAAACCAGTCTGTCTTCCATTGTGGACCTATATCCTGCACGAGCCAGAAGAGGGCTGTGAAAATATCTACAGACACACATCCTGGACATAAACTGTTTAAACTTCTTCCCTCAAGATGACGCTATAGAGCATTGCACACCAAAACAACTAGACACAAGGACATTTTTCCCCCATGCCATCACTCTGCTAAACAACTAATTCCCACAACACTTCAAACTACCTACTAGAGCTGTATTACTACTAACCTTCTCATCTTTTCTATTACCTATCCTTATCTTCTTATGACTATAACTTTGTTGCTTGTATCTTACAATTTATATTAATTGTTTTATTTAGTATCCTAGTATGATTTAGGTTGATTGCTTATTTAGTATCCTATGACCATCACTGAGTGTTGTAGCTTATGATTTATGATGAATGTATTTTATGATTATAATCATGATTTACCACTTATTGCTTGTATGTACACTGAGAACTTATGCACCGGAGATAAATTCCTTGTGTCCAATCACACTTGGCCAATAAGGAATTCTATTCTATTCTATTCTATTCTATTCTATTCTATTCTATTCTATTCTATTCTATTCTATTCTATTCTATTCTATTCTATTCTATTCTATTCTATTCTATTCTATTCTATTCTATTCTATTCTATTTTACATTGCATTGTTCAGATGAGTCAGAGATCACCAAGGACTCCACAATTATAATTCTACTTATTATCATGAATTAGGCAGTTTTAGAATACAAGTGTCCAGTAAGTGAAACAGGAAATTTGAAAAGTAGAAGTACATAAATCTATAATATAATTATATTTTGGAAACTGAAAAATGTGATTTCCAATAATCTTTGAACACTAATAAATATAGTTTATATTCTTTAAGGCAGCAGATTTTGGTTTACAGTACTATATAGGAATTGTTTTATTAACTATTGTATGTTTTGTTTCTGAGTACAAATGCTAAGGTTGCATATCACTTGATGGTCAGTTTTAGCAGAAAGACAAAGGACAAGTCAAGAACATTTATATTTCATGAATGTGGGGATCACCAGCTATGCATCATCAAAATGAAAAATGGACCCTCTGATAAAGATGAGAGAAAAGTAAAAGAGATTTACATAATATTTGCTTGTGCTAACATATGTGTACATATACTTCAATAAATAATTACTATAATGGAAACTTCAAAACATTTCATCATAGACTAAGAGATTATAAACAGTATCTGTTCTGTCTGCTATTCTGAGCTTACTGTTGATGGGCATGTTCAAGGCCCCTTTTTTTCACTTCTGAAATACTGTTTTTATAAACCTCACAAAGTTTCAAAAGATTGTATTTCTGTCTGTACAAAGAACAGTATATGGCCATCATATATAGAAATATGACAGTCTGAATATTCTTACCCTAAAGTCTTCTATGAAGCATTTTGCTATTCAAAAATGTCCATATATTGTGAAACACCATGAGTATTTGAGTAAGAAAGATAGTATATGATAGCTTATAATTTAAGAGGTTCCAGTTCAGAGTAGCATTTCATTAATAGCATTAAATTCATTTGTGCGTTCCTATCATATTTAACCAGAAAGGCTATAGTGACCAAAATACTTTCTGCCTTATCTGCAGACTCACAGGGAGATGACTATGGCAGACCTAATTATATTCAAAATGAACTAATAGAGGTGAAATTTTCATTAAAACAATTACTCATATCACCAAACACTAATCCATATACAGAGTCTAAACTATATAGTGATGAATTTTCAAATTCAATATCAATTGCATTCAAGCATCAGTGAGCATTCTGAATACTTGCACAAGAAAGTACATATTCAGAGCTTTTACAGGGAAAAAGTGATAAAAGAGAAATAAAATTAAATAAGTTCATCTTCATGTAGTAGCTGAGGCTGACAAGGCTGGAACCAATGATTCCCAGGCTAAAGGACCTGTAAGCAAAAATATGTCAACCACTGCTAAGCAATCTGTCAAGTTTAAATTCCTTTGGAAATGTAGGAAAAATAAATCTAGAATTTAAATCCTTAAGGATGTGGCCTTGAGAGTGTGTGTCAGTACTACAGAGTATTGGACATGGTGCAGGGTTCTTGAGAATCTGCACTATTCTCAAGAATCTGGACTATTGCTTCTAGAGCAGTTATCATGGTTGGCTCAGCACCCAAACCCCACTTGCAACCCTCATCAGCAACAGGAGGGGGGAGGGAAGACATTGGAATGCAAGGGAGGTTATTGGGAAGAGTAAAGGAATATAAGCCTGAGGCAGATCTAGCACCCCAAGGTCATCAGCTGGGAAAGTCTGAGGCAGAGAGACTGTTTCCAAAACAACACAAGTGTAACCGATTGGCTAGACAATGGACAGTGGGTGGTCCAACGGGAAAAGGGAAACTTTTCCCTTTTTGCATGCAAAAATGTTAGAATTGGCTTTTCCACATCTGTACCCACATGGAATTTTCAGTAAAGTTATACTCTTGGAAAAAGATGTTCCAGGAATTTCCTTTGCTGTCTCAACCAGTGGGATGGTTGACAGCAGTTATATCAGTTATATATAGAGAGCAGTGTGTCATGCAGCAGAAGGCTTAACACTCTGAATAATTTGACTACTAGAGAAACATAGATATTGCCCTTGTATCTTGCCAGTCTAATTATTGTGTAGCAGAATTTTGTGCCCATATAGCAATATCTCAGATATGTTTCCAAAAAAAAGAAAAGAAATATATGCTTAGATATTTAAAGGCAGTTTGATTGCCACTGGTTTTCATTCTGTTGTACCCCAATCAAAATACTGCTTCAACAGATAATTCAAACTTTATAATATTATATCTGCTCCATAGAGGCAAATATTCACTTTAACAAAATTAGATAATCTACCTTCAAAATTAATGGAAGACACCCTTAACAACATCCTATTTCCAAGATCACCTATGTGTATGTTCATATTCAAGGCTTAAAACAATTGTAGATGTTTTCAATGTTTAATACTGAGTTGCTCTCTATAGAATGTCTAATAATTTCTCAGACCTAATGTTACCCTTTACTTGCATGTGTTCCTGCTGGTCTCCTTTAGAGATCTTCTTTATTATTAACAGATCACGAGATTGCTTTTACAGGGTCTGTGTTATTTTTTTTCATTTTTTGCTTTGGTATGTACCTTTGATGGATATTAATAATTTATGGACTTCTAGGATCCTTAGCCTTCTGCTGCTTCCTTGTCTGGCAAATATCATGAAACTCCAAACAAACTTACTGGCTTCCTTGTTCAATCTGAATCATATTGTTTCCTATGATTAAATGATTTTCCTATCAACTGAACCCACATAAGATTTATAAATATCTAATAACCAAGAGAACTGTAAAGTGGGCAACAGCACAGGTTGTTTTTTTTTGGTGCAAATTTGTGGCATGCCTAAAATTAATTAGAGAGATCCTCTTAAACACATGACTGACATGAAATCTGTCACTTTCAAACCAGTACATTTTCACTGTGGGAGTATGTTGCTGAGTTTCATCTGTTAGCTCAGGATGAGGACTGGAATGAAAGATGATTAAACATTTCAGAGAGATGCTGTTATAAAAATACTTAACAAATTCATCAAGGAACCCTAGGGAATATGACAGCATTAATCCAGATATCCCGGAGTATTGATGAAAGATTCAAGGAACTGTGGCATAGAGTAGAAGAGAAGATACCACTGTTCTTTTTTGTGCTGACTTCTCAGATTCCCATTCTCCATTGCATGTCAGAGACTTTGGAAATTGAACTCATATAATTGGGAGCTGTCAGCACTCACTTCTGCTAAATTTGTAGAATATACAACTTTATACTATGGGTCTAACATTGTGGATAACCATGCCATTTTACATTTGGATGTCCACTAAAATCCCCCAACATCTCTGAAAATGGAATATTTATGGTAAAGTAGTGCTTGCAAGCATCTAGTCTAACTTCAAATGTAGGTATGTTTTTAAATTAACTATATACAAAGTAAAGAAAAAGAATATATACATGAAGACAAAAGAAATCTTAAAAAAGAAACCAAAACATACAGGCAGTTATTCACATACATACATAAAGCTGTACAATAAACATTTCAATAAATTCATCCAAAGCTAATCTATATCGATCAATTCTGTAGACCACTGAATAGCTAGAGTCATATATTTGTCTTTCCAATGCTATACCATAAATCTTTTGGCTATAAGTCAGGTACAGAAAATCATTTTGTTTGTCTAGAGGGCTACTTCAAAAGAATATAAAAATATGAAATTGTTAAAGCTTAAAGTTAGAGTTTGAGTGACCATTTGAAGTTATGGTGACACTGCACAAATGGTAGATATGCCCAATTCCCAAAGTTGCAGCTACTGCAGTCATATAATCAAAATTTGGGAACTGCATTTACTACTGTAGAGATACTTCAACCCCATCCATCCATCTTCCCTTCCCCCATCTATGCTATTTCAGCCCCGTTGCATTCCACTGCCTTGTGCCCTGGGGTCCTGTTGCAGCAGGCTTTTTTCCCCTATAAAGGAAATGTTTGATAAGGGACAATATAGATTAAGCAAAGAAGGAAAAGAAAAGGAATTGTAACCAACTTAAATAGAAAAATGCATGGGATCACCTAAATAATACATATTCTTACAAATCAAATTGCATCATGTAGTGTTAGAGCAACTTGCATTATACTTCAAGTCTCTGTATGTAATTTCTGAAAGTAATTTCTTGAAGTACAGCTAAAGTAGCATGGTAAGAATATGACATAGCTCCAAAAGATAAATATCTAACCTAGACAATTATCAATATATCTATAGCAGGACACATATTTGATCTGCTTCTCAGTAGTTAGGACAAATATTGTTATCCAACCAGATAGCATTGATTTCACACAAATCTTATTTCCGTACACAAAATAAAATGATAATGCTGATATATTACAGAAATACTATGAACATAGCGTAATGTTATTGTTAATAAACAGGTGAAATGTGGGTCAGAGGATGCTAATGTTATATTAGTTTCTAGCTAGATAATGGCCTATAGCAAGAAGTGTTCATTAACAGACTATCTTAAAACTTGGATAAATATCTACAGGCATACTGCAGGATTATGTTCTAATTCAGTTGTTGCTTAATATAATAATTTGGATGAATCAGTAAAGGAGATGATCAAAGCTGAAGTAGTTAATATCTTAGGAAATAGAAACCAGATTAAAAGTGGTCTTGACAAATCCACAAAACGAATTGCAAGAGAGAGAAATGTGAAGTATCGCACAAAGTTTAAAGAATCAGCTTGACTAATTCTGGATGTATAAGTCTTGATTTATATGAAAAAGTAAAGGTAAAATAAATTATTTCCCTAGTGGTACAAGCCTTTCAACTATAGGTATGTTAGAAAATGATGGGTGGACTCTTAGGGATGACTGAGCTAGACCTGACATGATTTAATATATGTCTGACCCATTTGGTAAATGTTTGCAAGTATGGAAAGTATCCAAATTGATTCAAATGTGTTCAATTGATTCAAGGAATAAAATCTATCAACTTGGTTTGCGAAGTTAATTTTATATTCTGAAGAGATACAAAGCTTTGAATATTTGCATAAGCAAAATGAAAACTTCACTGTTATGTTATAGTAGTTATATTTTGCAGTACTAGTTGCTGTAAACAATGTTTTAGTTTACACTGTTCAGTAACCACTATAGGAAAAAAATAATTAGCATGTATATGTTAATAATATGTTAGTGAGTAAAGTGAAAACATGCAAAGCCTGACTAGTTAAGACAAAGAATACACGGATGAGCACTGTTGATAATTTTATTCACTAATTCATATTCATTCCGTATATTAAAATATATGGAATATTAATTTCATATATTAAAACACAAAAAGGATCAAACATATCACAAAATAAAAGGAAAAAATAAGCATGTGGAATAATTGTTTCAGTAGATTAATGAAAAGTAAACAAGATCAAATACACAAATGTCTTGAAGTTTTATAATTCCATATGAGATCTTAAGGTTAAGAAGTAGAAAAGTGGATATAAAACAGAATTTAAAATTTATTTCCTTGTACTTAGGAGTCTTTCTCATGCTTTCTCTCTCAGCAAGTGTCAGCAGGAAGTGTCAGCAGTGGCATTTATTTATACCTGCCTTTATAAAAAACCTGTGCAATATCTACACAATAATTCCAGCAGTAATAGAGTGTGCAATATTTATAGTGATAGGAATTTACTGCAATATGTCCTCATATGGCATTTCTTGGATATCAAGCACAATGACATAGAACACTCAATACTTATAATAATATCCTAGAACAATGCCAATTATTCTCTTTAAGGCCTTCTTTTCCACCTATTATCTCTTATGATAGCAAGGTAGCCAAGAGCAACAATGAATGAAAAAGAACAATTGAGTGAATGATCAGAGTTCTTATTCTTATAGGTAATGTTCCATGCAATAAATCATATAATCATATAACAAGCAGCATAATTAGCTGTATGTTGGCTAACAAATAGCACATGGTGATAATGAGCACATGCATTTGTAAGGAAACTACAAATCCATGAAATCATTGATATAGTTAAATAATACTTTTAAGAATCTTGTTTAAAATAAACCCTGGTTTTCAGTAAAATAATAATAATCAATAAAATAATAGTAATGGGCAATCCCATTTGGGTGCAATCCAAAAGCATCTGGAGTACCACTTGAACACCATTGGCATTGGCAAAATCACCATCAATCAATTACAAAAGGCAGATTTACCTGGAACAGCTTACATCCTTCAAACAAGATCTGTCCATTGCATGTCCTTGCGAAGGATTGAATTGGTGAATAAAAAGGACAAATCCAGTCTAAACATCTGGCTGAATGTGAAACCAATCATAATAACAATATAGCTTGGTAACAATTTTTCCTACCAAAATTATTTTGAGTTATAGATTTTTCAATTATAAAAGTCCAGTAATTCCTAATAAGTAAATATGTTTTATATGTTTATTTATTCCAAATAAATGTTTGTTTTTTATAGTTAATGCTAAGAAAATAACACAAAATAGATACTCCAGATATGTATAGGATACACATATATGCAATTGCTTTGACAGATTGGACAGATTGATAGAAAATTTCACTTATATCTTCTGACTACTTAATTCTTGTAATCAGAATAATAAAGACCATTCATTGGTCCTTTCTGGATTCCTAAGTAATAAAAATTTATGACAGAAACACTAACAGATTCAGTATCTGTGGGTCTATCACATATTTTCTCCCTTTTCCTGCAGGTAAAGCTGCGGGTCCATATAATATCCCTGGGTGAGTACTTAAGGAGTGTGCTGACTAGCTGGCCACTGTTCTCACAGACATCTTCAGTCTCTCGTTGCATCAGGCTGTGGTTCTATCATGTTTTAAGACTGCAATCATTGTACCAGTGCCCAAAAAATCTATAATCACATGCCTTAATGATTACTATCCAGTTGCACTCACTTCCATTATGATGAACTGTTTTGAGAGCTTGGTAAAGAACTATATGGAATCATGCCTTCCCCCTACATTTGACTCATTACAGTTTGCCTATCGGAATAACCGCTCTATAGATGATGCACTTTCCTGTGTGCTTCATCTTAGCTTGGCACACCTGGAGGAGAAGAATACTCATGTGCGAATGCTATGCCTATTAGGTTTTAATACTCCTTTATGTAACTGGATACTTGATTTCCTTATTGTTAGTCCCCAGTTTGTGCAAGTTGAAGAAAAGTTTCCAACTCAATCTCCTTGAGTACAGTTACTGTGTCTTGAGTCCGTTACTGTTCACCTTGATGACCCACAACTGTTGCGCCAAATCTACTCTGAATCATATTGTGAAGTATGCGGATGACACAGCAGTGGTAGGTCTTATCCAGGATGACAATGAAGATGCTTATAGGGAAGTGGTGAACTGGTGCAATAAAAGTAACCTGGTTCTAAATGTTGATAAAACAAAGGAGATCATTGTAGATTTTAGAAAGAGTTGGCATAGTCATACTCCACTCAGTATCAAGAATGCAGATGTAGAGGTGGTCAACAATATTAAGTATCTGGGGATGCAGATAACTAATAATCTGAATTGGTCTCTCCACACATCATCCTTAATGAAGTGTGCAAACCATTTCCTGCATCAGATGAGGAGAGCACAACTTCCTCCTTCTGTCCTGGCCACTTTTTATAAAGGCACAATTGAGAGTATTTTAACAAACTGCATCACTGTTTGGTTTGGTGGTAGCAGAGCCTCAGATAGAAGGTCCATACAGAGAGTGGTAAGGACAGCTGAGAAGATCATAGGAAGCTTGCTTTCTGGTATTCAGGAAACTGCTTATAAGCGTTATGTGCTTAGAGCTCGAAGCATCGTCAGAGACCCCACACAACCACTTCATGGTCTGTTTCTGTTGCTCTCCTCTGGGAGGAGGTTTCGAAGTAATTCCAACAGGACTACCAGATTCTGTAACAGCTTTGTTCCCTATGCCATCTATCTGGTAAATTTGCAAGATTCGTTTTTCTCGCCATGTACATGTATACATCTGAACTAGACAGTGTTGTTTCTCTGTGTCATAGATTATATGTGGGTATGTGGGTATATGCATTTTTTTCTTTTTTTGTCATATTTATGTAGTGTATATTAGAGGTGATGACCCTTTGAGAGCTATATGCAATGAAATTTCATTTTAATGTATGCCAATTAGTGTACATTTAAAGTAACAATAATGTTATTCTATTCTATTCTATTCTATTCTATTCTATTCTATTCTATTCTATTCTATTCTATTCTATTCTATTCTATTCTATTCTATTCTATTCTATTCTATTCTATTCTATTCCACAAACTTGGAATAGCAAAAAGTACTTCTAGTGTAAGATTTTAATTTATTATATTAAGTGCCTATTAGATTGATTATAAAAAGATCTTTGTGTCAATCATGTCAAGCTATGGAATGTGCTTAGAGAAAAATTGAATCCTAAAATATTTCAATGTCTTCATGAGAAAGCTAAGTACAGGACAGGACGACTTAGTACAGAGAGAACATGGTAAAACAGACTGGCTCTAGTTTGGCAAAGGAGTGAGACAAGGTGGTATATTTTTCCTTCATTTATTCAACATATAAACTGAATATATCTTGGGGAAACCTGGATTGGAAGACAATGAGTATGGTTTTAAAATTTGAGAAAGATATATCAGTAACCTGAAATATGCTGATGATACTATTCTTTTAGCTGAAAATGTAAGGAATCTACATGCTTTAGTAATAAAAGTCAAGAAGTACAATAAAGAACAGGATTAAATTAAATGTAAAAAAGACCAAGCTATTGACAATTTGACACTGAAGATTTTAAAGTGCCTTTTAAGAACATCCATGAACAATAAAAGAAAAAGTAGACAAGAAATATGCCACAAACTACCATTTAGTATAGCAGCCATAAGGCCTTGGAAAAGATATTCAGATTCTAGACTATGTCTATACCTATAAAATAGTAAACACTATAAAATAGTGCATGCATTGGTATTCTCTGTGATATTCTATGGAAACAACAGACTTTGAAGAAGTAGGATAGGAAGAGTATTGATTTTTTTTTAACTTTAGTATCAGAGAAAACTCCTGAAAATATTGTGGATAGCCAAGCAAAGAAACAAATGGATCATCAAACAAATCAACCCAGAGTTCTCATTTGATACCCAAATGACCAGGATCAAATTATCCTACTTGAAAGACATTATGCAAAAACCTAGCTCTCTAGAGAAGACTCTATTACTTGGAAAGGTGGAAGGAAAAAGGGCAATCAATTTCAAAGTGGACGAACTTAGTTACAGTGGCAATGAGTGCATTGTTGGAAGACTGAAAGACAATGGAGAAAATCAATGTGGTTGATAAGAGTCAACACCAATTTAATGGCACAATCAATCAATCAATCATCATCTCTTTTTTTGCCAAAACTCACTATTTTTTTTTATGATCATTACTTCATAAAGTTCATTCCAAATATCAGGAAGCACAGACTCCATAACTTTAATCTGAATTGCATCTTGTTTTAGTAAGTAATATTATACCCAATATTCACATCTCAACAATCCCAGCTACACAAAGTTTCTATTGAATAAAGGTATTTTCTTTTGGGGGGGGGGTCCTTGGTGCTCTCTGAGCTTACTTGTTTTCTTGCAGACATTTCATTGCCCTAACTAGATAACATCATCAGTATTTTTTCCTCTAATGAAGAATATGAAAACAAAACTTTCTAGAAGAATTACTTTGGGAACTAGTCAAATTTCATATATTTGTTACACTACTATTAATTAGATACATTTGGTATAGTGGTTAAGGCACCACAGAGACCACTACTGATTAAGGCTCCCATAGAAACTGGGAGACCATGAATTCTAGTCCTAACTTAGGCATAAAGCCAGCTGGGTGACTTTAGGTAACTCATTCATTCTGAGTCCTAGGAATCAAGCAATGGCACTTTCAGGCACTTCTGAAATCTTGCCAAGAAAACTGCCCAGATTTGTTCAAACATATTTGTCCACAGGAGTTAATATGGTATTGAAGGCACACATACATGCCCCCCACCATATGAAGATCCTTCATGTTCAGCTATGAAATCAATAGTAGCAATTATACCATCACATTTGATTACTGCTATGTAATAAATTAAGAGAATAGAATAGAATAGAATAGAATAGAATAGAATAGAATAGAATAGAATAGAATAGAATAGAATAGAATAGAATAGAATAGAATAGAATAGAATTAGAGTAGAGCCAAACATAACAGAGTAGAGTAGAGTAGAGCCAAACCAAGAATAGAATAGAATAGAATAGAATAGAATAGAATAGAATAGAATAGAATAGAATAGAATAGAATAGAATAGAATAGAATAGAATAGAATAGAATAGAATAGAATAGAATAGAATAGAATAGAATTCATTATTGGTCAAGTGTGATTGGACACAGAAGGAATTTGTCTCTGGTGCATAAGCTCTCAGTGTACATACAAGCAACAATAGATAAATCATGATCATAATCATAAAATACAATAATCATAAATCATAAAATACAACATTCAGTGATAGGCATAGGATACTAAATAAGCAATCAACAACAAAGTTATAGACATAAGAAGCTAAAGAAATAGGTAATAGGAAAGATGAGAAACATATTAGTAATACAACCCTACCAGGTAGTTTGACTTCCCAGGTCACAGAAGTTGTGATGCAAAATAAATGGCTCCTATCTACTGGAAAGTCCTTATCATGAAGATAATGAAAGTGTACAGAAATTCCTGTACAACGTCTTCATTGAAAGCCAAAGCAGCCTCTGCCAATTGTTAAACTTCCTGCACTTCTTTAATGAACAACCACCAGTTATAAAGGAGGAACATTGAAGAGGCAAGGCAGTGATATCATAATATTGTACAAAAAGTGGGTAATTTTTGAATAGGATGTTTATATATTCATTTTCCCCTGTTCTAAGCATGCCAAGCATATCCAATCACTTTATTTTTCTAAAGGACAATGTCTGAAAGTTGAGGCACAGGTCCTGGGAGAAAACACAGAGAGAGTCTATGGCTGTGAATTGCCTGTCTCTACTGTTATCAATCATGGCCATTCTCACCATTCAAGATGTGAGCTAACATTGGCCTAATCCTGATCAGGTATATTGTGACATGACTGATATGAGAATGATAAGCTGATAAATATTTGTGCTGGAAACAGATGGCATAACAAAGGAATGAAAACATTATTTTCTTTTTGTCCTTCTACCGCAGAGTCTTGATTCTAATTTCTTTCTATCCCTTTACCTCTGTGCACATTTTCCATTCTTCCCTCCTGTCTCATCTTGTACTCTTCGTAGAAAGAACCTTATCTAATTGCACTATATTCAAACCACTGTTTAACACACCCTTTGATGGTCGTGACGGAAGGGGGTGGTGACAGTATTATTTAATTTAATTTCATTGCTTCACAGTTGTAACACTAGCGTTTATATTGTTTGTAACAGGAAACTTGGACAAATTAAAAATGTATAGCTTATCTTTTGTGCACAATCAGGCTTTCTTGGTCCATATCAAAATGGTCTGTTCAGTTTGCTGCATAATGCATTTATTTATTTGCAAAGCTTCACTTAATTATCCAAATTGTGACTGGAATTTCTATTGCTAAGTGAAGAGGTCATTAAGTGAAATATCATGTGACAATACCACTTAGTGATAGCAATTCTGGTAGTCTGAGTTGCAGATGATGACCATGCCATCATTAGGTAAGGACCTAATGCTTCTTCTGCCTTGTGCAAACTGCTGGCTCCATTCTATTGTCTTCTCCTCAGTGAAGTCCCTTCAGCAGAAGAGTCTTGACCATTCTGCCATGTTTGTCTCTGCTTCAATTCCTCCCAAGTGCCTATCATTGCCCATCTTTGCTCTTTTCACTTCCCTACACTCCACTGCTTCCATCTATTCCTGCTGTCTCTGCCACTCCTAGCTGAGGTTCACTGTTTTCTTTCTCCTATTGCTGACAAGGAGCACATGTCCAAGGAGCTCCTGGCCCTTCATGAGATATCATTGAGGCTTTGTGGAGGGCCAGGAGCTCTCTTGACCAGGTGCATCTCATCAGGAGCAGGAAGAAGAAGAATAAAGGTCAGCTGGAGGTAGTGGATGACTGGGCATCAGAGTGTAGGACACAAGGTATTACAAAAGGCCAGCTCAGCCAGGTGCCTTGTCAGCAGCTGGAGGAAGAAGATGATGAGGAGGGGGCATCAGGGGTGACAGAGTTGAGGGTGGACAAATGGGCAGAGAATGGAGAGATAGGAGAGTGGAGGTAGTTGAAGTGCTTACTGCAGTCATAAATGCAGGAGGGCTACCAGTCACCTGAAATTTGATGACATGACTTTAGAGGAAATATCCATAATTTTGTTGACCAGTTGTACCTACTATTCATTCAGCTTTGTTTTAACTTTGAAAAGTATTGTTTAAAAACACTTAGCATTTATATCATAAAAGAGTTCTTTTGGAAAGCATTTTCGACCCAGACCTAGGTAGAAATTTCCTGAACTTATTTAAAAGAGTGTCAGTGCTAAGCAAGAATGTGGAAGGAAAACAGAGGAAAAGAGAAAAAAGAAACTGACTACAATTACAGAGTGGAGGTTAGGTGGCATAAATTTTAATATATTATCATTACCTTTGAACTTTGTTTGAACAATATAAGAATATAGAAAAATCCTTTGATTTTTCATCATTTAGCCACTTTTTCATGAATTCTTATACCTCATCTTATTTTTAAAATTAATATAGCCTTGATAGGAATTAAATACATCACATCACAGGACAGGGAGAAGATTATAGAAGATGCATTGTTATTGTAATTTATCTCTGTATTCAAAGAATTGTCATGATGATTCCCCCGTCCTCAGGCCAAACTAACAAAATGATGCATTTTTGTTATCCTACATTCCTTACTTTCTCAAAATGAAAGTAATTGTATGAAAATACATTAAAAATATTACATTAAATATTAAAACACTTTTCCATATTTCATCTTTGCAATATGAAGACTTGAAATAAAAGTTACCAACATTTATGTTTAGAAATATTAAAACTAAAGAAAAGGAATTGAAATGTCAAAATAAATAATTTCCCAAAAAAATACTACTCAATCTATATCTACATATTCAGCACTGCAAATATAATTAAAATTTTCTACTGTTTAAATAAATAATATCAAAGCAAGCAGCTGTAGAGAAAGCACTGTGTACTATCCAGAGGGCAAGTATTCAATCCTGTTCTCTCAACAAACAGCATTTGAAATTCAAATTTGTATCCTGCATGTTTGCAGTGCAATTCAATGAGGGCTACAAGATATGGTGAATATTCTGACTTGGCAATTTGACACCTTCCTTTTGATCACACATCTCCAGCTTCAAAAGAGGTGTAACATGCTGTAAATTTTCAAATATTGTGGTTTCTTGACTTCTCTTATAAAAAAGTTTCTTTCATCCCTTTTGAGCTTCCACTGTGTAGTAATATATGTTCTCCCAGCATGGGTGGATCTCTTTTTCTGACTAAATAGTAGGCCTACTGTACAGCTTATGTTTCTGTCTATAAAGCCTGAGACAAGCCTTTAAATCATGTGCCCCGATATGAAAACCAGAAAGTCCACATCCTTGTAAACATAGTGGAAAATATTCACTAAGATACTAAGAATACATCATAACAAACGCAAGATGCTGTACTTCTCCCAAACAACCATGATACAGAAATGTACTGCCAGTACAAAATAAAGAAACCATAGTTCCCAAAAGTGATCTACCTAGGCCACCAATTTGTAGTCAATCTCTTTGCACATTACTCATATTCTTCATACTTGGCTATGATGGAGGCAATAAGGATGCCAAGGTGCTATCAGCAAGTGAAGAATTACAAGAAGAAAGCTATATAAAAGCATAGATGAAGACAGCAAGATAAAATCAGTACAATATTTTAGACATTATCTACGGATTGAACAGGTTACAATTTGATCAAGAAAATTAACTTTTATTAAGTTCAAAAATGTTTACTCCCAGGTAAATGGCTACAGAATTTAAGTGTAGTTCACTCTGTAGTTGATTACAAGCAGAATACTTTGGAAGACAATATCCCTTGTTATTTTTCCTAATAACTACAGAACTATTAATAATAGTATAATTATTAATTTGATAACTTTCAGTGATGAAAATACCAGGTTATGCATATATAATATGTCATAATATATTCCCTCTGGAGATCAGGATGAACCCAACCCTGCTGGCCTTTTATAAGGCTCTGAAAATTTGGTTCTATGTCTGGATCTAGGACCCGAGGGAGTGCAGGGAGCCCCTTCTTGGTTATCTAGTTTGTGTTGAAGTTGCTTGGCCACTGTATAGTTTAACTTTTGGACTATTCATAATTGTTTTTATTTTATTTTAATTTGGCCATCCGTAGTCATTTGTTGAGATGGGCACCATATTAAATGATAGATAGATAGATAGATAGATAGATAGATAGATAGATAGATAGATAGATAGATAGATAGATAGATAGATAGATAGATAGATAGATAGATAGTAGTAGGTAGGTAGGTAGGTAGGTAGGTAGGTAGGTAGGTAGTAGACAGACAGACAGACAGACAGACAGACAGACAGACAGACAGACAGACAGACAGACAGACAGACAGACAGACAGACAGACAGACAGACTGCTTCTTGGGATGACAATATTCATAATAAATATAACTCTGAATCTATTTGTCATCTATGCATTTCAGACTCCATTCTGGTCTTCTTAAAATGCTAGTAATCCCTGATGAACCCCGGAATTAATAATTAATACATGCACAAACAAGATTTTAAAATGTCATAATAAATAAATAAATGAATGAATGAATGAATGAATGAATGAATGAATGAATGAATGAATGAATGAATAAATAAATAGCGTTCTCTCTAATTTATTGAGAGCTATTATATTTATAATCAAGTGGAGAACCTTCACATCACAGATATCATTTCTTATCTTATTTTTGCATTATAAGGATCTTTCTTCTTTAAATCATGCTTTTGCTTAAGATCCACCTCTGTTTTCTTATAAGAAACCTGATTAGGTCATGTACTAATGTAACATTAATAAACTAGGAGCTGTTCATGAATACAGCGTAAATGGGAGTCTAATTACATCTGTGAAGGTTCCCATGTAAATTAATTACAACCATATGGAAGCCCTTGTGTACATGTTAAGGCTTCCCAATGCACTACTTGTGTTTGCAGCACAACTTATAGAAAGAATTATCATCTTCAGATATTCACTTTAGATGCAAATGCATTATCTGAACTGTCTCCAGCTCAGATTTCTCATTCTGTATTGCTGTAACTGAAACCATATAACTGAAACATCATCATGCAAAACAGTGTGTGTGCAGTACCTAGGTTTAAATGGTGTGTGTGTAGTTGGCTGGGCTCTGACACAGAATTTGAAAAAAACAAAAAAAAAATCCCTTTAATTAATATTTGGATGATATTCAAAACAGGCACTCCCTTTCAACTACTTTTCACAGCAATTTCCCCAGTACGTTCCCCAGTACATTGTTTAAATACTTTGAAGAAACAAACTTAATACAATAAATGTGTAATAATGTAATAAATGTATATTAAAATGTAATTAGTAATATTTTTAGGCGGGTGGATTATAAATGCATACAATTCTTTGGGCACTTCATGAAAGAAATGTACAAAATATTTACATTTGTATATATTTCATCAAGACAAACATATACCTTAACTTTAAGTGAAGTAAGCAATATATTGCGAGGCCATTTTCTGCATAGTACATACTTTAAAAGTGAATATACTATATATATGGTCAGTATTATTATAGGTGAGCAAGACATGGCATTCTGAAAAACAGTTCACTCAGTGAAACATAGATCAGACCATTTCATAAAACTTTTCTAATTGGTTA
This sequence comes from Azemiops feae, assembly GCA_023970755.1. Taxonomy (NCBI): domain Eukaryota; kingdom Metazoa; phylum Chordata; class Lepidosauria; order Squamata; family Viperidae; genus Azemiops; species Azemiops feae. The sequence continues at coordinate 1,339,399 of JALGBA010000038.1, forward strand.
GCTATTATATATTTGTCTGATACACTATTCTCAAGGTTTTTATTACCATTTCTATTGCATTATGTTTCTTGCACCCCGTGAAAGGAATAAAATTGCAGACAAAGATGCTAGAAATCTATTTTTATAGCTAATAAAAAAGAAACAGTAGCACATGCTTTTATTAAAGAAAGCTTCTGAAAAATTAAGTATATTTCTTGTCTCCAGAATGCGAGGTCCTCCACATTTTCCTTTAGGAATCCTGATTGCAAAGAAGGGATTTGCAAGCTAAAATATAGAATATAAAAGGCAGTGCTCAGAAGCTGAAAGGGTACAAAAAATTGCAAAGGATTAAAAAGAGGGTAGCTGAAGAAGATAGAGAAGACACAAATGGAAGCCACAAAAAGTTCATAAAAGCCGGTTCCACATAGATATTCATATTATACCCACAAGCATCCTTCAGCTAACAAAGCAATATTATTAATAGCCAAAAACACAATAGAATTCAAATGGCTTTCTCTATTATAATATAATATTCAGCCATACCATTTGGTTTTGGCACTTTGGCAGGGTTTTCAGCATAATCTCTTGCTCCTTGCCCATTGCCTGCTGTGTATTTACACATTGTCTCTGCACAATATTTCAGGCTTTCCCAAAAACCTATTGCTTACTAAAGCCACATATTCTTTACATTTACCCAGTATTTAACAACAATTTGCAAGTTACAAAATGTGAATCTTATATACTGTATTCATCTATGAATGTAAATCGTATTTGTTGTATAGCAGTGATGGCGAACCTTTTAGAGACCGAGTGCCCAAACTGCAACCCAAAACCCACTTATGCATCGTCGGGTGCCGGGTGGGCGTGGCCCGTTGGCTGGGCGTGGCTACGGTGGTAACGGCAGACTGGGTGGGACTAAAAAGTTCAATCAATCAATTCCAACTTTGCAAGATTTTTTTTCCCCGCGAGAAGTTGAAATTGACTGATTGGACCTTTTTTTTTTTTTTGCACATGGCGGAGGCCTAAAGGGAAAAGGTTTTATAAAACCCAGCTGAAGGCCTAGGGCTGGGGCGACAGCACGCGTGCCCACAGAGAGGGCTCTGAGTGCCGCCTCTGGCACCCGTGCCATAGGTTCGCCACCACTGTTGTATAGTGACATGCACTGGCTTAGAAATGTTACTTTTGCATTCCCTCCAGTGGCTTCTTCGAGTTGCTTTCTTTTCTCTACAGATTTATCAGCTTAGTGACTTTGGCCTTTATACAATCTGCATGCCTGAACTGATTTAAACACAGCTGAAAATGTTACTTTGCCTAAGTCCTTCAATTTGCACTGAACATCTGGATCTCTGTGGCTCACTGTCCAGTGTTATTTGATTAAACAGTTTTTGTGCTTGTGATAGAATTTCTTTCCTTGTTGTATTGTATACAAAGTCTAACTCATTTTTTGGAAGCAGTTCTCCATTTTCAGTTACATAATGGATTGCTATTAAATCTTATATCACATCATTCCCTGTGATAATTTTATTGAAACCAGAATGAGTCTAGATCTGGAGAGTATACTGTAAGCGTATCTTTAACTATTAAACTGATCAAACTATTAACTATTAAACTGATCAAATCTCTAATTTGACTACTGTATAGTGGAATCTTACAGAACATCTCCTGGCTGGAGTGTTATTTTCTCTACTTTCCAAGTAAATGATAGATTAATACTAATTCAGTTCAGAGAACCTCTTTGTTGAATCAGATAGTGATGAATTTGCCTTGACATTGCTTTCTGGCACTTTTCTTGTACTGGGCTGAGGTGAGAGAAAGTTATGAGTTTCTATTCTATCTTTCCTAGGACAATAGATTCATTTTTAAAAAATAGCTATTGCAAATGGGACATTTCATTCCTTTTTTCTGGATTTATCTTCCTGATGATATGTTGTTAGTTATCTGTAGCAATGTACTGTCAATATATCTTTAGTATAAATATATTGAAAGCACATTCAGGTTGTCTCAGATATGTCTGAGACATATTATTAGTGTAAAGTGTAAAGGGCATTCTCACTCAAGAAACAACAATCATAACTATAAAGGGGAAAAATAAAATCATAGTTTGATAAAGTTGGGTTTAACTTGTAAGAACTTTAAAATCATTTTCTATTTATTACATATTGAGTTGCTTAACTAAATTCTTAATTATTTCTGCACTAAATATCCCAGAACTGTATACATTTTTCAGGGAAGATCAAATTGTTCGTGGAAATCCAGAGCTAATGGACTGAATCTTTAGCACTTCATAACATACTGATCACAAAATTAAAAGTAGGGTATACACAGACAGCTACGGGTTTATTTTATATACCCTTTTTGTCTACAGTTTATCTCTTTATCTAAGATAATCTGAGACCACTGCCTTCTGTTTTTCTTTCCAAATATACAGGCACAGAGTGCATGTTGTTTGACTCTCCTCCTAGTAGAATGTGTCATGTTTCACCTTCCTTATGAGGTGTTTCTTGTAAAGAAACCTCATCTCTATTACAGTTCCAAAAGCTGATTCACTAATTATTGTTCAGGTCTCGGAGATGATCACTTCACAGAACATTTCAACAAAGCTATTGACACCAGTGACTGAAACAAATGGATGAAGACTTTTCATAAAGGAAAGAGAAAAATGTGACTCTCCTAAGCAACAATTTAAAGATTAGGGAAGAAAGCAGAAAACTTAGATAAAAGGTGTCAGGAAAATTCACCCTTGTATATGACGTATTTAAAATTTGGCAACCTTGAGTCTCTGGAAGGTATATGCCTGAAAGCTGCTTCCTACGTTTTGCATATATCTCCAGATTTAAATGTGGCACAGTGGTTAAATAAATATACGACTCCAAATGCCCAAAGACTCAATGATCTGATTGCTTGTCGGACTAATTTATCAAATATTAAAGCTCTTGGCAATAGAAAACAAGATTCTCACAAAGTGTCAGGTCCCCAAATCCTTATTGTCTTCCTTGCATATTTACTCTTGTGCTTTTGTTTTGGGGCCTGCCATTCTGCTGGGGGGAGGGGGGATATTTGCTTTCGCTTGGGATAACTTTCACTTTCTACTTTTCCTCTCCCACCTCTATCTACTTGAGAAAGGAATGTGTCTCCCTTATCAGGGAGACGGTTATAGAGAAATAAAACTGGAGAAGATCTTGAGATGTGTGCCAATTGTGCCAGTTACCCGCACATTGTGTCATCTATGGATTGGCTGGATTTCAAATGGACATTAGGACTTTGGTGGGAGGAGGAATATAGCTAGTTTAACTATACCATTTAAGCGGGATTTTTCCCATATCTCACCTTGACTTCCCTACTTTCACTAACCCCTAATAAAAGTTTGCTTTTGAAATAATGCCTGTTTCAAGAGTTCTGCTTTCTTGGGTGATTAGCTGAGGTGGGTCCTTACACAAAGTTTTCTTTAATCAGATTTATTGAAAGAGAAAGGGTATTCCATTGCAGAAATCTCAACAACTGAATACTTTCACTTTATCATCTTGCTTTATCTATAATCATTTCTAAGTTTAGTAGAGCAGGTACTTTTCCATGTTCTTGCTAACACCCATTTCCTTGAGACGGAAGAGGGCTAATTGTCTTCCTGATATGAATTTTTTTTTGCAGATGTTCCAAGCTAATAATCTTTGGTAAACCAATATCCAGTTTCAACTTAGCTTTCTTCATGGGCTTATTTTTAATTAAATAGGAGAAGACACCCATTTTTGCTGATTTTAGTATTCTGACAGTGAGAATGATTAATCAGTGGAACAACTTGCCTCCTGAAGTTGTGGGTGCTCTATCTCTGGAGATTTTCAAGAAAAGATTGGATAACCATTTGCCCAGGATGGTATAAGGACTCCTTCCTTGGATAGGACTTTGGTCTAGAAGACCTCCATGGTCCCTTCCAGCATTATGATTTTATATTCTAAGTATATAGATCATAAAATGAAGCAATTCTACACTTTTTAAAAATAATATTTTATTAATTTTCCAATTTTCCATTTAAGTATTTAAAAAGCAATGTGGTGACTGGGTTAATCAATAGTTCGATAACAAAATCTTTAGTACAAATCTCAAGTTAGAACATGAGATATTTCTTCTCTTTTTCCCTTAACATTTACTGTCTTGTATTCAAGTTAATACAGTTCTTATTATATCAACTCAGTAAAAACATCATTATTACATTTATCAATAATTTTTTAGCTTATACATATCTTAATTACATTCAAACTTCATAAGCAATCCATATCCTGTTATTAATTTTTATCCAATTTTTAGTTTCTCATCAATATTCCAATTTAACCTTTGATATTTATAATTTTCAGGCTTTAGGTAACCAAGATTTCCCTTGTCTCAATTCATAACAAAATCTAATATTCAAAATACACATTTTATCTATTTGAATGTAATCTTGTTCTATTTCCTAAGAGTTATCTATTTCCCACCATATTAAATCATCTACTTAATAATATAATATCCTCTTTAATAAATCAAAACCATTATGTAAATTACCTGGGTTCATTAATAAATCAAACATATTCATAATAATTAATTTCCTTTTTCCTTTTAGGTCTAATTTTTAAATATTAAACAGATAAAGTCCTTATTTTCAACTAATTTCCAAGTATTTTAAATCTAATGACCAGAATTCCCCTTATCTCAACTTCTCCCTTTAACCCTCTAATTAATAATATGAAATCCCCTCTAATAAGTCAAAACCCCAATTTTCTTCAACCTTATTCTGGCTTTCTTCCTTTGCCAACTAGGCTTCCATATCAGTGCTTTTAGATCATCAAATAGATCTCCCTCTATTATTATATATGTTATTTGAAATAAAGGAGACCATTTAATTGCCATTTTTTTTGGAAGGATTAGTCCATTTGTATTCGTTAAGTTGTCTCCTTGTTATTCCATTTCACCATGTTTGCCCTGATATGTTTGTCTTCCATTCAATCTGTTCTTCTTCTTTCTCAAATTTCTTCTGATTTATATAGAAAGTCATTTCCATTTTCAGTGTTTCAGTGTTCCAGTCCTTTTCTGGATTTTCCATCAGCTGTATTTGTTGGTCAATTGAGTCCTCTGTCTTAATATTTGATTGTCCCACTTCTTCTGTTATCTTCTGCATTGTTATTTCTTTGGTTGTAGTTTGGACTTGCTGGCGTCTTGATCTTTTATGTTAGGTCTTATTTTATCACAAACTGAGAGAATGGTTTCATGTACTGCTTTCAACATGGAAAGGATCTTTTCCTGGTCTTCATCCATCTCTTTCATGTGTTTATAAATAGTCTTTCTAGTAGAAGTCGTTTGTCAAGCAAGGCTTTATAGTCCAAGATATTTCAACATCTCATATAGTGACCAATATTCCTCAAATAAAGAGATAGGAAGGCAATTTCCCACAAATAACTCTGAGAGTCAGTAAAGGTTTACATTCACAGTTCAAGAAGGCCAGTTATGCCGCCCAGCTGTTTTCTTATGGCTAAGTCTCTCACAGGTGGTGCCAAGGTCATAAAAGTCTTATCTAAGGTCTGGGCTTCAAGCCAAGTCTCTTTTAGGAAATAACAACTTGTAATACCAAACCTCGCCACAAGATGTCACCGATGCCATTTAAGGTTTTTTAAGTCCAAAGTTTTTATAATCCTTTTTCCAATTTTATTTCTTTTTTTGTACATAAAAACAAGAGTCTCCAATAAAAATAGGAAAATTTTTGGTCCCCAAGTTTCAGGAACATATAAATCCAATTAGATTAAATTTGTTATTTTAATGCTTTAATTCCCTGGGTAGTCAGACACCGCTATTCTTAGAGGGTGGGATAGAAATTCCCTTCCCTCTCTCCTCACAGGGGGAAAGATACTTCAGGCAGCTTTTACAGGAAGAGAAAGTACTTATGGTAAAGAGAAGATCAGATCTCACCCAGTTTCATCCGCGTTGCTTTTGAAGTGCTTGGTGGTGAGTTTGACTTTGGCTGTCTGCAGCCTAGTGACGGGCCATATTACTATGGCCAGTCTTTCCTCCGCCAGTTTGGAGGGCTGCCCCGGATCGAGTGGAAGGGCTGCCGCCCTCCCGCGATTAAGCGGGGGTTCCCTCCTTGCTCGTCACCCCTACAGGGTGACTTTCGACCCTTTCCAGGGTCCCCCAGCAGAGCGAAATCAGACACGGAAGACGGAGCTCACCTTCCAGTGTCCGCGGCGGCCGCGATGGCAAACCGGAAGTCATAATTCTACACTTTTAAGCCTGACCTTAATGCAAATGTTAAATTACCAGGGTTAAGAAAGGTTTATTTTGTATTTTCCTCTTTTTTGTCTTTCAATGGTCATGATTTATTAATAGTTTTTTTCTGTATAACAAACTATATCTACTTTATTTCTTAAACCCTTAATCATTTAAAAATAAATTGAAAGTAAAAATCAGAAATGTCATATAATAAAATACCTGTACATTTATTTGTACCCTCACTGTTTCCCTGAAATAAATAGAAGTAAAAGATAAAATATGGGTGGAGGGATATTAACAACAATAACTGTGTAAGTAATAATTTTTCAACAACTAAATTAGCTTCTTCACAGGGTAAAAGAACTAAAGTAAAGATTCTCTCTCATCTTCACACAAGTAATTTTCTCATTGGAAAGCAATTTAATAAAGACAGAATTATTTCATCAAGCACTACAATAGTTCCAATAAAGGAGAATATTTATAGCTCAGGGTTGAAATGAGGAGTTTTCTTGCAGACGTTTCATTATCCAAACTAGGTAATATGCACTGATGATATTACTTAGTTTGGATAATGAAACCTCTACAAGAACACAATCAAGGCTGGAGACCACTACAGATCACTACAACAGTTATGCACTTAAGTGAGCTAGAATCATGCCCAAAGGCTGCTCTGTCATATAGATATGTTGTCCTTCAAAATTTTAAAACTCTGTTTACTGCAGTTTAAAGTAACCAACAACTCTTGAAAATAGGTTTACGATTAACCTGTTCTAGATTCTTGAAGTCACTGTTTAATACAAAAAAGTTTAGCTTTTTTAAAGAAAAACAGACACCTTTGTGAATTGCTAAAACACCAATAAAAAGAAAAGCGGCTGTGATCTAAAACAAAAATATATATTTAAAACCTCTAATTACCTGTAACGGTTAATTCTGTGGTTCTTCTGACAGAAAAGAGGCCATACTTTAATTCACAAGTGTAATTTCCAATGTCATCTTCTGTGACCTCCCGGATAACAAGAGTATCCTTTTTGAACAAAATGCTTGGTCTCCAGGTTGTGACTTGGCATTCCTGTGCAAAGATAATTACAGTATTTTAGTAAGTATAGCCCTTGTATTTTTATTTGACACATCAGTTTCATTCAAAACCTGTAATCTTAAAAGCTTTTTTAAAAAGTCCCAAAACAGTACAAAGTTCATTGCATTGCTTGACAGGAAACTGTTTTAGATCATATTTAGAACCTTTGGAATACTTTTTCCTCAAACACATTTAGAAGAAAAATATATCCATCCACATAAGGACTTATTCCTCTTTCTTTTTCTTTTTCACCAATTCTCAACAACCATACTGATGAACTTTGGAACAAACGTTTCTCCCCTGGAATCATATCCTTATAACATTGAAATAGAAATAGAAAAACTGCTTCATGGAAATGTAATAATTGCTTCACATATCCTTGTGGAGAAAACACTCTTCTCCTACTGGTAGACTCTTAATTCTGTGAAACACACAGGTATTTTAAAATATCTTTGAGAAGAATATTTCTCATCGATGGAATGGAGTGATATGGGTGCACTCAAATCCTTTGTCTTTTATTACACAAACATTTCTGGCTTCTTACGTTGCCATAAATGCAAGAGAAAGATATTAAACTAGGGCTTCCCACCCCACAATAGGATTAAATGGAACATCCAGGAATGCTTTAATGTGGTGAAAAAAAGTGTAACATGTCCGGAAAATATATTGTTATATATTATGTGCCATCTATAGCAATAAAATGAACACAAATATCTCGTCAATTAAAACATGAAAAAAAAATATCTCAGACATGTGGAGAACAATTAAGGAAAAAAGTTGGCCTCTTTTTCATGGGTATGACATGTTTCATAAATAATTAAGATGTCCTGTGACAAGAGGCAGTGCTCTGACCACTACGCTATCCATTTATGTACAGAACTGTCTTGTTAGAACTATACACTGAGGTTTTTAAAAACTATATCACTATGTATTATGAATGTGTCTATTATCTAATTGCCAAATAACAGAACGTTGCCATATTTTGTAATATATAAAGAATGCAGCAGCTATGTATAAAATTGAAAATATAAACAGAGAAATTTCATTTTCAGAAGCCAAAAAATGATCTACTGCATTTAGAAATTTGTCCGTCAAATATTACTTTGCTTCTGTTTTTTTTTCATTTTTAAGTTAACCTTTTTTTAATTACACTTTTCAAAATCTGATGAAGCTGTGCATACTATCTATAAGAAAAATTCAGATACTAAAAATGGAGCAAAACAAGACATAATATTTTGTTGAAGATTTTTAACATTTCTTACCTTATACCATAAGATTTCTGGCTCTCTATATGGTATTAAAAAATCCTGTATGTCGGGGCATGAAATGTCTTTGCTTTTGCTAAGTTCAGCCTTTTCTAAATATTTCATCTTTGAATTGTAGCACAGACCAGTATCATTTTCACCCACTGTCAGTGAAATGGAAACCTTCATACAGTAAGTTGAGTTTCTGCCATGGAACAAAATACAAATAATAAAAAAATGGTTAAAAACTGCATTAATTTCCCTAAATGCAGTAATGTTTTTTCAAGCACAACAAGAATCTTCATCAGTACAGTAAAATGGGAGGGGACATCTAATTTTCAATTCTTATTTAATTTAGAAGAATTAGTACATTTCATTTACTTTGCAAAAAGTATTACACCTCAAAATTTCCTTAATTCTAATTATTTTCTAATTATGGCAAGACAAGTTCCTGCATGGAGAGAGTAAATTTATAAAGCCAGTTATTTACTAATCAGTATTAGCGTCTTAATATTCCTCTGCTGATCAAAAACTACCACAACAAATCCTTACAGCTGAACTAATCAGTTTGCAGCAATATATTTTAACCCTCCCAAATTCCTAAAACTTTGCACCATAAACATGAAAGTTAATTCATCTATTCGTTACATTATTTTTTTAATGAATAATTGTAAGACATATACTCTATAATATTTATTTATTTATTTAAATTTAGCTACCACCCATCTCTCTCTCAGAGTGACTCAATAACAGAGTGACTTGCTTAATATCAGCCAATGTAAATTGCAGCCATATAAAATAGACACCTACTCATTTATTATATTCCTGTACCTCTTTACTTTCAACCGTTCTGCTGAAGTGACTTAAGTATACAGCACTTTCTGGTAATATAAATAAGAACACAGTCAAAACTTCCATGTTTTATGTTCTAAGTGACCCTTTTCTCCTACTTATGCAGTTTCATTATAGTCACAGAGAAATTGGAAAAGTGTGTCTCAGTTAGATGGTGCTGAAATCTTATGAATAGAAATGCATATGGGAAGTATTTTGTTTCAGTTTTGTTTTGTTTTGCCTGGGTGGTTTAAGAAAGCATATGACTTTTTGCTGAACCAGCATCCAATCTGTTTGAATGTTTCTAAGCATGAATACACATGAAGTGCATTTAAATTCTCTCATACATGATCTGTTGAGATAGTTTGTAATTTGTATGTTTGGTTCATCAAGAAAGAAATACAATGATATTTACAATTTATGAAATAAATAGAAAATGTAAGTGAAAAAGGATCACTAGATCTTGATCTTAGGGGATAAGGAAATGTCTATAAAGGAAATGATACAGTAGCATTTGTACTTATCAACAATATCTGGAGATAATAGCCCTCCCTCTCCCCCCCCCCCTTTGAGAATAGGCAATGTCAAACAACTCTGAAATCATGAAAATCTTTCTCTTTGTAACAACCTTCAAATGTGCCTTATTTCCTATCTGAATATGCTCTGTGGAATCCTACCATGAACTGGAGTGATCTCTTTTGCTTTGTTGTAGAAAAATGAATGTTAGAGGATCAAACTATTTAGAGGCAAATGATCTAACCTGAGAATCAATACAGTTGCTATTCCTGTATGTGTGATTGTCACTGTTATTTTACGCTATCAGAGGAAATCATTTATTATATGTCTTATAGGAATTGGCTAAGCAGGAGGGAATAAAATACTGAAATTTATTTATTTCTATGAAACCCATTGTCCATTCTGCTTGGGTGTATTGAATATTGTAGAATGAATTTAATTTGCTGATAGATTTACAGAGTATATGATTTGTGTCAGATAAAAATCATGCTTTCTCTTCCACTTGCATTGGGGTAAGCTTCTGATGTTCACTACAGGTAGTCCTCCACTTACAACAGTTCATTTAGAGACTGTTCAAAGTTACAACAACACTGAAAAAAGTGACTTATGAATATTTTTCACACTTATGTCTATTGCAGCATCCCCATGGTCATGTGGTCAAAATTCAGACACTTAGCAATTGACTCATATTTATGATGGCTGCATTGCCTTGGGGTCATCAGCTTCTGCAACTTTCTGACAAGCAAAGTCAATGGGGAAGCCAGATTCATTTAACAACCATGTTGCTAATTTAACAACTGCAGTGATTCACTAAGCAAATGTGGCAAGAAAGATCACAAAATGGAGCAAAACTCACTCAGCAAATGTCTCACTTAGCAACACAAATTTTGGGCTCAATTGTGGTCATAAATCAAGGATTTGTAGCCCACCCAAAGTCAAAATTAAAAAGAAGTTGGTTAGAAACATCTTAATGTTTGAGATCTACTATTATACACAGTTGTAGTTGTAGACAGATTAGGATATTAGCAAATTTAAATCCTTGTGGATATTTAAATATTGTCAACTGATGCAAATTTATACGCTTGGATCCTATCTAAAAATTTACATGCTTGAATTCACTTCATACCAAAGTAAATAGGTTTCTGGGGAAGAGTAAAAGATACATGTATTAATCTTCTTATTATTTTATCCAATTTTCTGAACAATATGGTTACAACATGTAGCGCTTAATAAATCAAGAATCATTATGAGCAATTTTCCTCCTGCTAATTGGAGGCTCTGATTCAAGTGGTTACAATCCAAATGGAAACTCCCTGTAGGTTTTTCATTGTGTACTAAAAATTGGTACAAACCTCACAGTCGGTGCCCTTTTCAATATTGTACCATTACTAATGCAACAGAAGTTCATCCAGCCCATGTTTATAAATTGAGGAAGAAACAATTAATATGGTAGAACGTCTATTCACTATCAATATAAATGTATAATAGGACAACTGTCTTAAATGCTAAACTATGTTCCAATATCTATTGTTAACAGGGCTTTATCATAGGATAAAAATTACAGGATAAAGTTACTGTTTAAAAAATTCCAAATGTGTAATAAAAATACACTCAATATACGGAGGCAGATCAGAAATCTAGTATGGACTATCTATGCTCAGAGATTAATTATACAATAATTTGATTGAATTTATTTATTACACTGATAATGTAACACAATGGCTGAAATAAAAGATTTCCTTGAAAGGGAATTATTAAGACTTCTAAATGTATCACACAGGTATTTTTGCCCCAGAGTATTCAGTTCTCTTAGAAGAAGAATAGCTTGATATTGTTGGCAACTCTATTTTGATGGCTTTTGAATTAGAATGCAATCACAAGATACTGCTTCTATTGCTACTACTTTAGAACATCAACAAAGGCCAAGTTCTCACTGATGCCCCTGGCAAAAAAATTGGGAAGGGAAGAGAGCAGCAACTAATGAAAGAAGATTATAAAATCCTTTTCTCAAGAAAGATCACTTTGTGTCAGTGTCAGTGTCATTGCCATTAGGTACTATTTGAGTTTATTTCCCCCCAGATTTTGTGCTGTTGTCATTTTCTGTTTTACCCAAATTGTTAATCATAATATTTTATATAACTGATTCTTGTTGTTCGCAATGCTTGCTCTGTGTTGGAAGTGGTCACTTAACCAGCATTGCTTACTTTTCAATACACTCTGTTCTTATAGCTTTTGATACTGTCCACTAATTTGCTTCTTCCCTGAGCTTAATTCACTTTTATTCAAGACAGAAAGTCTAGATTGGCATAAGTTCTCATTGATCTACACAAGCATTTCAGACAACAGCATTATCATTAGACTCCAGTAACTGATAGCATCTTACAATTGCACATTGGATCTTGTTAGATGCCCAACTTGCCACCTTCAAATGAAGGCTTATGGCTAGTTTTAAGGCTAATTTTAAAATGCAATTTTCCCCACAATCTGTAGATGATGGACTATGTTATAGTATGCAACAGGAATTCTTGTTGCTGCCATAATGGACCCATCCTGACTCCTGTGAAATCTAAGACATCCCAAAACAATCAGTGTCATGTTACTTCAAAGAGGCGAAAAACAAAGCATAGGAAACTATTTCCTTACTAAAAGGCACTGGGATAGGGTGTGGTTTGAGTCTGAAGAAGCCAAAGTGTTGTGGAACCGGATTTTTGTTTTCATTGTGTTTTGTTTTTACTACTTTTGTGAGCCAGAATTGTTTTTTATGGGCAACTGTATAAGAAAAATAAACAAACCAGTAAATCAACAAATCAGTAAATCGATAACACACTCAACATAGACACAAATAGACTACATTTATTCCTCCTTAACCACCACAACTGAGCTCAGAAATTTTGTTGTAAGTTATTGTGGTAATTAAGCAGGTCACCATGTGACCTGATTCATTTTATGACCAATTTTATGCCAGTCATAAAGCAGGTCAAAGTGGTCATTAAACAAACCATGTGGTCATTAAGTGAATCTATTCTCCTGAATTTTAAAAAAAATGAAATCAGAAAAAATGCTATAAATTGTGGTCACTCGACACTGCAACCAGTTATATATGCAAACAAATTGCCAAGCACCCAAAATGTATTCACATGACCATGTGTTTGTGTCATAATTCAAGGATGGGTCAGCAGTATCTTTTTTGGGGTCCATTGCAACTTTGAATGATCATTAAATAACCAGTCATTAAGCAAGGACTAGCTGTAATCTTTCAACTGTAGACATATCATGATTTAAATTCACATGGGCACTACTACAAATTGATTATCATTTCATTTTTTGAACAAAGTAAAAGAACAAAAGATGTTGTACAGATCTGCGTAAATAAAGATTTGTGTAAAACAAACAATAAATTTATATGAAAATTTTGAGGAATGTTATGCTATCAGTTTTGGGTTTTTTTAAAACAAGTTTTATTGGTTTTTTAGTTTTTACATCAGAGTGCTTGGGAAGCAACGTGGAGATGGGGTAATCAATCATCAAAAAAACCCACAATCGTACATGTATAGTTCAGGTTAATTCTTTAAAGATTTCCTCTCTATTTCCCTCAATTGATATAACATAATCAAATTAATACATTTATAAATAGAGTTCAATCAATCAAAAAAATATCAATAATATTTCACCTATATCAGTCCAAATCCTGTTTTTAACCTTTACTAACTTACAATTACCATGTTCCAATTTAGCCTTAAATAAACACATAATTTACACTTCAGGTATCCCTAATTTCCCTTATTTCATAGGATAATAATTATATCTAGGGTAAACATATTATTCCAACCATTATATTTTTACACTTCCCAACTATATTCTATTTCTTATTCTAGTAACTCATTTATAAATACCATATGCTATCAGTTTTGATTGGAGCCTCTCTACATACATTTACATAGGAAAATTCAGAAGCAAGTTAAGCCATGATAGCTAGATCTATCCTATATATGTGTCTACCAGGTATCAATAAGACATTTATATTATCTTTAAAATGGCAAATACTTTAATTAATCACAGTTCATGTTTGTATAATAGTATATAGACATTACCCAGTTCACATATTTACAAACAAATTGTGTATTTGTTATTCTCTATTATGAGATAGTAAATATACTGTTTCATCAAGTTTGGGTTGACATAAACTATTTTGTCAAATCCATGTATGGACATTTCATTACTAAGTATATTAAAAATAAAAGATAAAATAATGCAAGCAATTACAGTAGGGCTCTCACAATAGTTCACCTAGAAGGAATGCAAGGAAAACATTGCAAGAGCTAACGTGCATGGATGTAAGTGCTACATCACATCTCCATCCCAAGAAGAAACTTTCCAACCAAGTAGTGCATATTATCTATGGATTTTAAATCTTTTGCCCAAAATCCATTTATTTAGAAGCAATAGAACATTTATTTTAGAAAACAAGAAATGATCCAATTGATTTAGCACATATGGTCCATGCTGATAAAGAATTGCTAAATATGTCCTCTGTTCACTTTCTTGGCTGTGGGAACTAGCAGATACCATGATTCATTCTAGTACTATGATATAATCATTTAATTCACTTGAATTCACTTGCCTTTCCCTTTCAAGCAGGCCAGCATACTACTGTCCATTTCATTGTTTGTTTATTCCTTGATTCATTTCATTCTTTAATCATATCAAAAAATAAATCAGAAGTTAATGTAAATAAGGCAGATGGTAACTCAGGATAACAATTGTATAAATACTACCTTTAGCTTATACTGCAAAACAAATGAACTTTAATTGTAATATGCAAGGGATTTTTATTTCCCCTCTTTTAAAATTAAATCAACTTTGAAATGATAAACAACTAGTTGCCAAGCCAGCGAAACAGATTTCGATTAACACCTCATCCACAAAAGATATTATAATACCAGAAGGTATTATAGGTTTTAATTAGCTTAGCCAAATTAATCACACTGAGAAATAGTGACCTGCTTTATTGTATGCTTCAGTTCTCAGAAGCGGTCATTTTTAAATTATAACTCATTTAAATAAAATAAGCAAATTTTATGGTTGCAAATTGTCATGTCTTTTCAGGGTATTTTGAAAATGATGCCATGCTTAAATCTCTATCAGAGTATAGTGCACTATGCTCATGAATTAGGTTACATTTCTCTTAATAAGATTGTCATTTATTGGTTTGTTAACCAACTGGTACATCTGAGATGGGGGAGGATGGAAAATATTTTTGAAGATGAACAAAATATTCTGGAAATATTAGACTCATTTTGATTCTTTTATTTCAGTGTGTTGTTGGATTTTGCATAAATGAGAAACTAAGAAAAGGCAAAATAAAACCATCCGTCTTTGTGTGTGATTATATAAATCAAGTTGAACAATGATAAGCACTATGTTCAATGTTAGTCCTACATAAAATTAGAAATTAAAATATTTATTATACACTTCAACTCAAAGGACTAACAGAATGGCTTCAGTACAATCAGTGATGGAGAAAAAAAGCTGAAATAAAATCTGCGAATAAGAGAAAGAACAGGCAATACTTTATGCAAAAAAGAAAAAAGAAAAGCAAGAATTCGCAAACAAATTTCTACTAAGAACATACAAAGGACACCTTCCTTCTTTCCTTTCTTCTTCCCTTCCTCCCACCCTCCCTCCTACTCCCTTGTGTTTTTTTTGTTTTGTTAGTATTTTGGAAAGTGATAGGAGCTGATTTGAAAGGGGTAGCAACATAAAGAAACAAATGTTTCACACTTACAGACCATCCATTCAGTAATGTTTGGAAGTTACAATAGTGCTGAACTTTATGCCCCATTTATGACAATTTGTTATTCGCAGAGTCCATCAGTCATAAGATTCCTGATCATCAATATTTTACGGTCAATATTTTACATCAATATTTTACAGATCAGAGAGATTGGAGAGAAAAGGATTGTAAGCTGTTTGCTCTTCCACACATAATACGATCATTCTGGCAGCCTGCTACAGGTGCACTACATAAACAGCTTTCTTGAAATCTCTTTCTCTTCAATATTTCTGGTATGAGAAGGGAGGGAAGAAAAAAACCAAGCAATTTCTGAAGGTAATTTCTCCTTTGCCACAGAGCAGAGAGATTAGAAGGCAAAGGATTGCAAGAAAGTATGCTGTTTGCTGTTCTACACATTGAAAGCAATCTAATTGTGCCAGCAGAGGGACAGACCATTATCTTCATACGTCTCTAACAAGGATTCTTCAGAAACCTGTAGAAGGTTGCAAATGTCTTATCAATAGCTATAGCTGTTAAAAGCCATCCAGTTATTCCTTTATGTTATTGTTAGCCATTAACTGTTTTAGAATTTTTCCACAATTTTTTTAAAATTCTTTTTTGTAGTTATTGTATTCCCTTTACAGTTACTGTAGTGTATTGCTAGTCTTTTTCATGTATTTGGTCTTGGACTATAAATAAGATCAATTGACATTTCTATAATTTTATTTTATAGTCTCTTTCCCCATATGTGTGTGTGCAAGAATTTAGTAGGAATTTGATTTTGATTTGTTTGAATTGGCTACCAAGAACCTGGGTAATTTCACTTTGACCATGACAACTGATTTTTTCATTACTGACTACTGAACAGGTTGGCAATTCTTTATTCTGATTTTGAAATCAGAAGAGGGAGTCAAGCTATTTTCCAAAGCACCTGAAGGCAGGGCAAGAAGCAACGGATGGAAACTAATCAAGGAGAGAAGCAACCTAGAACTAAGGAGAAACTTCCTGACAGTTAGAACAATTAACCAGTGGAACAACCTACCTCCAGAAGCGGTGAATGCTCCAACACTGGAAGTTTTTAAGAAGAGACTGGACAGCCATTTGTCCGAAATGGTATAGGGTTTCCTGCCTGAGCAGGGGGTTGGACTAGATGACCTCCAAGGTCCCTTCCAACTTTAATTATTATTATTATTATTATTATTATTATTATTATTATTATTATTATTATTATTATTATTATTATTATTATTATTATTATTATTATTATTATTATTATTATTATTATTATTATTATTATTAAATCAGAGTCAACTTCAGAATCATGTAAATGTGGAAAACAATAAATTAGCTAATGTTATTATTAAAATGATGCAACAATGGTTGCTATAGTTGCATCTCCTGTTATTCCAGTTCCTCCAAAAATGGGACTTCCTTTTCCAGGGTTATCAGAAGACACATATAGTGGTTGCCTGGACAAATTCAAGTTTTCATCATGAAACTTGTACATGTACCTGAGACAAACTTAGTTTTCCATGAAATGTGTTCAAGTGGGATTTATTCTTAGTCTCCTAACATATGGACTGTAAAATAGGCAATTTCCATTTTAGACAATAATGATCTTATGATGGATAACTGCCAATTTAATATGTGTTCATTAGTGTTTCCTTTGATGAACTTGACAGATAACTGATCAATCAACTGTTACAAGATACAGCAATTGTAGAGTAAAGGTATATTTATAGACTTTTAAATGTATTTGAGAGATGTGAGCTGGAATATTATATAGCAGGGGTGTCAAACTGCTGGCCCGCGGGCCGGTTTTATCATACCAAAGCCACGCCCACCCCATTGCCGGCAATGCAAAAAGAGTCACGATACGTCGCGACATGTCATGTCACGTGACGTGGCGAGTTTGACACCCGTGATATATAGCTTTATCTGATAAATGTAAATAAGGCATTTCTAATGAACTTTGAAATATTCTAGATCATCAGAACATACCAGACACCTTAGAGCACTTGCTCCAATGTGCTATAATAAAAGGCTCAAACATCTGAAATTCACTCAGATGAAAAAAGAGAATTTTGTATCTTCTCTACACCCATCCTCTTTTCATCCTCACTCTTTGGATACATACAGTCAGAAGCAAATATAAATCCCCTTATAAAGTAGACACAAAGCAGCTATGAATTCGGTATGTGTTGTCATTGTGGCAATTTACCTGCCCAGCTAAACTCCTTAGCATGAGTCAGTTTTGAAGTACCATATGTGTGGAATCAAAGGCTGTATTGCTAGCAAGTGTGCCAAATATTCCAAGCCTGAATATTCAGCAAATGGGAGAGCTGGGGTAATATGAGAAAACTGAGGGCAATCAGGCAATTAAAGAGTAGTTAGAGGTAAAATGCAGAAGCAACATTTTATCCTGCCTGTTATTCAACAGTCTCCATTTGGCTCTGCTTTCTGCATTTCTGGAGTAGGCACAATTTATTGACAAAGCAATTGCACAACAATTTGCTTACCTACTCAAATGACTAAACCACAGAGTTTTAATACCTGGCTGAATCATTGAACTTGCTACTACCTCATTATTGATGGACATTTAGAAACATTATTATTCCATTGACTTTCTTTACACGTTGTCATTGTCTTGAGGATAGACTAGCAACAGACCTATAATATTGACATTAACTGGGATCAAGGAACTGTGTCAGTTACATCCCACAATTGCTGAGATCACAATTTTCAGGCTTCAAGCCTCATTATGCCATTAGCATTGGTCAACAAGTTATTCCTTATCTTTTATCAGAACACACAGATATTTTTGGAAAGAATGGGATAAATATATTACTACCAGTTAGATGTCCTGTGATTATGATGTTAGTTTAGTTCCTAAAGTCAGATATCTACTTAGCACCTATATCCAATATCTGGAAATGAATTGCTTTCTTTGAAGGAAAATATGGATCACAATCTGTAAAAGAGATTTATAGATCTTCATCTCCTGCATCTGCTCCCACATTTTTTGTCAAAAGAATAGCTATCTGAGAGTGGTTCACTACTTCAGATTTTTAAATTCTGTAACCATTAATGATCACTGCCCACTTTCACTTATCTATATAAAACTGCAAAAGTCCTTTTTTAACTAAATTGCACTTGAGGGGAGATTACAAACAATTTGTTTTGAATGGATAAAACTGCCTTTGACATGTGTAATGGAAAATCTGAATACATGATGATACCTTTTGTCTCTGAAAATCCAGATGGCCATATTGAATATGTCAAACATGTTCTGAAAATAGTTCACTCAGATAGGTTGCATGCTAAGCTAAAAATGGTGCTTTTGATCTTCCTTCCCTGGACTCTTTGGGTATACAATTTGTTCAGAAGGCATTTTGATGGATCCTATTAAAGTGGACATTCTTTCTTAACACACTTCTAAGACTATCAAAGACATGGGGATTTTGTAATTCTTACATATATTATGTATGCATTATGCAGAATGCAGAAAGGGGGGGCAGTCTAGTTAAGTGAATTTCATAGACTTATTCCATGATGTGAAACAGACTTTCAGCTCCTAATTTCTAATGTGTGATCCACACCCCAACTGCTCTTTTGCACAAATATTTCCAACTTTGCATTAAACACTATTCATGCCACAACAGATATAGAAAAGATCTGTTGTCTTTAGATGCTTTTACCATCTGAATGTAACTATTATGTTTTAAATAAAGACTGCCTTCCAACATTGGAGATATCTTTTGGAAAGTTTAGAATGCCTTATATCTAATTCCAGACTGAACATAACAATTGAGAACATCCTCAGACTTTTCATAAAGTCGAATTATGTGGACCGAATTTATTTTTCTTTTTAGTTTCTACATTATCTCTGTTTCTAACTTACTGAACCCACAATATGATGTTCTCTCAAATATATATTTTTCCCCTCTATGTCCCACCTTCAATCACAATAATAAAATCTGAGAACTTTGCTTCCCTTACATTGTACCAATTTCAATTACTGGGACCCTGGGGATAAGGAGACACACTGCTGACTTTAATTATCTAGTTTGCATTTATTATGCAAATGTGTAGGTTTGAACAGATGACCTTCAGATAACCTTGTGATAATTTCTCCTCCTTTTCTTAAACAGAAATATCAGTATAGTTGTCTGCATATTTTCAGGCAAGTATCAGGGAAGAGTCTTAAACCTCTGTTGTGACAAAGCATCCATGGGCTGAACTTTTAGAATTTACAACAGAGTATGTATAAAGAAATAAGTTTACTCTTATTGCATTTGCTGCCAAGTCAAACCTTTAATTACCAAATTAGCTGTATTGTTATAGCCCCACTTCTCTCCAAAAGGATCTTAGAATAGCAACTGTCTGAATTTTATTACTGACTTCCAGAATATCAGTAGCTGAGAACAGTTAACTGGCCATAGTTAACAACCAAGCAGTAAACAATACCCCAATTAAGAAACTACCAGCTCAGATAAACAATAAGATAGTAAACATCAGCCTAATCAAAGAACCACCAAGAACTTTCCCATCAACATTGATAGAGCAAGCCACTTGTACACAAAGAGGGAGCAAAGTGCACTCCTTCTAGCACTGATGATATTATCTAGTTGTGTAATGAAATATCTGCAAGAAAATGACAAAGTTCATAGAACACTAAGAACTTCACAGTTCAACCCTGAGCTATAAATATTCTCTTCTGTTGGTACAGTTTTTATACTTATGGACACATTTGCAAAAATTCTCACTTTGTTCCATGTAATAATTGCTAATTATTTCATTTCATAAAGAGGCATGCAATTTACAGATATTTTGGGAATGCCTTATTCCTGTTTTATTCATCTTCTATCTCCTCACCAAATTTGGATGGTAAAAAAGAATTGATTAATTTGTTTATAGAATAATATTTTTATAACCATATTTTATTATTTTTTATAATCACAAATCCTTAATATTTCATCAGCAACATGTTGTCTGGGTTCCAATATTTAGCTTACTAATACATGTTAAACTCCTTTCTCTCTACCTCATTTTTCCAGCTATTATTAAAATGTATCCCATGTTCTAAAGTATTCTGAATCTTCTTTCTCCTTCATTTTCAATGTAAGTCTATCCATTTCTGCACAGTCCAAAATTTTCCTGTTTATTTCTTCCTCCACTGGTAATTCTTCATCTTTCCAATGTTGAGCAAATACAATTCTCGCTGCCGTTAATACATGTAACATTAAATATACACATTCTTTCTCATAATTTCCTGCAATTAGAAATAATTGCAGAAATAACAGAAATAATTCTGGCTTAAAATCTACGTGTTTTTTGTCATTTTCTCTAACCATATATATATATATATATATTCTTGACCAAAATCTTTTAGCCTTAGGGCATGTCCACCAAAGATGATAATATGTGCCTGGTTTTTGTCTACATTTCCAACAATTGCTAGACATATTTTTAAACATTTTTGCTAACCTCACAGGTGGTAAGTGCCATCTGTAAAACATTTTACGATAAGTTTTCTTTGTAAGCCACCACCTTTGTTATTTTAGAGTTTCTTTCCCAAATCTTTGCCAGTTTTCTGGCTCTATGTTATGCCCAAAGTTTTTTGCCATGTTATCATTGTTTCTTTAACTTGTTCCTCTTCCTTCTTTAAACTTAATATACAGTTTCTTAATCAATTTTTCATCTGATGCTTATAGTATCTGGTCAAGTTCTGTCTGCTCTTTATAGAATCCAGATGTCTTAGCATCTTTTTCATATCTCATTTGAATTTGCAGGTGTGGCCACCATGATAGATCAATACTCTGTTCTTCTAGTTCTTGTCTAGATTTTAGTTTTCCTTCAATATTTAAAATGTCTTTATAAGTCACAATTTGCTCATAGTTAATTAGGTCTGTGTGAACAAACACTTCCATTGTTGAAAGCCATCCAGGTATTTTCATGTAAATTTTCACTTTTATCTTTTCCCATTCTAAAAGAAGTGCGTTTCTTATATAGTGGTTTTGAAAGTATCTATGTATTTTATTCTTCCCATATCATAGGAAGGCATGCCATCCAAGTTATAGGTCATGCCCTTCTAGATATAGTGATCTTTTATGTCTAAGGGTTATCCATTCTTTTATCCATGTTAGTGCAGATGCTTGATAGCATAGGGCCCAATCTGGCAGCCGAAATCCTCCATTTTCTTTTGCTTCTTGTAGCATTTTCAGTATAATTCTGGATTTTTTTCCTTGCCAAATAAATTTTAAGATCATTGTATTTAGTTCATCAAAAAAAAAATTCCCCCAATTTTATAGGTATTGTTTGAAATAAGAAGAGTAATTTTGATAAGATATTCATCTTCACCGTTGCTATTCTCCCTAACAATGAAAGTTGTAGGTTTTTCCATTTATCCAGATCTAGTTTTATTTGTTTTAATAGTTTTGCGTAGTTGTCTTCTTTTATTGTTGCACATCTTGCCATTAAGTATATCCCCAGGTATTTAACTTTCTTAACTATTTGAAGATCTGTTTTTTCTGACAATTGATTTTTTTGTTTATCTGTAAGGTTTTTGGTTATCACTTTGGTTTTTTCTCTATTTATTTTCAGTCCTGCCACTTCTCCAAATTCTTCTATCTTTTTCAGAAGCTTGGGGCTTTTCAAAGCGGCTCTTCTAATATGAAAATCAAGTCATCCGTGAATGCTTGTAGTTTATATTTTTCATCTTTTATCTTCATTCCTTTAATTTCTGAGTCTTGCCTAATATTTCTATTTAATACTTCCAGTGTTAATATAAATAATTGGGATAATGGACATCCTTGTCTTGTGCCTTTTTTAATGTTAAAATTTTCTGTAAAATCTCCATTTATGATTATTTTAGCTATTTGTCTAAGATAGATTATTTTAATTGTATTTATAAAGTTTTCTCCAAAATCCATTTCATTTAGTTGTTGAATCATAAATTGCCAGTTTACGTTATCAAAAGCCTTTTGTGCATCTAGGAATATTAGTGCCATCTGCTTCCCTGGGTGCATTTCACAGTATTCCAAAGTGTCTAAAAACATTCTTAAATTGTTTTTTATTTGTCTCTTAGGTAAAAATCCGTTTTGGTCTGTGTGTATAAATTCAATCAGAAATCTCTTTAATCTTTCTGCTATTATTGAAGCAAAAATTTTATAATCCACATTTAATAGAGATATTGGTCTATAATTTTTTATCTATGTCAAGTCTGAGTCTTCTTTGGGTATTGAAGTAATATAAGCTTCTGTCCAAGTATTTGGTATTTTAGACTCTAAAAGTACCTCATTACATAGTTCTTTCATAAAAAAGCTTCTTCCAACATATTAACAACAAGAAAAAAATCAAGGAAACTGTAGGCCCGCTAAAGGGAGAAGATGGCAAGGAAATTACAGACAACAGGGAGAAAGCAGAGCTGCTTAACTCATACTTTGTGGACAAAGTATACTTAGACTTCAGTAAGGCATTTGACAAGGTAGACCACAACTACTCCTTGGTAAACTAAGAAAAGGTGGGATAGACAACATCACTACCAGATGGATCTGTAACTGGCTAACAAACCGTACTCAATGAGTAATCCTCAATGGCACTACATCCACATGGAGAGAAGTAAGCAGTGGGGTACCACAAGGTTCCGTCTTAGGCTCAGTACTCTTCAATATCTTCATCAATGACTTAGATGAGAGAATAGAAGGGGAACTCATCAAATTTGCAGATGACACCAAACTAGCAAGAGTAGCCAACACCCCAGAAGACAAACACAGGATCCAAAAAGATCTTGACCAACTTGAACAATGGGCCCTATCCAACAAAATGAGTTTCAATGTGGAGAAAAGCAAAGTCTTACATTTAGGCAGGAAAAACCAAAGGCACAAATACAGATTGGGCAAGACCTGGCTCAAAAATAGTAACTGTGAGAGGGACCTCGGAGTCCTAGTGGACGATCACTTGACTATGAGCCAGCAGTGTGCAGCAGCAAGCAAAAAAGCTAACACAATCCTGGGTTGTATAAACAGAGGCATAGAATCAAGATCACGAGAAGTACTATTACCGCTTTATAAAGACCACACCTCTGGGAAAGATTGAGGGCAATAGAAGAAGGGGACGACAGAGAATGAGGTGGCTGGATGGAGTCACTGAAGCAGTAGGCGTGAGCTTAAATGGACTCCAGAAGATGGTAGAGGACAGGAAGGCCTGGAGGAATGTTGTCCATGGGGTCACGATGGGTTGGACACGAGTTCGCAACTAACAACAACAACAAAAACCACACCTAGAATACTGCAGCCAATTTTGGTCACCAAACCACAAAAATGATGTTGAGAGTTTGGAAAAAATTCAAAGAAGAGCAACTAAGATGATCAGGGGCATATGAAGAACGGCTACGGGATTTGGGTCTGGCTAGTGTAAGGAAAAGAAGAAATAGGGGAGACATGATAGCAGTGTTCCAGTATCTAAGGGGCTACCACAAAGCAGAGGGGGGCAGGTTGTTCACCAAAGCACCAGATGGAAGGATGAGAAACAACAGTTGGAAACTAACCAAAGAGAGAAGCAACCTAGAATTAAGGAGAAATTTCCTAACAGTGAGGACAATCAACCTGTGGAACAGCTTACCCCCAGAAATTGTGGGCGCTCCATCACTGGAGATTTTTAAGAAGAGACTAGACATCCACCTGTCTGAGATGTTATAGGTCCTCCTGTTTGAGCAGAGGGCTGGACTAGAAGACCTCCAAGGTCCCTTCCAGCTCTATTCTATTCTAAATTGTAGGCATTTATAAAACTCTGCAGGTAGCCCATCTAGACATTTTTATGGCCTCCGTTACCTCCATCATTGATATTTTTTCATTTAACATATTTTGGATATTCTCTGAGATTTTTGGTAAGTCAGCTTTTTTATGTATTGCTTTATTCTTTCTTGCAAAATTTCTTCTGTGTCGTAAAGTGTTTCATAAAAGTCTTGATTATTTTTTTGATTATGTCGTTTTGGAATTGTAAATTGCCTTTTGAATCTTGTAGTTTGTTTATCAAATTTTTTCTCTTTTTTCAATTTGTATGCTAACCACCTACCCAGTTTATTAGTGTTTTCAAAAAAAGTTTTGTTTTGCCCTTTTAATTTGCTGGGCCATTTTTCAGCCTCTGCTAGGTTTAATTTGTGTTTTATTATTTCCATTTGCTTTTTAAAAGTTTTCTTTTGTGGATCTCTTTGTAGTTCCAATTCCAATTTTATAAATTCCTCCTTTAACTTCGTTTGTTGCTGCATTTTTTCTTTATTCTTTTTTGCCATGTAAGTTATAGCCAAGCCTCTAAAGTATGCTTTAGCTGTATCCCACACATTTTGAAGCGATCTCTCTTCTTTTTTGTTTATTTTAAAGAAAAAATTCATTTCCTTTGTTGTTATTTGTATAAATTCTTTCTCTTTCAGTAAAGATTGATTCAGAGACCATCTTAGTTTTTTCTTAGTTCCTCTCCAAGTCATCTTTATCAGGTCTGCCCATAGGGTGGTTTCTATCTCAATATCTTGTATAATCATGCTTAATTTGGGGGATATCCATATCATATCAATTCTAGACCATGATTTGTGCCTGTTTGAGTAAAAAGTATATTGTGATTTTTGGGGGGTTCTTTTCTCTCCATATAACCTATATACAGATTTCTTTTTAAAGAAAATTTTAAAGAAAATCTTAGGTTGTGTATTCCTTCCTTTCCCCCCCTGTTTTGCTACTTCTGTAGTCCAGCTTTCCATCTACTATTGCATTAAAGTCTCCCATTAAACAAATGTTTTGATATTCCAATTCCACTATATTTTTGTGTATTTTTTGATAAAATTCTTCTTGTTTGTTATTAGGAGCATATATTGCTACCATCAATATCTGTTTTTGATTTATCATTATTTCCACCATAAATATTCTTCCCTCTTCATCTGCATAGATTTGTTTGGGGTTCATTGTCTCTTTGATATATAAAGCTATTCCTCTTTTCTTTTGTTGTGGTAGTGTGAAGTGAAGTTTCCCAATTTTCGGTTGTTCTAACAGTTTGTAATGTTATCTTTTAATATGTGTTTCTTGGAGACAGACTATATCCATTTTTAATTTTTGTAGTCGTGTAATTTTTTCCCTTTTTGCAGGGGAGTTCAATCCATTTATATTCATTGAAAGAATCCCATTTTCCTTCTCCATCTTCTTCAATTATATTTAGGTTTTATTCTCCTAGTTGTTCTTATCTGTCTTTGTTCTCTTGCTTTTGCCCCTTCTTCTATGTTTATGTTTTCTGTTTCTTCTTCTTCCCTTGGTTTGGCTGCTCCTTCTACAGTATTGCTATCTCTTCCTGTTGTTGTTGTTTTGCTTCTCTCTCTGCATGACATTCCGGACTTTCCCCTTCCAAAAAAGCTTTGTATCTCTCATAAAATTCCATTGCCTTGAGTGCAGTGTCCAATTTGTATCTTTTCATGTCCCAATTAATTAAAATCCTTTCCAGAATCTCCCATCTGAAGTTCACTCTTTTTTCAATTAGTTTTCTGGTCAGGAATTAGTATTATCTTCTTGAATCTCTTATCCTCCTGGGGATCTGCTTCAGCACTACAATTTCCTTTTCTTTATAATGCAGAGGATCATCTCTTGCTCTTCTCAATATCTCATCTCTTATAGATCTTTTGACGATTCTAACATGTACTTCTCATGGGACTTTATTTCTCCTCGCATAGCTTGAATTGACTCGAAATATCTGGTCTATCTCTCCTTCCATTCCTGTTTCCAGATTTCCAGTGCTTCAACCAATAGATCTGTCATCATTGCCCTTTATTAAGTTTTGAAATCTTAAAAAATAAGATGCCTTTTCCATTTCCAAAACTGCCATTGAATCTTCCAATTCTCTATTTGCCTGCATCAGCCTCTGATTTTCATCTTTTATTTCTTCCATCTTCTGATCAGTCTCTACTGACTTGTCTTCTATTTTCTGAATTCTTTGTTCATTCTTTGTAACCATCTGTTGGAAGTTTTCTAGTTTTTATGTTATGAATTTCTTGATTCATTTTCTCAAAGTTATCTCTTGTCTCCTCATGGTTTTTCCTTGTATTTTCTTTGTGAGAGGCGATTGCCTCTTGGATTGCTTGTAATGCCGCTTGCATCTCCTTTTGGAAATTGTTAGATTTTTCTTGTTGAAGCATTGATTCGATTGATCTCTGATACACAGGGCTTGCAAAGATGGAGGAAGGGGATGAGGGTGTTTTCTTGCCAGTTTTACCTAAATTCGGAACACTCATTTTTAATTCCACCCCCCAAATTTTTTATCAACTCTAATACTTTTCCCAGATGTCCACCTTATACCAAACCATTAATCTTGTATTCAATACCACAATATATCATTTAAATTTGTCTTAAATAACTCTTATTTTTCTCCCTGAAAAAGAAGGTAGAACAAAGAAGAAGAAGAAGAAGAAGATGAAGAAGAATTAGAATTAGAATTAGAATTAGAATTAGAATTAGAAGAAGAAGAAGAAGAAGAAGAAGAAGAAGAAGAAGAAGAAGAAGAAGAAGAAGAAGAAGAAGAAGAAGAAGAAGAAGAAGAAGAAGAAGAAGAAGAAGAAGAAGAAGAAGAAGAAGAAGAAGAAGAAGAAGAAGAAGAAGAAGAGAGAAGAAAAAATTGTGTAATCCAATTCTGTCTATGAGGCTCACTTCCAGAGCACTTGTCCAAAATCCAAGATTATTGCTCAGTCAAAATTTATAATCCACAAGGTCCTGCTATTCAAAATTAATAGTACATAGAACCTTCTCCAAAGAAAATAACCAACAATTATGCTTCCACTGTCCTTAAGTAGTTCTGAGACCAAAAGTTTATAATCCAATAGGCTCCCCAGACAACAAGAAGAAAAAGAGAAAAAAAGAAAAAGAAAAGGGAAAAGAAAAGAAAAAGAAAAAATGAGGAGAGGGAAAAAGGTTTATAATCCACTTCTATCTTCTGACTCCAGTTCTAACCAATTGTCCCAAAATCCAAAGTTGCCAGTCTGCCAAAATTATAATCCAAAATGTCTTACTGTAGCTAGTTCCTTGCCATTCAGTCTGTCTCTAAATAGTTTGTAAAATTACAGGTCAAACAATATTTGTAATCCGAGGAATCCAGATGGCTTCAAAATAGTTTGTAGTTTTAGTTGTAATCCATCCTGCAGAAAAGACAGCCCAAATAGTTTTTCTCTTTTTCCAGCTGCAATCTACAAGGTTATGAAGTTCAGAAACATCAAAGTTCAGAAACATCTGGCCAAGTTCCCTCACTACAGAAAAAATATAGATAAAGCTTGGTGTAGTTCTTTTTTTCCCCACTAGATGTCATTAGGTATCCATTTTGTAATTTCCCAACCAAAAAGTTTTTTTCTTTAAGTTTTGCTTTAACATTCTCCAAGAAAGGTAAAAAAAAGAAAAATAAATTATAACTCCCCAAACTTTTTTCTTTTTATTGTGTCCAAATTAATTTTATAGTCTCTCTATTTTCCCCCAAGAAAGCTTAAGCTGCTGCTTTTATTCTGGGAGAGGGGGTGAAAAAAGGAAACCTCCCTCCCTTCAGTTCTGGGAGTTTCCTTGCTTTCAGATCATTTTTTTCCCCAAGAACAGGTTTTAAAATCATAGAGGAAGGAAAATAATCTCACCCAGATTCAAACATGTTGCTCCCGCTTATTAAATACCATTTTTTTTCTCCAGAGATCAGCAACTTCCGACTGGCTGTATGGGTGCAGCCAGTCTTTCTCCTGTCGGTTCTGAGGGCTTCCTTGGATCAAGAGGGTCGACCGCCATCTCCCCGCAATCTACAAGGGTTCCCTCTTGTTTCATAGCCTCTCCAGGGCAACTTCAGGCCCTTTTCGGGCCCCCAGCAGGAAGAAATCAGGTGCGGGAGGCAGAGCCCTGCAAAGGACCTTAAGATGGGGGGGACAACCTGAAGTGAATGGATATCCACGGAAGAAGGTAGCGCTCCTGAGTGTGGGAACACATGCAGGAGCATATCCACCAGAGACTGCCCTGATAGACACCCGGACTCACTCAATATATCCCCCCCGAACACACACGCGCACAGCCCCGCCAAGGAAGATCAGACGGATCCCGGAACAGAATCAAAAAAGGAGATAAGTGAAAGTGAGCGAAAGCAACCGGCATACGACAGCAGAAAGAAAGTGATTAAGACAAAGAAAGGGAAAATAGCAACCTCGGAAGATACCAACGCAGCAAGAGACGCGTGCCCTTTAAGAACAAACCAAATAGAGAAAACGGACGGACCGATGACTAGATCGAGAAGCCGGGCGCAGAGCCGTCCGGCAGTATAAAAAGGACTCCCAGTAATCTTGTATTATGCTCTGATGATGTCGGCAGTGTTGGCCAACGAAAGCTTAGCTTTAGCTTTTGTATTAAACAGTTTGTTTTAATATCATCCTGGTGTTCAAACTATTTGGTTTTTATTATATATATATATATATATGTGTGTCTTTGATAACTGCAAAAATACGAATCCCGGGCATATCTGTTCAATAACACAGTCCTCGATCTCCGGGAGAAATATAAACCAGCTGTTTATTGTTAAAAAGTTTAAAACAATAAAAACAACTATTTACAATATTAAAACAACTTAGCTTTCGCTGGTCCCCTGCCAGCGTCCTCAGAGTAAAGTTTTGGGGTGGAAATTACTTTTATAAACCTTGCTAGCCTAACTGCTTACTCATTGACCGTGTGATAGGGCCATCCGTCCTGGCTGACCGTAATTGCCTTAATTGTCCCGCCTCCTCTTTTTTGCACTCCAGTTCTCCAACCTTCCTCCCTCCCATCCTTGTCAATCCCCTCCTTCCTGGCGTTGCCGCCGTTGGCTTGCTTTCCAGCTGCTCCCCCGTACTCGTTCTGGGCCTTACACCCAGATCCGGTGTCTTAGATGCCTTCCCATTGCCGCTCCCCTCCTTTCCATCCCGTTTGTCTGCCCGTTGTTCCTGTCTTCCACTATCTATCCCTATTAGTGCTATTTCCTCCGATTTCCTTCCGCGCTTGGATGTGCGTGCGCACAGCCGTATCCCGTCCCTCTGCCTCGTCTGCCTACGATCAGCTGGGCTATCTGCCGGCTCACTCCTGAATTCACCTCCTCTCATCCTTGCAGATCCTATCCTTCCTAATGTTGCTGCTGTTGGTGCGTTAGCCAACTGCCTCACCTTCCCCCCCTCCTTCTTATCCCTTTGAACCATCCGCTGTACCTGCCTTCCATTATCTATCCCCCTGGGTCCTATTCCTTCCAATCTTTCTGCATGCCTGGGTGTGCGCATGCACAGCCGCATCCTATCCTTCTGCCTCATCTGCCTAAGCTCAGCTGAGCCACCTGCTGCCTCGCCCTCAGTTCCACCCTCTCCCTTCCTTACCGATCTTATCCTTCCTGGTGTCATCGCTCCTGATGCGCCTTCCACCCCCACCCCCACACGCGTTTTGGGTCGCGCGGCTAGGTCTGGCATCCTCACTGCCCCCCCATTGGCCATTCCGGGCCGCACGTCCAGATATGCTTTTAATGTCTGATATGCCGGGGGCAATTCTACGTGTCGATTAATCGAGCCCGCATCTGAGAACCAGGCCTCCTTCAGTAGGCGCCCTCCTTTGGAGGCATCCTGGGCGATGGCTTTTGCCCCCATGAAGTCAAATGAGTGTCCATTATTCATCATATGCGTCCATATTTGGGAATATTGCTCCTGCCTTTTGACGGCCAATTTGTGTTCATGTACCCTGGTTTTTATCCGTTTGGCCGTCTCTCCCGTGTAATTACACTGGCAATCCTTGCAGTGCACCCTATAGACCACTGATGATTTTTCCTCCTCTGGCAGTGGTTCCTTAGGGCGCATCGTTTTCATACGGAGTGTTTGGTCGGGTCGGTGGGCCACCCTGATGTTATGCGGCGCTAATATGCGAGCCGTTGCCTCTGACACCCCCTGGACGTAAGGTATCGTTGTCCAGGATATTGTCCCTAGGTCCTCTGGTGCTCTACGGGGTTCCTGGCGCTTACTATATCTTTGGACAAAACTGGCCGGGTAGCCGTTCCACCTGCATACCTGGTGGAGATGGGCACGTTCCACTTGCTTGGCCTTTTTGGTACTGCAATGCGTATCTATACGTGCAAATAACGTCCGAATGCATGCGATCTTGTGGGCTGCCGGGTGGTTGCTCGTGTAATGCAGCATCCTGTCAGTATGGGTCGCTTTCCTGTATACCGTTGTGTGGAGGGTGCCGTTGGCTTGGCACGTGACTAATACGTCCAGAAAGGCCAAACTACCGTTGGCTTCTTCCTCCGCTGTAAATTGTATGTCCGGGAACACCGCATTCAATCTTTCCATAAAGGCAGCTTTTTCAGTCCGTTTAACGATAGCGAACGTATCGTCCACATATCTGGCCCAAAATTCTGGGTGGTAAACGGCCATTGCCTTAGCCTCCAGGCACTGTAGGACCGCCTCAGCGATAACACCCGAGATGGGAGACCCCATCGGCGTGCCCTTGATTTGTTCATACATCGTGTCCTGGAACGTGAAATGTGTTCTCAGACACAACTGCAGCAGTTTGATGACGTC
The DNA here is from genome assembly GCA_023970755.1 of Azemiops feae. Taxonomy (NCBI): domain Eukaryota; kingdom Metazoa; phylum Chordata; class Lepidosauria; order Squamata; family Viperidae; genus Azemiops; species Azemiops feae. The sequence continues at coordinate 1,370,622 of JALGBA010000038.1, forward strand.
TTCCATCTTAAGGGAACCATGACTTTGCAATCCCTTTAGCTGTAATAGATCTTTTATAGTTGAAACAGCCAGCTCTTGTGGGATAGATGTGAACAACGACGTCACATCAAATGAAATCATGGTCTCATCATCTTGTATTCTCACTGCTTTGAGTCTCTGTAGGAACTCCTGCGACGATTTTACCGTGGTTGTACCATCCTCTACTAGATGCTGTAGCCGCTGACTTAGCCATCTAGCCAGGCCAAACATTGGTGTACCCCTAAACGCCACAATGGGTCTTAAAGGGATCCCCTCTTTATGTATTTTTGGCAAGCCGTAGAATCTCGCCATTGCCGAGTCCCTAGGCCGTATGGCCCTCAGCTCTTCTTCATTCATTCCCCCCCGTCTTTTAAGCCTATCCATGATTTTATTGAGCTGATTCTTCATGGATGTTGTAGGGTCTATCTTGGTCACTCTATACGCACTGGTGTCGTTTAGTAGGGACTGGGCCTTGCTGTTATATGTGGCCCTGTCCATGACAACCGTGGCCCTGCCCTTATCTGCCGGTAGGATCACAATGGATTTGTCCTTCCGTAGCTCCTCTAGGGCCTTCCTCTCCCCTGCTGGTAAGACGTGGTGTTGTTTGTGGTTCATGAGTAGCCCCGTGACCCGCTGCCTTATAGAGTTTTTTTCTGCGTCGTTAGTAACCATGTTTTGTATTGTAGGTTCCACGGCTGCGATGAAATCAATGGGTTGGGCATCCATCAGATTAAGGCCCGTATCCCATTGTAGTAGCCTGGTTTCCTCATCAGTGAGGCCTCTTGATGACACATTATGGACCAGTCCGGAATTGTGGTTGTAATTATGTGCTCTTTTTAGGGTCTCCATCTTTCTCTGGAGCGTTTCAGTCTTTTGCTGGCGTGCCCTCTGTGTGGTTTCATATATGTGCCGGTTGAGGGTCTCATAATGCTGTTGTGCCAGTGTGGATCGGCAGAGCTCCTGGCACCTCCGAATCCTGGGCAACCCAGTATTAATGCGCCTGTGATGGTCATTAATTAAGGCACGTATAGTCCGGCGCTGGAATTGCTGGACTGCCATCTGTGCTTCTATGGAGTTCACCACCGGCCTCCTACGCAAGGATTTGGGTGGCAAGTCATTGCGGATGCAATCATGTAGGAAGGCAAATTTTCGGTAATTAACGGCCTCCCGTTTGGCAAGGTTCTCCCACCTCCTGGCTTGGAGCAATACTGCTCTTCCGTAAATGTCTTTGATAACTGCAAAAATACGAATCCCGGGCATATCTGTTCAATAACACAGTCCTCGATCTCCGGGAGAAATATAAACCAGCTGTTTATTGTTAAAAAGTTTAAAACAATAAAAACAACTATTTACAATATTAAAACAACTTAGCTTTCGCTGGTCCCCTGCCAGCGTCCTCAGAGTAAAGTTTTGGGGTGGAAACTACTTTTATAAACCTTGCTAGCCTAACTGCTTACTCATTGACCGTGTGATAGGGCCATCCGTCCTGGCTGACCGTAATTGCCTTAATTGTCCCGCCTCCTCTTTTTTGCACTCCAGTTCTCCAACCTTCCTCCCTCCCATCCTTGTCAATCCCCTCCTTCCTGGCGTTGCTGCCGCTGGCTTGCTTTCCAGCTGCTCCCCCGTACTCGTTCTGGGCCTTACACCCAGATCCGGTGTCTTAAATGCCTTCCCATTGCCGCTCCCCTCCTTTCCATCCCGTTTGTCTGCCCGTTGCTCCTGTCTTCCACTATCTATCCCTATTAGTGCTATTCCCTCCGATTTCCTTCCGCGCTTGGATGTGCGTGCGCACAGCCGTATCCCGTCCCTCTGCCTCGTCTGCCTACGATCAGCTGGGCTATCTGCCGGCTCCCTCCTGAATTCACCTCCTCTCATCCTTGCAGATCCTATCCTTCCTAATGTTGCTGCCGTTGGTGCGTTAGCCAACTGCCTCACCTTCCCCCCCTCCTTCTTATCCCTTTGA